>CM063187.1:53317500-53917500 GCA_031835075.1 Saguinus oedipus | reverse complement strand
CTGGCGGGTTTTGCCATCAATACCTAGAAAAAAACGGGCCGAGAGTCAAATGGAGGGAGGTTCAAGCCCCGCCCCCGGGCAGCCCTCACAGCCGAAGCCTCTTCTACCCTGCGCCCCGCCCCGCCCTCCACGTCTTTTTCCGGTTCGGCCTGGCCCCGCCCACCTCCTGGTGTGTTTGGCTGAGGCCTGGCTTCTGTCCTATGCTGATTGGCACAGGCCCGGAAGTGGATGGTGTGGACTGAGGGCCACACCGTGGTGCGTAAATTTTGCTCTGTTTTGTCTGCGCTTCCCAGGTCTCTGGTGCTTCTGTACTGGGGGCGTGGAGTATTCCGGACCTGGGTATTCCAGCCCCTCTTTGTCAACCCAGAGCAAATTGAGACGGCCGGTTGAGAGTCCGTGAGTCGCTTCCTTTTGAGGTTAAAGTCTTCCAGAGGCTGGTCCCGTCCCCGTTCTTTCCGCGGTGGGCCTTGCAGACATCTGTGGCGGAATTTTCATGCTCAAAACCCTTCCTGTCCCCTCCTTCCGCCTTGCACTGTTTCAAGTCCTCACCCGCGAATTGTATCCCCGCCGTGGGCGTTTCTCAGCCTCGCTCTTGTGAGGCCCTGGAGCGCAGTGCGCAGCCCCAGTCCCGGGGACGCGCGCCCTCGGCCCAGTCCTGTGAATTTGCAGACCCCACCCCTTCCGAAGGCGCTGTCGTTCCACACTCCCTCCTCCTGTCGGGCCCTGCTGCTCCCCACTTCCAACCCCTGGAAAACGTGCTCTTCTGGAGGCAGCCCTCTTATCCCATCCTCGCCCTGTTTTACAGGAAGGCAGCCTTGAGTTTGAGATGTCCAGGTTCTTGGCTGTTGAACACAGAAAAGAAAAGAAAAAACACAACAAAGGAGCGAAGCAGCGAAAGTAGAAAGCATTAATTTATTGAACTAAGAAATCACTCCACAGGGTGGGAGTGGGCCCTAGGGAGCATCTCCAGGGCTCCGTTTACAAAATTTTGGGGGTTTAAAGTCGTTCTTCTGAGGTCCTATGGGCTGCCCTTTATCTGGATAAAAGATGTGGCCCTTGGCTGAGCTGAATTGGCCCTGAGGCCAGAGCACATGGGTGCCCTATGCAGAAGGGATGGGCAGTGCTTTGCTCTTTTTCTTTCCATCTGCGATGTGGTGGAAGCGGGAGGGCTGTAAGGAGAGTAGCCTTTGAATCTGTTACTCTGGATGGGAAGAGCAGATTTTTCCTTTTCTTCTAGTTTTGGAAAGTTTGCGTTAATTGGCCTCAGATTCCCTGTCCGCAGACCCAGGACCCAGGTGTTTCCCTTTTCTCTCTCTTTTTTTTTTTTTTAAGACGGAGTTTCGCTTTTGTTACCCAGGCTGGAGTGCAATGGCACGATCTCGGCTCACCGCAACCTCCGCCTCCTGGGTTCAGGCAATTCTCCTGCCTCAGCCTCCTGAGTAGCTGGGATTACAGGCATGTGCCACCATGCCCAGCTAATTTTTTGTATCTTTAGTAGAGACGGGGTTTCACCATTTTGACCAGGATAGTCTCGATCTCTTGACCTCGTGATCCACCCGCCTCAGCCTCCCAAAGTGCTGGGATTACAGGCTTGAGCCACCGCGCCCGGCCCCCTTTTCTTTTTTTTATTAGAGATGGGTGTCACTCTGTTACCCAGGAGGGAGAGCGGGGACAGGATCACAGCTCACTGCAGTGTCAACGTTCTGCTCTGAAGGGATCCTTTGACCTCACCCTCCAGAGTAGCTGCGACCACAGATGGGCGCCACCACACCGAGCTAATTTTTGTGTTCGTGGTAGAGATGGGCTTTCGCCATGTTGCCCAGGCTCATCTCCAACTCCAGGGCTGAAGCCATCCAGCTGCATCAGCCTCCCAAAGTGCTGGGATTACAGGCATGAGCCACCACACCTAGCTGGTTCCTTTCCCTTTTCTTTTCCCTTTCCTGAGATGAAGCCTCGTTCTGTCACCCATGCTGGAGTCCAGTGCTGTGATCTCGGCTCACTGCAACCTCTGCCTCCCAGGTTCAATCAGTTCTCCTGCCTCAGCCTCCTAAGTAGCTAGAACTACAGGTGTGTGCCAGCATGCCCAGCTAATTTTTGTATTTTTAGTGGAGACCAGGCTTCACAATGTTGGTCAGGCTGGTCTCTGTAGGGCTGAGGGCCCCACAGGGTCGTGGGGTGAGCCTTATGCTGTGCTGAGGTGCAGGATCCGAGAAATAAAGAGACAGGACACAGAAGTACAAGGAAAACGCAGCTGGGCTGGGCGGGCCACACCACCTATAAGTGGAGTCAGGCGAGGCCCCGAATGTCCAGAAGCGTGAGTATTTATTGTGTATAGGTTAGGGGGCAGGGCAGTGAGTGAAATCATCTTTAAGGATAGTGATAGTGTCATGAGCAATAAAACAAGGGGTCCACCCCCATTAGGTTACCTAGGCCAGGAGGTGAACAGTGCACAGCAAGGGGCCTGTTCCAGTGAAGGCAAGGGCCGTGTGCAGTAAGGGGTCCACCCGCATTAGGTCACTGAGGCTTGAAGGTGGGCCGTGCGCAGTGAAGAGGGTGCAGTGTGCAATACTTCTGTCTATGGGAAACTACTTCTAAGAAGATTTATAGGAGGATGCTTTAAGTCACAGTAGTGACAGAGCTGTCAAGGTTACCGCCACCTTCTGGCAGCTTCCAATGGGTTCTATGGGAAGATGCCTTTCAAGCAGCACAGTAGCAAGAGCTGATAAAGTTCACAGTCACCAAGGTGGATTGCCGGTCTGAGGGCAGCCTTCCACAAGAACTGGAGCAAGGTCCTACAACTCCTTTATCAGGAGGAGTGGCTCTCACCCCAAGCCTGCCATACAGCGGGTATCTTTACGATACTGAACGCTGCCACCTGGGCCATGGATTCTTGTCCAACTGTTTTTCCCTTAAATCATGCTCTGCACTGTGTCCGCTCTAGGCATTCCTCTGATTATGAACTAAGATATAATTATAGGTATATATGTAGAGAAATAGTTGATATAATACTATCAACTATTATATGATTATATATAGAGGATTAGATAAAGGAATTCTTCAAGCCCTAATTCTATAAACTAATATATGATTATAAAAGGAAATAGCTGAATAGTAACACTATAAAGTGAGATATTCCTCAAGCCCTAACTGTCAGAGTTCTGCTTAGCTCTCATTCTTCGGTGCCTATATGGGGGGTTACCCACAGGTCTCGAACTCCTGACCTCGGGATCCACTGCCTTGACCTCCCAAAGTGTTGGGGATTACAGGCATTAGCCACGGCACCCAGCCTGTTTTGTAAGTTTTTTGAGATGGAGTGTCACTCTGTTACCCATGCTTAAGTGCAGTGACAGCATCTTGGATCACTGTAACCTCTGCCTCCCAGGCTCAAGTGATCTTTTTGAATCAGCCTCCCAAGTAGCTGGGACCACAGATGTGTGCCATGATGCCTACTTACCTTTGTGTATTTTTAGTACAGAAGGCATTTCACTATGTTGCCCAGGTTGGTTTGAAAGTTCCGGGCTCAAGTGAACTGCCTGCCTCAGCTTCCCAAAGTGCTTGGATTACAGGGGTGAGCTACCATTCCCAGCTGGTCTTGGAGTTTTCTAGGAGAAAGACCAAGTCAGCCTATTGTCCCTTGCAGGCCATCACATGGGCATCAGCCACACCTCCTTATCTCAGAGCTTCTCAGGATAACTTGGTGAACTGTCTCCGGCTCTGAGCCTCAGTGAGTTCACTTGTAACATATTGGTGAGGAAGAAGACTGGAAAAGCTCAGTCAGAGTGACACTCACCCCTAAAATAACTGACAAAATACAATGTGTGGCTTTTCTTCTGAGAGAGGATAGTGCTCATATTTTTTCCTCCCTCCCTCCCCTTCCTTCTCCCTCTCCCCTCCCTCCCTCCTTCCCTCCTCTATCCCCACCTTTCTTTTCTCCTTCCCTCCCTCCCTTCCTCCCTTTCCTCCCTCCCTCCCTCCCTTCCCTCTCTCCCTCCTTTCCCTCCCTTTTCTCTTTTGTTTTTTTTTCTTTCCTGACACTTGTTCTGTCACCCAGGCTGGAGTGCAGTAGCACCCTCTTGGCTCATTGCAACCTCCACATTGTTGGCTCAAGCGATTTTCCTGTCTTTGCCTCCTGAGCAGCTAGGATTACAGGCTCCCACCATCATGGCTGGCTAATTTTTTTGTATTTTTAGTACAGACGGGGTTTCATCATGTTTGCCAGAATGATCTGAACCTCCTGAGCCTGTGATGCAACCACCTCATCCTCCCAACGTCTTGGGATTACAGGCGTGAGCCCCTGTGCCTTGCCAGTGCTGTTTTAACTCAAATTTTAAATAGATTCCAGTCCTCCGAAAATTAGAAAAAGCACAAGAAGGGCAAAAACAGGACTCAAATCACCTTGAGCCTTATCGTGACGACATGTGCCCGTTGTAACCAGGGTACAGCTTAATTTTACACATTTTAGGGAGACATGAGATAGGAATATATGTAAGAAGTACATTGGTTTGGTCTGGAAAGGCGGGACAACTTGAAGCAAAGGCAAAAAGACTTGAAGCAGGGAGGGGCTTTCAGGTCACACATAAGTGATGCACAAATACCTACCTTGTCCCAGGTGATAGTAATCTGTGTGCAGCACTGAGGGTCAAGTTTCTGTGTCCTCCATTTCTGAGGGCTGAGCTGAGCCTGTGATCCACAGAGAGGGGAGGGGCTGGGTCTGTGCCCTGAAGGGGAGCTCAGTCCAGCCCAGCTCCCCACTGCTGCCTGGTGTGTGGGGCTTCTCCAGGAGGGGAGTGAGATCTGAAGACCAGGGTGAAACATAGACTTGTAGGTCTTCCTGTGGGACTGTCTTACCTCTGCATGATGTCTGTTGCTGTGGGCAGCAGAGGCCCATCTTTCTCCAGGGTGATGTCTGCCCCACGTGTGTGTTTCTGTCACAGTTAGGGAGTGAGTTGTTTCTAACATTAAGTCTCCAATATTTTTCACCTACAGGATTGATTTCTAAAGACTCATGTTACGTGAGGAAGCAGCTCAGAAGAGGAAAGAAAAGGAGCCAGGCATGGCTTTTCCTCAGGTAAAGTGACACTCCTCGGTGGGTTCATCTGTCTGTTTCCTTTCTGAAATGACAGGTATTGCAGTAGCCAGTCTGTTCTGAGTCTGAAGCGTCCTGCCTGACACGTTGGCTCGCACTTACCCGTGCCTTCCTCAGTTCCTGTCATCTGCTCTGAGATTCCATCTCCTGGGACCCAGTGACATGAACCTGGGAAGAGGCTCCACTGGGCACGGTCATGGGAAGGGCTGACACCAGACCTGGATGGACACGGGGTGTGGGCCTTCTGGTGTCAGTGCTGCTGGGCAGCCTGGATTGTTCAGGGGCCACATCTGGATATCAGCTCTTTGTGACCAGATCAGAGAAACTACGTATGAAACACATAAGTTAATGTGCACTGATGTCTGGTAAATTCTGGAAAAGGAGACCAGTAAGGGGAGCTATTTTGTATCTGATTTGGTCATGCAGTGGAAGCCACACGGTTGACTCAAATCTTTTTTAAGAGACAGGATCTTGGTTCAGGTGTGGTGGCTCAGGCCTGTAATCCCAGCACTTAGGGAGGCCGAGGTGGGTGGATCACTTGAGCTCAGGAGTTCAAGACCAGCCAGGCCAACTTGATGAAACCCCATTTTTACTAAAAATACAAAAATTTGCTGGTTGTGGTGGTGCATGTCAATAATCTCAGCTACTCAGGATGCAGAGGCAGGAGAATCACTTGAACCTGGGAGGGAGAGGTTGCAGTAACCCAAGGTTCTGCCATTGCACTCCAGTCTGCGTGACAGAGTGAGACTTTGTCTCAAAAAAAAAAAATAGAGCAAGTGTCGCTCTGTGGCTAAAGTCTGAAGTGCAGTGACATAATTCAGAGTTTATAGCAGCCTCAAACTCCTGTGCTCATGTGATCCCCACTTTAGCCTCCCAAAGAGCTAGATGATAGGCATGTGTCACCACACATGGCCAATATTTCTATTTATTTAATTGTTTGTGAGTCTCACTCTGTCACGCAAGCTGAAGTGCAGTGTTGTGATCTCAGCTCACTGACACCTCTGCCTCCTGGGTTCAAGCTAGTCTTCTACCTCAGCCTCCTGAGTTGCTGGGATTAGAGGCATGTGCCAATACAGAGGCTAATTTTTGTATTTTAGTAGAGATGGGGTTTCACCATGTTGGTGAGGCTGGTCTCGAACTTCTCACTTTGTGATGTGCCGGCCTTGGCCTCCGGAAGTGCTGGGATTACATACGTGAGCCACTACACCCAGCCTTGCTTTTTTGTTGTTGAGACGGAGTCTCTGTCACCCACGTTGGAGTATAGTGGAGCGACCTGGACTCATGGCAACCTTTGTCTGCTGGGTTCAAGTGATTCTTCTGCCTCTCCCTCCTTCCTGTGTAGCCCAGATTATAGATGCCACCAGCACAACTACTTTTTTTTTTTTTTTTTTAAGACATGTTGGCCAGGCTGGTCTTGAACTCCTGACCTGAGGTGATCTGCCCGCCTCGGCCTCCCAAAGTGCAGAGATTACAGGCATTAGCCACCATGCCCAGCCTTTTTTCTTTCTTTCTTTCTTTTTTTTTTTTTTTAACTTTTTATACTTTTAGTAGAGACAGGGTTTCACTATGTTGGTCAGGCTGGTCTCCAACTCTTGACTTCAAATGATTTTCCTGCCTTGGCCTCCCAAAGTGCTGGGATAGCAGGCGTGAGCCACCACACCCAGCCCAGCGTTTTCTTCTTCTTTGTATATTTTTCATTTTGTCCGTAAAACCAAGACTTCCACAGTGACTTAGGGAATCTTAAAATGTTTCATGAAAAAGTGCAGTAAAGTGCAACTATAGAGAAAAGAGTGTTCAAAAAAACCTTAATGTGGATTTGTCAAAACAGTTCATGATGAAACGGATGCTTAATTTCTCTTTTCTCATTTTGTGTGACGGTGATAACTCACTCCTTCATAATGTTTTGTTGAAATGTATTTTTCATTTTAGGGACAGTTGACTTTCAGGGATGTGGCTGTAGAATTCTCTTTGGCGGAGTGGAAATGCCTGACCCCTGCACAGAGGGCTTTATACAGGGACGTGATGTTGGAGAACTACAGGAACCTGGAGTCTGTGGGTGAGGAAAATGTCCCTCCAGACATGAGGAATCTGCCCTTCTCTATCTTGGCTCTTCCTGCTTTGGATTCTCTGTTGTGATTTTGCCCCATACAGCATTTTTTTTTTTTTTTTTTTTTTTGAGATGCAGTTTTGCTCTTGTTGCCCAGGCTGCAGCGCAATGGCAGTCTTTGCTCACTGCAACCTCTGGTTCAAGTGATTCTTCTGCCTCAGCCTCAGAGGCATACACCAGCACACCTGGCTGTATGCCAGGTTTATTTTGTATTTTTAGTAGAGACGGGGTTTCTCTATGTTGGTCAGGCTGGTCTTGAACTCCCGACCTCAGGTGATTTGCCATCCTTGGCCTCCCAAAGTGCTGGGAATACGGGTATGAGCCACCTTGCCTGGTCCCCATATGTGTTTTTGATGTACATGTAATTGTTTTCTGCAGTGATGACGCTCCTATTTTTCATGGATAGCTGCTTCGGGACTCTCCTATGGAGTGGGTTAACATACAAGGAGAAAACTGGTGAAGAACACTTTGACTGTTATGATTGAACCTTGTTTTGGTCTAGGCAGAGATGCCCTTAGAAACCCTGAGCAGAAATGTCAGCATAGCCCAGGATATGAGATAGAAAGCGTGACACCGACTCGCAAGTGTTTGCAGCTATCATGCTGTTTTTTATTTTTTTTTCAGACAGAGCCTCCCTCTGTCACCTAGGCTGGAGTTAACAATAATGCAGTCTGGGCTCGCCGCAACCTCTGCCTCCCAATTTCAAGTAATTCTACTGCATCAACCTCCCTTTTTGTTTTTTCTTTTCTTTTTTTTTTTTGAGACGGAGTTTCGCTCTTGTTACCCAGGCTGGAGTGCAATGGCACGATCTCGGCTCACCACAACCTCCGCCTCCTGGGTTCAGGCAATTCTCCTTCCTCAACCTCCTGAGTAGCTGGGATTACAGGCACGCGCCACCATGCCCAGCTAATTTTTGTATTTTTAGTAGAGATGGGGTTTCACCTTGTTGACCAGGATGGTCTCGATCCCTTGACCTCGTGATTTACCTGCCTCGGCCTCCCAAAGTGCTGGGATTATAGGCGTGAGATTCCAAGTGTGCACCACCACCCTTAGCTAATGTTTGTATTTTTAGTAGAGACAGGATTCACCTTGTTTCCCAAGCTGGTCTTGAATTCTTGACCTGAGGTGATCCACCTGCCTCAGCCTCCCAAAGTGCTGGGATTCCAGGCATGAGCCATATCCCAGCCCATTCTGGTTTTTGGGGAGCATCACAGAAGTGTCTCTCACTGGCACTGTGACAACATTCACCTCATAAACTATTGACCATCTTCTCTAAGCAGCAGTCAGTGGCATTGAAATTCCTCCTAGGGAGGATTATCATTCCAGCTCACAGCTGCATATTATTGCAGGAATTCAAGCCAAAGAGGGCAAAAGACCGTGGAGACTCAAGAGAATATATTGGTCCACTGACTGACAGCAAGGCTGGTGCATGTAATGGCCACTAGCCCTGAACCAAAAGAACGTATTGCTTTTATACAACCTGAGGCAAGAAAATGAGGCAGAAAACAGGTTTCTGAAAAAGACACTTAATTATTGACTCGTGACAAGTTTTACAATGTTGGGAAAATGTGTAGTTTCTTTGTGGTTATCTTGACTTCGTAACCTTGCCTCTGGCGTAAGAAAAGCAGGAATTGCTGGGCGCAGTGGCTCACGCCTGTAATCCCAGCACTTTGGGAGGCAGAGGCGGTTGGATCATGAGGTCAAGAGATCGAGACCATCCTGGTCAACATGGTGAAACCCCGTCTCTACTAAAAATACAACAAATTAGCTGGGCATGGTGGCGCGTGCCTGTAATCCCAGCTACTCAGGAGGCTGAGGCAGGAGAATTGCCTGAACCCAGGAGGCGGAGGTTGCGGTGAGCCGAGATCGCGCCATTGCACATTGCACTCCAGCCTGGGTAACAAGAGCGAAACTCTGTCTCAAAAAAAAAAAAAAAGGAAAGAAAAGAAAAGCAGGAATTGCAGAAGAATGTGTGGGCTGCAGGCAGAAAGGTCTGCTCTGGTGCTCTTGCCTAAGTCAAGGGGTCTGGGCTAGGTCTGCTCTGCCTCTACTTTCTGTAAATACAGTTTGTATAAGTAGCCTGGAATGTTGGCTGTGAGACAAGTTTGCAGCTGAAACTAGTTGGGCTAAGTTGGGAGAGGTTACTTGTTTTGATAACCTAGTCCCAATGTTAACTATTACTTATTCTATTTTAATTTTGTCTTTGATTATTATTTTCCTCCTCATTACCCCCTTAAAAGCTTTCTTTAAAAGGGCTTTATTACTAGAAGTCTTTTCTCTCTCTCTCTCTTTTTTTTTTTTTTTGGAGACTTTACAGTTCACAGTACACGTAATACCAGGATGGAGCAGTCAGCCTGTCATTGAAGTGTTACTGTTTGTGTGCTCGG
Organism: Saguinus oedipus; assembly: GCA_031835075.1. Lineage (NCBI taxonomy): Eukaryota > Metazoa > Chordata > Mammalia > Primates > Cebidae > Saguinus > Saguinus oedipus. The sequence continues at coordinate 53,907,920 of CM063187.1, read as the reverse complement.
ATGCAAAGCTGGCTTGCCAGTGTACTTTCTCCTGTTGCCATCTATTTTGGACCTCCTGACGGCAGGAGTAGGCAAACTCCTTTGGCTTCTGTTGGCCTCTCTGTGGCTGTGCCTGTCTGAGGTTTTCCCCCTGTCTGGGGAATCTTACCCATCATTGACTAACCCCATCAGTCTGGGGTCATACAGGGCTCGTGGTATCATCTTTGGAGGCTTTTGCTTAGCCTGGAAGACAAGACAAGATAGGTTACACTTGAGCAAGCTGCTTTATTAGGTTAGGACATCTAATGGTTATACTTCATGATTTGACCTACAGGCTCTTCACCTATGCATCTGTACTTCATGTGATTCAGAAAGGGAACAAAAAAAGGCAGAGTATGAGGAAGAAAAATACCCTTAGAGGAGTCCTATGTGGGTAGGACTGTCTTTTCACCATGTGGATTCTCTTCCTGCAAGGAGAAAGGCTGACATGTAGTTCAAGCTCTTATTTGGGATGTAGTGTGCCTAGCCACTACTGCCCCTATGGTTGTTTGAATGCTTCTAAATAAAAGAGTTAAGATAGCCAGACGTGGTGGCTCACGCCTATAATCCCAGCACTTTGGGAGGCTGAGGCGGGTGGATTACGAGGTCAAGAGATTGAGACCATCCTGGTCAACATGGTGAAACGCCGTCTCTACTAAAAATATAAAAATTAGCTGGGCATGGTGGTGCGTGCCTGTAATCCCAGCTACTCAGGAGGCTGAGGCAGGAGAATTGCCTGAACCCAGAAGGCGGAGGATGCGGTGAGCCGAGATCGCGTCATTGCACTCCAGCCTGGGTAACAAGAGCGAAACTCCGTCTCAAAAAAAAAAATTTTTTTATTGTTAATGTATGGAAATTTAATTTTTGATGCTGATAATGTATTCTGCAAATACACTGAATGTGTTAATTAGTTCCAGTAGAATTTGGTTGATCTTCTAGTTGAGGCAGAGTTTTGCTCTTGTTGCCCAGACTGGAGTGGAATGGCATACTCTTGGCTCATTGCAACCTCCACCTCCCGGGTTCAAGCGATTCTCCTGCCTGAGCCTCCTGAATAGCTGGGATTACAGACATGCACCACCATGCCCAGCTAATTTTTTGTATTTTTAATAGAGACGGGGTTTCTCCATGTTGATCAGGCTGATCTTGAACTCTTGACCTCAGGTGATCCACCAGCCTCTGCTTCCCAAAGTGCTGGGATTGCAGGCATGAGCCACTGCACCCGGCGGATTGTCATCAATTTCTTTTTTTTTTTTTTGAGACGGAGTTTCACTCTTGTTACCCAGACTGGAGTGCAATGGCACGATTTTGGCTCACTGCAACCTCCGCCTCCTGGGTTCAGGCAATTCTTTCACCTCAGCCTCCTGAGTAGCTGGGGGACTACAGGCGCTCACCACCATGCCCAGCTGGAGTTTCACCAGAGACAGGATTTCACCATGTTGACCAGGATGGTCTCGATCTCTTGACCTCGTGATCCACCCGCCTTGGCCTCCCAAAGTGCTGGGATTATAGGCTTGAGCCACCGTGCCCGGCAGTTGTCATCAATTTCTAAACAATTGGTTAGGTTAAATTTTCCACAAACCCCTCCTTCTGAGGCCAGGAGATTGTCTAGTGCTAGCCTGCTCTGGTATATTGCGTTTCTCATCTGTGTAGCTTGTACAGCTCGCAGATCTAAAGCTCTGGATGTTCATCGGTTATAATTTCTAGGACTTCCTGTAACCTAATGATGCAGTTTATCATATAACTGGGAGTGCTATATCCCCACATCCCATCTTGTGCCCAAGTAGCTGGACCATAATAATTAATTCTTCTTTCTGAGGGTCAGTCTCTGTTTTTCCAGTCTTCTGTTTGTACATCTTTCTTTGTCTATTGCTCACCTGCTTCTGTTTCTGGACTCATCACATATGGGGTACCCTAATGTTTTCCCTTGCCTCAGTTGAAGCAAAAAGAATGGTGGTTTGATGATGCCTAATACACAAGCCCTCATCCATGTTTCTGGCAACTACTTGTATGTCTGCAGGCCGCAAATCTAATAGAGGCCTGAAGGTGCCCACCAAGCATTTGGAGCTTCTAGTTGGTACCAAGAATGGTTTAAGGAAGGAAATCTGGAAAATGGGTTAAAACGAGGTGGCTTGGGGCCGGGCGCGGTGGCTCAAGCCTGTAATCCCAGCACTTTGGGAGGCCGAGGCGGGTGGATCACGAGGTCAAGAGATCGAGACCATCCTGGTCAACATGGTGAAACCCCGTCTCTACTAAAAATACAAAAAATTAGCTGGGCACGGTGGCGCGTGCCTGTAGTCCCAGCTAGTCAGGAGGCTGAGGCAGAATTGCCTGAACCCAGGAGGCGGAGGTTGCGGTGAGCCGAGATCGCACCATTGCACTCCAGCTTGGGTAACAGGAGTGAAACTCCATCTCAAAAAAAAAAAAAAAAAAAAAAAAACAAGGTGGCTTGGAACTGCTCTTACCTCGTCTGTTCTCTCTCCACCATTGGGTCTTTTCTACAGTTTCATTGTAATATTCCTGTCCTAGACATCTAATTCACATACTGGATTAGTATGGGTGGCTCCCCAGTGGGCAGTACAGTACCTTTCTATAAGGAAGTCTTTAGAAGCCAAGTATTTGTGCCTGTGGGCAATAACTCTGGAGTATTTGAGGCAGAAAGGATTAAAGTGTAATTGTCTTGGGGTAGCAATTCCTTCACTTCCCAAAGCCACTGGTCCCACATGATAGTTCCTCCACATACATAACATGAGGTGACTCCAAGATTTCCTGCTTCCAGCTGACTGAGCAAATAGATTCCTAGTGGCAGAAGGTGACTCAGGAATTGCTTGGTAAAGATATTCATTAAATAACTTCAAGACGCAAAACCACTGTGAGGGTCGATGAACTCAGGTCTTTTAGATGATATAGAAAAACACAGTGTGGCTGGGCGCTGTGGCTCACGCCTATAATCCCAGCCCTTTGGGAGGCCAAGGTGGGTGAATCACAAGGTCAAGAGATCGAGACCATCCTGGTCAACAAGGTAAAATCCCATCTCTACTAAAACTACAAAAATTAGTTGGGCATGGTGGTATGCGCCTGTAGTCCCAGCTACTTGGGAGGCTGAGGCAGGAGAATTGCTTGAACCCGGAAGGTGGAGGTTGCAGTGAGCCAAGATCATGCCATTGCACTCCAATCTGGGTAACAACAGTGAAACTCCATCTCAAAAAAAAAAAAAAAAAAAGAAAAAGAAAAACACAGTGTCTCCATTTGCCCATTGTTTAAGATACACAAGGCCTAACCTTCTTTTCTGAGCATTTTCTTCATCTACCTTAGTTAAATTATTATATCCTATTAGTATTTTGATGCCTGTGGTCTAAATAGATGAGTTTGTGTCTGCAAGTGAATTCTATGAGGTTGCAGATTCCTCCTTTATCTACTATTTCACAGTTCCCATAATCATACCAGCTTAGAGCATCACTCATCCACACTGATTTGAGTAAGCACAGCATGCTTCCTTTGAGGATCACAGGTTTACAGCTATGCCATGTGCACGTGGTTAGGACTTTTCTTTTTTCTTTTTTGGTGAGGAAGTTTTGCTGTTGTTGCCCAGGCTGGAGTGCAATGGCACGATCTTGGCTCACCACAACCTCTGCCTCCCATGTTCAAGCAATTGTCCTGTATCAGCCCCCAGAGTAGCTGGGATTACAGGCATGCACCACCGAGGCTGGCTAATTTTGTATTTTTAGTAGAGATGGGGTTTCACCCTGTTGGTCAGGCTGATCTTGAACTCCCGACCTCAGGTGATCCACCTGCCTTGGTCTCCCAAAGTGCTGGGATTATAGGCCTGAGCCACTCACTGCCCCCAGCCTCAGACTTTTCTAACGGGGGTGTTATAGCATGTTGGGGCTACAACTATTTTTTTAAGAAGTGTGTTTATTTTTTATTTTATTTTATTTTTTTTTTTGAGACGGAGTTTTGCTGCTGTTACCCAGGCTGGAGTGCAATGGCTCGAACTCGGCTCACCACAACCTCCGCCTCCTGGGTTCAGGCAATTCTCCTGCCTCAGCCTCCCGAGTAGCCGGGATTACAGGCACGCGCCACCATGCCCAGCTAATTTTTGTATTTTTTGTAGAGACGGGGTTTCACCATGTTGACCAGGATGGTCTCGATCTCTTGACCTCGTGATCCACCCGCCTCGGCCTCCCAAAGTGCTGGCATTACAGGCTTGAGCCACCGCGCCCGGCCCAAGAAGTGTGTTTATTATCTGACAGGCATCGAAGTATACAAACACGGTTTCTTGATGACAAGGGGGTACCCAAGTTAATTTGTAAAGGGTTTCTTCTCCTGACTTTCTACAGAGCTCAAACCAAGGCCCAGGTAAAAGTTTGGGTTCATAGCACACATAAGGCTGAGAATCACCTGGATCACAAATCAAATGGGCAGTTTGATTATATACGCAAGTTCCTAGGGAAGCTCCTGTACGCTCATAATGTGTTTGGCATGGTAAGGTCTTATTGATGTAGTGTGGGTGCACATAGGACACCCATTCATGACTTCTCCACTTACTAAATTTGCCATAAGGGCTAACATAAGCAAAATGAAAGGCAACATTTTTACACTAAGGCTGAACAAAAAATGCTTTTTCCTGGGAGAAAAGCTTTGCAGCAACGACAACATAGTAACGGGATGGTTAATATTACTAAAATATCAGCAAAGCTTTAGATTTCACCTCGCATCTGCTTATCCGCTGGAGATTCCTCAAGCTCCAGCTGTGTGCTTACTAGTCAGCTTCCGGTTGTGTGGCTAGAGCAGGGCTTGATGATTCCTCAGTGTCGACTGTGTCTGAGACTGAACCAGGCTGGTCCTGGTCCTTGTCAATGATGCGTCTGAAAGTTAGCCTTGTGGGATGCTCTGGTTCTAGCTGACTGGTCCACTTGTCTTGGGCTTATGGCTTTAACTGACAGTTAATCCAGGAACAGCTTCAGCCACTTTAACAGCAGTGGGGGTGGATGTTATTTCTCCTATTTCCTTAAGATCTTGTACCTGGCTCATGAGGAGAGGTGGTATCCCAAATAAAACTTCATATGGCGAATATCCAGTCTGTTTGGTTGGGGTGCATCCAACTCAGAGAAGGACCATGGGCTAGACTTCATCCCACTGTAGGTGGGTCTCCTGACAGAATTTCTTCAGCAGTTGTTTTCATGTCTGGTACATTCACTCTCCTTTTCCTGAACTCTGGAGACGGTAGGCAATATATAACTTCTAATTTATTGTTAAAAACGAAGAGATATCTTTAACAATCTCAGCTACAAATGCCGGTCCATTGTCAGATCCTAGACTTAGAGGCAGCCCAAACCTAAGGATAATATCCTTCAATAAGGCTCTGGTCGCTTCTCTGGCCTTTCAGTTTAAGTGGGGAATGCCTCGACCCAACCAGAGTAAGTACAGACAAATACTAAAATATACTGATAGCCTCCTGCTCGAGGCAATTTGGTAAAATCCACAGATAGGGTTTCACATAGGATTGCTCCTACTCCTTGAATTTCTGGGGGTCAAACTGGCCCCTGCCTCGGATTGTTTTGGGCACAGGTTAAGCATGTTTCACAAATAGCACTGGTGATGGCACTGAGACATGGCATGGAAAAATGGCACCCTATTAGGGCTTCTAAAGCTGTCTTCCTCATATGTGTTCCTTTATGGAACTGCTTCACAAACTTAGGGGTCATTATGTTGCGAATGGCCAGCCTCCCATGTGAGAACTGCCACCGCTCATTTTTGATGTAATTCCTGGCCTCTTGAGTGAACAGGGCCTTTTCACTAGGGGAGTAACTAGCTTTTTCCACAGGTAGAGGTTCTGGAAGAATATGCATTGCAAAAGCCTGCCCTCTGATGACGTAATTGCTATAGCGGCTTGCCTAGCCTCTCTGTCTGCTTTCCTATTCCCCCTAGACTCATAGGACCCATCTGCCTGGTGTTCTTTGCAGTGCATAACAGCTACCTTTTCTGCTGCCCATACAGCATGTAAAAGCTGCAAGATTTGCCAGGTGCAGTGGCTCACGCCTGTAGTCGCAGCTCTTTGGGAGACCGAGGTGGGCAGATAACCTGAGGTTGGGAGTTCAAGACCAGCCTGGCCAACATGGTGAAACCCCATCTTTAATAAAAATATGAAAAATAGCTGGGCATGGTGGTGAGCACCTGTAACCAAGCCACTTGGGAGGCAAAGAATCACTTGATCCTGGCAGGCTGAGGTTGCAGTGAGCCAAGATCATGCCACTACACTCCAGCCTAGATGACAGAGTGAGACTCTGTCTCATACCCAAACAAACATAAAAAGATTTTTTTAAAAATTAGCCAGGCTGTAGTCTCAGGTACTCAGGAGGCTGATCCTGGAACATCTCTTTAGAAAGGAGAATCATGCCACTACACTCCAGCCTGAGTGATAGAACATAACTCAGTCTGAAAAACAAAGAAAGAAAGAAATAGCTTTAACTGGGAAGCTTAAGATAGAAATTTATTTTATTATGAATTTGGAAAGTGGGAGATTCAAGAGCAAGGTAAAGCCAAACTGGTTCCAGAGCAAAGCCCTCTCAAAAAAGAAGAAGAAGAAATAAAAATGGAAGCACTAGTCCTATTCCCGAGTAGTCAACACCCATGACCAAATTCTCTCAAAGGCCCCATCTGAAGGACCATCCTATTGGAGAATAGGAACTCTCTCTCAACATGGCTTTTGGTCAATACCAACGTTCAGACCAGGGAAGCTGCATTACGATTTTTGCGTTTTTATTGTGCAATTTGTTTTATACAGTGTTTTCTCTGATCTCAGTTTATAAATTTTCCCAGTACACATTCTGTGTTTTATGTTATGCATAGTGAACCAGATAATCTAAGGCCACGTGTATGTATAGAATTGCTGTACTGTCTGGCTGTGACGTCACTGGAGCTCTGACGTCATAATTGCAATCTCCGACACTGCTAGTCAGTTTGTTTTCTTTTCTGAGATGTAATCTCACCCTGTTACCTGGGCTGGAGTGCAAGAGTGTGATCTTGCCTCACTGCCACCTCTGCCTTCTGGGTTCAAATGGTTCTGCCTCAGGCTCTCAAGTAGCTGGGATCACAGGCACCTGCCACCATGCCCAGCCAATTTTTTTTTGCATTTTTTTTTTTTTTTGAGACGGAGTTTCACTCTTGTTACCCAGGCTGGAGTGCAATGGCGCAATCTCGGCTCACCGCAACCTCCGCCTCCTGGGTTCAGGCAATTCTCCTGCCTCAGCCTCTCGAGTAGCTGGGATTACAGGCACGCGCTACCATGCCCAGCTAATTTTTTGTATTTTGAGTAGAGACGGGGTTTCCCCATGTTGACCAGGATGGTCTAGATCTCTTGACCTCGTGATCCACCCGCCTCGGCCTCCCAAAGTGCTGGGATTACAGGCTTGAGCCACCGCGCCCGGCCTGCATTTTTATTAAATACAGAGTTTCACCATGTTGACCAGGCTGGTCTCAAACTCCTGACCTCATGATCCACCCACCTCAGCCTCCCAAAGTGCTGGGATTACAGGTGTGAGCCACTGCGCGTGACTGTTAGTCACTTGTTATTCCTTATAATGCTGTGTATTTTTTCTTTTTCTTTTTCTTTTTTTTTGAGACAGAGTTTCGCTCTTGTTACCCAGGCTGGAGTGCAATGGCGCAATCTTGGCTCACCGCAACCTCCACCTCCTGGGTTCAGGCAATCCTCCCGCCTCAGCCTTCTGAGTAGCTGGGATTACAGGCTACACGCCACCATGCCCAGCTAATTTTTTTGTATTTTTAGTAGAGACGGGGTTTCACCATGTTGACCAGGACGGTCTCGATCTCTTGACCTCGTGATCCACCTGCCTCGGCCTCCCAAAGTGCTGGGATTACAGGCGTGAGCCACCGCACATGGCTGTTAGTCACTTCTTATTTCTTATAATGCTGTGTGTTTTCTTAACCACACATCAGAAGGTAGTGATCTTATCATGTGTTTCAGTTCTTACATTGCGTGCTGGTGGTAAGTAGAAGTTGTGCCTTTTTTCTAGATTGGGAATTGCTTAGAATTCTGCAGGCTGTATAAATGTACTTATTTGCTTCCTGGCTTTATCATGGGTTACAGTATTTTACTAATATTTATGATTTTACATAAAATAATAAAAATTATGGGTTACAATATTTTTGTTATGTGGTATGCAATACAGCTGACACACTCCACTCGTTAACGTCAGAATGTGCCACCAGGCATAGCAGCTCACACCAATAATTTTAGGATTTTGGGAGGTTGAGGCAGGTGGATCACTCGAGGTCAGGAATTCAAGACCAGCTTGGCCATCACGGTGAAACACCATCTCTACTAAAAATACCCCATCTCTACTAAAATTTGTCAAGCATGAAGGCATGTGCCTGTAATTGCAGCTACTTAAGAGGTTCAGGCAGGAGGAATCACTTGAACCCAGGAGGCGGAGGTTGCAGGGAGCCGAGATTGTGCCATAGCACTCGAGCCTGGGTGAGAGATCATGACTCTGTTTCAAACAACAAAAAATTACAAAAAAAAATTTCTAATAATGCAGGGCTAGGCACAGTTGCTCACACCTGTAATCCCAGAACCTTGGGAGGCCGACGTGGGCGGATAACCTGAGGTTGAGAGTTTGAGACCAACCTGACCACCATCGAGAAACCCAGTCTCTACTAAAAATACAAACATTGGCTGGGTGTGGTGGCACATGCCAGTAATCCCACCTACTCAGGAGGCTGAGGCAGGAGAATATCTTGAACCCAAGAAGAAGTTGCAGTGAGCCAAGAATGCGTCATTGCATTCCAGCCTGGGCAATCAGAGCAAGACTCCATTCCAAATTTAAAAAAAAAAAAAAAGAAAAAAAAAGTCACAGTGCCAGACCTGTATGGATATAGGTAATTTTATGGCATGTATTCAGAAAAATATTGTATTAACATTTTCTATTTCTTTTTTTTTAATTTTCTTTATTTTTTTTTTTTTTAGAAGGAGTCTCACTTAGTCACCTGGGCTGGAGTGCAGTGGTGGGATCTTGGCTTATTGCAACCTCTGCCTCCCATGTTAAAGTGATCCTTGTGCCTCTGGCTCTTGAGTAGCTCGAACTAAAGGCACAGGCCACCGCGCCTGGCTAATTTTTATAATCCATTTCTTTTTTTATTATTATTTTATTTTCTCCTGAAATTCTTTAGGATAGCACAGAATTTTCGTAATCTTTTCTTATCTACAGAGTGCTTTGATTGTGTGACAATACAGAATTTCCATTGATTTTGGTTGTTCTTACATGAGCTTGTTGTGGATTATTTACCAACATAGTGTATTGTGTGGTCCTTTAGCATTTAGTGGTACATAGTAAAAATACTGTCAGTATTTTGTCATGATATTGGAAATAGGCTTTCACAGAAATGATTTGAAGTCCGTATAATCGTCCTTTATTTATTAAAGAATCTCACTTTTGTGTTTCTAAACTTTAAGATCATGCTTGGGAAGTTTAAAATAAATATTGTTGGGGCCCAAAGTGGCTCCGGCTGGATGTCGTGGTGCTTGTGAAGGCGAGGCCAAGAGTTCGAGGCCAAGAGTTCAAGGCCAACCAACCTCAGCAACCTTACAAGCTCTCATTGATTGGCAAAATAATAATAATAAATAAATAAATAAATAAATAAATAAATAAATAAATATTGTTGGGCCGGGCGCGGTGGCTCACACCTGTAATCCCAGCACTTTGGGAGGCCCAGGCAGGTGGATCATGAGGTCAAGAGATCGAGACCATCCTGGTCAACATGGTGGTGAAACCCCGTCTCTACTAAAAATACAAAAAATTAGCTGGGCATGGTGGCGCATGCCTTGTAATCCCAGCTACTCAGGAGGCTGAAGCAGGAGAATTGCTTGAACCCAGGAGGCGGAGGTTGCGGTGAGCCGAGATCGCGCCATTGCACTCCAACCTGGGTAACGAGCGAAACTCTGTCTCAAAATAAATAAATAAATATTGTTTTTTGTATCATATTTAAACATTTCATTATTATTGTTTTTTTTTTGAGACGGAGTTTCGCTCTTGTTACCCAGGCTGGAGCGCAATGGCACAATCTCGGCTCACCACAACCTCCGCCTCCTGGGTTCAGGCAATTCTCCTGCCTCAGCCTCCTGAGTAGCTGGGATTGCAGTCACGCGCCACCATGCCCAGCTAAGTTTTTTGTATTTTTAGTAGAGACGGGGTTTCACCATGTTGACCAGGATGGTCTCGATCTCTTGACCTCATGATCCACCCGCCTCGGCCTCCCAAAGTGCTGGGATTACAGGCTTGAGCCACCGCGCCTGGCCAATACACATTTCAGTATTATTTATCCTCTGTACTGAATTGGAAACCTATTTCTGTTTATATTTTGTAGATATGTCTTCCAAATGCATGATGAAGATGGTCTCATCAACAGGACAAGGTAATACAGAAATGTTCCACACAGGGACATGGGAAACACATGAAAGTCATCACACTGGAGATTTTTGCTTTCAGGAAATTGAGAAAGATATTTATGACTTTGAGTTCCAGTGGCAGAAAGATGAAAGACATGGCCATGAAGCACCCATGACACAGATCAAGAAGTTCACTGATAATAAAGACCGATATGATGACGGGTGTGCTGGCAACAAGCCTATTAAAGATCAGGTGGGATTGAGCTTTCATTTGCATCTGCCTGAACTGCACATATTTCAGACCAAAGGGAACATTGATAATCAAGTTGAGAAGTCAGTGAACAATGCTTCTTTGGTTTCAACATCCCGAAGAAATTTTTGTAGGCCCCAAACTTACATTTTTAATAACTATGACAATAATTTCCTCCATTCTTCATTACTGACACAAAAACAGGAAGGTCACATGAGAGAAAAATCTTTCCAATGTAATGAGAATGGCAAAGGCTTTAATTGCAGCTCACTCTTAAGGAAACATCAGACAATCCATTTAGGAGAGAAACAATATGAATGTGATGTCTGTGGAAAGGCCTTTAATCAGAAGCGATACCTTGAACGCCATCGTAGATGTCACACTGGTGAGAAACCTTTCAGGTGTAATGAGTGTGGCAAGTCCTTCATTCAGATGTCATCACTTACATGCCATCGCAGACTTCATACTGGAGAGAAACCTTACAAATGTAATTTGTGTGGCAAGACCTTCCGTCAAAATTCAGCCGTTGTGATTCATAAGGCAATTCATACTGGAGAGAAACCTTACAAGTGCAATGAATGTGGCAAGGTTTTTAATCAACAATCAAACCTTGCAAGTCATCATAGACTTCATACTGGAGAGAAACCTTACAAATGTAAAGTTTGTGACAAGGCTTTTGGGTGTTATTCACACCTGGCACAACATACTAGAATTCACACTGGAGAGAAACCTTACCAGTGCAATGAGTGTGGCAAGACCTTTGGTCGAAATTCAGCCCTTGTAATTCATAAGGCAATTCATACTGGAGAGAAACCTTACAAGTGTAATGAATGTGGCAAAGTTTTTAAACAACAGTCAAGCCTTGCACGTCATCATAGACTTCACACTGGAGAGAAACCTTACAAGTGTAATGAATGTGGCAAGACCTTCAGTCAGATGTCATCCCTTACATGCCATCATAGGCTTCATACAGGAGAGAAACCTTACAGGTGTAATGAGTGTGGCAAGACCTTCAGTCAGACATCATCCCTTCTATGCCATCGTAGACTTCATACCGGAGAGAAACCTTACAAATGTAAGGTTTGTGACAAGGCTTTCAGGCGTGATTCACACCTGGCACAACATACTAGAATTCACACTGGAGAGAAACCTTACAAGTGTAATGAGTGTGGCAAAGCCTTTAGTGCACAGTCAACACTTATTCACCATCAAGCAATCCACGGTATAGGGAAACTTTACAAATGTAATGATTGTCACAAAGTCTTCAGTAATGCTACAACCATTGCAAATCATTGGCGAACCCATAATGAAGAGAGATCCTACAAGTGTAATAAATGTGACAAATGTTTTAGACGTCGTTCATACCTTGCAATTCATTGCCGAATTCATACTGGAGAGAAACCTTATAAGTGTAGTGAGTGTGGAAAGACCTTCAGTCACACGTCATCCCTTTTATGCCATCGTAGACTTCATACTGGAGAGAAACCTTACAAGTGTAATGAGTGTGGCAAGACCTTCCATCACAATTCAGCTCTTGTACTTCATAAGGCAATTCATACTGGAGAGAAACCTCACAAGTGTAATGTGTGTGGCAAGATCGTCGGTCACACTTCAGCCCTTGTAATTCATAAGGCAATTCATACTGGGGAGGAACCTTACAAGTGTAATGCATGTGGCAAGGTTTTTAAACAACAGTCAAGCCTTGCACGTCATCATAGACTTCACACTGGAGAGAAACCTTACAAGTGTAATGAATGTGGCAAAGTTTTTAATCAACAGGCAACGCTTGCACGTCATCATAGAGTTCATACTGGAGAGAAGCCTTACAAATGTGAAGAATGTGACAAAGTTTTCAGTCGCAAATCATATCTTTTAACACATAGGAGAGTTCATACTGGAGAGAAACCTTACAAGTGTGAAAAATGTGACAAAGTTTTCACTCGCAAATCACACCTTGAAACACACAGGAGAATTCATACTGGAGAGAAACCATACAAATGTAAGATTTGTGACAAGGCTTTTGCGTGTAATTCATACCTGAAAAAGCATACTAGAATTCACACTGGGGGGAAACCTTACAAGAGTAATTAGCGTAGCAAGACCTTTGGTCAAAATTCAGGTCTTTCAGTTCATAAGGCAATTCATACTGCAGGGAAACCTTACAAGTCTAATGAGTGGCAAGGTTTTTAATCAAAAATCAAACCTTGGGCCAGGCACGGTGGCTCAAGCCTGTAATCCCAGCACTTTGGGAGGCCGAGGCGGGTGGATCACGAGGTCAAGAGATCGAGACCATCCTGGTAAACATGGTGAAACCCCGTCTCTACTAAAAATACAAAAAATTAGCTGGGTATGGTGGTGCGTGCCTGTAATCCCAGCTAGTCAGGAGGCTGAGGCAGGAGAATTGCCTGAACCCAGGAGGCGGAGGTTGCTATGAGCCGAGATCGCACCATTGCACTCCAGCCTGGGTAACGAGAGCGAAACTCCATCTCAAAAAAAAAAAAAAACAAAGCTTGCACGTCATCATAGACTTCATACTTGAGATAAACCTTACAAATGTGAAGAATGTGACAGTTTTCAGCCTCAAATCACACCTTGTTTTTACCTTGCAGTACGTTGGCAAACTCATACTGGAGACAAAGTTTGCAAGCGAAATAAGTGTGGAAAGACTTTCAGTTGGACATCATCTCTTGTAATTCAGAAGGCAATCCATACTGGAGAGAAACGTTACAAGTGCAATGAGTGTGGCAAGACTTTCCGTTACAATTCATCCATTGTGATTCATAAGGCAATTCATACTGGAGAGAAACCTTACAAGTGTAATGAATTTGGCAAGGTTTTTAATCACCAGTCAAGCCTTTCAGTTGATCATAGACTTCATACTGGAGAGAACCCTTGCAAGTGTAATGAATGTGGCAAGGTTTTTAATAAAAAATTTAGCCTTGCACGCCATGATAGACTTCATACTTGAGAGAAGCATTACAAATGTGAAGAATGTGATAAAGCTTTCAGTCGCAAATAACACCTTGAAAGACGTAGGAAAATTTAATTTGGTAATCAAGTAGAGAATTCTATTAATGATGCTTTCTCTGTTTCAACATCCCAAAAAATTTATTGTAGGCCCAAAACCCATATTTCTAATAACTATGAGAATAATTTCCTTCAGTTTTCATTACTCACACACAAAGTACAAAGGGGAGAAAAATCTTTCCAATATAATGAGAGTGGCAAAGCCTTTAATTATAGCTCACTCTTAAGGGAACATCAGATAATTCATTCAGGAAAGAAGCAACAGGCCGGGCGCGGTGGCTCACGCCTATAATCCCAGCACTTTGGGAGGCTGAGGCGGGTGGATCACGAGGTTGAGATTGAGAGCATCCTGGTCAACAAGGTGAAACCCCATCTCTCCTAAAAATACAAAAATTAGCTGGGCATGGTGGTGTGTGCCTGTAGTCCCAGCTATTCCGGAGGCTGAGGCAGGAGAATTGCTTGAACCCAGAAGGCGGAGGTTGCGGTGAGCTGAGATCGTGCCATTGCACTCCAGCCTGGGTGACAAGAGCGAAACTCTGTCTCAAAAAAAGAAAGAAACAACATAAATGTGATGTATGTGGCAAAGTCTTTAATCAGAAGTGATACCTTGCATGCCATCATAGATGTCACACTGATGAGAAACCTTGTAAGTGTAATGAGTGTGGCAAGACCTTCAATCAGATGTTTCTGCTTCTATGCCATCGTAGACTTCATACTGGAGAAAAACCTTACTAGTGTAATCTATATGGCAAGACCTTCAGTCAGACATCATTCCTTGTAAACTGGAGAGAAACCTTAGAAGTATGATTTATGTGGCACTTAAATAATTAATAATTAAGTTTTCTCATACTGGAGAGAAAACTTACAAGTGAAATTTATGTATCAAGACCTTTAGTCAGAAATCATCCCTTGCGCATCATCATGGACTTAATACTGAAGAGAATCCTTACAAAAGTAATGAATGTGGGAAGGTTTTCAATCAACAAGCACACCTTGCACGTCATCATGGACTTCACACTAGAGAGAAACCTTAATGTGACACAGTGTTCAGTTGTAAATAACAACATGAAAGATGCACAATTCATTCTGGAGAGAAACAATACAAATGTAAGGTTTGCGACAAGACTTGGGCGTGATTCATAATTGGGAATCACCATTCATACTATGTTCACAGTGAAGAGTAACCATACAAGTGTAATGAGTGTGGCAAAGCCTTTAGTTGACAGTCAACACTTATTCACCATCAAACAATCCACAGTATAGGAAAATCTAGTGTAATGATTGTCACAAACCCTTCAGTAACTCTACAACCATTGCAAATCACTGGAGAATCCCTAATGAAGAGAGATCTTACAAGTGTAATAAATGTGGCAGATTTTTCAGACATCGTTTATACCTTGCAGTTCATTGGCGAACTTATACTTGAGAGGAACCTTACAAATATTGTGTCAAGGTCTTAAGTTAAGCTTCATCTTATGCAAAACATAGGAGATTCATACAGGAGAGAAACATCACAAGTGTGATAATCATGGCAAAGTTTTTACTTCACGTTCACACCTCATTACACATCAGAGAATCCATACTGGACAGAAATATTACACATTTCATAAGTGTGGCAAGCTCTTCAGTCCAAGGTCACTCCTTGCAGAACATTGGAAAATCCATTTTTGAGATAATTGTTCCAAATTCAGTGAGTCTAGCAAACCATCAAGTATTCATTGACATTAGAGTCGGTTCAGCATTGACTTGAGTTTGAGTTGACTTAACATTCAGTTCAAGCATTAGTTGACATTAAAGTGTTTGTCTTAAGAGGACTGGGCTGGGCATAGTGGCTCACAGCTGTAATTTCCACAGTTTAGGAGGCCAAGGCAGGTAGATCACAAGGTCAGGAGTTTGAGACCAGCCTGGAGAAGAGATGTGAGCCACTTTACCCAGTCTGTTTTTTTCTTTCTTAAAAAAAAAAATGATAGGGATTTTTATGGGTATTTGGTGGAATCTAAATCACATTGGTTTTTATAATCGTTTAACAATATTAATGCTCCCAATCCATTAAAATGGTTGTATCTCCACTTAGTTTTTTTGATCAATGTTTGTAGATTTCAAGGTACAAGGTTCTCACTTTCTTAGGTTTATTCCCAAGTGTTTATTTTAAGTTGTCTAGCAAATGGAAGTGTGTTCTTAATATTCTTTTAAAATTATTGTTAAAATATGGGAATTCAACGAAGTTTTGGTGCTAGTTTTCTATACCGCAAGTACACTGAATTTGTTTATTAGTACCAGTAATATAGTATTTTTGTTTATTCTTTTTTTCTGTTTTCTTTTTTCTTTCTTTTTTTTGAGATGGAGTTTCCCTCTTCTTTTCCTGGCTGGAGTGCAATGGCACAATTGTAGCTCACTGCAGTTTCCATGTCCCGGGTTCAAGTGATTCTCCTGCTTGTCTCCCACATAGATCAGATTACAGGTGCTGCCACCACGCCCACCTACTTTTTTTGTATTTTTAGTAGAGACTGGATTTCACCGTGTTGGCCAGGCTGGTCTCAAACTCCTGACTTCAGGTGATCCACCCACGTCAGCCTCCCAAAGTGCTGGGATACATGCATGAGTCACTGTACCCATTCTGTGATTTTCTGCATAGAAGATCATGTTATCTACAAACAAATATAACTTTACTTCTTTCTTTCTGACTTAGATGAGGGTTTTGTTTTTTTCTATTCAATTTACATTGTAAAATGTATTTTCTCTGTTTCCTGAAGTAAATTTTTTTTTTTTTTAAGATGGAGTCTTGCTCTGTCACCCAAGCTGGAGTGCAGTACAGTTATCTTGGCTCACCACAAACTCAGCCTCCCAGGTTCATGGGATTTTGCAGCCTCAGCCTCCTGAGTAGCTGAGACTACAAACATGTGCCACTGCGTCTGGCTCATACTTTTTTGTATTTTTTTTTTTTTTTTTTTTTGAGATGGAGTCTTGCTCTGTCGACAGGCTGGAGTGTAGTGGTGTGATCTTGGCTCACTGCAACCTCCGCCTCCCAGGTTCAAGCAATTCTCCTGCCTCAGCCTCCCAAGTATCTGGGACTACAGGCGTGTGCCACCACGCCCAGCTAATTTCTGTATTTTTTAGTAGAGACTGGGTTTCACCATGTTGGCCAGGATGGTCTCGATCTTTTGACCTTGTGATCCGCCCACCTCGGCCTCCCAAACTGCTGGGATTACAGGCGTGAGCCGCTGCGCCCGGCAGACTTTTTTGTATTTTTAATGGAAATGGGTTTCACCATGTTGGCAAGGCTGGTCTTGAACTCCTCATCTCAGGTGATCTGTCTGCCTTGGCCTACCAAAGTGGTGAGGTTACAGGCATGAGCCATGTCTCCCAGACTTTGAAGTGGTGTTTTGAAAAAGTAATGAAACTTGAATGTAGTAATTAATTAAAGAGTGTGCAGCCATCAGCCCTCAGTTCCCCTCTGTCTATGGTGTAGCCATTCTTTTATTCCTTTACTTTTTTTTTTTTTTTTTTGACTCGGGTTCAAGCGATTGTTCTACCTTAGTCTCCAGAGTAGTTGCAATTACAGGAATTCCCCATTAGACACAGAAATTTTTCTATTTTTAGTAAAGACAGGATTTCTCCATGTGGGTCAGGTAGGTCTTGAACTCTCGATCTCAACTGATCCGCTCACCTCAGCAGCATGAGCCACTTTGCCCAGACTTTTTTTTCCCCCAAACATCTGATGGGCAAATGCAGATTTTTTTTTTTTCAGACGGAGTTTCACTCTTGTTGCCCAGGCTGGAGTGCAGTGGTGCAATCTCGGCTCACCACAAACTCCGCCTCCGGGTTTCGAACAGTTTTCCTGCCTTCCGAGTACCTGGGATTACAGGCATGCACCACAACGCCCGGCTAAATTTGTAGTTTTAGTAGAGACGGGGTTTCTCCATGTTGGTCAGGGTGGTCTCGAACTCCTGACCTCAAGTGATTTGCCCACCTCAGCCTCCAAAGTGCTGAGATTACAGACGTGAATCAGTGCACACGGTCTCTCTCTTCATCCTCTTATCTATTTGCCTCCATTTTCCATCACATTCTGGTCTAAGGCTTATTTATTTAAAATGGTTTTTCTTTCTTTCTCTGTTGGCATCGTGGAGATGATTTCTCATTTGGAAGAAGATTATTTTGTTTTCAATTGTATTTTCGCAACATTTAAAAAGTGAAGTAAAGAGTATTTCCCGGGCCGGGTGTGGTGGCTCACACCTGTAATCCAAGCACTTTGGAGGCCAAGCTTCAAGACCAGCCTGACCGACATGGTGAAACCCCGTCTTAAATATAAATAAATTAATTAATTTTTTTAAAAAAGAGTATTGGCCGGGCGCGGTGGCTCAAGCCTGTAATCCCAGCACTTTGGGATGCCGAGGCGGGTGGATCACAGGGTCAACAGATCGAGACCATCCTGGTCAACATGGTGAAACCCCGTCTGTACTAAAAATACAAAAAAATTAGCTGGGCACGGTGGTGCGTGCCTGTAATCCCAGCTACTCAGGAGGCTGAGACAGGAGAACTGCCTGAACCCAGGAGGCGGAGGTTGCGGTGAGCCGAGATCACGCCATTGCATTTCAGCCTGGGTAACGAGAGCAAAACTCCGTCTCTAAAAAAAATAATAATAATAATGTTGGATCCCTAAGCCACATCATCAAAAATTATATTTTAAAAAGATTTTTTGGGGGCCCAAAGTGGCTCCGGCCGGATGTCGTGGCGCTTGCGAAGGCGAGGCCAAGAGTTCAAGGCCAACCAACCTCGGCAACCTTACAAGCTCTCATTGATTGGCAAAAAAAAAAAAAGATATTTTTAAAAAAGGAAGGAAGCCCTGCGGGAAGGAGTGTTACTGTGTCGCCCAGGCTGGCCTGGACGCACAGGCTCAGCCATCCTCCCTCCGTTGCTTCCTGAGTAGCTGGGACCTCAGTCTCCCGCCCCTGCGCCCCGATTCCAGCTGTGTGTAAGCAGCAGGTGGTGACCTCACTCCTCCCCGGCCTGAGCACTCCGTCCCGCCTCCCACGCGGTGGCGTTAGGAAAGTCTTTGAGGCTGAGCACAGGGTAGACTCTCCCTCCCGAGTAAATTG
The DNA here is from genome assembly GCA_031835075.1 of Saguinus oedipus. Taxonomy (NCBI): domain Eukaryota; kingdom Metazoa; phylum Chordata; class Mammalia; order Primates; family Cebidae; genus Saguinus; species Saguinus oedipus. Next base: position 53,889,124 of record CM063187.1, on the reverse strand, counting down.
AGAATGGAAAGGGAGAGGATTTGTGTTCTGTTCTGTGGGCGTCAGCATGAAATTCTACATTCCGCGCAGGCAAGGGCTTTGCATTTCACCTTCTAGTTTGCATCCCCGTTCCAGACAATTCCAGGGCTTTCGAATCATGCCTCAGCCTTCCTGGCCGGTGTCGCCTCCAAAACCCGAAAAACAGACACTGGGAGCGAGGCCTCTCCCAATTCTAAAGGGCAAGGTCTCTCTTCCTCGCCCCGCGACCCCACCTCCCCCAGGTCCCGCCCACCATGCGGGCCCTCCCAGGTCTGGCTTCTGTCCTACGCGTGTAGATTCACGCAAACGCGCGCAAACCCGGAAGCGGATCGCGTGTGGGTGAAAGTCCCACCGAGGTGTGTGAGTTTCGCTCTCTCTGTACTAAGTCTGCTTCTCAGGTACCCGGCGCTTCTGTACCCGGGTCTTGGGGTCCCCACAGACCTGGAAACTCGCCCATTTTCCTTCACCCGCAGCCAATTGAGACATCTTCCTGAGAGTCCGGGGATCGTTTTCTATTGGGTTGAAAGTCCGCCTGAGGCTGGTCCGGTTTCCGGTTTTTCCTAATGTAGGGCAATGTTTATACGTCCTATGCTGTAGGTTTCCTGCTCAAAACCTTTTTCTGACTCTTCCCACTTTTTCGAAAGCTCTTTCCGATGCTTTAAGTCCTCAACGGAGAGGTGGATTCCCGGCCTGCGCTCGCCAGCCCTCGGAGCTCAGCGCCTCAGCCCCAGGATCGGGGAGGCTGCGTTTTCTGTATGGTCCGGGGATCGTGAACACCCCACCCTTGTTTTAAGTCTCCATCGCCCCAACACCTTCCTCCTTGTGTCCGGCCCTGCTGCTCCCCAGGCCTCCCGTCTCACAGTCAACTGCTTCCCTTGAGCCCACCTTGGGAAGGTACCCGGGGCCGGCCCGGTGACTCGTGGTGGTCTCGCCTACTCAGCTCCAGCTCCTGGAAAATTCGCTTCTCTGGATGCAGGCATCTTACTCCAGACTCTTCTGTAATTATGTGGGCCAAAGGGATCAGGAGACAGAGAGAAACCTAAGACAGAAAAGAAAAACGACAAAGACCCATAACATATCAAAGTAGAGGATGGGTGAGGAATTTGCCAAAAGACAGAAAAAGTGAAATTATGTGTGTGTGTGTGTGTGTGTGTGTGTGTGTGTGTGTATGAAAGCAGAAGAAAAGCAACTGGAGAAATGTAGAGAAAAGCGTGATGTACAGAGAGATTAAGGACAGCAAGGCAGGGATGGGGCAGCAAAGAGGGAGGCTCATGAGAGTGAGGGAGATGAGGGGGGATTTGGAGCCGGGGCAGACAGAGCAGAGTGGTGCTGGTGGCAAGAACAGAGGGAGCCACAGCAGGGAGGACACCTGGGGATGTGGGGTGCCAGAGAGTGGGGACGGGGGTACAACAGGGAGGAGAGAATTTAACAGGGAGAGCAGAGGAGGCGCAGAAATGAGGTAAGAGGCAGAAATATAGAGATGAAGGATGTTTGAGAAATTAAGAAGGAGCAACAGAGGTTAGGTATATTGTGAGGATGGAGCAGAAGAGGCGGAAGAGAAGGAATAGACGGGAGAAGGGGATAAACAGCAGGGGAGGAGAGGGGTACAAAGTGAGGAGCAGAATCACAGGGAAAAAGAAACGAGCTAGAGAGAGAAGGGGAGAATGAGAAATACGTACAGAATAAGGGAGGGAAGCACAGTAATGAAGAAACGGGCAGGGCGCAGTGGCTCCCGCCTGTAATCCCTGCACTTTAGGAGACTGAGGCAAGGGGATTGATGGAGTGCGGGAGTTCCAGACCAGCCTGGGCAACATGGTGAAACCCCGTCTCTACTAAAAGTACAAAAATTAGCCGGGTGTTATGTCGGGAGCCTGTAATCCCAGTTACTCGTAGGAGCTGACTCAGGAGAAACACTTTCTCCTGACAGGCGGCGGTTGCAGTGATCCGAAGAGATCGGGCCACTGCACTTCAGCCTCGGAGTGAAAATTCATATTAAAAGTGAGAGAGAGCCGGGCGCGGTGGCTCAAGCCTGTAATCCCAGCACTTTGGGAGGCCGAGGTGGGTGGATCACTAGGTCAAGAGATCGAGACCATCCTGGTCAACATGGTGAAACCCCGTCTCTACTAAAAATACAAAAATTAGCTGGGCATGATGGCGCGTGCCTGTAGTCCCAGCTACTCAGGAGGCTGAGGCAGGAGAATTGCTTGAACCCAGGAGGCGGAGGTTGCGGTGAGCCGAGATCGCACCATTGCACTCCAGCCTGGATAACAAGAGCGAAACTCCGTCTCAAGAAGAGAGAGAGAGAGAGAGAGAGAGAGAGAGAGAGAGAGAGAGCGCGAGCGAGCGCAGAAAGGGATCCCTGCAGGAGGGGGAGTTACTTTGTCTCCCAGGCTGACCTGGACCTTCAGGCTCAGCGATCCTCCTGCAGCTGCTTCCTGAGCAGCTGGGACCTCAGACTCCCACCCCTGCGCTTGGATCCCTCCTGCGTTTAAGCATCAGGCGGTGACCTCAGTCCTCCCTGACCAGAGCACTCCGTCCCTCATCCCAGGCGGTGGCCCTAAGGAAGTCTCTGAATCTGAGCACAGGGTGGACTCTCCCTCCTGTGTAAATGAAGAATAGAAGGGAGAAAATTTCTATTCTGTTCCGTGAGTGATTAGCATGAAAATATCCATTTCGACCAGGCAGGGTTTTGCATTTCACATTCTAGTTTGCATCCCCGTTCCGGACAATTCCAGGGCTTTTGACACTTGCCTCAGCCTTCATGGCCAGTTTCGCCTCCAAACCCCGAAAAACAGGCGCAGGGAGCCAGGCTGTGAGACACAGAGGTCCCGCCCCGCCCTGCCCTCCGCCAGTTCAAAAGGGCAAGGTCTCTCCGCCTCGCGCCCCGCCCCTACCTCTCCCAGACCCCGCCCACCTCCTTGTGGGTCCCGCCCAGTCTTGGCTTCTGTCTTGCGCGCGCAGATTCCCGCAAAACCAGAAGCGGATCGCGTGGAGTGAAGAGCACATCGCGGCGCGTGAGTTTGCTCTGTCTGGTATGAAGTCTGCGATTCCCAGGTCCCCGGCGCTTCAGTACCTGGCACGTGGGGTCCCCACAGACCTGGAAGTTCTCGATCATCTTTCTTCACTCAGTGCAAATTGAGACGACCCCGTGAGATTCCGGGGTTCACTTCCTTTTAGGTGGAAAGTCTCCCCAAGGCTGGTCCCGTCCCGGGTCTTTCTTATAGGGCGATGCGTACACTTCCTATCGCGTAGTTTTGGTTAAGCGCGTCGCTCCCGTAAAGAGATTACTAGGCAGGCTTTGTGTGGGCAATGAGGACGTTTTATTTCGCGCTTGGGTGCATGCAGGCCAAGTCTGAGAAAGAAGTTAGGCCAGGGGAGTAGGAAAGGGGACTGTTTTTTTGTTTTGTTTTGAGAAGGAGTCTTGCTCTCTGGCCCAGTCTAGAGTGCAGTGGCGCCATCTTGACTCACTGCAGCCATCACCTCCCAGGTTCAAGCCATTCTCCTCAGCCTCCTGAGTAGTTGAGATTACAGGCACCCCCCAACTACGCCCAGCGATTTTTCGTATTTTTAGTAGAGATGGGGTTTCACCATGTTGGTCAGGCTGGCCTTGCTCATGATCCACCCGCCCCAGCCTCCCAAAGTGCTGGGATTACAGGCACGCGCCACCACGCCTGGCCTAGGGGACTGGTTATATAGTTTGGGGCAAATGGTCAGTTAAAGGTGGTAATGTATTTTAGGGAGGGGAAGGGCCTCACAGGATGCATGATCCTAAGGGTGGGGGTTATTGGTTGCAAGCAGAGAGCTGGGAGTCTTGAGTAACCTAATGTCTGGGGGGTTGAACTTTGCAGGGTGAGAGCAGTTGAAGCAGGAACTAGTTGTTTCACTTCTCTTTGTGGCCACCCGGTTACTTCAGACTTTGTGGCTCCTGGAGACCGTCCAGAGGTGTATGTGCGGGTCACCAAGGCTATAATGGCCAGGCTTGGACTTGGAGGCCTGACATTCCCATTTTCTTACATATGTATAAAGAAAAAAGTTAGAGAAGGGAGAAGGGGCAGTGCTTCTCAAGGCCTCTTCAAGCGTGACGGGGGCTGCACGGACAACTAAGAGAAAAGTCTGTGATTTTTGTAGTTTTGTAAGTGTTTAGTTAAGTCTTTGGCTTAGGACGCCTTTTTATGTATTTAGCAAAGTGCCAGTTAGCATATTTTTGAGCCTGAAATTGTCCTAATAGGATGAATTCTCTAAAAATAGCCTTTAGGCATAATAGCTTTAAGGTGCCTTGGGCCAGTGTAGGAGGGGGGTGGTCCCAGAAGACTTGGGTGGAAAGGAATATGTGCAGATTTCGGAGAGGTGTCACGCTGCATCTTGACATTAGCGAAGCATTGCCTGGAATTCATGAGCAATGGGTGGTGTTTCTGGTTGACGATAGAAGGGTGAAGCCTATGTAATAGGGCTGTGGACAAGACAGGCACATGAATGGGGAGGTTTGGTAAGGTGTCCTGTCTTAAGCGGCTGAGAGGTTCTGGGACAGGGTGTGATATTGTGGGGTGGTTAAAAGTAGCATTTGCCATATAGAGTGATTAGTGATGGCCTGGATATGGTTTTGTAGGAACTGGGAGACTAATCAGAAAATGCAAGCTGCAAGTAAGAGGAGAAGGAAGGTGGGTATTAGGGGAGTAGGGACTGGAAAGGCCGTGACATCCATCTAGAAGATGGCCAAGTGGATTTGGCACGGTTATTTGCCAGGTTAGCACGTTTTGGGGCCCTGTGTTTGAGTTTCCTGATATTATCACAAAGCAGGCCAGACTGGTTTAAGTGAAAGCAGCATTCCTCATTTAGAAATATACAGGTTCGGCCGGGCGCGGTGGCTCACACCTGTAATCCCAGCACTTTGGAAGGCCCAGATGTGCGGATTGCCTGAGCTCAGAAGTTTGAGAACAGCCTGGGCAACACAGTGAAACCTCATCGCTACTAAAATACAAAAAAATTAGCCAGGTGCGGTGGTGCGCACCTGTAGTCCCAGCTACTTGGGACACCGAGGCAGAGAATTGCTTGAACTGGGAGGTGGAGGTTGCGGTCAGCCGAGATAGAGCCATTGCACTCCAGCCTGAGTAACAAGAGCAAAACCCCATCTTGAAAAAACAAATATACAGAATCCTCCCTTTTCTGCAATAAGTCGAGGACATGGCGGTTTTGGACAACTGCAGCTGAAGAGTCCATTTGAGCTTGAAGGACAGACAAGATATCATATATGTCTGTAATGCTGGCAGAAAAATCAGTAGACAGACTGGGGAATGTTGTGACAAGGTGGTGACCCCCACTATGCCAGTTCCGAGGCCTACAGTAGCCTGCAAGCCCAATTCCCACGCATAATGGAATTAGCTGGATGACTCTTTCTTGTCCAGTGGGTGTCATTAGGGGCACAGGCAGTTGTTGATTACCGGTGGCAAACTGGATTCTAGGAATAAGAAAGACGAAGGCACAGTGCCTGTCCAGTTAGCAGGTGGACACAGAGAGCTGGCAGAGCCACATACGAAGAGGCCTGCGGGGAAGGCAGAATTGAATGTAGGGTGAAAAAGTGGGAGGGATCCTTGAAAGAAGAGTCAGATTCCCACACTCCTGAAGATCCAGCAAGAACAGCAGCTGTTGGAGGTTGAAAGGGAGATTGAGGGCCGGGTGCGGTGGCTCACGCCTGTAATCCCAGCACTTTAGGAGGCCAAGGCAGGTGGATCACGAGGTCAAGAGATCGAGACCATCCTGGTCAACATGGTGAAACCCCGTCGCTACTAAAAATACAAAAATTAGATGGGCATGGTGGTGCGCGCCTGTAGTCCCAGCTCCTAGGGAGGCTGAGGCAGGAGAATTGCCTGAACCCAGGAGGCGGAGGTTGCGGTGAGCCGAGATCGCGCCATTGCACTCCAGCCTGGGTAACAAGAGCGAAACTCTGTCTCAAAAAAAAAAAAAAGAGAGAGAGAGAGAGAAAGAAAGAAAGGAAGGAAGGAAGGAAAGGAAGGAAGGAAGGAAAGAAAGGAAAGAAAGAAAGAGAAAGAAAGAAAAAGGGAGATTGATGGGTTAACCGTGTGGTGGGGGTGGTTTGGTTTTTATAATGTATGAGGAAGCACTTAGTATCCACAGATAGTCTGCTACTAACATTTGTAGGGCTGTGTATGAGTAAGCGTGAAGAGGGGCCAGGAGGAGAATCGGGGAACAGGGAGAGGGTGGCCGAGGATGGAGTGAGAGACAGCGAAGGTGCAGACCTGGACAGTAATGACTGTGGATATTTTTAGGTTATGAGCGGTGATGGAGGGTCGGTCAGTGAAATGAAGTGGGTATGCTGGTAAAGGCGCATCAACCTGTGTGTCAGCGCCTTGGAGATGAAGAGGAGGAGCGCTTAGAAGGCGGAAGATTACCCAGGGGAACTCCAGTGCTTTGGTGGGAAATGCATGGTGGAGCAGCAGTGGGGATGGCTGGCTGTGTAGTAGGGGTTCTGAGGTGCGTGGAGTGGAGTTGATATGAGGTGCGAGTTGCAGTATGAAATGTCTGAGGAAGTTTCGCTGAACTTTTCTAAGAAATAGAGAAGCTCCATGTGAGGGTAGAGCTGGGGACTGTTATGAGGTATGGAGGTGTAAGGAGACGGGAGAGGTAGCCCAATCAGCTGGCAGGGCAGGAATAGCGGTCTAAGAGGAGGAAGAAAGGGATGCAGAGCCAGCAATGTTTTCTTAAGGTTGGGTTGGACTGGGTTAGCGAAGCGTGGGTTAAGGGTTGTTTTTTTTTTTTGAGACGGAGTTTCGCTCTTGTTACCCAGGCTGGAGTGCAATGGCGCGATCTCGGCTCACCGCAACCTCCGCCTCCTGGGTTCAGGCAATTCTTCTGCCTCGGCCTCCTGAGTAGCTGGGATTACAGGCACGCGCCACCATGCCCAGCTAATTTTTGTATTTTTAGTAGAGACGGGGTTTCACCATGTTGACTAGGATGGTCTCGATCTCTTGACCTCGTGATCCACCAGCCTCAGCCTCCCAAAGTGGTGGGATTACAGGCGTGAGTCACCGCGTTTAAGGTTAAAGGTTTTGTACAGGGAGTTGGAACTAATAGGTGCAATTATGTGGGGCAGCCAAGGGAGCAGAAGGAATAGGCAGAGAAGTTACATGGGGTACCTTGGAAAAGGTTATTTATTCACTTTAGAAGAGAGTTAAGGGTGGCAGCTGGGCTGGAACCAGGAAGTGTCTCGGCACACAGAATGGAGGAAGAGAGTGAAGCAGCAGGACAGGCAGGAGCAGGGCAATTCAGTTTCCTCAGGAATTCGGGTGAGTTTTAGAGAAGTTGGGGAGCGTATCAGGGTTTGGCGCTACAGGATGGATGGGAAGATGGTGTCCCGCACCCTAGGGTTAAGGTAGGGGGACATAAGAGGAGCTACAGGTTCGGGGAGGAGGGTGGAATGAGCTGTGGCTGTAGCCCTGGAGTAGTGAAGGAGGCAGACAATTCTGCTGGGATATCTCTGCATAACAGGGGAACTGGACAAGTGGGGATGATTAGGAAAGAACGTAAAAAGGAGTGCTGGCCAGGCCAGGCGCAGAGGCCATGCCTGGAATCCAGCACTGTGGGAGGCCGAGGCCGGCGGATCACGAGCTCAGGAGTTCAAGACCAGCCTGGCCAACATGGTGAAACCGCGTCTCTACTAAAAATACAAAAGTTAGTTGGGGCCGGGCGCGGTGGCTCACGCCTATAATCCCAGCACTTTGGGAGACCAAGGCGAGTGGATCACGAGGTCAAGAGATGGAGACCATCCTGGTCAACATGGTGAAACCCCATCTCTACTAAAAATACAAAAATTAGCTGGGCATGGTGGTGTGCGCCTGTAGTCCCATACTCGGGAGGCTGAGGCAGGAGAATTGCTTGAACCCAGGAGGCAGAGGTTGCGGTGAGCTGAGATTGCGCCATTGCACTCCAGCCTGGGTAACAGCAAGACTCTGTCTCAAAAGAAAAAAAAAGAACAAAGAGAAAAGCAGTGCTGGCCTAAATGACACCAGATTTGGGGGACTTTGAGAGGGCTGGAAGTCTTGCCGTCAATTCCGACAGCAGTTATGGAGGCCAAGGAAACAGGTTAGCTTGGAGCTGGTGGCCCCGTGTGGTTAAGAAGGGGATGGACTTACCCTCCACTGTAAGCGTTACCTGAATCTCGGCATCCATGAGAGTATGGGGGCTTCTGAGATGTTGGGTAGCATCAGTCTTCAGCCCCCAAGCCGAGGAGCACCGACGTGAGTCACACAGTCCCACTTCCAGTGGGGGCCCGCATAGATGGGGCGGGGCTTAGGACGAGTCCTGGGCTGTGGGCATTCCTTGGCCCAGTGGCCAGGTTTCCGACGCTTGAAGCAAGGCCCAGGAGGGGTGGCTGGACGCCGCAGTCTGGGCACTTCGAAGGCTTTGCGAGCCGGTGGTGTCTCTGGGGTTTGTCTTACGGCAGAGTCAAGCATCTGTAGTTCTGAGACGTGCTACCGCCAGGCAGCATCTTCCCTGTTATTCCTGAGGATTCAGGAATGTTTTGCTTATAACACAGGCAAAAAAGAAACTGTTTTTCTGCTCTCATTTTTTGCTTCAAGACAGCCAAAGTGAAAAAAAAAAAGATAAGAAAACAGGAGGAGGGCAAGTGGAGAAATGTAGAGAAAAGCAAGATGTACAGAGATGAAGGACAGCAAGTCAGGGATGGGGCAGCAAAGGGGGAGGCTCATGAGAGTGAAGGAGAGGAGGAGGGACTTGGAGCCAGGACAGACAGCAGAGTGGTGCTGGTGGCAAGGAGAACAGAGGGAGCCATAGCAGGGAGGACACCTGGGAATGTGGGGTGCCAGAGAGTGGGGACAGGGTTATAACAGGGAAGAGAGAATTTAACAGGGAGAGCAGAGGAGGCGCAGAGAAGGGAGAAGAGGTAAAAAGATATGGAGATTGAGGATGACTGGGGAGAAGGAGCAACAAGAGGTTAAACAAGCTGGGCGCGGCGGCTCACGCCTGTAATCCTAACACTTTGGGAGGCTGAGGTGGTGGATCACCTGAGGTCAGGAGTTCAAGACCAGCCTGATCAACATGGTGAAACCCCATCTTAAAAAAAAAAAAAGAGGTTAAGTAAGTTGGGAGGATGGAGCAGAAGAGGCAGAAGAGAAGGAATAGAGGGGAGAAGGGATAAACAGCTGGGGAGGAGAGGGGTACAAAGTGAGGAGCAGAATCCCAGGGAAAAAGAAAACAAGAGCTAGAGAGAGAAGGGGAGAGTGAGAGAGCTGTGCAGAATTAGGGAGGGAAGCACAGTAATGAAGAAAGGGGCTGGGTGCGGTGGCACCTGCCTGTGATCCCCGCCTTTAGGAGACTGAGGCAAGGGGATAGATGGAGGGCGGGAGTTCAAGGCATCCTTCACAACAATAGTGAGACCGCATCTCTGCCAAAAAAAAAAAAAAAAAAAAAAGAAGTCATCGGGCATGGTGGCGCACACCTGTACTCCCAGCTACTCTGGAGGCCAAGGCAGGGGGAGTCACTGGAGCCCAGGAGGTCCAGGCTGCAGTGAGTCCAGATCACGCCACTGCACTCCAGCCTGGTCCACAGAGCCAGACCCTGTCTCAAAAGAAAAACAAGGGGAGGATGACGTTAGGTGCAGCTGAGTGGGTGAGTTTATTGGATATGATTAGTTGTGACATGTTGACTTCTGCGTATATAATGTAATAACTTAAAACTCGTTTAAGTTATACAGATGAAATTGACAGTTTTAAAATTCCTATCTGTAAGACAGGTACATTCTATAAATCTTGGCATCAGAGGTTAGCTTCCACAGGAATCCCTATTCAGCCAGAGGCAGTGACTTATTCAGTTGTGAGTCACTCTCTTCACTTTTCCCAGGGTGGGGTGGGGTAAGAAGTGGGGCCGTGAAGTGGAAAAAAAACAGTTTCTGTTATTACATAATACTTTTAATTAATTAATTTTTTGTGACAGGGTCTGGCTCTGTTGCACAGGCTGGAGTGCAGTGGTGTGATCTCCTCTAAATGTAGCCTTGACCCCTGGGCTCAAGCAATCCTCATACCTCAGCCACTCAAGTAGCTGAAACCTCAGGCATGAGCCACCAAGCCCAGCCAGTTTTTGTGGGGTTTTTTTTTTTTTTTTTTTGGAAATGGGGTTTCACTCTGTGTCCCAGGCTAGTCTCAAAATCCTGGGCTCAAAGGATTCTCCTGCCTTGGCCTTTCTGGGATTATAGGGATGCACCACTGTGCCTGCCCTACACAGTAATTTTCTTTTTTGAGATGGAATTTAGCTCTTGTTGTCCAGGCTGGAGTGCAATGGCCCCATCTTGGCTCTCTGAAACCTCCACGATCCAGGTCCAAGTGATTCTCCTGCCTCATCCTCCCCAGTAGGTGGGATTACAGGCATATGCCACTACGTCCGGCTTGGTTTGTATTCTTAGTAGAGACAGGGTTTCACCATGTTGGTCAGGCTGGTCTCCAACTCCTGACCTCAGGTGATCCGCCCACCTCAGCCTCCCAAAGTGTTGGGATTATAGGCGTGAGCCACCGTGCCTGGCCCACTGCCCCACTTTCCACCACACCCTAGAAAAAGAAAAAAGGGTGACTCACAACTAAGTCATCGCCCCCTGGCTGGATAGGGATTCCAAGGGATTTTATAGGGACCTCAGGTGATTTACCTGGCTTGACCTCACAACATACTGGGATTACAGGGTGTGAGCCACCACCCCTGGTTTATAGTGAAGAGGGAAAAAGACGGGACAATTAATAAAACAATATAATATGGGATTAAAATAATTGAAAATAACTTTCGCTAACTGCTTGTGAAAGTTCCCCACCCCACAGCACATGTTAAAGACGAATATTAACTGCCTCTGTCAGTTTCTGCAGAACGTTGACCTAACCTATCCTCCACATTCCTCAGGGAGTTTTGTAAGTTCCTGTTTTTCTTAGCCAACAGCTGCAAGGCCACCACACGGATAAAGGAAGTAGCAAACATGTCTTTTAAAATATAGGACATGTCAGGCCGGGCGCAGTGGCTCATGCCTGTAATCCCAGCATTTGGGGAGGCCAAGGCGGGTGGATCATGAGGGTAAGAGATTGAGACCATCAGACCAACATGGTGAAACCATGTCTCTACTAAAAATGCAAATATAAGCTGGGCGTGGTCGTGGCTGAGGCAGGAGAATCACTGAGTTCGGGAGACAGGTTGTAGTGCGCTGAGATTGCACCACTGCACTCCAGCCTGGCCAACAGAGCAAGACTCCGTTTAAAAACAACAACAAAATATATATACATATGACTTGTTCCAAGACATGTTAAGTTTGATTAACTGCCTTTGTCTGTTTCTGAAAGAACTGCTTTTTGCTTTTTGCTTTTCACACCGGCCCAAAATTTTTGTTTAAAAAAAGATTTCTAAAAAAAAGAGGACGATGCCGGGCGCGGTGGCTCAAGCCTGTCATCCCAGCACTTTGGCAGGCAGAGGCGGGTGGATCACGAGGTCAAGAGATCGAGACCATCCTGGTCAACATGGTGAAACCCCGTCTCTACTAAAAACACAAAAAATTAGCTGGGCATGGTGGTGCGCGCGTGTAGTCCCAGCTACTGGGGAGGCTGAGGCAGGAGAATTGCCTGAACCCAGGAGGCGGAGGTTGCGGTGAGCCGAGATCAGCCATTACATTCCAGCCTGGGTAACAAGAGCAAAACTCTGCCTCAAAAAAAAAAAAAAAAAAATGGACGAGAAAGGGAGCTCTGTTTGAGGGGGTGTTACTTAGTCACCCAGGCTAACCTGGACCCCCAGGCTCAGCGATCCTCCTGCCGCTGATTCCTGAGTAGCTGGGACACTCAGGCTTCCGCCCCTACGCCCGCATTCCTGCTGTGTTTAAGAAGCGGGTGGTGACCTCACTCCTCCCTGGCCTGAGCACTCCGATCCGCACCCCGGGCGAAGGGAAGTCTCTGAAACTGAGCACAGGGTGGACTCTCCCTCCCGAATGAACGGAGAATAGAAAGGGAGAGGATTTCTATTCTGTTCTGTGGGCCGTCGGCATGAAATCCTACGTTCCACCCAGGCAGGGCTTTGCATTTCACATTCTAGTTAGTATGCTTGTTCCAAAAATTTCAGGACTTTTGAAACATGCCTGCTGGCCAGTCTCGCCTCCAAAACCCGAAAAATAGAGGTGCTGGGAGCGAGGCTGAGAGACGCACAGGTCCCGGCCCGCCCCGCCCTGCCCCGCCCTGCCCTGCTCTCTGCGGGTTCTGAAGGGCAAGGTCTCTCCGCCTTGCGCCCCGCCCCACCTCGCCCAGGCCCCGCCCACCTCCCCGCGGGTCCCGCCCAAGCCTGGCTTCCATCCGGCGCGCAGATTTGCGCAAACTCAGAAGCGGATCGCTCGGCGGGAAGGTCCCACCTCAGCGCGTGAGTTTCGCTCTGCCTCGTATTAAGTAAGCGCGTCCCAGGTCCCCGACGCTTTTGTACCTGGGACGGGAGGTCCCCACAGACCTGGAAATTCTCGCCCGACTTTCTTCAGCCAGAGCAAATTGAGACGTCCCCGTGAGAGTCTGGGAGTCGCTTCCTTTTGGGTTTGAGGTCTCCGTGATGCTGGTCCCGTCCAGTCTTTCTGCTGTAGAGCAATGCATACGCTTCCTATCGCGCAGTTTTCCTGCTCTGAATCTTTTTCTGACTCCTCCCGCCCCTCGCTTTTTAAAGTCTTCACTCTCGCACGCTAAGTGCATCCCACCCTCGCCTTCTTCGGCCCCTGGAGCGCGGCGCCACGGTCCCAGTCCCGGGGAGGCCATGTACTCTGCCTGGACCTGGGATCCTCCAAACCTCACAGTTGTGTTAAGGCGCTGTTGCCCCCCACCTCCCTCCCCGTGCTGGACCCTGCTGATCCCTAGGTCTCCCCTCTGCGGTCACCGCGTCCCCCGAGCCCGCATGGGGGAGGTGCCCGGGGCCTGTCCTGTGACAGAGGGTGTTCTTTCCTGCCCAGCTCCAGCTCCTGGAAAGTGCGCTCCTCTGGGACGCAGGCGTCCTACTCCAAACCCTCCTGTGACTGTGTGGGCCAAAGAGATCAGGAGACAGAAAGAGCAGTTCAAAACCTGAGACAGAGAAAAGAATAGCAAAGACCCGTAAGAGATGACAAAGTAGAGGATAAGTGAGGGACTTGTCAAGAGACAGCAAAAGTTAAAAAAAAATAAAGATAGCAGAAGCAAAAAAGCAACTGGAGGCCGGGCGTGGTGGCTCACGCCTGTAATCCAAGCACTTTGGAGGCCAAGGTGGGCGGATCACCTGAGGTCGGGAGTTCAAGACCAGTCTGACCAACATGGTGAAACCCCATCTTAAAAAAAATTTTTTTTTTGGCAACTGGAGAAATGTAGAGAAAAGCTAGATGTACAGAGAGATGAAGGACCGCAAGGCAGGGATGGGGCAGCAAAGAGGGAGGCTCAGGAGAGTGAGGGAGAGGAGGAGGGACTTGGAGCCGGGGCAGACAGAGCAGAGTGGTGCTGGTGGCAATGAGAATGTAAGGTCTTTTAGGCTGACCGGCGGTGCCCTGGATGCCATGTTAACCTCTGTGACCTGTATGGGCACTCCAGATGAGTTCTTGGAAAATCTGTGGTAACTGGAAGGCCGTGAAAAGGGGAAGAAATGATCAACCCCTGTGGTGCCTACTTTGAGACAGTCTCTGTTTTTCTTTATTCCCACCCCAATTGATAAGGAATTGGACTTTGTAACTGACCTTGATCAACCTCCTGACTCCAGACCTAAGACCCCCCTCCCAGCTTGCAAAAAAACAGCCTACTCTGTAACTTCTGTAACTTCCTACTGCTTACCCCAAACCTGTAAAAGCAAGTCCTATCCCACCACCCTCTGCTGACTCTCTTCACACAGCCTGCCCACACCTGGGTGAATAAACAGCCATGTTGCTCACACAAAGCCTGTTTAGAGGGTCTCTTCATTCAGAGCACGAGTTTTAATGGGGAACAGAGAGAGAACCACAACAGGGAGAACACCTGGGGATCTGGGGTGCCAGAGAGTGGGGACAGGGTGGTGTAACAGGGAAGAGAGAATTTAATGGGGTAGCAGAGATGGGAGAAGAGGTGGAAATACATGGAGATTGAGGAGGTTTGCAAGATTGGGGAGAAGAAACAATGAGAGGTTAAGTAAATGAAAATGGAGCAGAAGAGGTGGAAGAGTTGGAAGAGGAGGAATAGAGGGAAGAAGGGGATAAACAGCAGGGGAGGAGAGGGGTACAAGTGAGGAGCAGAATCCCAGGGAAAAAGAAACAAGAGCTAGAGAGAGAAGGGGAGAGTGAGAGAGCTGTGCAGAATTAGGGAGGGAAGCACAGTAAGGAAGAAAGAGGGGCTGGGTGCAGTGGCTCCCGCCTGTAATCCCCGCACTTCAGGAGACTGAGGCAAGGGGATGCTTCAGTCCAGGAGTTCGAGACCAGCCTGGGTAACATAGTGGGACATTTATCTCTGCAAAAAAAAATATTCACCGGGAGTGATGGTGCACAGCTGTAATCCCAGCCACTCTGGAGACAGAGGCAGGAGGATCATTTGAGTCCAGGACGTCCATATGCTGCAGTGAGCAGAGATCATTCCACTGCACTCAGCGTGCTCAACAGAGCAAGACCCTGTCTCAAAAGACAAAAAGGGCAGAGTGCTTTGGGTTCAGTGCGTGAGTTCACTGGGTGTGATTAGTTGTAATATGTTGACTCCTGTGTATATAATAACTTAAAACTTATTTAAATTATACAGATGAGATTGAGAATTTTAAGATTCCTATCTGTAAGACATGTACATTCTGTGAATCTTGGCAGCAGAGGCTAGCTTCCACTTGGAATCCCTATTCAGCCAGAGGACAGTGACTTATTCAGTTGTGAGTCACTCTCTTTTCTTTTCCCAGAGTTGGGTAGGAAGTAAGGCAGTGAAATGGGAAAAAAAATTACTTTCTGTGGCTGGGCGCGGTGGCTCATGCCTGTAATCCCAGCACTTTGCGAGGCCGAGGCGGGTGGATCACGAGGTAAAGAGATCAAGACCATCCTGGTCAACATGGTGAAACACCGTCTCTACTAAAAATACAAAAAATTAGCTGGGCATGGTGGCACGTGCCTGTAATCCCAGCTACTCAGGAGGCTGAGGCAGGAGAATTGCCTGAACCCAGGAGGCGGAGGTTGCGGTGAGCCGAGATGACGCCATTGCACTCTAGCCTGGGTAACAAGAGCAAAACTCCGTCTCAAAAAAAAAAAAAAAATTACTTTCTGTTATTACATAACAATTTAAATTAATTAATTAATATCCTGAGACAGGGTCTTGCTTCGTCACCCAGGTTGGAGTGCAGTGGCATGGTCTCTAACTGAAGCCTTGACCTCCTGGGTTTAACTGATCCTCACACCTCAGCTTCCTGAGTAGCTGGAACCCCAGGCGTGAGCCATCAAGTCTGACTAGTTTTTTGTTTGTTTGTTTGTTTTGTTTTGTTTTGTTTTTTGTAGAAATGGGGTTTCACTACGTTGTTAGGCTGGTCTCAAAATCCTGGGCCCAAATGATCCTCCTGCCTTGGCCTTCCATGGCACTGGGATTATAGGAATGAGCCACTGTGCTTCACCTACAGAGTACCTTTTAAAAATTATTATTGGCCGGGTGCGGTGGCTCACGCCTATAATCCCAGCACTTTGGGAGGCGAAGGTGGGTGGATCACGAGGTCAAGAGATCGAGACCATCTTGGTCAACAAAGTGAAACCCCGTCTCTACTAAAAATACAAAAATTAGCTGGGCATGGGGGTGCACACCTGTAGTCCCAGCTACTCGGGAGGCTGAGGCAGGAGAATTGCTTGAACCCAGGAAGCAGAGGTTGCAGTGAGCTGAGATCGTGCCATTGCACTCCAGTCTGGGTAACAACAGCGAAACCATCTCAGAAAAAAAAACATTATTATTATTCAGGAGGCTGAGGCAGGAGAATTGCCTGAACCCAGGAGGCAGAGGTTGTGGTTAGATCGCACCATTGCACTCCATCCTGGGTAACAAGAGTGAAACTCCGTCCAAAAAAAAAAAATTATTATTATTATTATTATTTATAGAGCTAGGGTTTCACTGTTTGGGCTAGGTTGGTCTTGAACTCCTGATCTCAGGCAATCCACCCACATCAGCCTCCCAAAGTGCTAGGATTACAGACTTGAACCACCTCACCCGGCCTTTTTTTTTTTTTTTCTTTTTTGAGACATAGTTTCACTCCTGTTTTCCAGACTGGAGTGCAATGGGGTGATCTTGACTCACCAAAACCTCTGCCTCCTGGGTTCAAGAAATTCTCTTGCCTCAGCCTCTTGACCTGGAATTATAGGCGTGTGCCGTCACAGTCCATTAATGTTGTATTTTTAGTAGAGAAGGGGTTTCTCTATGTTGATCAGGCTGGTCTCAAACTCTGGACCTCTGGTGATCTGCCTGCCTCTGCCTCCCAAAGTGTTGAGATTACAGGCATGAGCCACTGTACCTGGCCTTAACTTTATTTGATTTTTTTTTTTTTTTGCAATTGTTGATTTGTTCTCCTCCACATTGTCTAGATTTTTAAAAAGTGGTAACAGGAACATAGGGAACCACAATGTACAGCTTATTTGGTGAGCCAGGCACGGTGGCCCACCCTGTAATCCCAGCACTTTGCGAGGTGGAGGTGGGCAGATCACAAGGTCAGGTGATCGAGACCGGCCTTGCCAGTATGATGAAACCTTGTCTCTACTAAAAATACAAAAAAAAAAAAAAATTAGCCGAACATGGTGGCATACACCTATAATCCCAGCTACTCAGGAGGCTGAGGCAAGAGAATTGATTGAACCTGGGAGGCAGAGATTGCAGTGAGCTGAGATCCTGCCACTGCACTCCAGCTTGAATGACAGAGCAAGACTCCATCTCATTAAAAACAAAAAAAGGAGAGTTTATTGGGTGAATCTTTATCCTGATTACATTTTCTGGCCAACCGCACACAAATATGCTATGGGAGATTCCTTATTCCTTCGGCTAGACAGCTTTGCTGAGCCTAATATCAATGCATAGACCTGGAGCTTCCATCTTTTTCATGCCAAATTTCTGAATCTCTTTGAGCACCTGACCTCCTTCTTCCTCATTCTGAGCCCTGCTTCTCCCCAATTCCAACCCCTGGAGAATGTGCTCTTTCTGGAGGCAATCTTGTTATCCCATTTTCTCCCTCTTGATACTGGAAGGCAGGACTAAAATGTGAGATGTCCAGGTTTTTATAATCCCAGCACTTTGGGAGGCCAAGGCTGGTAGATAACCTGAAGTAAGGAGTTTGAGGCCATCCTGGCCAACATGGTTAAACCTGGCCTCTACTAAAAATACAAAAATTAGCTGGGTGTGGTGGAACACGCCTATAATCCCAGCCTCTCAGGAGGCCGAGGCATGAGAATCGCTTGAACTTGGGAGGTGGAGGTTGCAGTGAGCTGAGATCGTGCCACTGTACTTTACCCTGGGTGACAGAGCGAGACTGCCTCAGTCACACACACACACACACAATAAAGAACAAAGCGGCGAAGTAGGGATTTACTCAAGCAAGAGAGCACTCCACAAGGTGGGAGGAAACTCCAGGGCGAGCATCTCCAGGGCCCCATTTACAAAGTTTTGTGGGTTTAAATTATTCCCTTTTTGTTTGTTTGTTTCCTTGTTTGTTTTTGAGATGGAGTCTCACTCTGTCACCCAGGCTGGACTGCAATGGCATGGTCTTGGCTCACTGCAGCCTCCACCTCCCAAGTACAGGTGATACTCCTGCCTCAGCCTCCCAAACAGCGAGTACTACAGGTGGCAGCACCACGCCCGGCTAATTTCTGTATTTACAGTAGAGACAGGGTTTCACCATGTTGGCCAGGCTGGTCTCCAGCTCTTTCCCTTGTGACCCGCCCATCTCAGCCTCCTTTCTTTCTCGCTTTCTTTGCTTTCTTGTCTCACTCTTGTCACCCACGCTGGAGTGCAGTGGTGCAATCTTGGCTCACTGCAACCTCTGCCCCGTGGGCTCAGGTGATCCTCCCACCTCAGCCTTCTAAGTAGCTGTTCCTGGAAGGCAGGACTGAAACGTGAGATGTCAGTGCTCGCTTCGGCAGCACATATACTAAAATTGGAATGATACAGAGATGAGCACAGCCCCTGCGCAAGGATGACAATATTTTTAAAATAAATACAAATAAATGTGAGATGTCCAGGTTTTGGGCTGTTGAACATAGAATTGAAGAAGAAAAAGAAAAAGGACCACAGACACAGACGTGCACCGGGCCTGGCTACGTTTCTGTGTTGTTGGTGGACACAGGGTTTTATTATGGTGCCCAGGCTGGTCTCGAACTCCTGAGCTCAAGTGATCCACGGGCCTTGGCCTCCCACAGTGCTGGGATGACAGGCACGAGTCACTGTACCCAGCCTCTGCCTGGGCTTTGGTGAGGGCTGGGTCTGTGCCCTGAAGGGGAGCTCATTCCAGCCCAGCTTCCCACTTCTGCAGTGTGAGAGTTGGGCTTCTCCAGGAGGACAGTAGGTTCTGAAGAAAGGATTCAAAAATTCACTTAGTTTTCTTGTAGGAGTTTATCAGTCCTGGTGCAGTGGGCAGACAAGGGGACCATATTTCCTCAGGATGAGGTCTCCTTAATATGTGTCGTTGTGTTATAGGGAGGGGGTGTGTTGATTCTGAGCAACAAACATTTATAGCATTCAGGATTTACTTTTTTTTAATTTTTTTAAGAGACAGGGTTTCACCATGGTCTCGATCTCTTGACCTCGTGATCTGCCCACCTTGGCCTCCCAAAGTGCTGGGATTACAGGCGTGAGCCACCACGCCCGGCCTCAGGATTTACTTCTAAAGACTCTTGATACATACAGAAGAAATCCGGAAGAGGGAGAGGAAAGCAAAGGAGTCAGGGATGGCTCTTCCTCAGGTGAGATGATCTTCTTGTTGGATTATTCTGTCTCCTTCCTTTCAGAAATGCTGGGCCTTGGAGTTGGGAATCTTCTCTGAGTCTGACGCGTCCTGCCTGACAGGTTTGCTGGCACTCAGCCATGCCTTCCCTCAGTCCCTGTCATGTCACCTGGATTCCATCTCTGGTGACCCAGTGACAGGAGCGTGGGAAGAGGCTGCACTGGGCATGGTCCTGGGAAGGGCTCACTCCAGACGTGGATGGAGACGGGGTGTGGGCCCCGTGGTGTCAGGGCTGCTGGGCAGCAGGGATCGTTCAGGGGCCACATCTGATGCACAGTCAGCTCTCTGTAGACCAGGAGGAGAGCAGCTGCCCGTGGACATTACATATTAATGTGCACAAAGTACGTGGGAAATTCTAGAAAGGGAGACCAATGAGGGGAAGTCTTTTCTGCCTGATTTTGTGCTACATGTTTAGGTAATTGAGTGAGTTACTGTGTTTCTGACTCCAACCATCTCACTGATTAGATGGAGCATTAATACACAAACATGAATGATACAAGGTGTTTTATTCCATTAGTTTAAGTATGTGAAACCAACCTAAATAATAGCAGGAGATTCATTAAAACAATTTTTTTTTAGATAGGGTTTTACCATCTTAGCCAGGATGGTCTTGAACTCCTGACCTCGTGATCCACCTGCCTCAGCCTCCCAAAGCGTTGGGATTACAGGTGTGAGCCACTGCACCCGGCCTCATTAAACCATTCTTAGCACAATAAGCTGATGGAGACTATGGTGTTATGGTGGAGAGGCTTGTGAAACGGGTGTTTTCCATAACGTTGGTTATATTTGTTTTCAAATATGGTAGCAGTATTTCATTTTTTTTTTTTTTTGAGACGGAGTTTCGCTCTTGTTACCCAGGCTGGAGTGCAATGGCGCGATCTCGGCTCACTGCAACCTCCGCCTCCTGGGTTCAGGCGATTCTCCTGCCTCAGCCTCCTGAGCAGCTGGGATTACAGGCATGCGCCACCATGCCCAGCTAATTTTTTGTATCTTTAGTAGAGATGGTGTTTCACCATGTTGACCAGGATGGTCTCGATCTCTTGACCTTGTGATCCACCCGCCTCTGCCTCCCAAAGTGCTGGGATTACAGGCTTGAGCCACCGCGCCCGGCCTTTGTATTTCATTTTTATTGTAAAAAATTGAGCCTTTTTTTCCCCCCAAGTGTTTGGGTTTATCGAGGGCCTTAAGGGCTACAAGGGACCCCTGGTCATCTGGGGACGAGGCCTAGCATTTGCTGGCTAGTGAGTGGCCCAGTGAGCAGCCAAGGATGGGGCCTCTGCCACCCGATTTGCTTGAAAGTATGGCTCTCAGCTTCGCCCTGCCCACAGTCTTTAGGCCCAAATGTGGCCGTGTAGCAGCGGTGGTTGCAGCAGCGTTTGCTGTCGTGCTCAGCGTGGTCCCCGGAGGTCAGCCCCACGTTTCTCGCACTTCAGGCAGGGCTGATGCCAGTCCTTTGCCAGAGAGGTCACCCTCTCAGAGAAGTACACCTCCTTGTCACACTTGGAGCATGTAGGCATGGCGGCTCCTGGTTCGATGCGGGCGTTAGCGGCCAGGGAGGGAAGGGCCGCAGGCATGGGACTCGGTGCCATATTCTCATTCCACCTATTATTATTATTTTTATTTTTATTTATTTATTTTTTTTTTGAGACAGAGTCTCGCTCTGTCTCCCATGCTGGAGTGCACTGGCGCAATCTTGGCTCACTGCAATTTCTGCCTCTTGGGTTCAAGCGATTCTCCTGCCTCAGCCTTCTGAGTAGCTGGGATTATAAGCATGTACCACGATGCCCCACTAATTATTTTTGTATTTTTAGCACAGAGTTTCACCATGTTGGCCCAGCTGGTCTCAAACCCCTGACCAGCGTGCGGTCAGGCAAGGCTGATCTGCCCATCTCCACCTCCCAGATTGCTGGGATTACAGGCGCGAGCTATTGTGCCCAGCCCCCCCAATTCTTATTAAATATATACTTTTATACTTAAACACCACGTGACGTACATATTTGTTTTGTGGTAAAGCTCCAAGCAAAGCTGCAGTTTAGTCTCTTGGTCATCAAATACCTCCTTTCCCGGTCACATTCTTCATTCTCCTTCCAGCCTCTTGGGGGACCCATTACTGTCAGTTCTGTGTCAGGTGTCAGAGGACGTGTCATGCTTGTGTGTTTCTGTCCTGAGACTTTAAAAAAAAATTCTGCAGCAAATTAAAAAACATTAAAAAAAATGTTTTTACTTTAGTTTTGATGCTGCATGTGAAGGTTTGTTACATAGGTAAACTCGTGTCATTGGGGTTTGCTGTACAGATCATTCCATCATTCTGCTATTAAGCCTGTTAAAACATGTGCTCTGAATGAAGAGACCCCCTACACAGGCTTCCCGTGAGCAGCATGGCTGTTTATCCGCCTGGGAGGGGCAGGCTGAGTGTGAAGAGAGTCAGCCAAGAGCGGTGGGGTAGGAGTTGGTTTTACAGGTTTGGGGTAAGTAGTGGAAAGTTAGAGGAGTTACAGTTCAGGGTGATTTTTGCAAGCTGGGAGGGGGTCTTAGGGTCTAGAGTCCTGAGGTTGACCCAGGTCAGTTTCAAAGACCAATTGCCTTATCATTTAAGGCAGAAATAAGGAACAATAGGGAGTGTCTCAAAGTTCAGTAGGCTCTGCAGGGGTTGATCATTTTTTCTCCCTTTTGTGGTTCTCCAGTTACTTCAGACTTTCTGGTTCTGGGAGGCCATCCAGGGGTGCACGTGCGGGTCACGGGGGTTGCCATGGCTCGACTTAGGGTATGGCTATGATGCAGCCAGATAGCCTAAAAGACCTTACAAAGCTTAGTACCCCATATTTATTTTTTATCTATTTATCTTTTTGAAACGGAGTTTTGCTCTTCTTGCCCAGGCTGGAGTATAATGGCATGATCTTGGCTCACTGCAACCTGCGCCTCCCGGGTTCAAGCGATTCTCCTGCCTCAGCCTCCCAAGTAGCTGGGATTACAGGTGGCTGCCACTGCGCCTGGCCAATTTTTGTATTTTTAGTAGTGATGGGATTTCACCACATTGACCAGGCTGGTCTCAATCTCCTGACCTCGTGAGCCACCCACCTTGACATCCCAAAGTGCTGAGGTTACGGGTGTAAGCCACCACCCTGCCCCACAATAGTTATTTTCTCTGCTCCTCTTCTTCCTCCCACCCTCCACGCTCAAGGAAACCCCAGTGCCTGTGGTTTTCTTCTGTGTTCCAGTAAATATCTTACTTTGAAATTTGATCCTGCCAGTTGTGAAACTTCACAGGTTCTCATGTTAGTAGACTCAGCTAGCTTGCTCTGTGACGTCTGCATTTGAAATTGGCTGAATGACAACATGTGGGTCCTCTGCAATTGTTCTCTGTATTAATAGTGCCACAGTGGCTGCCTCTGTGTGTGCCTGCGTGACTACAGATATCTGAAGATTCCTTGAGGTCTGGCAGTGGAAAGAGTGATTTCTTCTTCTAGGAGGGAGGATTTCCTGTTTCCTTAGATCTGAAAAGATCCCCCCTCCCCCCTCCCGCCCCCAGCTTCCAAAGTATCCTTTTCCACCAAGAGGAGATTCCTCTTCAGTTAAACAAAGCTTGCTACTTTTTATATTGTTAAAACCTTTATGTATGTATATATAAACACACACATATACGCACACACATATATGCACACACATGCATGTATACATACACGTGTATATTTTGAAAATCTTTTTTTTTTTTTTTTGAGACGGAGTTTCGCTGTTGTTACCCAGGCTGAAGTGCAATGGCATGATCTCAGCTCACCGCAACCTCCACCTCCTGAGTTCAAGCAATTCTCCTGCCTCAGCCTCCCGAGTAACTGGGATTATAGGCGCGCACCACCATGCCCAGCTAATTTTTGTATTTTTAGTAGAGACGGGGTTTCACCTTGTTGACCAGGATGGTCTCGATCTCTTGACCTCGTGATCCACCCGTCTAGGCCTCCCAGAGTGCTGGGATTGTAGGCGTGAGCCACCGCACCCGGCCTGAAAATCTTTTGTGTTTGAAAACCTCAAGAAAATGACAACCCTTTGTATTAACATTTAGTTTCTAGTGAGTCTGTGTAGGTTTTAATATTTTGTAGACATACATACACAAAATGGATGTTCATGCTTTGAGTAATTTTGTTTTCATGTATTTTATTTTCAGATGAGGTTTTGCTCTGTTGCCGAGGCTGAAGCACAGTGGTGCAATCTTAGCTTACTGCAACCTCCACTCTCAGGAGCAAGCCATCCTCCAACCTCAGCCTCCTAAGTAGCTGGGACCACAGATGTGTGCCACCATACCTGGCTAATTCTATTTTTATTTTTATTTTGACATGAAGACTCTGTTGTCCAGGGTCTTCATCCAGGAATTGCAGTGGTGCAGTCTTGGATCACTGCAACGTCTGTCTCTGAGGTTCAAGGCATTGTTATGCCTCAGCCTCCTGAATAGCTGGGATTACATGCATGTGTCACTGCACTTGGCTGAATTTTAGTTTCTGATCTTTCGCTGTAAACGTTGTCATCTCTGAAGGCATCACTCATACTCTGCCTCTTCTAAATACTGAATATCACTTGGTGTGTAAAAGTTTCTAACGTTTCTATAATGGGAATGTTGCATTGATTTTTTGTTTGTGTATTTCTTGTATTATCCACAACCGTAAGGAAGGTATACTGAGAAAGTATAATGACCTCTTCAAAAAGTATAATAAACACAACTGGGAAGACATAATGTGGTGAAAAATCCCTTTCTCCATTTGTCAGAACATTCCCTACAATTAAATCCGTGCTTTCACCTCTGTCCTCTTCTCATTCTCTGTAGAGATCAGAACTCCTCCCAGAACCATGTGGTTAAAATGTGTTTTCATTTCAGGGTCTACTGACATTCAAGGATGTGGCCATAGAGTTCTCTCAGGAGGAGTGGAGATGCCTGGACCCTGCTCAGAAGACTTTACACAGGGACGTGATGCTGGAGAACTACAGGAACCTGGTCTCCCTGGGTGAGTCCAACTTCCCCCGGAAGTGGGGACATGCCCTTGCCTATCTTTGTATTTTCTCTTGTTGCCTCCTGGGAGCTGCTTCCTTGCTTGACTAAAATGGAAGCCGTATGGATTTTGAAATGAAAAGCTTTATGATGCAGCATCTGGAATTTAACTCTCCCCCACCTTTTTTTTTCCTTTTTTTTGAGATGGAGTCTCATTCTGTTGCTCAGGCTGAAGTGCAGTGGCATGATCTCGGCTCACCACAATATCCACCTCCAGGGTTCAAGCAATTCTTTTTCCTCAGCCTCCCAAGTAGCTGTGACTACATGTGCCTGCCACCATGCCTGCTTATTTTTTTATTTTTAGTAGAGACGGGGTTTCACCATATTGCTCAGGCTGGTCTTGAACTCCTGACCTTGTGATCCTCCTGCTTCAGCTTCCCAAAGTGCTAGGATTACAGGCGTGAGCCACCACACCCACCCAACCTGTCTTTTTTGTTTAGATGTTCTGTATCTTTATGATATCTCAGTGTAAGTTCCAGAACTAAAGTAGGCATAAAACCCTATGGCAGGCCACGCATGGTGACTCACACATGTACACCTCAATCCCAGCACTTTGGGAGGCTGAGGGGTGTGGATCATATCAGGTCAGGATCTGACACCAGCCTGGCCAACGTGGCCAAATCCCCATGTCTACTAAAAATACAAAAGTTAGCTGGGCATGGGCACACCTGTAATTTCAGCTACTAGAAAGTGTGAGCATGGAGAATCACTTGAACCCGAGAGGTGAAGGTTGCAGTGAGCCAGGAATGTGCCACTGCACTCCCGTCCAGGTGACAGAGTGAGATTCTGCCTCTAAAAACAAAAACAAAACCTTACCGCAGACTTTAAAGACACCAAGTTAGTTCTGGCCAGGTGCAGTGTCTCATGCCTGTTGTCCCAGCACTGTGACAGGCCAAGGCAGGCAGATCACCTGCGGTCTGGAATTTGAGACAGGCCTGACCAATGCGGAGAAACCCTGTCTCTGCTAAAAATACAAAATTAGCTAGGGGTGGTGGCTCATGCCTTTAATCCCAGCTACTCAGGAGGCTGAGGCAGGAGAATTGCTTGAACCCAGGAGGCGAAGGTTGCAGTGAGTCAAGATAGCATCATTGCACTTTAGACTAAGAAACAAGAGCAAAAGTGTGTCTAAAAAAAATTTAAAAGACAGGTATCTAGTTTCCTGTTTGCTACTTACATGTTTTTTCGATTCTGTAGTGCTAGAAAGGAAGCTCCATTTCCACATACTATAATCCTCTTTATGTATTTGGAAGGAGGCAGTCAGCGGAGGAATTCGTGAAATATTTTCCTCCATCCATCTGGAATGTCTTCTTTCCTGCTGAAACATAGGGCTGGGACACTAGAAAAGCTCCATCACATCACGTTTCTTTCTGTTTATAAGCAGGAGCTTCTTTCTGACCTGTTTATCCATGTTGGAGCCAGGGAAAGAGCCCTGGACTGTGGAGAGTAAAGTGAAAATATCCAGCCGGGTGGGAATGTATTACAGGTGTAAACACAGGTGGAGCTCAGAGATGCACAGTGGAACCTACACTTTTTTTTTTTTTTGAGACGGAGTATCGCTGTTGTTACCCAGGCTGGAGTGCAATGAGGCGATCTCATTTCACTGCAACCTCTGCCTCCTGGGTTCAAACAATTCTCCTGCCTCAGCCTCCCGAGTAGCTGGGACTACAGGTGCGCGCCACCATGCCCAGCTAATTTTTGTATTTTTAGTAGAGATGGGGTTTCAACTTGTTGACCAGGATGGTCTCGATCTCTTGACCTCATGATCCACCTGCCTTGGCCTCCGAAAGTGCTGGGATTATAGGCGTGAGCACCATGCCCAGCTGGAACCTACACTTTTAAATAGTATGTGGTGAAACTCTGCAAGTGGGAGAATTCTGTGAGGAAAGAAAAGTTTAAATCTGGGGACCTCTGAATGGACATCTTTCTTTGCTCCCACTTATTTCTCTGCTCTTTATTGATTTAATGAGCTTTTTATAAAAGCACTAGTCCTATTCCCGAGTAGTCAACACCCATGACCAAATTCTCTCAAAGGCTCCAGCTGCAGGAACATCCTATTGGAGAATAAGAACTCTCAACATGGCTTTTGGCCAATATGAACATTCAGACCAGGGAGCCTGCATTATGATTTTTATGTTTCTATTGTGCATTTGGTTTTATGCAATGTTTTCTCTGATCTCAGTTTATAAATTTCCCCAGTACACATTCTATGTTTCATATTTTGTGCATAGTGAACTAGATAACTAAGTGCAATACTTATATATAGAATTGCTGTACTGCCTGGCTGTGACATACTGTAGATGTGACATCATAATTGCAAGCTCTGATGTTGTTAGGCAGTTTTTCTTTTTTTTTTGAGGCTCAGTCTTGCCTTGTCACCCAAGCTGGAGTTCAGTGGTGTAATGTTGGCACACAGCAACCTCTGCCTCCTGGGTTCAAACTGTTCTCCAGTCTCAGCCTCCCGAGTAGCTGGGACTACAGGCACCCATGCACAGCTAATTTTTATATTTTTAGTAGAAACGGGGTTTCACCATGTTGGCCAGGCTGGTCTTGAATCCCTGACATTGTGATCCGCCTGTTTCAGCCTTTCAAAGTGCTAGGATTACAGGCGTGAGCCACCGCGCATGGCTGTGAGTCAATTCTCATTCCTTATCATGCTGTGTATTTTCTTGACCTCATACATCACAAGGTAGTGATCTTAACATGTGCTTCAGTTCTTATATTGTGTGCTAGTGGTAGGTAGTTGTTGAGACTTTTGTCTTATTTCTGAGATGGAGTCTTGCTCTGTCGCCCAGGTTCAAGCGATTCTCCTGCCTCACCCTCCCAAGTAGCTAGGATTACTGGTGCCTACCACCACACCTGGCTAATTTTTGTATTTATAGTAGAGATGGGGTTTCACCATGTTGGCCAGATGGTCAAGATCTCCTGACCTTGTGATCCAGCCACCTCAGCCTCCCAAAGTGCTGGGATTACAGGCATGAGCCACTGTGTCCGGGTCCCAAGTTCTGCAGGCTGTATAATTGTATTATTTGCTTGCTGATTTTATCGTAAATTATAATCTTTTACTAATTAATTTTTGAGATTATACATATGGCTTTTCAATATGTAGTAAGCAATATAACTGACCACTCCACTCATTAATGTCACAATGTGCTGCCAGGCACAGTGGCTCACACCTGTAATTCCAGGACTTTGAAAGGCTGAGGCTGGTGGATAATTTGAGGCCAGGAATTTGAGACCAGCCTGGCCAACATAGTAAAACCTCATCTCTACTAAAAATACACAAGTTTGCTGTGCATGGTGGCACGTGCCTGTAATCCCAGCTACTCAGGAGGCTAAGGGCTAAGGCAAGAGAATCGCTTGAACCAAGGTGGCAGAGGCTGCAGTGAGCCGAGATCGCACCATTGCATTCCAGCCTGGGTGACAGAGCAAGACTCCATCTCAAAAAAATAAAAATACAGAGGCCAGACATGGTGGCTCATGCCTGTAATTCCAGCACTCAGGAGGCTGAGGCAGGAGAATCTTTTGAATCTGGGATGCAGATGTTGCAGTGAGCCAAGAACACGCCACTGCATTCAGTCTGGGTGACAGTGGGAGACACCATCTCTATAAAATAAAATACAAAGGATTTTGACAGAAATGTTACAAAGCACCTCTTCTGCATGGATATAGGTAATTTTGTGACAGTTATTCAAGCTCACTGCAACCTCTGCCTCTTGGGGTCAAGCGATTCTCTTGCCTCAGCCTCCCAAGTAGCTGAAGGTACCGGCGCGGGCCACCACACCTGACTAACTTTTGTAATGTTTTCTCATCTTCTCAGTGCTATGATTATTTCACAGTACAAAATTTACATTGATTTTGGTTATGCTTACATGATCTTGTGGATGATTTACCAATGTTGTTTATTGTGTGCTCAATTAGCATTTATTTGTATACAGTAAATATGCTTTAAATATGAAGAAATGGCCGGGCGTGGTGGCTCACGCCTGTAATCCAAGCACTTTGGAGGCCAAGGCGGGCAGCTCGCCTGAGGTCGGGAGTTCAAGACCAGCCTAACCAACATGGTGAAACCCCGTCTTAAAAAAAAAAAAAAAAAAGAAATTTAAAAAATAAATAAATATGAAGAAATATATGTTTCTCTTCCTTGAACATGGCAGTGATTTTTTTAAGCTGTTATACACATTATAGTCATAGTGGAAATATACTCTTTAGGTTTACACATATTTGTGCCCTGTCAGTGTTTTGTTATGACATTGAATATAGTCTTCCATAGAAATGGTTTCAACTACATATAATCATCCTTTATTTATTTATTTATTCAAGACAGAGTTTCACTGTGTTGGCCAGGCTAGTCTTGAACTCCTGACCTCAGGTGATCCACATGCCTTGGCCTCCCAAAGTGCTGAGATTACAGGCGTGAGCCACGGCGCCCAGCCCACCCTTTATTTATTAAAGAATCTTACTCTTGGCCAGGTGCGGTGGCTCAAGCCTGTAATCCCAGCACTTTGGGAGGCCGAGGCGGGTGGATCACAAGGTCAAGAGATCGAGACCATCTTGGTCAACGTGGTGAAACCCCGTCTCTACTAAAAATACAAAAAAACTAGCTGGGCATGGTGGCGCGTGCCTGTAATCCCAGCTACTCAGGAGGCTGAGGCAGGAGAATTGCCTGAACCCAGGAGGCGGAGGCTGCGGTGAGCCAAGATCGGCCATTGCACTCCAGCCTGGGTAACAAGAGTGAAACTCCGTCTCAAAAAAAAAAAAAAAAAAGAATCTTACTCTTGTTGTGTTCCTAAACTTTGAAGATCATGTTGTGGAAGTTTACAATAAGTATTGTTTTTTTGTGTCATACTTACACATTTCAGTATTATTTACCATCCGTACTGAATTGGAAACCTGTTGGGTGTTTATATTTTGTAGACGTCTCTTCCATATGCATGATGAAGGAGTTCTCATCCACAGGGCCAGGCAATACAGAAGTGTTCCACACAGGGACATTGCAGAGACATGAAAGTCATCACACTGGAGATTTTTGCTTCCAGAAAACTGAGAAACATATTCATGACTTTGAGTTTCAGTGGCAAAAGGATGAAAGAAATACCCATGAAGTACCCATGGCAGAAATCAAAAAGCTGACTGGTAGTCCAGAGCGATATGATGACAGGCACTCTGGAAACAAGCCTGTTGGAGATCAGCTGGGATTAAGCTTTCATTCACATCTGTCTAACCTGCATATATTTCACAATGAAGAGAACATTGATAATCAACTAGAGAAGTCTATAACTGATGTTTCCTTAATTTCAACTTCCCCAAGAATTTTTTGTAGGCCCCAAACCCCTATTTCTAATTACTATAGGAATCATTTGCTTCATTCATTACTGACAGAAAGAGAGGAAGTACACGTGAGAGAAAAATCTTTGCAATGTCATGAGAATGGCAAAGCCTTTAATTGTAGCTCACTGTTAAGGAAACATCAGACAATCCATTTAGGAGAGAAACAATATGAATGTGATGTGTGTGGCAAGGTCTTTAATCAGAAGCGATACATCGAACGCCATCGTAGATGTCACACTGGTGAGAAACCTTACAAGTGTAGTGAGTGTGGCAAGAGCTTCTGTCACATGTCATATCTTGTATGCCATCGTAGACTTCATACTGGAGAGAAACCTTACAAATGTAATGAGTGTGGCAAGACATTCCATCAAAGTTCAGGCCTTCTATTTCATAAGAAAATTCACACTGGAGAGAAACCTTACCAATGTAATGAATGTGGGAAGGTTTTTAATCAAAAATCACACCTTACACGTCATCATAGACGTCATACTGGAGAGAAGCCTTACAGATGTGAAGAATGTGACAAAGTTTACACTCGCAAATCATACCTTGAAATACATAGGAGAGTTCATACTGGAGAGAAACCATAGAAATGTAACTTTTGGGTGTGCTTCACATCTGGCACGATATACTAGAATCCACACTGGAGAGAAACATTACAGGTGTAATGAGTGTGGCCAAGCCTTTAGTGGACAGTCGGCACTTATTCATCATCAAGCAATGCACGGTATAGGGAAACTTCTCTAATGTAATGATTGTCACCAAGTCTTCAGTAACGTGACAACCATTGCAAATCATTGGAGAATCCATAACGAAGAGAGATCTTACAAGTCTAATTGGTGTAGCAATTTTTTCAATCTTTCATACCTGTCATTCATCAGTGAACTCATACTGGATAGAAACCCGTATAAATGTCATGATTGTGGCAACGTCTTCAGTCAAGCTTTATCTTATGCAAAACATAGGAGAATTCTTATTGGAGGAAAACCTCACTAGTGTGATAATTGTGGCAAAGCCTTTGTTTCACGTTCACACATCATTAGACATCAGAGAATCCATACTGGACAGAAATCCTACAAATGTCATAAGTGTGGCAAAGTCTTCAGTCTGGGGTAACTCTTGCAGAACATCGGAAAATTCATTCTTGAGATAATCGTTCCAAATGCAATGAGTATAACAACCCATCAAGCATTAACTGACATTAGAGTCAATTCAGCATCAACTTGAGTTTGAGTTGACTTAACATTGAGTTCAAGCATTAATTGACATTAAAGTGTTTACGTTAAGAGGATTAAGCCAGGCGTGGTTGCTTTTTATGAGCACTGTGTTGAATGTAAGTCACATTGGGTAATAAAATCATTTAACAATATTTTTCCAATCCATCAATATGGGTTGTATCTCTATATATGTTTGTAGTCAGTATTCGTAGATTTCAAAGTACGATCTTCTCACCTTTTTACATTTATTCCTAAGTATATCTTACTTTAAGTTGTCTAGCAAATGGAATTGTTTTCTTAATTTTCTTTTAAAAGTGTTTATTGTTAATGTATGGAAATTCAGCTAAGTTTTGCTACTGATACTGTATTCTGTAAATACACTGAATGTATGTATTGGTTATAGTAGTATTTTGGTTGACTGATTTTCTACACAGAAAACCATGTCATCTACAAACATTATTTACTTCTTTCTTTCTGATTTGGATGAGTTTTATTTCTTTTGCTATTTAATTGCTCTGGCTAAGACAGCCAGTATTTGTTGATAGAAGGGGTGAGAGTGTTCTTGGATCATGTGAGATCCTACAGAAAAAGCATTCCATTTTTTTTTTTTAACTGGTTATTTCCATCGTGGTCATTTCATGGAGTATCTTTATATTATTGAGGTAAATTTCCTTCTTTGTTTTGTTTAGGATTTCTATGATGACTGGATGGTGAGTTTTGTGAAATGCTTTTTTCTCCATTTATTGAGATAATGTGGTTTTCATCTTTCATTCTGTTCAAGTGGCATATATTGATTTGCTTGAATATGTTGAATCTTTTTTGTCCCAGAAATAAGTGACAGTTGAATTCCATAATTCTTTTTATATCCTCTTTAATACAATTTAATAGTAAAAGGGGTCTTCAAGAAGTTAATGGAAAAATACATATTATGAGAAAATTGTGCATGGATTTCATACTTTTTACACCAAAATAAACTGGTACAGATCTGTTATAACATGTATGAACTGGCTTTAGTTTGAGGCACTCAGAAGGGTAAGAGATGAGTTTGAAAAGGGACTCTAGGCCGGGCGTGGTGGCTCAAGCCTGTAATCCCAGCACTTTGGGAGGCCGAGGCGGGTGGATCACGAGGTCAAGAGATCGAGACCATCCTGGTCAACAAGGTGAAACCCCGTCTCTACTAAATATACAAAAATTAGCTGGGCATGGTGGTGCCCGCCTGTAGTCCCAGCTACTCAGGAGGCGGAGGCAGGAGAATTGCTTGAACCCAGAAGGCGGAGGTTGTGGTGAGCCGAGATCATGCCATTGCACTCCAGTCTGTGTAACAACAGCAAAACTCTGTCTCAAAAAAAAGAAAAGAAAAGAAAAGGGACTCTATCAAAGCAATATGATTTCTGCTAAAATTGAAACAAGAAGAAACAACAAATTTATGATGAAGCAAGAACAACAAAGAAAACACCTCAGGCCGGTGCGGTGGCTCACGCCTGTAATCCCAGCACTTTGGGAGGCAGAGGCGGGTGGATCACGAGGTCAAGAAATCGAGACCATTCTTGTCGACATGGTGAAACTCCGTCTCTATTAAAAATACAAAAAATTAGCTGGGCATGGTGGCGCGTGCCTGTAATCCCAGCTACTCGGGAGGCTGAGGCAGGAGAATTGCCTGAACCCAGGAGGCGGAGGTTGCAGTGAGCCGAGATCGTGCCATTGCACTCCAGCCTAGGTAACGAGCAAAACTGTCTCAAAAAAAAAAGAAAAAAATTATTGATATGTTTTTAGCAACATTCATCGTACAAGTATGTGATTATATTTCAGGGAAGAAATGTAAAAAAAAAGTATTTGAGAATGAGGACAAAGCTCTGATTTTTCTTATATTCCCCCAATTTCTATCTAAGGAGCCTGGGTGTCATGCCCTACAAACCATAACTACTGATCAGATGGGTTTTATTTAATCCTACATATCCTGTCTTACTTTCCAGTCTGACTCTGGCATAACATGTGACAAGAAAGTCAAAATATTTTACCCCACAGTATGTTTCTTTGCCATATTTTGGAATGGTTCTGCAAAGCTGTCCTTTGTTGGGGGCACATGAGCACCTGGAAACAATCTCTGTTAACAGAACTAGATCTTTTTCTTCTAAGTCTTCTCAATCCTGAAGAGATTAAGTGAGAATCTAGCACTGTTTAATGGTCTGAATAGAAAACATTTGTCATTTATTATCTTTTTTTTTTTTTTTTTTTTTGAGACGGAGTTTTGCTCTTGTTACCCAGGCTGGAGTGCAATGGCACGATCTCGGCTCACCGTAACCTCCGCCTCCTGGGTTCAGGCAATTCTCCTGCCTCAGCCTCGTGAGTTGCTGGGATTACAGGCACGCGCCACCATGCCCAGGTAATTTTTTTTGTATTTTTAATAGAGACGGGGTTTCACCATGTTGACCAGGATGGTCTCGATCTCTTGACCTCGTGATCCACCCGCCTCGGTCTCCCAAAGTGCTGGGATTACAGGCTTCAGCCACCGCTCCCGGCCCCGGCATTGTTTTTATTTAAACACGATCAAACCCCACGCCTACGTCATGGATCGAGACCCTTTCACATGCAGTTTCTAGAGTTGTAAGCCCTAAAAAGGGCAAGGATTTTCTTTGTTGGGGGCTGGGCTGTCCCGGCCGAATGAATCACCCATTCGTTCCCTGTTTAGTGTTCGAGAGGTTTGTTTTCTGGCCTTTCCGGCTTCAGTAAGAAGACTTCACAAGAACCTTGGTCTCCACTGTCTTTTATCTGAATCTGAACACTTTCTCTATTGTTCCCAAGTATTTAGACAAATTCTTTTTTTTTTTTTTTTAAGACGGGGTTTCACCATGTTGGTCAGGCTGGTCTTGAACTCCCGACCTCAGGTGATTCACCCGCCTTGGCCTCCAAAGTGCTTGGATTACAGGCGTGAGCCACCGCGCCCGGCCTTTCTTTCTTTCTTTTTTTTTTTTTAAGAGATGGGGTTTCCTCCCCATGTTAGTCAGGCTGGTTTCTAACTCCCGACCTCAGGTGATCCACCCGCCTTGGCCTCCCAAAGTGCTGGGATCACAGGCAGGAGCCACCGCGCCCGGCCTGGTATTTAGACAAATTCAACCAATTGTCAATCAGAAAATGTTTACATTTATCTACAGCCTGGAAGCCCACGCTTTGAGGTGTCCCGCCTTTTTGAAGCAAAGCAATGTATTTCTTCAAAATATTTGATGGATGTCTAATGCTGCTCTAAAATGTCTCAGAGCAAGTTGTTCCATCACCTTGCGCACATGTTCTCAGGACCTCCTTGTGTCTCAGGCCATGGTCATTCATATTTAAAGGGAGAGGATTTCTATTCTGTCCCGTGGGCCGTCAGCCTGAAATTCTAGGTTTCGCTCAGGCAGGCCTCTGCATTTGGCATTCTAGTTTGCATTCCTGCCCCAAACAACGTTGAGGCTTTGGAATTAAATTGCTAAAATTAAGTTCAATAGGAAGGAACTTTCCTAGATCCAATTACCTCCCTAGGTTGGCTTCTCAGCATGGTGCTATTTCCCAGACTGCTGAGCTGCTCCGGCCCCACTGGCGGTTTTCTCCTCGAAAACCCAGAAAACAGAGGCCCAGAGAGTCAGATGAGGTGAAGCTGAGCCCTAGCGTGTTCCCGCCCCGGCGGACCCCTCACAGCCCAGGCAACTTCTCCCCTGCACCAGGCCCCTTGGTCCTTCCCTACCTGCCACCGCCGCACTCTGGCCCCGCCCACATCTTCGAGTCCTTTCCCGCCCTCGCCCAGGCCCCGCCCACCTTTTCGGGCAGACCGGAAGTGGACGGCTGGGACTGAAGGTCACGCTGTGGCGCGTGAGTTTTGCTCTGTTTTGTCCGCGCTTTCCGGGCCTCTAGTGCTGTTATACCGGGAACGTGGGGTCCCCCAGAGACCTAGAAATTACGGCCCCTCTTTCTCAACCCAGAACAAATTGAGACGTCCGGGTGAGAGTGCGTAGGTCGCTTCCTTTTGAGTTTAAAGTCGTCCTGAGTCTGATCCCGTCCCCACTCTTTCTACACTGGGTCCGTGGAGACACCCTCCACAGAGAAATTTTCCTGCTGAAAACCCTTCCTGACCCTCCCGCCTCGCGCTGTTTCGAGTCCTCACCCGCTAGCTGGATTCCCCTCCCCGGGCGCCTCCCAGCCTCGCTCTCGTGAGTTCTTGAAGGGCAGCGCCGTAGCCCCTGTCCCGGGGAGGCGCGTCCTCTGCCTGGTCCTGGAATCCTGCAGACCCCACCCCTGTCTGAAGGCGCCGTCGCCCCCCACCTCCCTCCTCATAATGCCGGACCCTGCTGCTACCTAGTTTCAACCCCTGGGAAACGAGCTCTTCCTGGAGGCAGCCATCTTATCCCATCCTCTTCCTGTTTTACTAGAAGGCAGCCTTGGGTGTGCGATGTCCAGGTTTTGGCTGGACGTAGAATTGAAAAAAAAAAAAAAAGCAAGCAGCAAAGTAAGAAAAGAACTGGGCCGAGCGTGGTGGCTCACGCCTGTAATCCAAGCATTTTGGAGGCCAAGGCAGGCGATCACTTGAGGTCGGGAGTTCAAGACCAGCCTGACCAACATCGTGAAACATTAAAAAAAAAATAACTAAGCGGTGAAAGCAAGAATTGATTCAATCAAGACAGTACTTCACAGGGTGGGAGTGAAGTGGAAGAAAGCACTTCACAGGCCCGAGCGAGCATCTCCGGGGCCCCGTTTACAAAGTTCTGGGGGTTAAAGTCTTTGTTTTGAGGTCCCCTTGGGCTACCCCTTTTCTGAATGAAGGACTTTGGCCCTTGCTGAGGTGAATTGGCCCGAGCCCACAGCAGATGGGTGCCCTGTGCGGAAGCGGTGGCGGGTGCCTGGCCGTGC
The DNA here is from genome assembly GCA_031835075.1 of Saguinus oedipus. Lineage (NCBI taxonomy): Eukaryota > Metazoa > Chordata > Mammalia > Primates > Cebidae > Saguinus > Saguinus oedipus. The sequence continues at coordinate 53,853,703 of CM063187.1, read as the reverse complement.
CACTCCTGGGCATTCTGTTTTTCCTTGTGAGACGCGGTGGAAGGCGGAGGGCTGTAGAAAGAGTAGCCTTTGATCCTTTGTTACTCCGGGTGGGGAGTGTAAGGTTGGCCAAGAGAAAGGAGAGTAGACCCAAAGTCAGGCATGGACGTTTTACTAACCTGCGGGCTGTCCCGAGCTTACAAAACGAGGGCTTTACATGGGGTGAGAGGGGCATAAGGGAGTTTCAGGACTGAGAATCTATCAGCTTGTAACAGGCACAGAGATGGTTTGTTAACTTGTGACGGACTTACAACACATCATTCTGTGACTTTTGTGGTGGTAGTTAAAAAAAACAAAAACAGGATTTTTCAGGTATATGTAAAGCAGGAATTTATAAGTATGGAAACGAACATTTGTTTTCCCTGTGCTCGCCCGAGCTGCCCAGATCACTGTAATCAGGTTTTGCTTACTTGTAACAGCTACTTGGGAGTTCAGGGATGCAGCTGCGGAGCAATCTGAGTGGGGGGGGTTTAGTTATGGGAAGGGGGTTTTCTGAGGCAGCTTGTCCCTTACGTTCCTGCCTGTTAATAGGTAACAGAAGAGGGGCGCCGTTGTCATCCGGCTGCTTCTTGTTGGACAGGGGAGACTGTGTGTAGGGGGCTAGTTGGTAGGGACTGTCATTCCTGGAGATGTCGGTATTCTTGGAGCAACGTTACATCTTGTGTTGTTCCATGCGTGAAAGCTTTAAAAAGTGGGTGAGGAGACGTAAGAGGCATGGGCCAATTGCCAGAAGGAGAAAGGGTTATGGCAGGAACTAGGAGGGGCGGTGGCCAGGGGGCCCGGGGGTTACAGAACCACTGGGGCCAGGTGAACTGACTGACCTTAAGTTTTTATGCTCAGTCTTTGAGTTTTCTCAGAGCATCATGTACTAACCCAGATTCATGAAGACAGAAACAGCACTGTTTATCTAAAAAGAGGCACAGACCTCGTTTTTCAGCAGTGAGGAGATTTGGGCCTTTGCGGGTTTGAAGGGTGACTGCTGCTAAGGAGTTTGGTTGGTTTTGGAGATAGTCTGCTATTTCTTCTAGTGACGATTGGAGTCTTGGGAGAGTGATTGGAAATACGATAATAAGGTTCCTGTGCTTTCTGCTTTTTTTTTTTTTTTTTTTTTTTTTGAGACGGAGTTTCGCTGTTGTTACCCAGACTGGAGTGCAATGGCACAATCTTGGCTCACCACAACCTCTGCTTCCTGGGTTCAAGCGATTCTCCTGCCTCAGCCTCCCGAGCAGCTGGGATTACAGGCACGCACCACCATGCCCAGCTAATTTTTGTATGTTTAGTAGAGATGGGGTTTCACCATGTTGACAAGAATGGTCTCTATCTCTTGACCTCGTGATCCACCCGCCTTGGCCTCCCAAAGTGCTGGGAATACAGGCGTGAGCCCCCGTGAGGCTCAACCCCATCTTAAAAAAAAAAAAAAAGGCCAGGCATGGTGGCTCACGCCTGTAGACCAAGGTCTTCAGAGGCCAAGGCAGGCGGATCACCTGAGGTCGGGAGTTCAAGACCAGCCTGACCAACATGATGAAACCCCGTCTGGAAAAAAAAAAAAGGATTTCACCTTTAGAAGTGGGTGGGTGTAGGCTGTCTATCAGTGCTGCTTGTGCTGGAATCGTGGCTTGGGCCCTGGTGGAGAGCTGCACTCCTGAGTACATTACTGTTGGAGTCAAGAGTTGGGCTTTGGAGGGGGAAACCCTATATCCGTTACTAGCAAGAAAGTTTACAAGGATAATAGTGTGAGTCTGAGAGTCCTTTAAAGAAGAGCTACAGGGGAGGAGGTTGTCCAGGTACTGGAGGAGCCAGCTAGGAAAGAGGTCTAGGGAGGTGAGATCTTGAGCCAGAGCTTGTCTAGAGAAATGGGGGCTCTCTGTAAAGACTGTCAAAGTAAATTGTGACTGGAGAAGAACAAGATGTGAAAATAGGACAAAATTACCCTTATAGGGCTTCCTGTAAAACATTCTTATCCTGCATAATCTCTGGTGCAGCAGGGCGAGGACTGTCTTTCCACAGGGTGAGGTGTCCCCTGTGTGTGTGTTTTGTCACAGAAAAAAAGTGAGTAGTTTCTAAACATTAAATAATGATTGGGCACGATGGTTCATGACTGTAATCCCAGCTCTTTGGGAGGTTGAAATGAGCAGGTCAGGAGATTGTGACCATCCTGGCCCGCATGGTGAAACCCCGTCTCTCTTAAAAATACAGAAAGTAGCAGGGTTTGTGCTTGTGATCCCAGCTACTCAGGAGGCTGAGGCAGGAGAATCACTTGAACCTGGGAGGTGGAGGTTACGGTGAGCTGAGATGCTGCCGCTGAACCCAAGCTTGGCAACAGAGCTAGACTCCGTCTCTAAATAAGTAAGTAAATAAATTTCATATTTTTTTCACATACAGGATTGATTTCCCAAGACACATGTTGCGAGAGGCAGCCACCAGGAAGAGCAAAAACAAACGAGGAGCCCGGATGCCTCCTCCTCAGGTAAAGTGATCGTCCTCAGTGGATCATTCTCTTTTATTGTTGTTGTTTCTGAAATGCCAGGTTTGTAGTAGCCGGTCTTCTGTGAGTCTGAAGCGTCCTGCCTGGCACGTGCTCACACTCACCCATGCCTTTTCTCAGTGCCTCTCATCTCCACTTAGATTCCATCTCCTATAACCCAGTGACGTGAGCTTGGGAAGAGGCTGCCCTGTGCGTGGTCCTGGGAAGGGCTCTCCCCAGACGTGGATGGAGACGGCGTGTGGGCCTTGTGCTGTCTGTGGTGTTGGGCAGCAGGGAATGTTCAGGGGCCACATCTGGATGCACATGAAGCTCTTTGTGGACCAGATCGGAGAAACTCTCTGTGATAGTCATACATTAATGTGCACTGGTATCCGGAGGGGAAAAGGAGACACGTTAGAGGAGCTATTTAGTGTCTGATTTTGTAACGCATTTGAAGCTACACTAGTGAGTCAATATGTCTCTGACTCCAAATTATTCTTTTTAATACAGATTATCACTCTGGAGCCCAGTCTGGAGTGCAGTGGTACAATTCTAGTTTACAGCAGCCTCGAGCTCCTGGGTTCGAGTGATCCCCACCTTAGCCTCCCAAGGAGTTAGGACATTAGGCATGTGCCATCATGGCTACTAATTCTTTTATGTTTTACTATGTAGAGATGGGGACTTGCTATGTTGTCCAGGCTGGAGTGACATGGCACAAACATAGCTCACTATAACCTTGAACTCCTGGCCTCAAGTGACCCTCCCACCTCATCCTCCCAAACTGCTGGGTTACAGGTGAGACAGCCAGCACAGCAGGACACTGCACTTACAATGGCTTGGAATAGCATGGAAAGTGGAGATAAACATCAGTGATAGAGGTGGCTTTATTCCATCATTGACTTTAAATCATGTAATTAATATAAATATCTAACTGCAGAAGATTCTTCAAATCATTCTCAGTACATTGACCCCACAGAGACTTTTTTATTTTATTTATTTTTTTGCAGGGCTCTGATGAAGCAGCATTTTAGGAAAATATGATTATGTTTGCTGTGACGTAAGACCAGAACTTATTTTGTTAAAGAAGATGAACATTTTTACCCAATGTTATGAAACGCTTTTTTATTTTAAACATCACACAACATATACGTGTGTTGCATGGTAAAACTCCAAAGAAAGATGCACCGTGCATCCCTTTCCTTTCCAGCCTTACACTTGTTCCCATGTCTCAATTGGGAATCAGTGTTAAGAGTTCTGTGGTGGCCAGGCATGGTGGCTGACGCCTTTAATCCCAGCACTTTGGGAGGCCAAGGTGGGCAGATCACGAGGTCAGGAGTTCGATACCAGCCTGATTAACATTGTGAAACCCCATCTCTACTAAAGATACAAAAAATTCCTGGGCATATGGTACACATTTGTAATACCAGCTACTAGGGAGGCTGAGGCAGGAGAATCATTTGAACCCAGGAGGCAGAGGTGGCAGTGAGCAGAGATCATGCCACTGCATTCCAGCCCGGGTGACAGAGCAAGACTCCATCTCAAAACAAAAACAAGAAATAGCGTTCTGTGGCAAGTTGGCATAATCTTATAGAAATGTATTCATATATTGTTATGAGTTGTTGTTTTTTTTTTTTTAATTCTTTGATGAATGGATTTTTTTTGCATATTTTTTGAGACCGGGTATGACTCTGTCACCAGCCTGGAGTATAGTGGCACAATGCAACCTCTGCCTCTCAGAATCAAATGTGTCTCATACTGGAGCCAACTAAGTAGCCGCAGTTACAGACATGAGCTACACACCTAGCTAATTGTTGTATTATTAGTAGAGATGGGGTTTCATCATGTTGGCCAGACTGGTCTCCAACTCCTGGCCTCAAGCGATCCTCCCACCTGGGCCTCCCAAAGTGCTGGAATTTTAGGTGTGGGCCGTAGGCCTGGCCTGGTGAAAGTTTTGTTACCGTGTTTTATCCTGAAAGTTTTGAAAATTTCCATGTTTCCAAGGTGGAAAATAAGACAGCTTGTTCTTTGAAATTCTCCTCAAAGCATTCTCTGAATAAAGACTTGTGAGTCCTTGACAGTTTTTTTTTTTCTTTTTTTTGAGAAGGAGTTTCATTCTTTTTTCCCAGGCTGAGGTGCAGTTGTGCAATGCCTCTGTCTCCCAAGTAGGTAGGATTATAGGCATGCACCTCTATGTCCGGTTAATTTTTTTATTTTTAGTAGAGATGGGGTTTCACCATGTTAACCAGGCTGGTTTTGAACTTCGGACCTCAGGTGATCCGCCCGCTTCAGCCTCTCAAAGTGCTCGGATTACAGGCATGGCCCACCGCACCTGGCTTGGTTTTTCTTTTTTGTTTGGTTTGGTTTGGTTTTCAGACTGAGTTTCCCTCTACTGCCCAAGCCGAAGTTCAGTGGCATCATCTGTGCTCACTGTTACGTTCACCTTCCAGGTATAAGCGATTCCTCTGCCTCTTAATCCTCAGCTGGGATTACAGGTGTCCACCACCATGCTTAACTAATTTTGTATTTATAGCAGAAATGGGGCCTTACCATGTTGACCCGGCTGGTCTCAAACTCCTGACTTCATGTGATATCCTTGAAAGTTTTTCGCTGTTACCGAGAATAACACACTGGCTCCCTGTGAGTGTGGTGACTTCACTGCAAAGTCGGGCTACTCAAGAACTGATTGCTTCTTCTTGGATTTGCCATTTCCTCTTTTAGATCTGGGAAGATTTCATCCGTATCCCTAGCTGCAATGGTGCCCTCTCTGCCTGAGAACATGAGAAATTTCTCTTTTTTTTTGAGACGGAGTTTTGCTGTTGTTACCCAGACTGGAGTACAATGGCAGGATCTCAGCTCACCGAAACCTCCACCTCCTGGGTTCAGGCAGTTCTCCTGCCTCAGCCTCCCGAGTAGCTGGGACTACAGGCGCGCACCACCATGCCCAGCTAATTTTTGTACTTTTAGTAGAGACGGGGTTTCACCTTGTTGACCAGGATGGTCTTGATCTCTTGACCTTGTGATCCACCCGCCTCAGCCTCCCAAAATGCTGGGATTATAGGTGTGAGCCATCGCGCCCGGCCAAACATGAGAAATTTCCCACTCTATTAAGGAAAGCTTACTACTGTGGTCTTACTACCATGTTCTTTTTATATTTGGTGGAAGTGAAAGCCCATTATATTGATATTTTCTATTACTTGAGAGTCTGAGTAGATTTAGTTAATCATGAGCATGTGTAGGTAAAATGCGTTTTAATACTTTGCTCAGCATCCTTTTCCTGTATTTTGAGAGCTATTTTGCACTATTTAGTTTAGTTGTTTGTTTTTGCCCTGGGGTTTTGTTCGTACTCTGTTGGTGGAAGTAGCAGTGGAGGAAGGGTTTACAGTGCGCCTACATAAACTGGTTATAAGTAATGTTTTAAAGAAATCAGGAACAATGAACTGCAGGAGGCCTCTGGGGAAGAAGGCCTCTCTCTGTCTGCATATTCCCAAGTACAGAGTGACCCAAGCTCTATCTTTTTGAACACAGTGCTCAAGGAGATAACACTCGTTTGAAGCACTGAAATGTAGCCACCCACATAGACTCCTTGTTAAGCCCGTTCCTAACCACCTGCACATAATGACCTATAGATAAGCATATGCTTTTAGCTCTTAGAAAAATCACATAAAACGCCACTGCTGTTAATGTTATGTTTGATGCACAGCTTCCCTTTCACCGATTCACCCCCACCATTTGCGCCGTAGATCAAAGTGATTGTAGTCAATAAATACTGCAGAAAACCAGAGCTCAGGGCCTTTGCAGCACCCTTTTTGCACTGGCCTCCTGGTTCCAATTTATGCATTCTTTTTTTTTTTTTTGGGAGACTGAGTCTCGCACTGTTGCCCCAGGCTGTAGTGCAGCAGTGGCGGGATCTCGGCTCACTGCAATCTCCACCTCCTGGGTTCAAGCAATTCTCCTGCCTCAGCCTCCCAAGTAGCTGGGACTACAGGCGTGCGCCACCACGCTCAGCTAATTTTGTTGTATTTTTAGCAGAGATGGGGTTTCACCACATTGGCAAGGTTGGTCTCGATCTCCTGACCTCGTGATCCGCACGCCTCAGCCTCTAAAAAAGTGCTGGGATTACAGACATAAGCCACCAAGCCCAGCCAGTTTATGCATTCTTTTTATTTATTATTTACTTATTTATTTATTTATGTTTTGAGATGGAGTCTCACTCTGTAGCCCAGGCTGGAGTGTAGTGGCACCATCTCGGCTCACTGCAACCTCCGCTTCTCCGTCCCGGTTCAAGCAATTCTCCTACTTCTGCCTCCCAAGTAGCTGGGATTACAGGCACGAGCCACCATGCCCAGCTAATTTTTGTATTTTTTAGTAGCGACAGGGTTTCAGCAGTTGGCTAGTCTGGTCTTGAACTCCGAACCTCATGATCCGCCCGCCTCAGCCTCCCAAAGTGCTGGGATTACAGGGTTGAGCCACTGCCTCCACCCCAATTTATGCATCCTGGTCTCATTCCTTTGTCACCATCGGACTTAGGGTACCCATGGGTGTTGTGTGGGGGCTGGTACCCTAAAATATTCTGCTTTTTTTTTTTTTGAGACAGAGTCGCTGTTGTTACCCAGACTGGAGTGCAATGGCACGATCTCGGCTCACTGCAACCTCCACCTCCTGGGTTCAAGCAATTCTCCTGCCTCAGCCTCCCGAGTAGGCTCGCACCACCATGCCCAGCTAATTTTTGTATTTTTAGTAGAGACGGGGTTTCACCTTCTTGACCAGGATGGTCTCGATCTCTTGACCTCATGATCCACCTGCCTCGGCCTCACAAAGTGCTGGGATTATAGGCGTGAGCCAGCGTGCCTGGCATATTCTGCTTTTTTTTTTTTTTTTTTTTTTAGAATAAAACAGAAATGTTTTTGTCTCAGGACCAGTTGTATGTTTTTCTTTTGTTTTGTTTGTTTTTTGAGTTGAAGTTTCATTCTTTTCACCCAGGCCGGAGTGGAATGGCACAGTACCTGCTCACTGCAACCTCCACCTCCTAGGTTCAACCAGTTTCTCCTGCCTAAGCCTCTGGAGTAGCTGAAATGACAAACATGTGCTGCCATGTCCAGCTAAGTTTTATATTGTTAGTAGAGATGGGGTTTCACTATGTTGGTCAGGCTGGTCAGGAACTCTTGGCCTCAGGTGACCTATCCGCCTCGGCCTTCCAAAGTGATGGGATTATAGGAGTGAGCCATCTTGCCTGGACTCATATCCCCTTTTTTCATTTTCTTGCTTTATTTTGCTTAATTTTGCCTAGTCAGTGATTATGATATCCTGTTTTGTTTAAATCTAATTTTAGTGTTAAAAATTTGGTGGCGGTTGGGCACGGTAGCTTACATCTATAATCCCGGCACTTTGGGAGGCCAAGGCAGGGAGATTACCTGAGGTCAGGAGTTCAAGACCAGCCTGGCCAACATGGTGAAACACCGTTTTTACTAAAAATACAAAAAAAATAGCACTCTTTACAAGGGAACAAAGAAAAGAGTCACATATCCTGTGTTCAAAAACTAATTCATCTGGTGGGAGACACAGTAATGTTGACAGTTCTATAACTCGAGTCACAGGGTTCAAGGCTGTTATTCCAGTAGTAGCTCCCTTAAGTATTTCAGTTTCTAGAATGAAAGTCAACTGTTCTTGAGAGGCTTGAAAAACTTGTTTCTTTAGTTTTGTTATATCAAGTGATACATTTTTAGCATGCCCTTCCAAGTGACACTTTCTTTATTCCCATTTATGTTCAATTTCATTATAAGGATGAGGAGTGATGCAATAATCAGAAGTATTTCAATCACACTGTAATTGAATTTTATACTCTAAAGTAACTACCCTGTTTCCTATCAAGAGAACAGCTTGTCTAAGATCATGAATCTGATTAGTTATGTTTTGATCTATCTTTGAGAATTCCACAGCAAGGTAAAGTTTTTCTGTTAATTATTAACAAACTCAGTTGTCTGTAGGGGTGACTGCAGTCACACCTATGATTCAAATTAAGGTGGTAATGAATATCCCAGTATGTTTTAGAAATTCCTATAAAGATTGTAGTGAGAATGTGTACTGATGGGGATGCTTCTCAGGGACAAGACAGATTTACTGGTAGCCATATTCCCTCTTGGACTCTTACCAGTAATATGAAGTCATAAGAGTTAAACATAGAGGCATTTATTTTTATTTTTTTTTACATATTTTTATTTTTAAAGACGGGGGTCTCACCATGTTGGTCAGGCTGGTCTTGAACTCCCGACCTCAGGTGTTCCGCCCGCCTTGGCCTCCAAAGTGCCTGGATTACAGGCGTGAGCCACCACGCCCGGCCACATAAAGGCATTTAAAGAAGAAAACAGGAGCGCGGTGGCTCAAGCCTGTAATCCCAGCACTTTGGGAGGCCGAGGCGGGTGGATCACGAAGTCAAGAGATCAAGACCATCCTGGTCAACATGGTGAAACCCCGCCTCTACTAAAAAATACAAAAAATTAGCTGGGCATGGTGGTGTGTATGTGTAATCCCAGCTACTCAGGAGGCTGAGGCAGGAGAATTGCCTGAACCCAGGAGGCAGAGGTTGCGGTGAGCCGAGATCTTGCCACTGCACTCCAGCCTGGGTAACAAGAGCGAAAACTCCGTCTCAAAAAATTTAAGAAAACAATTTACAATTTTGACCTGTTACCTTGGAGTTAAGAAAATTGATTTGTAACCTTCCCACTACTAAAAGATAAGGAGGTTTAACACAGCTCTGAATCCAAAGAGTTCTATTTTTCAACAAATTCTAATGAATAATAATGGTGGTAACAGGATCGCGTATAATTTCCTTCCCAGACCTTTATTGGTTTCAGGGCCATAAATCATTTCCAGAGTTGTTTTTGTTCAGCTCCCAATTTTGGCCAAATTATTCTTGGTGGTGGTTTTACCATGCCCCCATATCTTCAAATAATAGGGACATTTGTTTTGGTGCATATTGGCTCAATACTGTTACTACTTTTTGTATACCATTTAAGTAATTCTTGTTGGGAGAAGAGGGCTGACTGGTGCAAAGAATGTGAAATATCCCCTTAGGGGACTAGTTGATAACAATTCCGTGGGGTTTATTGTGCAGCACCTCAGCCTCTGCCAGAACACAATCTTCCCAAATTAATGTTATTACTTAGAGGACCATTCTTTATTTTGCCTGCATTTAGGTTTCAGGGGCAAAACATAGTTGTTTTACTTCCTGAATTATTATAAAAAATACTAAGACCAAAAATTATATGTTAATAAAGGAGAGAAAGAAATATATGCCCAGTATGTGCAATTTACTTTCGCATCTGCCCCAACTCCAGGAGTACTCACTGCAATGGTGATAAGCACCGCTCACGATAAGGCTTTAAATGTCTTGAAGGGACCCACAGCAGTTGTTGATTTGGACTTGGAGAAACACAAGTAAATCCTCTCCCCCATGTTATTACATTGTCTTTTTCCCGACTTTTTGTTGATGGGTCTTGCCACCAGATTAGTTGCCCAAAGTTTTCTTCTTTGGATTATTTGGGTGTTGTTCAGCAGCTGTTACTGCCTTCACCTTGGCAGGTTAAAAGATCTTGACGTTAGTCATGTGAAGTTAAATTGCCTTTGTGGGGTTCTATATTCACTATCCCCCCTTTGTTTTTCTGCACATGCTGTTTAAAGGAAAGATGTATGCTTTCTACAATAGCCCGTCTACTAAAAATACAAAAAATTAGCTGGGCATGGTGGTGCATGCCTGTTATCCCAGCTACTCAGGAGGCTGAGGCAGGAGAATTGCCTGAACCCAGGAGGCGGAGGTTGCGGTGAGCCGAGATCGCGCCATTGCACACCGGCCTGGGTAACGAGGGAAACTCCCGTCTCAAAAAAAAAAAAAAAAAAAAAAAGGCCGGGTGCAGTGGCTCAAGCCTGTAATCCCAGCACTTTGGGAGGCCGAGGCGGGTGGATCACGAGGTCAAGAGATCGAGACCATCCTGGTCAACATGGTGAAACCCCGTCTCTACTAAAAATACAAAAAATTAGCTGGGCATGGTGGCGCGTGCCTGTAGTCCCAGCTACTCGGGAGGCTGAGGCAGGAGAATTGCCTGAACCCAGGAGGCGGAGGTTGCGGTGAGCCGAGATCGCGCCATTGCACTCCAGCCTGGGTAACAAAATCGAAACACCGTCTCAAAAAAAAAAAAAAAAAAAAAATCCCGTCCCTGAGATTGATATGGCCTAAGTATAATATGAGTAATGTTTCATTGTTTAAAAAATGTTGCTAAGGAATGTGTAACATATTTTGGGGCATTATTAGTTTTCATGGAAGAGAGAATTCCCATAATGGCAAAACACTGAATTAAATGTCGTTTAACACAAGCCAGTGATTCACCAGTTTGACAGGTTGCCCAAACAAAATGAAAAAAAAAAAAAAATCTATACAAACGTGTACATATGCCAACTTTTTAAAAGATGAAACATGGGTAACATCCATCTGCCACACAGTCTTTGGTTTTAACCCTCTGAGGGTTTACACCTCCCGAATTGGAGGGAGAATTGACTAACTGGCAAGTTGAACAGGTTTTTTTTCCAGGTTAGATTATGTCTGCGTCTCAGTCCTGCTGCATTTGTTAGGGGCCCTGGAAGAATAGCGTGAGCTCTGATATGAGTCATGTAAAAAGGATGCGTTCTGTCTTTTACTTCTGTTTGTAATTGAGTAAATCTTTTTACAAGTTGATTATTTGTATTAAAACACAGTTGAGGACACTCAATCAGCCTAGTAGAGTCTGCAATATATGCAGAATCAGAAATTACATAATTAGGTGTTTTGCAATTTCATACCTGAATGACAGCTACCAACTGTGCTTTTTGAGTGGATGTATAAAAAGTTTGAATAAGTTTGCTTTCAGATTTTGAATAAGAAGTTTTACTGTTACTAGATTTATCTGTAAAAATATTTTTTGCACTTTCAGTGGGATTTGATTTAGTGGTTTTCGGTAAAATCCAACTGGTTAATTTCAAAAATGAAAAAAAAAATTATATTTGGATAATGAGGATCTAAAATGCCCACAGAGTTTTCCAAATAAGTGTGCCACGTTACAGTATTAATACAGGTTTGCTGTATTAATATTTGAATTTTTGTAAAAGGCGCTATTAGCCTTTTGGGATTAGATGTGTGTAATTTTACAACTGGAGATCTTTTCATTCCGACCAAAGCTGCAGTTTGGTCCAAATATAGAGTGAGAGTATGGGTGCTATGATGAGGTGAAAACAGCCTACTAAGTCTTGATTTTGAAGAATAACTCAGGTGGAAGAGTGTGGAGTAGGGAAAATGAACACGGTAAAGGCTCATCAGGATCAGTTCTATTTACTTGAGCTGATTCCTTAGTTAACCCTTGAGGGCTATTTAGACTGGAACCGCCTCGAAGAATAGAAAACCAATTACTCATAGCATAAGTTGGGATGCCTAAAGTAGGTTGTAGTCTGTTGATATCTCCGAGTAACTTTTGGCAGTCATTTACAGTTTTAAGTCACCCCTCCTGATGAACAGCTTTTGAGGTGTTACAGTAGTGTCTTCTACCAATACACCCAAATGCAAATAAGGAGTTGTAGTTTCCATTTTGTCTGCAGCTATTATTAACACAGCACATTGAATGGATTCTTTCTTTTTTTTTTTTTTGAGACGGAGTTTCGCTCTTGTTACCCAGGCTGGAGTGCAATGGCACGATCTCGGCTCACGGCAACCTCCGCCTCCTGGGTTCAGGCAATTCTCCTGCCTCAGCCTCCTGAGTAGCTGGGATTACAGGCACGCACCACCATGCCCAGCTAATTTTTTGTATCTTTAGTAGAGACGGGGTTTCACCATGTTGACCAGGATGGTCTTGATCTCTTGACCTCGTGATCCACCTGCCTCAGCCTCCCAAAGTGCTGGGATTACAGGCTTGAGCCACCGCGCCCGGCCGAATGGATTCTTTCAAATGGTCATAGCATTTTATAAGTAATTATCTATTTGGTGCAGTGCAAAGAATGTCATCCATATAATGAATAATAACACTGAGGAAGTTCTTTTCTGGTGGGTGTTAAATTGCTCACTGTGAATGAGAGACCCCAAACAGGCTTTATGTGAGCAACATGGCTGTTTATTCACCTGAGACTGAAAATGGAGTGTGATCTCAGCTCACTGCAACCTCCATCACCCGGGTTCAAGCAGTACTCCTGTCTCAGCCTCCCGAATAACTGGGATTATAGGTGTGTGCCACCACGCCTGGCTAATTTTTGTATTTTAATAGAGACGGTTTCAACATGATGGCCAGGATGGTCTTGAACTCCTGACCCGAAGATCCACCCACCTCAGCCTCCCAAAGTGTTGGGATTACAGGTATGAGCCACTGCACCCAGCAGGAATTGGTTTTTTGTTTGTTTTTTGAGACAGTTTCGCTCTTGTTACCCAGGCTGGAGTGCAATGGCACGATCTCGGCTCACCGCAACCTCCGTCTCCTGGGTTCAAGCAATTCTCTTGCCTCAGCCTCCCGAGTAGCTGGCACTACAGGCGTGCACCATCATGCCCAGCTAATTTTTGTATTTTTAGTAGAGATGAGGTTTCACCGTGTTAACCAGGATGGTCTCGATCTCTTGACCTCGTCATCCACCTGCCTCAGCCTCCCAAAGTGCTGGGATTATAGGCGTGAGCCATCGCGCCCAGCCAGGAATTGGTTTTATAGGTTGTGGGGGAGGCAGTGGAAAGTTACAGAAGTTACAGTTTTCTGCAGTCATAGGGTGTGGAGTCACGAGGTTGGCCCAGGTCAGTTACAAAGACCAGTGGCCTTGTCAACTGAGTGGGCTCAATAGCTTGACCCACATAAGTTTGACAAATTGTGGGACTGTTTAACATCCCTTGGGGAAGCACTTGCCAATGCTATCTTTGAGCAGGTTTTTGATTATTTGTAGGCTAATGAACGCACATCACTCACTGTCATTTTCTGCCAAAAGAATAGTAAAGAAACAGTCCTTGAAATTAATAACAATTAGTAACCAAGTTTTTGGAATTATAATGGCTAAAGGTAGTCCAGGTGGCAGAGCTCCCTTAAGTTGGATAGCTGTATTAATTGCTCTAAGATCTGTTAACACTCTCCATTTTCCATATTTCTTCTTCTTCTTTTTTTTTTTTGGGGACGGAGTTTCGCTGTTGTTACCCAGACTGGAGTGCAATGGCACGACCTTGGCTCACTGCAACGTCCACCTTCTGGGTTTAAGCAATTCTCCTGCCTCAGCCTCCGGAGTAGCTGGGACTACAGGCGCGCACCACCATGCCCAGCTAATTTTTGTATTTTCAGTGGAGATGGGGTTTCACCTCCTTGACCAGGATGGTCTCAATCTCTTGACCTCATGATCCACCCGCCTCGGTCTCCCAAAGTGCTGGGATTATAGGCCTGAGCCACTGCACCCGGCTCATATTTCTATTTTATTACAAAGAAAAGGAGAGTTTCAAGGGGAAAATGTGGGAGCTATATGTGTTTTTTTAAATTTTTCAGTAACTGGGTTTTTTAAAGTTTCCAGTTTTCCTTTTTAAGCTGCCATTGTTCTGTCCAAATTCGTGTATTATTTAACTTTTTTAAAGCTATTGGTTTTGAAGGCTTAACAATGGCTGCCATTAAAAATAATATTCTAAACCATGTTGAAAACTTTGTCTCTTTTCTTCTGAAGGTTCCTTTAAGTCTTGTAAATCTTTTCCTAGCCCCATCCCAGACACAGAGCCCGAGTCCCTCATCATTGATTGCCTTTGGGAACTCCGTGATTGCTGAGGTATTAACTCTTTGTAACCAGTTTCTTCCCCACAAGTTCATAGGAATTTGAGTCACAATAGGCTGAATAGTTTCAGGGTGTCCTTCAGGCCCTTCACATAGTCAAATAAGACTGCTTTGATAAACTTCTGAGGCCTGAACCACTCCGACTACATTAGACTGAGCGTTTTGTATAGGCCAAGAGGGCCAGTGCTGGAGAGACATAACTGACACATCTGTGCCAGTATCACTAAACCTTTAAGTTTCTTGCCTTGGATACTGACTAAACATGTTGGGCGTTTATCCATAATTCGATTTACCCAGTATGCAGCTTTGCCCTGCTCATTTGTACTTTCAGATTCTCCAATTATTTTATCTTTACTTTGACCTGAATTTAAGTAAGATAAAATTAAGAGTTATTCTGTGTCCTCCAGGCTCAGCACTCCAAGGAATGGAAGATGACATTACAATTTGTATTTCTCTAGTAAAATCACTATCAATAACTTCTATATGAAATTTTATCTCTTCAGTATTAAGACTAGATTTTCCTAAAAAGCAAACCCATTGTTCCTGAAGGTAAAGGGTCACAAAGCCCAGTTTGTATTTTTTGTGGAAGCTCCCCAGGTAAAATGCTAATTGTTTGAGTGCTACACAAGTCTGCGGCTGCACTCCCAGTGGTGGCGGGGTGGATAAGCATTGTACTAAAGCAGGAAAAGGCCAGGAAACAAACCTCTCAAACAACAGACTGGAAAGGAAGTGGTGATTTATTCGGCCAGGGTCTGCAGCAGGTCTGGATGCCCCAAATAACCGAGCCCCCAAAGAAAGAGAATACCTGCCCTTATAAAGGCTTACAACTCTAGAAATTACTTGGTTCATGGAGTGCTCATGGGGTGTGTAGCTTTAGGTGGGAGTTTGATCCTGTTTAAGTAAAAACAATGCCTTCCAGAAAGATTCCTCCATACCAAGCCTGTGATCTACAGGAGGGCGATTAAGGTGGCATTTGGTCTGCCAGGCTTTACTTCTATTGAAATGCAATGTGGATTCCCTTCCTTATTAACTTTGGATGACATTGATTAGCCCAATGTTTTTCTTTTTTATATTTAGGGGAAGTGCCTGGTTTAGCTTTTTAAGGGGATCCAAATGTGGAGTCCAAAGGGGTGTGGAAGAAGGGGACCCTTAACCTGGAGGGACCCCAACCTCCAAGTTCTCTGGCCAAGGAAAGGAGTTCCTTGGAACTTCTGCTGAAGTCATTGACTTTTGATTCTTCCCGTGCCTGCGAAAATTAAAACAGAGACCATTAAATCTCCCAGACGGAGAGGGATGGGAAGGGAGGCGTGGTGCTGGGAAGTTCTTGCACTTAAAACTCCTCCCACTTGTGGACCCGGCAAGAGAACACATTCCCTCATTCCCCCCTCTAAAGAGGAAAGTTCATCTTCTGTTGGAACATGGGCATCTATCGCTCTATAGCTACTTCCTGCTGGAAAGGGGCATAGAAGGGGCCCTGCAGTTGAGGTTTCCTCCAGAGGGAAGCCTTCCAGGCGTGCAGATTGATCCTGAGGTCCATGAGCCAAGGACATCCCGGGTTCCAGCAGCAGGATTATTTGTGATTATGGTTAGTCAGAAGTCTTCTTCCTCTGGCTGGCTCGCCAAAATGTTGAGGTTCAGGGGAGCCCTTAGCTCCTCTGAGATGACGTTTCTCCAAGGTTCTTGGTCTCCTGCTCTCTCAAGAATGAGAGAGGGAACCAGGTGCACTCGAAAAGTAAATACCAGACCCAAAACAGTGTTGCAGAAAAGTGATTTTATTTTAGGTGGAGAAAGAAAAAAGGAGAAGAGAGAGAACTTCCACACAAAAGAGTGTGGAAGGGATCCAAACATGGAGTTTCTAGCATTTTTTTCTTTTTACCCTCTGCTGAGGTCTTGCTCTTAAATTTGCTCTGCAATCCTTTTTTGTATGTCCCCTTTTTCCACAATTAAAACAATCTCCAGGAAATGCAGCAGCCCCTTTGTTTACCCGCAATTCTGCCATAGCTTTCTCTAATAAAGTAGCCTTATGTAAATTTTCTCCAATGACATTATAAGCCTTAATATAATCCATTAAACGAGCCTTCGCTTTAACTGGCCATATAGCAGCCTGACACTGTGCATTAGCATTATCAATTGCTTGTTTAAATTCCTTTAGGAATTTAAATGGAAAAGGCTTAAATGTTACCTGAAACTGTCTCTGCTGGTTTTGAGGATGCAGTGAAACAGGAAATTGCTATGCCTCTAGATCTCCCTCTTTTGGAGCTCGCTGAATTCCATCCTGAAGAGAGCTGAGGGCGTGTATACATCCATGGGAGCAGTAAATTTTGCATTAGAAACAACTTTTAAGTCTTCCAGTGAGGAAATATCAACTGGGTCTCACCATGTTACTTTTTTTTTTGAAATGAAGTCTTGCTCTGTCGCCCACTCACTGGGCGAAGTCTTGGCTCACTGCAACCTCCATCCCCAGGATTCAAGCGATTCTGAGTAGCTGGGATTACAGCCACGCCTTACATTCCCAGCTATTTTTTTGTATTTTTAGTGGAGATGGGGTTCAGCATGTTGGTCAGGCTGGTCTCAAACTCCTGACCTCACGATTCACTTACATCTGCTTCCCAAAGTGCTTGGATTACAGGTATGAGTCACCACTCTGGGTGGCCATTTTGCTTTCTGAGAATGGGCTTAACATGTGTACTTTTTAACTTGACTAGTACTATTTAATTTGGTGTAAAGTTCTCCTTTACAGGGTGTGGTTTACATGCTAAGCTTTTCATTTTTGCCGTTGTTTTTATCTTTTTGTTTGTAGAGATGGGGTTTCACCATATTGGCCAGGCTGGTCTTGAACTCCCGACCTCATGATCCGCCCCTCAGCCTCCCAAAGTGCTGGGATTACAGACGTGAGCCACTGTGCCCTGGCTTAATTGTTTTTTAACTAATTCATGGGTTATCTGTAATTTCTTTCCCTTCAGAAGTTATTGTTTTACTTCAACTGGACTTTAAGAGTTACCTTAGAGATAACCCAGTAGCTATTATTAGAAGTTAGATTTTTCTTCTCCAAGCTGGTTATTAATTTTTTAAAAAGTTAAACTTTACTTAAACCTTAGCAGAGAATTACAGTTTGGGACATTGCTTGTATACAAGGAACACACCAAATGGGACACCTGCAGAGGCCCCGCCCAGCTGCTGTTTGCTGCTTGCTCCTTTCCCCTTGTATTCAGCTTGTGCTGGTTGCTCCCCGACCCCCGCCGCAGGGGTAGCCACAGGCCTTGGGCCCAGCCTGTTGTCTTGAACTCTGCTGCAAGCTCTCTTTGCTGCTGAGGTTTTTCCACATTTTTTTTCTCCTCCCTAATACTTGGCTGTATGGGACGCCCCTTTTGCTTGCTCTGCTCCCTCCTCCTGCCCGGCCTCAGCTGCTGGCCTGGGTGGGGCTTCCCACCAGAGCTTTTTCACGTTTTTTTGTTTTCTGAGTCATCTTTGATTCCCTCATTGCAATTGCAGTTTCTTTCTTTCCCTGAATGTTTCTCCTCATCAGTAGTTTGAAACGTCTTTAATGCTGACTGCACCATTGCACAGACTGACCATATTGATACTGGAATAGCCCCAGCTCCTTCTTTATAAAGGAATGAAATACAAAGCAACAGAACAGGTTCAGAAAGTACAGAGTCATTGAAAACAACTTACAGAGCAAGCGGCTGGTACTAACCTTAACTCCCGCTTTTCTTAGCAAGTGACAGAAACTAAAATAAACTCATTTACTTGAATCTTTCCTTATTTGTCTTCCTGATTCTTCTGCACTTTCCCTAATTTACCAATTTTTTTTTTTGAGACAGTTTCGCTCTTGTTACCCAGGCTGGAGTGCAATGGTACCATCTCAGCTCACCGCAACCTCCGCCTCCTGGGTTCAGGCAATTCTCCTGCCTCAGCCTCCCGAGTAGCTGGGACTACAGGCACGCACCACCATGCCCAGCTAATTTTTTGTATTTTTAATAGAGACGGGGTTTCACCATGTTGACCTGGATGTTCTCGATCTCTTGACCTCGTGATCCACCCGCCTTGGCCTCCCAAAGTGCTGGGATGACAGGTGTGAGCCACCGCGCCCGGCCAACCTGGGAGATTTTTTTCAAGAGTTCTCTGCTGTCCTTCAGTGTAGATTAGCTTCTTTCTCCGTCGCTCAGGTGACCCTTCATCCTGGGTTTCAGTCCCACTGTTCGGGCTCCACTTGCCAAGTCCAGCTTAGCCATGGAGACCCCAATTTAGACGGTGCTGAAAGAATTAAGAAACAGTCACAGAAAGCAAAAGGTGGGATAGAGTGAGGCACCGGGGCTCTCACAGCATTTCCATCTGAGAGCCCAGAGCAGACTCTGACCCCTGTACTTGTTCCAATGACAGGTTGTACAAGCGGAAGCTCTGTATTTGCTTTCATCGGTTATAACCAGGCAGCTAGTGCACGTTTACAATAGGTTAAAGATAAACGAGAAAACACTGTTTTAGAGGGAAGAAAGAAAAGCGTCACGTATCCTGCGTCCAAAGAACGAATTCACCTGGAGTGAGACATACTCATATTCATTACTGTTTTATAACACTTGAAGCAGTTTTCTGCCCTGGGGGCTGACTAGGTTTTTCTTGCCGCTGCTTTCAGCAAACAGTATGATTTATCACACAAGTCAGAATTTTCTCAACAAAGATAATGTTTGTCGTAGGTCTCTCAGATTTATTATACTTGGATATTCTTAAGATGTTGAATTTGTTTCTTTTGCCTTCTGAAATTAGGACATTTTGACCATTATGTCTTCCAGCAGCCTTTTCTGTTCCTTTCTCCCTCTCAGTGTCTTCTGGGACTTCTGGGATGGTTTTTTTTTTCATTTTGACAAAGTTTTGCTCTGTCGCCCAGGCTAGAGTAAGGTGGTGCAGTCGCGGCTGACTTCAAGCTCTGTCTCCTGGGTTGGAGTGATTCTCTCACCTCAGCCTTCCAAGTAGCTGCGATTACAGGTGCACACCACCATACCAGGCTAATTGTTGTATTTTTGATAGAAACGGAATTTCACCATGTTAGCCAGGCCAGTCTTGAACTCCCGACCTCAGGTGATTTCCCCCAGCGTGGCCTTCCAACGTGCTGGAATTACAGGCGTGAGCCACCCCGCCGGGCCTGGGGCTTTCATAAGGTGTAGGATGTTCTCCTTGATGGCGTCCTGTTGGTCTGTTTAGACTCCTTTTATTTTGATTCATTCTTTGTTGTCATTTCTTTTCCTCTTCACTAATTTTTGGTTGTTGTTGTTGAGTTGGAGCTTTGCTCTTGATACTCAGGCTGTAGTGCAGTGGCGCGATCTCGGCTCACCGCAGCCTCCACCTTTCTGGCTCAAGTGATTCTCCTGCCTCAGCCTCTCAGATAGCAACTGCCACCACACCAAGCTAAGTTTGTATATTTAGTAGAGACAAGGTTTCTTCATGTTGTTCAGGCTGGTCTCAAACACTTGCCCTCAGGCTTACTCACTGGCCTCATGCTCCCAAAGTACTGAGATTATAGCCATGAGCCCTTGCTTTCAGGCTTTTTTTTTTTTTAAACAGTCTCCCTGTATCTGTGGTCCAGCTTGGAGTGAAGTGGTGAGATCTCAGCACGCTGCAACCCTTCCCTTTCATGTTTAAGTGCTTCTCCCGCCCCTGCCTCTAGAGTATCTGGAACTACAGGAGCCTGCCACCACACCCTGCTAATCTTTGTATTTTTAGTCAAGACAAGGTTTCACTATAATGGCCTGGGTGCTCTCTGAACTCCTGACCTCAAGTCATTTGCTCATCTAGGCCTCCCAAGGTCTTGGGATTACCTGTATGAACCACCCCGCCCTTTCTCTCTTCACTAATTTTTAATTGACATAATGAATTCTAATTTTAAACTCAGGTATTGAGTTTTTCCATTTAGTTACTGTATTTTTAGCTCCAGAGTTTATGTGTAGTTCTTCATAATTTCTGTATCTTGGTTGACCTTCTCATTTTCTTAATGCGTTGCTTTTATGATTTCTTGAAGTTGTCTCTTAATTGAGTGAGCTTCCAACTCTTTGCCGGGTGGTGGTGTTGGAATCTCACTTTGTCACCCAGGATGGAGTACAGTGGTGCAATCTTGGTTCACTTAAACCTCTGCTCTCCAGGGTCACGCAATCTTCCCACCTCAGCTGGGAGAGTAGCTGTTGATGTGTCTTCTCTTTTTTTTTTTTCTCCTGTTTTTAAAACCATGATGTGTATTCTCTAGCTTTATTGTTGTAATATTTGAACTGAAATTAATGGTAAGTGTGTGTGGATGTGATTTAAAGGGTGTGCAGGAGTGCATTAATGGATAAGACCATGATTTTATTTGTTTATTTATTTATTTATTTACTGAAGCAGCTCTCACTCTGTTGAGAGGCTGGCGTGCAGTGGCGCTGTCTCGGCTAACTGCAACCTCTGCCTCTAGGTCGAGTGATTCTCCTGCCACAATCTCCTGAGTAGCTGGGAATACGGCCGCATGCCACCACGCCCAGCTAATTTTTGTATTTTTAGTAGAGACGAGGTTTGACCATGTTGGCCAGGATGGTCTCGATCTTTTGAACTTGTGATCTGCTCACCTCGGTCTCCGTAAGTGCTGGCATTATAGGAGTGAGTCATCTTGCCCTGCCAAGCCCATGGTTTGTGTAGGAACACATCATTTGCATGCATTGTCACTCTCCCTCTCTATCTCTATACACACACACACGTATTTCAATATCCATATATATATGTATTTTAATACCTGTGTTTATATATATATATAGATGGATGGATGGATGGATGGATGGATGGATAGATAGATAGATAGATAGATAGATAGATAGATAGATAGATTTTTTTTTGAGACAGAGTTTCTCTCTTCTTACCCAGGCTGGAGTGCAATGGTGCAATAACGGCTTACTGCAACCTCCGCCTCCTGGGTTCAAGCAATTCTCCTGCCTCAGCCTCCCAAGTAGCTGGTACTACAGGTGTGCGCCACCATGCCCAGCTAATTTTTGTATTTTTAGTAGAGACAGGGTTTCACCATGTTGACCAGGATGGTCTCGATCTCTTGACCTTGTGATTCACCTGCCTTGGCCTCCCAAAGTGCTGGGATTATAGGTGTGAGCCACTGTGCCCAGCCTAATATCTATATATATTTTTAGAAAGCGTCTTGCTGTGTTGCCCAGGCCAGAGTGCAGTGGCGTGATCGCAGCTTACTGTAACCTCTGCCTTCAGGGTTCAAGCAATACGCCTGTGTTGTTTTCCTGAACAGCTGGGATTATGGGGGCTTTCTCCCACCATGTTCAGCTAATTTTTTAACTTTTAGTAGATACTAGGTTTTGACAGCTTGGCTAGATTTGTCTCAGATTCTTTATGTCAAGTGATTTACCCACCTCAGTCTCCCAGTGTGATGGGATTACAGTGTGAGTCACTATGCCTGACCTTATTTACATACCTAAATATGTTTTTTGAGATGGAGTCTCACTCTGCAGCTCAAGCTGGAGTGCAGTGATGTAATCTCAGCTCACTGTCAAATTCACCTTTAGGGTGCAAGTGAATCTGTTCTCTCACCCTCTCAAGTAGCTGGGACGAGAGGCTTCTGCCACTGCGCCCAGATAATTTTGTTGGTATTTGTAGTAGAGACTGGGTTTTACCATGCTGCCCTGGGTGATCTAGAAATAGTAAGCTCTGGTGATCCTCCGGCCTCAGCCTCCAAAAGTGCTGGGATTCCAGGTGTAAGCCTCCACACCCAGCCATATATTTTTTACATTGTCCATGAAACAGACTTCCACAGTAGCTTACATGATTTTAAAATTTATTACAGACAAGTACAATAAAAAGCAACTTTATAGAAAAAATGTTCAAAGGTACCGAATGTGGATTTCTTCTAACAGAATCTGGGATCAAATCAATACTTACTTTCTTCTTTCTTTTTTTTTTTTTTTTTTTGAGATGGAGTTTTGCTGCTGTTACCCACACTGGAGTGCGATGGCACGATCTCGGCTAACCGCAACCTCCGCCTCCTGGGTTCAAGTAATTCTCCTGCCTCAGCCTCCCGAATAGCTGCGACTACAGGCGCGCACCACCATGCCCAGTGAATTTTTGTATTTTTAGTAGAGACGGGGTTTCACCATGTTGACCAGTATGGTCTCGATCTCTTGACCTAGTGATCCACCTGCCTCGGCCTCCCACAGTGCTGGGATTACAGGCATGAGCCACTGTGCCCGGCCTTAATAGTTTTCTTTTTCATTTCATGTGAAGGCGATAACTCTTCCATGTTTTGTTGAAATGTGTTTTTCATTTTAGGGACGCTTGACTTTCAGGGATGTGGCTGTAGAATTCTCTTTGTCGGAGTGGAAATGCCTGACCCCTGCGCAGAGGGCTTTATACAGGGACGTGATGTTGGAGAACTACAGGAACCTGGAGTCTGTGGGTGAGGAAAATGTCCCTCCAGACACAAGGAATCTGCCCTTGTCCATCTTGGCTCTTCCTGGTTTGTATTCTCTGTTGTGATTTTGCCCCGTATATGCTTTTGATGTACACATCATTGTTTTCTGCAGTGAGGACCCTATCGGGCATGGATAGCTTCTAAGGGACTCTCCTATGCAGTGGCTTTACGTAAAAACAGAAAATTCCTGAACACGTGGACTAATACAGTAGAACATCATCCTGCTCTAGGCAGAGATGCCCCTGGAAGTCCTGAGGAGAATTGTGTGCATGGTCCAGGATACGAGATACAAAGCATGACACTGGGCCGGGCGCGGTGGCTTATGCCTATAATCCCAGCACTTTGGGAGGCCGAGGCAGGTGGATCACGAGGTAAAGAGAACGAGACCATCCTGGTCAACAAGGTGAAACCCCGTCTCTACTAAAAACACAAAAATTAGCTGGGCATGGTGGTGCGCGCCTATAGTCCCAGCTACTTGGGAGGCTGAGGCAGGAGAATTGCCTGAATCCAGGAGGCGGAGGTTGCCATGAACCAAGATCATGCCATTGCACTCCAGTCTGGGTAACAACAGTGAAACTTTGTATCAAGAAAAAGAAAAGAAAGCATGACACTGACTGACAAGTGTTTCCAGATATGGTTTTGACTGTTTCTGAGACAGTCTCCCTGTATTGCCCACGCTGGTGTACATTGTCATGATCTCTGCTCTGCATCCTGCACCTCCTGGGTTCAAGCAGTTCTCTTACCTCAGCCTCTCAGCCTAACTGGAATTACAGGAACACGCCATTGTATTTTTGGTAGAAATAAGGTATCACCATGTTGGCCGGGCTGGTCTCGAACTCCTGGTCTCAGCTAACCTGCCTGCTTCAGCCTCTGGCCAAGTGTTGGGATTACAGGTGTGAGCCATCATGCCTGGACTTTCATTCCAGTTTTTGAGGAACATCACAGAAGCGTCTCTCATAGGCACTATCACAGTGTTCTTCACATAAAGTAATGGTCATTTTCTCTAAGCAGCAGTGACTGCTGCAGAAATTCCTCCTAGAAAGGACATCGTTCAGGCTCACTGCCTCATGTATATAAGGCTCTTGACTTAACTCTTTTTTTATTCTGACCTGGAATTTTGCTCTTCTTGCCCAGGCTGCAGTGCAGTGGTGAAATCTCCACTCACTGCAACCTTCGCCTTTCGTATTCAAGCAATTCGCCTGCCTCAGCCTCCTGAGTAGCTGGGATTTACAGGCATTTACCACCATGTCTGGCTAATTTTTGTCGTTATGGTAGAGATAGGTGTTCTTCAACTTTCATGATCACATTTGGGAAGTTTAAAATAACTATTGTTCTTTATGTAATATTTGCACATTTCCGTATTAACCATTACCATTTGTACCTAACTGGAATCCTATTGGTCTTTATGTCTTTCAGATAGCTTTTTAAAATCCATAATGGAGTTCTCATCAACAGGGCAAGGTAGTACAAGAGAAGGGATCCACACAGGGACATTGGCAAAATGTACAAGTCATCACATTGGAGATTCTTGCTTCCCAGAAGTTGAGAAAGATATTCATGAGTTTGAGTTTCAGAGGCAAGAAGTCAAAGGAAATGGCCATGAAGCACTCATGACAGAACCCAAGGAGTTGACTGGTAGTACAGAGCAATATGATGACGGGTGTGCTGGCAAGAAGCCTGTTGGAGATCAGCATGGATTAAGCTTTCATTCGCATCTGCCTGAACTGCGCATATTTCAGACCGAAGGGAACATTGATAATCAGGTAGAGAAGTCTGCCAATGATGATTCGTCAGTTTCAACAGCCCAAAACATTTCTTGTAGGCTCAAAACCCATGTTTCTAACAAGCATGGGAATAATGTCCTCCATTCTTCATTATTCACACAAAAAGAGGAAGTACACATGACAGAAAAACCTTTCCATTGTAATGAGTGTGACAAATCCTTTCATAATAGTTCACTCTTAAGGAGACATCAAATAACCCATTCAGGAGAGAAACAAAACAAATGTGATGTATGTGGCAAAGTCTTTCATAGGAAGCACACCCTTGTATGTCACCATAGAATTCATACTGGAGAGAAACCTTACAAGTGTAATGAGTGTGGCAAGACCTTCAGTCAGAAGTCATACTTGCAGTGCCATCATAGACTTCATACTGGAGAGAAAGCTTACACATGTAATGAATGTGGTAAGAGTTTCAGTAGAAAATCACACCTTGCACGTCATCAGACCCTTCATACTGGAGAGAAACCTTACACGTGTAATGAATGTGGGAAGGGTTATAGTGCAAAAGCACACCTTAAACGTCATCACATACTTCATACTGCAGAGAAACCTTACAAATGCAAGATTTGTGACAAGGGTTTCCGGAGTCAATCTTGCCTTCCAGAGCATCAGAGAATTCACACTGGAGAGAAACCTTACAGGTGTAATGAGTGTGGCAAGACCTTCCGCCGGAAGTCATCCCTGCAGTGCCATCGTACAATTCACACTGGAGAGAAACCTTACAAGTGTTATGAGTGCGGCAAGACCTTCACCCGGAAGTCATCCCTGCAATGCCATCATAGAATTCACACTGGAGAGACACCTTACACATGTAATGAATGTGGCAAGGTTTTTAATCAGCCAGCACGCCTTTTACGTCACCGTAGACTTCATACTGGAGAGAAACCTTACAATTGTGAAGAATGTGACAAAGGTTTTAGTCGCAGATCACACCTTGAAAGACATAGAAGAATTCATACCGGAGAGAAACCATACAAATGCAATGAATGTGGCAAGGTTTTTAATCAAAAAGGAAACCTTGCATGTCATCTTAGATATCATACTGGAGAGAAACCTTACAAGTGTAATGAATGTGGCAAGGTTTTTAATCAAAAAGCAAACCTTGCATGTCATATTAGACATCATACTGGAGAGAAACCTTACAAGTGTAGTGAGTGTGGCAAGGCCTTCATTCAGATGTCATCCCTTGTAGTCCATCGTAGACTTCATACAGGAGAGAAACCTTATGAGTGTAGTGAGTGTGGCAAGACCTTCATTCAGATGTCATCCCTTGTAGTCCATCATAGACTTCACACTGGAGAGAAACCTTATCAGTGTAGTGAGTGTGGCAAGGCCTTCATTCAGATGTCATCCCTTGTATGCCATCGTAGACTTCATACAGGAGAGAAACCTTATCACTGTAATGACTGTGGCAAGGCCTTCAGTGAGACGTTATCTCTTGCGTGGCATCATAGATTTCATACAGGAGAGAAACCTTAGTGTAAGGACTGTGGCAAGACCTTCAGTGAGACGTTATCCCTTGCATGGCATCATAGACTTCATACAGGAGAGAAACCTTATGAGTGTACTGAGTGTGGCAAGACCTTCAGTCAGATGTCATCCCTTGTAGTCCATTGTTGACCATACAGAAGAGAAACCTTAGTGTAATGACTGTGGCAAGACCTTCAGTCAGACATCCCTTGCATGCCATCGTAAATTTCATGCTGGTGAGAAACCTTATCAGTGTAATGAATGTGGCAAGACGTTCATTCAGATGTCATCCCTTGTAGTCCATCATAGACTTCACACTGGAGAGAAACCTTAGTGTAGTGAGTGTGGCAAGACCTTCAGTCCGACATCCCTTGCATGCCATCATAAATTTCATGCTGGTGAGAAACCTTATCAGTGTAATGAGTGTGGCAAGACCTTCATTCAGATGTCATCTCTTACATACCATCGTAGACTTCATACTGGAGAGTAACCTTACAAGTGTCATCTACAGGGTCCAGCCCCGCTGGGTCCGTTGCGTGTTCTTTTGTGTGCGGAGAAGAGAGATCAAAGGAAAGAAAAACAAGACACAGATAAGAAAAGAGTTGAGCTGGATCCAAGGGACCACTACTAGTAAGGCGCAGAGTCCAGTTGTGGCCCCAAATGCCTGGACATGCTGATACTTACGGTATACAAGGCAGGGGGGCAGGGTAAAGAGTGAATCATCTGACATGATTGATAGGGTCAGGCAAATCACATGCTTACAGCACGGGGGCCCTCCCTTTCAGGTAGCCGCTGCAAGGAGGGGAGGCACATACGTCAGCATCTTTCTATGCACTTGTCAGAAAGATCAAAGGCTTTTAGGATTCCTCTATTCTCATGCCTTGTAAGAACATGAGAAGAGCACCAGGTTGGAAACCGGAACCTAAAAGTGGACAAGGATGGTGACCATGGGAGCACAGCACCACAGAGAGACATTTAAGCCCCTGGAGGCCGGGCGTGGTGGCTCACGCCTATAATCCCAGGAGGCAGGTGGATCACGAGGTCAAGAGATCAAGACCATCCTGGTCAACATGGTGAAAACCCGTCCCTACTAAATATACAAAAAAATGAGCTGGTCATGGTGGCTCACACTTGTAGTCCCAGCTACTTGGGAGGCTGAGGCAGGAGAATTGCTTGAACACAGGAGGCGGCGGTTGCGGTGAGCTGAGATCATGTCATTGCGCTCCAGCCTGGGTAACAATAGTGAAACTCTGTCTCAGAAAAAAAAAAATAGCCCCTGGTTGTCAGCAGGTTGGCTTGGCTAATATCAGGCCTTCCTCAAGACTCAAGGTTTTCTGAAATCCCCCAATGAAAAAGAAACTCCCTTTCATGGCCTGCTAAGTAGAGGGCACTTTCCCAGCTGCTGACACAACAGCAAGGCACTCTCCCCTCCTGTTTGCTTCTCACAATGTCCCTTCCATTCCTAATTATATTTCACCTGATTATGTCTCTATTATGTGACTGAAGTGATTCTGTGCTATACTACTAAACCAAAGATTAATAATAGTGATTTGATAGGATTGTTTATATAATTGATTATGTGATTCTTTCTAATATATT
Organism: Saguinus oedipus; assembly: GCA_031835075.1. Taxonomy (NCBI): domain Eukaryota; kingdom Metazoa; phylum Chordata; class Mammalia; order Primates; family Cebidae; genus Saguinus; species Saguinus oedipus. The sequence continues at coordinate 53,826,112 of CM063187.1, read as the reverse complement.
TGGTATCATAGGTAAAGCTAAGTAATCATTTATTATACTGGGGCAGATCGTGCCTTCAGTCTCTTGCTTTGGCACCTGGGCAGCTTTCTTCCCACATAATGTGTGGCAAGACCTTCAGGCAGATGTCACCTCTTGTAGTCCATTGTAAACTTCATACTGGAGAGAAACCTTAGAAGTGTAATGAGTGTGGCAAGCTCTTCACTTGAAATTTATCCCTTGTAATTCATACGGCGATTCATCCTGGAGAGAACCTGGCAGGTGTAATGAGTGTGGCAATATCAGAGAGTTAATACTGGAGAGAAATCTTACACATGTAATGAGTATAGCAAAGCCTTTAATTTGCAGTCAACACTTGCCCACGATCAGGTGAGCCATGGTATAGGAAACTGAATGTGATGATTCTCACACAGTCTTCTGTGAAGGGAGACTAGTCTTCTGCGAAGGGAGATCTTACAAGTGTAATAAATGCGGCAAATTGTTCGGACATTGTTCATAGCTTGCAGTTGATGAGCATACTCATGCTGGAGAGAAACCTTACAAATGGCATGATTGTAGCAAGGTCTTCAGTCAAGCTTCATCTTATGCAAAACAGAATTCACACAGGAGAGAAACTCCACAAGAGTCACAATCGTGGCAAAGCCTTCACGTTCCCACCTCCTTAGCCATCAGATGAGAGAGAGAGAAGGGGACATTGAGAGAGATGTACAGAATGAAGGAGGGAAACAGTCATGAAGAAAGGGTCTAGGCACAGTGCCTGACACCTGTAATCCCAGCAATTTAATAGACTGAGGCAAGGGAACTGGTTGTGTTCAGTAGTTCGAGGCCATCCTGGGCAGCATAGTGAGACCCTCATCTCTGCCAAAAAAAAAAAAATTAACAGGGCATAACTGCACACCTGTAATCCCAGCTACTCTGAAAGCCGAGGCAGGAGAGTCCCGAGCTCAGGAGGTCCAGACTGCAGTTAGCCAAGATCATGTCATTGCACTCCAGCCTGGTCAACAGAGCAAGATCCTGTCTTAGAAAAAAAAGTAAGGGGGGCAGAGGGCTGGGCACAGAAGCTCATGCCTGCAAAACCAGCATTTTGGGAGTCCCAAGGTGGGTGGATCATCTGATATCATGAGTTCGAGACCAACCTGACCAACACAATGAAACCCCGTCTCTACTAAAAATAAATTAGCTGGGTGTGATGGTGGGCCCTGTAATCCCAGCTACTGGGGAGGCTGATAGAGGACAATCAACCCAGGAGGTGGAGGTTGTAGTAAGCTGAGATCACACCATTACAGTCCAGTCTGGACAACAAGAGCAAAACTCCATTTTACAAAAAGAAAAGGGGCAAATGACTTTGGGTTCAGATGAGTGGGTGAGTTTATTGGATATGATTAATTGTGACATATGACTTCTATGTCTATAATAACTTAAACTTGGCTGGGCACGGTGGCTCATGCCTGTAATCCCAACACTTTGGGAGGCCGAGGCGGGTGGATCACAAGGTCAAGAGATTTGAGACCATCCTGGTCAACATGGTGAAACCCCGTCTCTACTAAGAATACAAAAAATTAGCTGGGCGTGTGCCTGTAGTCCCAGCTACTCAGGAGGCTGAGGCAGGAGAATTGCCTGAACCCAGGAGGCAGAGGTTGCGGTGAGCTGAGATCACGCCATTGCACTCCTGGGTAACGAGAAACTCCGTCTCAAAACAAAAACAAAAAAAACTTAAACTTATTGAATTATACAGATGAGATTGAGAATTTAAAAATTTATATCTCTAAGATATATATATTTTATAAATCTTGGCATCAGAGGTTAGATTCCACATGTTATCTCTATTTACCAGAGGGCAGTGACTAATTTAGTTGTCAGTCACTCTCTTTTCCCAGGGTGGGGTAGGAAATGGCGGAGTGAAGTGAAAAAATACCACTTTAAAAGTATTAATAATTAAAAATTATTAAATTAATTAAAAAATTAAAAGTATTACATAATACTTACAATTAATTAGTATTCTGAGACAGGATCTGGCTCTGTCGCCCAGGCTGGAGTGCAGTGCGTGATCTCCTCTAACTGCAGCCTCGGCCTCCTGGGCTCAAGCAGTCCTCATACCTCAGCATCCTGAGTGGCCAAAACCACAGGCGTGAGGCATCAAGCCAGGTTCTTTTTGGGTTTCTTGTGTGTGTAGAAACGGGGTTTCCAGGGTGGTCTTAAAGGAATCTCCTGCCTTGGCCCTTAAAAGTACTGGGATTAGGCCGGGTGTAGTGGCTCGTGCCTGTAATCCAAGCACTTTGGAGGCCAAGGCAGGCGGATCAGCTGAGGTCGGGAGTTCTAGACCAGCCTGACCAACATGGTGGAACCCCTTCTTAAAAACAAAACAAAAAAAGTACCGGTATGACAGGGGTTAGCCCCTGTGCCTGACCTACATAGTCGTTTGTTTGTTTGTTTGTTTTGTTTTTAGATGGGGTATTGTTCTTGTTGCTCAGGCTGGAGTGCAGTAGTCCAATCTCAGCTCACTGCAATCTCCGCCTTCCAGATTCAAGCGATTCTCCTCTTCAGCTTCTGGAGTAGCTGGGATTACAGGCATGTGTCACCACACGCAGCTCCTTTTGTATTCTTAGTAGAGATGGGGTTTCTCCATGTTTCTCAGGCATGTCTGGAATTTCTGACCTCGGGTGATTCACCCGCCTGGACCTTCCCAAGTGCTGGGATTACAGGTGTGAGCCACCATGCCTGGCTTATAGTAGTTTTTCTTTACCCCAAAACCCCATTTTTAAATTTGTTTATTTTATCTATTTATTTATTTTTGCTCATAGTACTTTTTAAAAGGGACATCAAAGCCTGATGTGGTGACTCTCACCTGTTATCCCAGCACTTTGGGAGACTGAGGTGAGCGGATCACCTAAGGTCAGAGTTCAAGACCAGCTTGGTCAGCATGGTGAAACTTGACCTATGCGGGGTCTGGAGACAGAATCGACCAGGTCAGCTGTGAAGCTTCATGGGATTGGTGGTAGTGGGGCTGCCTGGCCCAGCTGCCGTGGAGCAACTGAGGGGCCACTGCACACAGTTTTCATCTAATTGATGGGCCAACAGCCTGGGTGCTTCTCTGGGCCCTGATGTGGGTAATTTTAGGATTTGATGGCTCAGGGCTTGTGTTGAAGGTCAGCAAAAAGAGGAACTGGTTTCTAAGCTGCCACACATCAGAGCCATAGCCCCAGCCTTAAACGAAACAGGTGATCTTTAGAGAGTCTTCCGGCCTGAGAGTTTGTATTTAGGGTCTTTTTTTTTTTTAAACAGAGTTTCACTCTTGTTTTCCATGCTGGAGTGCAATGGTACGTCTCAACTCAACTCATCTCAACATTTTTTCTTGGGTTCAAGTGAATCTTCCCCCTTTACCCTTCCTAGTTGCTGGGATTACAGGCATTTGCCACCACACCTGGCTACTTTTTTATTTTTAGTGGAGATGGGGTGTGTCCATGTTGATCAGGCTGGTCTCAACCTCCGGACTCAGGTAGTCCCCCCGCCTCGGCCTCCCAAAATGCTGGGATTAAAGACGTGGACAACCGCGCCTGTCCTTTAGGACTTTTTAACCTGTGGATTTTGTGTGGAGCCGTATCAGAGGGTCATGTCTTTGTGAGCGTGCAAGCGTGTGGTGCTTTCCAACTTCAGTTGACATTAGTCACTTGTTTTTTTTCTTGAGACAAAATCTCACTTTCTTACCCAGGCTGCGGGGCAGTGATTCAATTTTGGCTCCCTGAAACCTCTGCCTTCCGGATTCCAGCAATTCTCCTTCCTCAGCCTCCTGAGTAGCTGGGATTACAGGCATGCACCACCAGGCCCGGCTAATTTTTTGTGTTTTTACTAAGGGTCGGTGGGATAGGAGTTAGTTTTATGGGCTTTGGGGTGGGCAATGGAAAGTTAGAGGAGTTACAGTTAAGGTCGGTTTCCTGCAAGCTGGGAGGGAGTCACAGGTTTGAAAGCTGAGAGGGACCGGGCATGGTGGCTCACGCTTGTAATCCAAGCACTTTGGAAGCCAAGGCAGGCGGATCACCTGGGGTCGGGAGTTCAAAGACCAGCCTGACCAACATGGTGAAACCCCCTCTTAAAAAGAAAAAATGCTGAGAGGGGGGTCATAGGGTGTGGAGTCACAAGGTTGACCAAGGTCGGTTACAAAGTCGAATGGTCTTATCAATTGGGGCAGGCATAAGGAACAATAGAGAATGTCTCAGAGTTAAGCAGGCACCACAGGTGTTGATTATTTCTTCCTCATTTTTCAGTCTTCCAGCTTTCTCAGGTTTTCTGATTCGGGAATACCCTCGCCCTCCAGAGTTGTACCTGCAGTTCACCGGGGTTGCCTTGCCATCCAGGGCAGGCTCAGACCTTACAGAAAAGAGAGAGGATTTCTATGCTGTTTTGTGGGCCGTTAGCATGCAACGGTACGTTTCCCTCAAGCTGGGCTTTACATTTCACCGTCCAGTTTACATTCCTGCCCTAGACAACTTCGAGGCTTTGGAATTAAATTGCTAAAATTCAGCACTTTGGGAGGCCGAGGTGGGTGGATCATGAGGTCAAGAGATGGAGACCGGCCAGGTGCGGTGGCTCAAGCCTGTAATCCCAGCACTTTGGGAGGCCCAGGCGGGTGGATCACAAGGTCAAGAGATCGAGACCATCCTGGTCAACATGGTGAAACCCCATCTCTACTAAAAATACGAAAAATTAGCTGGGCATGGTGGCGCGTGCCTGTAGTCCCAGTTACTCGGGAGGCTGAGGCAGGAGAATTGCTTGAACCCAGAAGGCAGAGGTTGCGGGGAGCTGAGATTGTGCCATTGCACTCCAGTCTGGGTAACAACAGCGAAATTCCATCTCAAAAAAAATAAAAGAAAAAGTATCCCTGTCATTTTTCTGGGAAAATAATTACATGTTTAGGATTCATGCATCAGAACCTTAGGCATTGTAGGAGACCTTTCTTTTGTTCAGATATATAAAAGATGGTACTGGAATTATTTTTGTTTCATTTTTTTGAGACAGAGTGTCACTCTGGCACCCATCCTTGAGTACAGTGACACAATCTTGGCTCATTGCTATTGCGGAGACCAGCTCCCAATATATCAACGTGGATTCAATGTCTCTCAAAGTGATCAGTGGTCGGTGAAAAGAAAGACAAAGAAACTTTTTTTTTTTTTTTTTTTTACATCTGGGCCCTGGGGAGACACCATATAATGCTGTGCCGTGGATGTCTAACATGCCCCTGAAAACCTCAGTTTTTTTATTAGGCTCTTTCATTAGGGGAGGGTGAGTAAAGTTACACCAAGTTTCAGTTATAATTATACAAAAAGAAACAAAAACTATTGACCAAAGATCACAATATGAGATTGTAAAAGCGGAACCATGTAAAAATTACTTTTTGTGGGTTAGCATAGAAAACATATACCTTAACAAGAGTAGAGGTTAAACATCAACTTATAATTATCAGCAAGAAAGGCACTGGGCCCACAGCGGCAGGGAGAATAGGATCTGACACAGGACGACCAGCCCGACCACAAAACTGCAAGGGGGAGCGCCCCCTGCAGGCCTGGAGGAGCAGTGGAAGACAGACTTTGACATCGTTATCTCAGCTCCTGAGGTTTTTCCTCACAACAGAGGCCCCTCCTGCATATGTTCATACTCTCTCCACAGGGTCGAATTCCCTTTCCAGGACCATAATCAATATGCCTTTCCTGGGAAAGAGATGTGCTTAATGAGCCTCTCCATTACACAACAGCTCAGCAGAGCCAAAGTTACAAGTTATAGCTCAGTTTTTCCCATTATTTATTTTTCTCAAATACAATTGATAGAGTAAGTAACAAGCATCAGAAAGCAAATAACTCATTTCGGGAGTTAAAAATCAACCATTTCTTCTTGTTATTTTAGATAGCTTGGGTTTTGCCAATTCTTCTGTAAGCTTTGGGTTGCTCAGCTACCACCTAGGGGTCCACAGTGTTCCCAGCAATGGCAACCTCTGCCTCCCAGGCCCAAGCGACCCACCCCAGTCAGCCTCCCAAACAGCTGGGATTGCAGATGCACACCACCGTGCCTGGCTAATTTTTTGTACTTTTTTTTTATTTTTTGAGATGGAGTTTCACTGTTGTTACCCAGGCTGGAGTGCAATGGTATGATCTTGGCTCACCACAACCTCTGCCTTCTGGGTTCAAGCAATTCTGCCTCAGCCTCCTGAGTAGCTGGGACTACAGGCACGCACCAACATGCGCAGATAATTTTTTTTTTTTTTTTTTTTTTTTTGCCAATCAATGAGAGCTTGTAAGGTTGCTGAGGTTGGTTGGCCTTGAACTCTTGGCCTCGCCTTCGCAAGTGCCATGACATCCGGCCGGAGCCACTTTGGGCCCCAATTTTTGTATTTTTTTTTTTAGTGGAGACAGGGTTTCACCTTGTTGACCAGGATGGTCTCAATCTCTTGACCTTGTGATCCACCCGCCTTCCTCACAAAGTGCTGGGATTATAGGCGTGAACCACTGCGCCCGGCCTGTACTTTTGATAGAGATGAGATTTCACCATATTGCCCAGGTTGGTCTCAAACTCCTGGGCTCACGTGATCGACTTCAGCCTTCCAAAGTGCTGGGAATGCAGTGTGAGCTACCATGCCCTGCCCATTCTGGAATTCTCTACAGAAGGAAGACCAATGCAACCTGTTGGCCCTCCCAGGCCATCACGTGGGAATCAGCCACACTTTTTTCCTAATCAACTCAAAGTTTCTCAGGATATCTCAGTGTAAAGTCTCTTGCTCTAAATCTCAGTGAACCCACCTGTAATACACAACTGTGGAATAAGACCACAACAGCTCAAAGTGACACTGACCCCTGAAATGATTGACCAGATAGAGTGTTGCTTTTCCTGTAGGACAGGGTAATGCTCAGGTGTCATTTGCATTTCAAATGGATTCTAGTTCCCCTTAAATATAAAAAACACAAATACCAGAATGGAAAAAAACAGGATTAGACTCAAATCACCTTGAACGTCTTCTTGTCTCTGTCCACACCCTCTTCCCCTCCTTCTCATCTCATCTCTCGGCTTTCACCTGGCTGCACGGCTCCGTGTCCCCTGCAGGCCTCTCCCCTGAGCTCTGCAATCCTGTGTCCAGTTGGCTCCTCAGCTCTCTGCTGGGACATCACACAGACATCTCCACCTTCACGTTTTCGTCAGTGACTTCCTAAACCCTCCTACACATTCCCTGCAGTCCTGCATGTCTCAGATGAGGGTGAAATGTTCTTCTGGGGGTTAGCCAAACTTCACAGCATGTATTTTAAATTTGGGAAATAAACTGGACTCTTGAGAGAACAAGTCCCAAGAGGAGAGCAGAGCCAGAAAGTAGGGCTGTGCTGGGCTGGTGCCCTCTGAGTGGAACTCAGCCCTAGCTTCATAGGATGCTCAGGCATTTTACAAATACATCTTTTTTTTTTTTTTTTTTGAGGAGGAGTTTTGCTCTTGTTACCCAGACTGGAGTGCAATGGCGTGATCTCGGCTCACCGCAATCTCTGCCTCCGGGGTTCAAGCAATTCTCCTGCCTCACCCTCCTGAGTAGCTGGGATTACAGGCATGTTCCACCATGTCCAGCTAATTTTTTGTGTTTTTAGTAGAGACGGGGTTTCACCATGTTGACCAGGATGGTCTCGATCTCTTGACCTCATGATCCACCTGCCTCGGCCTCCCAAAGTGCTGGGATTACAGGCGTGAGCCACTGTGCCTGGCCACAAATACATCTTTTATGCTGTTTCAAACATCAGAGATTGCTATTATCATAGGGTGGGACTTCCTCAATAATACTTACATTGGTGCTAGTGATTCTCATCTGTGCCCAGCATTGAACATCAAGGCAGTTTCCTCCATGTTGAGAGCTGAGAGCAGCCTGCCATCCACAGGGAGGTGATGGGCTGTGCTCTGCATGGGGCTTGGTGAGGGCCACCTGGGTGCCCTGAAGATCTGTGCCCTGATGCAGTGTGTGTGGACTTTTCCAGAAGAAAACCAAGATCTGAAAATGCGTAAAAATTACCTTGTAGGTTCTTCTGTAGGACGCTCTTATCTCTACATAATCTCTGGTGCAGTGGGCAGTGGAGGACTGTCTTTTTACAAGGTGAGGTCTCCCCTGTGTGTGTCTTTTGTCACAGGAAAAAAGTGAGTGCTTTTTTTTGTTTTTTGTTTTTACAACAGAGTTTCACTCTTGTTGCCCAGGCTGGAGTGTAATGGCACCATCTTGACTCACCACAACCTCTGCCTCCCAGGTTTAAGCAATTCTCTGGCCTCAGCCTCCCACGTTGCTGGGATTACAGGCATGTGCCACCACGTCTGGCTGATTTTTTCTATTTTTAGCAGAGATGGGGTTTCTCCGTGTTGGTCAGGCTGGTCTTGAACTCCCGATCTCAGGTGATCCACCCACCTCAGTCTCCTAAAGTGCTGGGATTACAGGCATGAGTCACTGCGCCCAGCCACCTGAGTGATTTTTAAACATTAAATAATTATCTGGTGCGGTGCTTCACACCTGTAATCGCAGCTCTTTGGGAGGCTGTGATGGGCAGAGCACAAGGTCACAAGATCGAGGCCATCCCGGGTAAGATGGTGAAACCTGTCCCTACTAAATATACAAACATTATCTGGGAATGGCAGTGTGTGTTTGTAATCCCAGCTACACAGGATGCTGAGGCAGGAGAATCGCTTTAATCTGGGTGTCAGACATTGCAGTGAGCTGAGATTCTGTTACTGAACCCCAGCCTGGCAACGGAGGTAGACTTTGTCTCGAAAATAAATAAATAATTAAATTTCATATTTTTCTTTATCACATACAGGATTGATTTCCAAAGACTCATGTTACGAGGAAGCCACAAGGAAGACCAGGGTAAAGGAGCCCGGATGCCTGTTGCTCAGGTAAAGTGATCGTCCTCAGTGGATCATTCTCTTTTATTGTTGTTGTTTCTGAAATGCCAGGTTTGTAGTAGCCGGTCTTCTGTGAGTCTGAAGCGTCCTGCCTGGCATGTGTGCTCACACTCACCCATGCCTTTTCTCAGTGCCTCTCATCTCCACTTAGATTCCATCTCCTATAACCCAGTGACGTGAGCTTGGGAAGAGGCTGCCCTGGGCGTGGTCCTGGGAAGGGCTCTCCCCAGACGTGGATGGAGACGGCGTGTGGGCCTTGTGCTGCCTGTGGTGTTGGGCAGCAGGGAATGTTCAGGGGCCACATCTGGATGCACATGAAGCTCTTTGTGGACCAGATCGGAGAAACTCTCTATGATAGTCATACATTAATGTGCACTAGTATCTGGAGGGGAAAAGGAGATATGTTAGGGAAGCTTTTTTTAAAAATTATTTTTGAGACAGAGTCTCAATGTCACCAGGCTGGAGTGCAGTGGCACCATCTTGGATCACTGCAACTTCCACCTCCTGGATTGAAGCAATTCTTGTGCCTCAGCCTCCCGAGTAGCTGGGATTACAGAAATGCACCAGCATACCCAGCTGATTTTTGTAATTTTAGTATAGACGGGGTTTCACCATGTTGACCAGAATGGTCTCAATCTCCTAACCTTGTGCTCCACCTGCGTCGGCCTCCCAAAGTGCTGGGATTACAGACATAAGCCACTGTGCCTGGCCTAGGGGAGCTATTTTGTGTCTGATTTTGCAATGCATTTGAAGCTACATTAGTGAATCAGTATGTCTCTGACTCCAAACTTTTTATTTTAAAACACAGGGTGTCACTCTGGCATTCAGTCTGAAGTGCAGTGGCACAATGCTAGTTTACAGCAGCCTCGAACTCCTGGACTCAGGTCATCCCTACATTAGCCTCCCAAGTGCTAGGGCATCAGGCATGTGCCATCATGGCTGCTAATTTTTTTTATTTTTTACTATGTGGAGTTGGGGACTTGCTATGTTGTCTAGGCAGGGGTGACATGGCAAAATCATAGCTCACTATAACCTTGAACTCCTGGCCTCAAGTGATTCTCCCACCTCAGTCTCCCAATCTGCTGGGTTACAGGTGTGAGACAACCAGCCCAGTGGGACTCTGCACATTTAATGGCTTGGAATAGGATGGAAAACAGAGATAGACATCAGTGGTACAGGTGGCTTTATTCCATCGTTGACTTTGAAACATGTAATCAATATGAATATTTAACTACTGGGGATTCTTCAAATCATTCTCAGCACTTTGACTCCACAGAGATTTTTTTTTTCAGGGCCCTGATTAATCAGGCATTTTGGACAAAACTAGTTATAAGTTTGCTCTGACATAAGACCAGAAGTTATTTTGTTAGAGAGAATGAAGGCATTTTTTTCTACCCATTATTATAAAACGTTTATTTTAAACATCATACAACATATATATGCGTTGTCTAGTGAAACTCCAAAGAAAGATGCACTATGCATCCCCTTTCCTGTCCAGCCTTCCACTTGTTCCTGTCTCAATGGGGAATCCCTGTTAAGAGTCTGTGGTGGCCAGGAACGATGGCTCACACCTCTAATCCCAGCACTTTGGGAGGACAAGGCAGGTGGATCATGAGGCCAGGAGTTAGACCAGCCTGACCAACAGGGTGAAACCCTGTCTCTACTAAAAATACAAAAATTACCTGGGCACGGTGGCACATGCCTGTAATCGCAGCTACTCAGGAGGCTGCGACAGTTTTATTGCTTGAACCCGGGAGGGAGAGGTTGAGAGAGCTGAGATCATGCCACTGCACTCTAGCTTGGGAGAAAGAGCAAGACTCCATCTCAAAAACAAACAAAAAAAGCATTCTGTGGCAGATCAGTGCAATCTTAAAGAAATGTTTTCAGCCGGGCGCTGTGGCTCACGCCTATATTCCCAGCACTTTGGGAGGCCGAAGCAGGTGGATCACAAGGTCAAGAGATTGAGACCATCCTGGTCAACATGGTGAAACCCCGTCTCTACTAAAGATACAAAAAATTAGCTGGGCATGGTGGTGCGTGCCTGTAATCCCAGCTACTCAGGTGGCTGAGGCAGAAGAATTGCCTGAACCCAGGAGGCGGAGGATGTGGTGAGCCGAGATCGCGCACTCCAGCCTGGGTAACAAGAGTGAAACTCCGTCTCAAAAAAAAAAAAAAAAAAAAGAAATGTTTTCATACATTCATACATTGTTAGAAGATTTTTTTTTTTAATTCTTTGATGAATGGATTTTTTTTGCATATTGTTTGAGACAGGGTCTCACTCTGTCACCAGCCTGCAGTGTAGTGTCACAATGCAGCCTCTGCCTCTCAGGACCAAATGAGTCTCACGCTTCAGCCAACTGAGTATCTGCAATTACAGACAGGAGCTACACACCTAGATAATTGTTGTTTTATTAGTCAAGATGGGGTTTCGTCATGTTGGCCTGGCTGGTCTCCAACTCCTGGCCTCAAGTGATCTTCCCACCTCAGACTTCATAGTGCTGGAATTCTAGGTGTGGGCCTTGGGCCCGGCCTGATGAATGTTTTATTGCATTTTATCCTGCAAGTTTTCAAAATTTCCATGTTCTCAAGGTAGAAGACAAGACAAATTGTCCTTTTAAATCCTCCTTGGAGTGTTCTTTGAATAAAGACTCTTGAGTCCTTGACAGTTTTGTTTTGTTTCTTTTTCTACGTTTTTTTAGATGAAGCTTCATTCTTTTCACCCAGGCCAGAGTGCAGTGGAACTATTTTGGCTCACTGCAACCTCTGCCTCCCAGGTTCCAGCAGTTTTCCTGCCTCAGTCTCCCAAGTAGCTGGGATTATAGGTGTGTACCTCCGTGTCTGGTTAATTTTGTATTTTTAGTAGTAATGGGGTTTATACGATGTTGACCAGGCTGGTTGCAAACTTCGGACCTCAGGTGATCCACCTGCTTTGGCGTCTCAAAGTGCTCAGATTACAGGCATGAGCCACTGCACCCGGCTTGTTTTTTGTGTTTTGTTTGTTTTTTCAGACTGAGTCTCCCTCTACTGCCCTGGCTTAAGTTCAGTGGTATCATCTGGGCTCACTGTAAACTCCACCTCCCAGGTATAAGCAATTCTCATGCCTCAGCCTCTCAAGTAGCTGGGATTACAGGTGTCCGCCACCACACTGAACTAATTTTGTATTTATAATGGAGATGTGGCTTAACCATGTTGGCCAGGCTGGTCTCAAACTCCTGACTCCACGTGATATCCTTGACAGTTTTTCACTGTTACCGAGAATAACACACTGGCTCCCTGTGAGTGTGGTGACTTCACTGCAAAGTCGGGCTACTCAAGAACTGATTGCTTCTTCTTGGATTTGCCATTTCCTCTTTTAGATCTGGGAAGATTTCATCCCTACCCCCAGCTGCAGTGGTGCCCTCTCTGCCTGAGAACATGAGAAATTTGCCACTCAGTTAAGCAAAGCTTACTACTGTGGTCTTACTACCATGTTCTTTTTGTGTTTAGTGAAAATGAAAGCCCTTTTCATTTATATTTTCTATTCCTTGAGAGCATGAGTAGATTGCATTAGTCATGGACATGTGTGTGTAGAAGGAAAATTTTAATACTTTGCTGAGCATCCTTTTCCTATATTTTGAGAGCTAGTTTTGATTATTTAATTTAGTTATTTATTCTTGCCTTGGGATTTTGTTCATATTGTGCATTTTTTTGTTTTGTTTAGCCCCAGCTGTTGCATATATTATGCATTTTTTAAATGGTAAAATAAATGTTTCTTCACGTGACCTGTTTTTCTTTTTTTGAGACAAAGTTTCACTCTTGTCACCCAGGCTGCAGTGTAATGGCACGATCTTGGCTCACTGCAGTCTCCACCTCTGGGGTTGAAGCAGTTCTCCAACCTCAGCCTCCCAAGAAGCTGTGTACTGGCATGTGCCACCACGCCCAGCTATGCTTTGTATTTTTACTAGAGATAAGATTTCACCATCTGCGCCAGGCTGGTCATGAACTTCTAACCTCAGGTGACCCACCTGCTTCAGCCCTTACACAGTGCTGGGATTACAGGAGTGAGCCATTTTGCTTGGCCACATGCTCCCTCGTTTCATTTTCCTATTTTATTTTGCTTTGTAAGCTTTGCCAATCAATGATTATGACATCCTATTTTATTTAAATCTAATTTTATTGTTAAAAATTTGGTGGTGGCTGAGCACAGTGGCTCACGCCTATAATCCCAGCACTTTGGGAGGCCAAGGCAGGGAGATTACGTGAAGTCAGGAGTTCAAGACCAGCCTGGCCAACATGGTGAAACCCTGTTTTTACTAAAACTACTAAAAATTAGTCGGTCTTGGTGGCAAGCACCTGTAATTCCAGTTACTCACGGAACTGAAGCAAAGGAATCAATTGAACCTGGGAGGCAGAGGTTGCAGTGAGCTGAGGTCTAATCATTGCACTGCAGCCTGGGTGACAAGAGTAAAAAATCGTCTGAAAAATAAAAATAAAAGTAGATTTAGTTTATATTTAATTTGTATTTTTGTGTGTCTCTCATAGATATTTCAGTTACTTAAAGTTTCAGGTAATGTATGTTAGCAAAGTCATATGCAGTTGGCAAACTCCTCCATATTTTGCTCTATTTAACTGTAAAGTAGTGTTAGGTGTATTCATATTAGTATGCAACATAGTTCTAGGTAATTTTTCCATCCAGAACCTTCAATTCTGCACAGCATAGCTGCAGATGTAGTGATGACCAACTCCATACACTTCTGTTTAACTAAGGAAGATGTAACTTTTTGATACTTTTGGAAGGATCATTTTCTTGGGTATAGTATTTTTATTTGCCAGTGGTTTTTTTTTTTTTTTTTTTTTGAGCATTGACTATACCATCCTACTTGCCTGTATACTCTGATTTTTCTCCTGAGCAATTTTTTAAGAATATTGGCCGGGCACGGTGGCTCATGCCTATAATCCCAGCACTTTGGGAGGCCGAGGTGGGTGGATCACGAGGTCAAGAGATCGAGACCATCCTGGTCAACATGGTGAAACCCCATCTCTATTAACATACAAAAAATTAGCTGTGCATGGTGGTGTATGCCTGTAATCCCAGCTACTCAGGAGGCTGAGGCAGGAGAATTGCCTGAACCCAGGAGGCAAAGTTTGTGGTGAGCCGAGATCGTGCCATTGCACTTCAGTCTGGGTAACAACAGCAAAACTCTGTCTCAAAAAAAAAAAAAAAAAAGACTATTACAGCAACACCATCTTGGGTGACAGCTCTTCTTTTGGTTGTTGTTAGAATTATTTCTTTATCGGGCCGGGTGCAGTGGCTCACGCCTGTAATCTCAGCACTTTGGGAGGCCGAGGCGGGTAGATCACAAGGTCAAGCGATCGAGACCATCCTGGTCAACATGGTGAAACCCTGTTTCTAAAAATACAAAAAATTAGCTGGGCACGGTGGCGCGTGCCTGTAATCCCAGCTACTCAGGAGGCTGAGGCAGGAGAATTGCCTGAACCCAGGAGGCAGAGGTTGCGGTGAGCCGAGATTGCACCATTGCACTCCAGCCTGGGTAACGAGCGAAACTTGGTCTGAAAAAAAGAAAAAAGAATTCTTTCTTTATCTCTGAATTTTGACAGTTTTATTATGATGTTTGTTGTAGGTCTCTTGGATTTATACTAATTGGATATTCTTAAGGCGTTGAATTTGTTTCTTTTGCATTCCGTAATTAGCAATTTTTGATCATTATGTCTTCCAATGGGCTTTTCTGTTCCTTTCTCCCTCACTGTCTCCTGGGATTTCTGAAATTTGTTTTCTTTTTTTTTTAATAGAGTTTTGCTCTGTTGCTCAGGCTAGATTGCAGTGGTGCAGTCTTGGCTGACTTCAACCTCTGCATCCTGGGTTAGAGTGATTCTCTCACCTCAGCCTCCCAAGAAACTGAGATTACATTACACGTGCGCACCACCATACCTGGCTAACTATGGTATGTTTAATACAAACAGAATTTCACCATGTTGGCCAGGTCAGGCTTGAACTCCTGACTTCAGGTTTTTTCCCCACCTCGGCCTTCCAACCTGCTGGAATGACAGGTGCCAGCCTTCCCGCCTGGCCTGGGACTTTCATAATGTGTAGGATGTTGTCCTGGATGACATCCTGTTCATCTGTTTAGACTCCTCTCATTTTGATTTATTCGTTGTTGCTGTTTGTTTTCCTCTTCACTAATTTTTTGTTGTTCTTGTTGATAAGGAGTTTTGCTCTTGATACCCAGGCTGCAGTGCAATGGTGCGATCTTGGGTCACTGCAACCTCTGCTTTTGGGTTCAAGTGATTCTCCTGCCTCAGCCTCATGAGTAGCAAGTGCCACTATGCCCAGCTAATTTTGTATATTTAGTAAAGACAGTATTTCTCCATGTTGGTCAGGCTGGTCACTCCTGACCTCAGGAGATTCACCCACCTCAGCCTTACAGAGTGCTGGGATTACAGCCATAAGCCACTGTTCTCGATCTTTATTTATGTATTTATTTTCTACTTTTTCGCGACAGTCTCGCTCTCTCTGTCAACCAGGCTGAAGTGAAGTGGCACGGTCTCAGCTCACTGCCACACCTGCCTTCTATATTTAAGTGCTTCTCCTGTCTCAGCCTCTAGAGAAGCTGGAAATACAGGAGCCTACCACCACACCTGGCTAATCTTTGTATTTTTAGTAGAGACAAGATTTCACCATATTGGCCAGACTGATCTCTGAACACCTGACTTTAAGTTATTTTCTCACCTCGGCCTCCCAAAGTTTTGGGATTACACGTGTGAGCAATCTTGCCTGTCACCTCTTCACTAATTTTTAATTTACATAATGAATTCTAATTTTGAACTCATGTAGGAAGTTTTTTTCATTTAGTTACTGTGTTTTTAGCTCTCGAATTTCTGTGTACTTCTTTATAATTTCTGTATCATGGTTGACCTTCTCATTTTCTTTATGCCTTGCTTTTTATAATTTCTTGAAGTTTTCTCTTAATTCAATGAGCTTCCAACTCTTTGGGGGTGGGGCTGATGGGGTCTCACTGTATCCTCCAGGATGGAGTGCAGTGGTGCGACCTTGGTTCAGCTCAACCTCTGCTCTCCGGGCTCAAGCAGTCCTCCCAGCTCAGCCTGGCAAGTAGGTGTTGATGTGTTCTCTCTATGTTTTTGCTTGTAATGTCTTAACCTGCAGATACCCATAAGTGTGTATGTAGATGTGATTTGAAGTGTGTGCAGGGGTGCATTAATGGCTAACCATTTATTTATTATTTATTTATTTAGGACAGAGTCTCACTCTGTTGACAGGCTGGAGTGCAGAGATGCTATATCAGCTCCCTGTAACTTCCGCCTCCCTAGTTCAAGTGATTCTCCTGCATCAACCTCCTGAGTAACCGGGACTATAGCCGCACGCCACCATGCCCAGCTAACTTTTGTATTTTTATTTTTACTTTTTTTTGAGACGGAGTTTCGCTCTTGTTACCCAGGCTGGAGTGCAATGGCGCAATCTCAGCTCACAGCAACCTCCGCCTCCTGGGTTCAGGCAATTCTCCTGCCTCAGCCTCCTCAGTAGCTGGGATTACAGGCATGTGCCACCATGCCCAGACAATTTTTTGTATTTTTAGTAGAGATTGGGCCTCACCATGTTGGCCAGAATGGTTTCAATCTTGTGATCTTGTGATCTGCTCGCCTCGGCCTCCATAAGTGCTGGCATTATAGACGTGAGCCACTGTGCCTGGCCAAAGCCACGTGTATAGAAACACATGATTAACTACTTATATATATATATTTTTTGATGTGTGTGTGTGTGTGTGTATACTTTTTTTTTAAGAGTCTCACTGTGTTGCCCAGGCCAGAGAGCAGTGGCATGATCAAACCTTACTGCAATCTCCGCCTTCAGAGTTCAAGTGACTCTTTCTCATCAGCTTCCTGAACAGCTGGGATTACAGGGGCTTTCCCCCACCATGCCCAGCTAATTTTTAAATTTTTGGTAGATACTAGGTTTCGCCAGGTTGTCTAGGTTTGTCTAAAACTCCTGACCTCAAGTGATTTACCCGCCTCAGTCTCCCAATGTGATGGGATTACAGGTGTGAGCCACTATGCCGTCCCTTATTTATATACATATATATATATATTTTAGACAGAGTCTCACTCTGCAGCCCAAGGTAGAGTGCAGTGGTGTAATTTCGGCTGACTGTGAAATTTGCCACTGGGTTTCAATTGAATCTCTTGCCTCACTCTCCCGAGTAGCTGGGACAAGAAACGTATGCTACCACACCCAGTTATTTTTTTGTGTATTTTCAGTAGAGACCGGCTTTTACCATGTTGCATTGGATTGTCTCGAACGCCTGAGCTCAGGCCTTCCACCCACCTTGGCCTCTCAGAGTGCTTGGATTACAAGCATGAGCCTCTGCGTTCAGCAATATAGTTTTTATATTGTCCACAAAACTGAGACTTCCACTGTGACTTAGAAGATTTTAAAATTTATTATGGAAAAGTATAATAAAAAGCAACTACACAGAAAAAATGTTCAAAGATACCTAATGTGGATTTGTAAAAACACAATCTGGGATCAAATCAACACTTATTTTCTTTTTTTTAATTTCTTTATTTTATTTTATTTTTTGAGACGGATTTTCGTTCTTGTTACCCAGGCTGGAGTGCAATGGCGCGATCTCGGCTCACCGCAACCTCCGCCTCCTGGGTTCAGGCAGTTCTCCTGCCTCAGCCTTTTGAGTAGCTGGGATTACAGGCACGCGCCACCATGCCCAGCTAATTTTTTGTATTTTTAGTAGAGCGGGGTTTCACCAGGATGCTCTCGATCTCTTGACCTTGTGAAGCACCCGCCTCAGCCTCCCAAAGTGCTGGGATTACAGGCTTGAGCCACCGCGCCTGGCTTTTTACTTATTTCATTTGAAGATGATAACTCATCCATAATGTTTTGTTGAAATGTGTTTTTCATTTTAGGGACGCTTGACTTTCAGGGATGTGGCTATAGAATTCTCTTTGGTGGAATGGAAATGCCTGACCCCTGCACAGAGGGCTTTATACAGAGACATGATGTTGGAGAACTGCAGGAAGCTGGAGTCTGTGTGGGTGAGGAAAATGTCTTTCCAGACACGAGGAATCTGCTCTTGTCCATCTTGGCTCTTCCTGGTATGTATTCTCTGTTGCAATTTAGCCCATGTATGCTTTTGATGTACATGTCATTGATTTCTGCAGACCCTCCTATGAAGCATGGATAGCTTCTTATGGACTCTCCTATGCAGTAACTTTACATAAAAACAGAAAATCCATGAACACGTGGACTAATACAGTAGAACATCATCCTGCTCTAGGCAGAGATGCCCCTGGAGGCCCTGAGCAGAATTGTCTGCATGGTCCAGGATATGAGGTAGAAAGCATGGCACTGACTGACAAGTGTTTCCAGCTGTGGTTCTGTTTGTTTGTTTCTGAGACAGTCTCCCTCTGTTGCCCAGGCTGGTGTACACTGTCAGGATCTCAGCTCTGCATCCTCCACCTCCTGGGTTCAAGCAGTTCTCTTACCTCAGCCTCTCAGCCTAACTATAATTACAGGCACATGCCACCATACCTGGCTAATTTTCATATTTTTATTAGAGATAAGGTATCACCATTATGGCCAAGCTGGTCTCAATTTCGTGGCCAAGTACTCTGCCAACTTCAGCCTCTGGCCAAGTGTTGGGATTACAGGTGTGAGCCATCATGCCCACCCTTTCATTCTGGTTTTTGAGGAGCATCACAGAAGTGTGTCTCACTGGCATTGTGACAGTGTTCTTCGCATAAAGTAATGATCATTTTCTCTAAGCAGCAGTCACTGCTGCAGAAATTCCTCCTAGAATGGACATTGTTCAGGCTCAGTGCCTCATATACATAAGGCTCTTGACTGAACTCTTTTATTCTGACATGGAATTTCGCTCTTGTTATCCAGGCTGGAGTGCAATGGTGAAATCTACGCTCACTGCAACCATTCCCACAAGTGGTAGTGCTTGTGATCACACACTTTTAACCTCCCAAGATATCCCAACCACCAAAAAGACTAAACCACTGCCAGGCACAGTGGCCGATGCCTGTAATTCCAGCACTTTGGGAGGCCAAAGCAGGCAGGTCACTTCAGGTCACCAGCCTGGTCAACATGGTGAAACTCCCTCTCTACCAAAAATATAAAAATTAGCCAGATATGGTAGTGGGTGCCTGTAAGGCCAGCTACTCCAGAGGCTGAGGCATTAGAATCAGTTCAATCCAAACTCAGTGGCTGCAGTGAGCCAAGAACTCGCCACTGCACTCCAGCCTAGGTAACAGAGAAATACTCTGTCTCAAGAAAAAAAAAGGAAAAAAAAAGTAAACGTGCTGGGATAACTGACTGGGTATCCACATGGAATAGAATAATGTTGGATCTAAATTTCACAGCATCAAAAAATTTATTTAAAGAAAGTTACCATCCTGGCTACCACAATGAAATCCTGTCTCTACTGAAAATAGAAAAAGTTAGCTGGGCGTGGTGGCTCGCACCTGTATTCTCACCTAATGGGGGCGGGGGCGGAGGTTCTACCTCGGTGACAGAGCGAGACTCCGTCTTAAAAAAAATTTAAAAAGTAAAAAGTTTAAAAAAGAAAAGGAGGGCCGGGCGCGGTGGCTCACGCCTGTAATCCCAGCACTTTGGGAGTCCGAGGCAGGTGGATCACGAGGTCAAGAGATGGAGACCATCCTGGTCAACATGGTGAAACACCGTCTCTACTAAAAATACAAAAAATTAGCTGGGCCTGGTGGCACGTGCCTGTAATCCCAGCTACTCGGGAGGCTGAGGCAGGAGAATTGCCTGAACCCAGGAGGCGGAGGTTGCGGTGAGCCGAGATCGCGCCATTGCACTCCAGCCTGGGTAACAAGAGCGAAACGCCGTCTCAAAAAAAAAAAGAAGAAAAGGAGAGAGATGGAAGAGGGAGAGAGTCCTGCGTGAGGGTGTGTTACTGTGTCTCCCAGGCTGGCCTGGATTTCCCGGCTCAGCGATACTCCTAGATGCTTCCGGAGTAGCTGGGACCTCAGGCTCCCACCCTCATGCCTCCATTCCTGTTGTGTTCAAGCAGCAGGTGGTGGCCTCACTCCTCCTGGCCTGAGCACTCCGACCTGCTTCCCGGGCGGTGACGTTAGGGAACTCTGAAGCTGAACACATAGTGAACTCTCCCTTCCCAGTGAATGGAGGGAGAAAAATTCTATTTTGTTCTCTGGGCCGTCAGCATGAAGTCACACGTTCCACGAAGCAGGGCTTTGCATACACATTCTAATTTGTATCTTCGTTCCAGACAATTCAGGGCTTTTGAATCATGCGTCATCCTTTCTGGCAGGTCTGAGCTCCAAAACTCACCCCTAAATCAAATAGAGGCATTGACTGGAAGGCTGAGAAGCAGAGGTCCCGCCCCTGCCCTGCCAACGTTGTCTCTTGGCCTTGCGTCCCTGCTCCTACCTCGCCCAGCCCCGCCCACCTCCTCATGGGTCCTGCCCAGGCCTGGCTTGTGTCCTGCACCAGTGCAGATTTGCTCAAATTCAGAAGCAGATTGCATGGCGTATTAGTTGCGCTCTGCGCTTCCCAGGACACGGGAGCTCCTGTACCTGAAACGTGGGGTTCCCACAGACCTGGAAATTCTCACCTGTCTTCCTTCACCCAGAGTTTGCTGGGTGAAGAGCAAACTCCCCGCGAGAGTCCGGGGGTCACTTCCTTTTGGGATGAAAGTGGCCCGCGAGAAAACACTTTCATCCCCGCGAGAGTCCGGGGGTCACTTCCTTTTGGGATGAAAGTGGCCCCGAAGGTGGTCTTGTCCCCAGTCTTTCTGCTATAGAACAATGTATACACTCTTTATCCCGTAAATTTTTAGCTCAAAATTTTTTTCTTTTCCCACCCTGAGCTTTTTAAAGTTGTCAACCGAGAGGTGGATTCCCGCACTGGGCGCCTCCCAGCCTTGCTGTCGTGGGCCCCTGAAGTGCAGCGCGGGGGCCCCACTCCCAGGGACGATGCGTCCTCTGCCTTGTTTTCGAATGCTGCAAACCCCACTCTTGTTTTAAGGTGCCATCAGCCCTCACTCACCTTCTTCCTCGTGCCAGGCCCTGCTGCTCACCAGGTCTGCCCTTGGCAGTCACCGCTTCCTTTTTCTTTCTTTTTGAGACGGAGTTTCGTTGTTGTTACCTGGACTGGAGTGCAATGGTGCGATCTCGGCTCACCGCAACCTCCGCCTCCTGGGTTCAAGCAATTCTCCTGCCTCAGCCTCCTGAGTAGCTGGGACTACAGATGCGCGCCACCACAGCCAGCTAATTTTTGTATTTTTAGTAGAGATGGGGTTTCACCTTATTGACCTGGATGGTCTCGATCTTTTGACCTCGTGATCCTCCCACCTCAGCCTCCCAAAGTGCTAGGATTATAGGCGTGAGCCACCTCGCCCAGCCTTAACCGCTTCCTTTGATCCGATTTTGGGGAGGTGCCCGAGGCCTGTCCTTTGTCACAGGTGTTCTTTTGCCTGCCCAGCTCCAGCCCCTGGAAAATGCTCTTCTCCAGGATGCAGGCGTCTTACTCCAAACTCTCCTGGGATTGTGTGGGCCTAA
Organism: Saguinus oedipus; assembly: GCA_031835075.1. Taxonomy (NCBI): domain Eukaryota; kingdom Metazoa; phylum Chordata; class Mammalia; order Primates; family Cebidae; genus Saguinus; species Saguinus oedipus. Next base: position 53,804,632 of record CM063187.1, on the reverse strand, counting down.
GGAGTCAGGAGAGAGAGAGAGAAACAGCAGTAGCAAACCTGAGACAGGGAAAAGGGAAATTAGAAAAATCCATAACAGATGGCAAAGTAGGGGATGGGTGAAAGATCTGCCAAGAGACAAAAATGTAGAGAAAAGCTACATATACAGAGAGATGAAGAACAGCAAAGTAGGGAGAGGCCAGCAAAGAGAGCGGCTCATCAGACCGAGGGAGAAGAGGACACATTCCGAGCTGGGCAGACAGAGCAGGGTGGTGCAGTGGCAAGAGAGCCGCAGCAAAAAGGACATCTGGAAATCTGGAGTGCCAGAGAGCGGGGACGGGGTATAACAAAGAAGAGAATTTAACAGGGGAGCAGAGTCACAGAGATAACAGAAGAGGTGGAAATATATGGAGATTGAGGACGATTGAAAGATTGGGGAGAAGGAGCAACCAGAAGTTAAACAAGTCAAGAGGATGGAGCAAAAGAGGTGGAAGAGAAGGAATAGAGGGAAGAAGGGATAAACAGCAGGAGAGGCGAGGGGTACAAGGTGAGGAGCAGAACCTCAGAAAAAAAGAAGAGCTAGAGAGAGAAGGGGAGAATGAGAGATACGTATAGAATAAGGGAGGAAAGCACAGTAATGAGGAAAGAGGGATTAGGTAGCTCACACCTGTAATCCAATTTAGGAGACTGAGGCATGGGGATTGCTTCAGTTTAGTAGTGCGAGGCCATCCGGGCAACATAGTGAGACCCCCATCTCTCGCAAAAAATGAACCGGGTGTGATGGTGCACACCTGTAATCACAGATACTCTGGAGGCCGAGGCAGGAGAATTCCTTGAGCCCAGGAGGTGCAGATGGCAGTGAACTGAGATCATGCCACTGCACTCCAACCGGGTCAACTGTCTCAAAAAAAAGTGGGGGTAGGGGGTGGGGGCTGGGTATGGTGGATCATGCCTGTAATCTTAGCACTTTGGGAGGCCAAGGCGGGCTAATCATCTTAAGTCAGGAGTTTGAGACCCGGCTGGCTAATATGGTGAAACCCTGTCTCTACTAAAAATAAAAAATAGGCAGGGCGCGGTGGCTCAAGTCTGTAGTCCCAGCACTTTGGGAGGCTGAGGCGGGTGGATCACGAAGTCAAGAGATCGAGACCATCCTGGTGAACATGATGAAACCCCGTCTACTAAAAATACAAAAAATTAGCTGGGCATGGTGGTGCGTGCCTGTAATCCCAGCTACTCAGGAGGCTGAGGCAGGAGAATTGCCTGAAGCCAGGAGGCGGAGGTTGCGGTGAGCCAAGATCGCGCCATTGCACTCCAGCCTGGGTAACAAGAACAAAACTCCGTCTCAAATAAATAAATAAATAAATAATTTTAAAACATAATAATAATAATAAACAAAAATATTGCCAGATATCATGGTAGGCACCTGTAATCCCAGTTACTGGGGAGGCTGAGGCAAGAGAATCATTTGAACCCAGGAGGCGGAGGTTGCAGTGAGCTGAGATCACACCATTGCACTCCAGTGTGGGCAACAAGAGCAAAACTTTGCTCAAAAAAAAAAAAAACGGTGGATGAATTTGGGTTCAGATGAGTGGGTGAGTTTATTGGATGTGATTAGTGGTGACATATTGACTTCTGTATATATAATCTAATAACTTAAAACTTCTTTAAGTTATACAGATGAGACTGAGAATTTACTATCTATAAGAGGTGCATTCTATAAATGTTGGCATAAGAGGTTAGCTTCCACGTGGAGTCCCTATTCAGCCAGACAGCAGTCACCTACTCAGTTGTGAGTCACTCTCTTTTCTCACGGTAGGGTAGGAAATGGAAGAGTGAAGTGAAATTTTTAAAAAAAACAAAATTACTTTCTGTTATATAATAGCTTTAATTGTTAAAACACAAGCTCCGAATGAAGAGACGCCCAAACAGACTTTGTGTGAGCAACATGGTTATTTATTTATCTGAGTGCCGGCGGGCTGATGCCAAAAATGGCGTCAGCGAAGGAGGGTGGGATAGGAGTAGGGTTTTATAGGTTTGGAATTAACAGTGGAAAGTTACAGAAGTTACAGTTGGTGGATTTTTGCAAGCTGGGTGGGGGATCATAGGATGTGGAGTCAGGAGGTTGGGCCAAGGTCAGTTACAAAGTCCAATGGCCTTGTTAATTGAGGCCAGAATAAGAAACAATAGAAGAATGTCTCAGGTTAGTTAGGCACAGCAGAGGTTGATCATTCTTCCTTCCAGCTACTTCAGGTTTTCTAATTCCTGAAGGCACTCCACAGGTGTACCTGCAGTTCATGGGGTCGCCATGCTGTCCAAAGTGTGGTCAAACGTTACATTCCTGTCTTTTTATATTAGTAATAGAAAGGAAAAAGAAATGAAGAGTGGAGGCAGTGGAATCTCAGGAAGGCTGGCACAGAGGGGTGATGGGGCGATGTTTCTCAGGGCTCTTTTGAGCAGGATTGGAGGCAGCACAGAAACCTAAAAATGGAAAGCAATTTAGACTCCTGGGAGATCTCGGGACAAGGGGTGATATTGTGGGGTTGTTAGAAGGAGCATTGGTCGTAGTGACCGATTGGTTATTGCTTGTGTATGATTTTGAAGAGACAGAGATTCATCAGAGAAGCACAGGGTCCACATAAGAGAAAGAGAAAGATAGTAACAGAGGACTGAGGATTGGAAGAAGCCATGACTCCTAGTTAGTGTCCAGCCAGTCCAGCCAGGTCCAGAATTGCCATTACTTGAGCTTAAAGAAGGGATAGTGATTGAGTTGATTCTCCAGTGCTAGCAGAGAAATCATTAGAGAGGCTACGGAAGCTGCCTATTAAAGTGGTAAGGCCTGCTATGGCTGTGCCAAGTGCACTAGTAACTCCTAACCCTACAAGTAAGGGGATGAATGGAATGACCCTCCTGTGCTGTGTTGGGATCACAGGGGAACTGGGACACTTTTGTCCCAGTGGCAAACTGAATTTTTGGGGTAAGGAAAACTGTTGTACAAGTGCCTGTCCAGTTGGTAGGAAGGCACATGGAAGAAGAAAAACCGGCCGGGTGCGGTGGCTCAAGCCTGTAATCCCAGCACTTTGGGAGGCCGAGGCCGGTGGACCATGGGGTCAAGAGATCGAGACCATCGTGGTCAACATGGTGAAACCCCGTCTCTACTAAAAATACAAAAAAGTAGCTGGGCATGGTGGTGCGTGCCTGTAATCCCAGCTACTCAGGAGGCTGAGGCAGGAGAATTGCCTGAACCCAGGAGGCAGAGGTTGTGGTGAGCCGAGATCGCGCCATTGCACTCCAGCCTGGGTGACAAGAGGGAAACTCCATCTCAAAAAAAAAAAAAAAAAAGAAAAACCACAGAGGGAAAAAAAAGTCCTTGGCTTAGACAGAACTCTTAAGTGTCAACTGAAAAGGTGAGAAAGTGTTCTGAGGGGACTGGGGCTTTGGACCCGAATGCCAAGGGAACCAGCAATGGCTGTGGCTGTTAGCGGGGTTTGGTAGGGTAACCGTGTGGAGGGAGAGCTTTTGTTTTTATGGTGTATGAGGAATCGTGTGGTATTTATAAGCAATCATTCACTTTCATTAACAAGATTGGGTATGAGCAGAGAACAGGAGCAGATGAAGAGTGAAATAATAGCCGGGCGCGGTGACTCACGCCTGTAATCCCAGCACTTTGGGAGGCTGAGGCAGGGGGATCACCTGAAGTCAGGAGTTCAACACCAGCCTGACCAACATGGTAAAACCCTGTCTCTAAAAAAAAAAAAGAGAGTGGAATATTAGCCGTAATTGCCTGGAGGAGAACTGTAAACTGGTGAAACCGTGTGCAGTGAAAACTCTGCTCACCATTTTCAACTAACTGACAGGCCAACAGCTTCGGTGCTTCTCAGGGCCCTCATGTCTGGGGCCAAGCAGGAGTAATTTCAGGGTTTGATCATTCAGGGCTTGTGTTGAAGCTCAGCAAAAATACAGACTGGTTTCTGTTCACCACACATCAGAGCCATAGCCCCAACCTCACATGAAACGTGATCTTTAGAGAGGCTAAAGGCCTGAGAGTTCATTTTTACGGCCTTTTTTTTTTTTAAAGACAGAGTTTAGCTCTTGTTTCCCAGACTAGAGTACAATGGCTTGATCTCAACCCGCCTCATCTCAACCTTTTTTTCCCGGGTTCAAGTGAATTCTCCCCCCTCACCCGCTTTAGTACCTGGAATTACAGACATTCGACACCATGCCTGACTACTGTTTTAGTTTCAGTAGACATGAGATGTCCGGGCACGGTGGCTCATGCCTATCATCCCAGCACTTTGGGAGGCCGAGGCGGGTGGATCACAAGGTCAAGAGATCAAGACCATCCTGGTCAACATGGTGAAACCCCGTCTCTACTAAAAATACAAAAATTAGCTGGGCATGGTGCCTCGCGCCTGTAGTCCCAGCTACTCAGGAGGCTGAGGCAGGAGAATTGCTTGAACCCAGGAGGCGGAGGTTGCCGTGAGCGGAGATCACGCCATTGCACTCCAGCCTGGGTAACAAGAGCGAAACTCCGTCTCAAAAAAAAGAGAGAGACTCTCTCCCGAGACTCCCCCCCAAAACAGGCTTTGTGTGAGTAACACAGGTATTTATTCACCTGAGTGCAGGGGTGCTGAGTCCGAATATGGAGTCAGTAAAGGGCGGCGGGATAGGAGTTGGTTTTATAGCCTTGGGTGGGCAGTGGAAAGTTACAGGAGTTACAGTTTAGGGCGGTTTTTTGCAAGGATGTGGAGTCACAAGGTTGACCAAGGTTGGTTACAGAGTTCAACGGTCTTATCACATGGGGCAGGCATAAGGAACAATAGAGCACATCTCAAAGTTGTAGCGCCCAGGTGGTGATTATTTCTTCCTCTCTTCAGGATCTTCCAGCTACCTCAGGTTTTCTAATTCAGGAATGCCCTCCAGCGGTGTAGGTGCGGTTCACAGGGGTTGCCTTGCCGTCCAGGGCAGGCTCAGACCTTCCCAGAAGGAAAGGGAGGGATTTTTTTTTTTTTTTTTTTTTTTTTTTTTTGAGACAGAGTCTTGTTTTGTCGCCAGGCGCCAGACTGGAGTGCAGTGGCACAATCTCGGCTCACTGCAACCTCCACCTCCTGGGTTCAAGCAATTCTCCTGCCTCAGCCTCCTGAGTAGCTGGGATTACAGGCGCGCGCCACCACACCCAGCTAATTTTTGTATTTTTAGTAGAGACGGGGTTACACCATGTTGGCCAGGATGGTCTCGATTTCCTGACCTTGTGATCCTCCGGCCTCGGCCTCCTAAAGTGCTGGGATTACAGGTCGTGAGCCACCACGCCCAGCCTAGGGAGAGGATTTCTATTTTGTTCTGTGGGCTGTCAGCATGCAATTGTACTTTTCGTTTAGGTACGGCTTTGCATTTTGCATTTCAGTTTGCATTCCTGTCCTAGACAACTTCGAGGCTTTGGAATTAAATTGCTTAAATGAATTTCGGTAGCAAGAAACTTTCCTGGATTCAGTTACCGCCCCACGTTGACTTCCTAGGGAGGTCTATTTCTCAGACTGCTGAGCTGCTCCAGCCCCACTGGCGGGTTTCACCTCTAAAACCCGGAAAACAGGCCTGGAAAGCCATTTGTAGGGAAGCTCAGGCCCCTTCCCTTTCCCGCTCTGGCGGACCCCTCACAGCCCAGGCCCCTTCTTCCTGACGCCAGGTTCCGGGTCTTTTGCCCCCTGCCCTCTTCTCACTCGGGCCCCGCCCACCTCGAGCGCCCTTTCCGCCCTCGCCCAGGCCTGACGTCAGTCCTACGCTTATTGGCCCATTCCCGGAAGCGGACGCTGGGGACGGAAGCTCACACTGGTAAGTCAGTTTGACTGTTCTGCCTGCGCTTCCCAGGCCTCTAGTGCTTAGTATACCGGGGACGCGGGGCCCCTACAGACCTGGGAATTCCGACCGCTCTTTCTCAACCCAGAACTAATTGAAACGTCCGGGTGAAAGTGCGTGAGCCACTTCCTTTTGCGTTTAAAAGTCGCCCTGAGGCTGGTCCCGTCTCCGGTGTCTTCCTACTGGGGCTGTGCAGGCATCTCCTATCGCGGAATTTTCCTGCTGAAAACGCTTCCTGATCCGTCCTCCTGCCTCGCGGTGTTTACCGTTTTCACCCCCGAGCTGGATTCCTCCAACCCCGCCCGGGCGCCTCCCACCCTTGCTCTCGTGGGTCGCTGGAGCGCAGCGCCACAGCCCCAGTCTCAGGAAGGCGCGTCGTCCGCCTGGTTCTGGGATCCTGCAGGCCCCAGCCCTGCCCGAGACGCCTTCGCCCCGCACCTCTCTCCTCGTGCTGGATCTGCTGCTCCCCAATTCCAACCCCTGAAAAACGTGTTCTTCCTTGAGGCACCCCTCTTAATTCATCTTTTCCCTGTTTTACCGGAAGGCAGTGTTTAGTGTGAGATGTCCAGGTTTTTGGCTTTTGAAGATAGAACTGGGGGAAAAAAAGAAAAGAAAAAACCTACAAAGTAAAAAACTAAACGGCAAAAGCAGGAATTGATTCAATCAGGAAAGCACTTAACGAGGTGCAAGTGGACCCGACCCGAGGGAGTCTCTGGGGCCTTGCTTACAAAGTTCTGTGGGTTAAAGTCTTTGTTTTGAGGTCCCCTTGGGCTACCCCTTTTCTGAATGAAGGACTTTGGCCCTTGCTGAGGTGAATTGGCCCGAGCCCACAGCAGATGGGTGCCCTGTGCGGAAGCGTTGGCGGGTGCCTGGCCGTGGCCACTCCTGGGCATTCTGTTTTTCCTTGTGAGACGTGGTGGAAGGCGGAGAGCTGTGGAAGGCGGAGAGCTGTAGAAAGAGTAGCCTTTGATCCTTTGTTACTCCGGGTGGGGAGTGTAAGGTTGGCCAAGAGAAAGGAGAGTAGACCCAAAGTCAGGCATGGACGTTTTACTAACCTGCGGGCTGTCCCGTAACAATCACAGGAGGCAGCCCCGAGCTTACAAAACGAGGGCTTTACATGGGGTGAGAGGGGCATAAGGGAGTTTCAGGACTGAGAATCTATCAGCTTGTAACAGGCACAGATATCGTTTGTACTTTGTGACAGACATACAACATATCATCCTGTGACTTGTGGAGGCAGTTTTATAAAAAACAGGATTTCTCAGGTATGTGTAAAACAGGATTTACAACTGGAAACAAACATTTGTCTTCCGTCCTCCCCCTTTGCTTAGTTGTAGCACCTGGATAGGAGTTCAGGAATGCAGCTGCGGAGCAATCAGAGTAGGGCTGGTCAGCTGCGTGGAGGGGGTTTTCCAAGGCAGGTTATCCCCTAACAGAAAGATGGTTTTATTCCTTTCAGTGTAGTTTTGGAAAGTTCGCATTACCTGGCCTTAGATTCACTGCCCCCAGACCCAGAAACCAGGTGCTTCCTTTTTCTTTCTTTCTTTTTTTTTTTTTTGAGAGAGTTTTGCTCTCGTTACCCAGTCTGGAGTGCAATGGCGCAATCTCGGCTCACCGAAACCTCTACCTTATGGGTTCAGGCAATTCTCCTGCCTCAGCCTCCTGAGTAGCTGGGACTACAGGCGCGCACCACCATGCCCAGCTAATTTTTGTATTTTTAGTAGAGACGGTGTTTCACCATGTTGACCCGGATGGTCTGGATCTCTTGACCTCATGATTCCCCCGCCTCGGCCTCCCAAAGTGCTGGGATTACAGGCGTGAGCCACCGCGCCCAACCAAATAACTGTTTCTTAAATAAGCTTTGGTAGGATCTTCTGAGCTCACATGATGGTTTTCCAACTATGATATGTGTTCAAAATTTGTTCTTTGACCCCACGTGTCCTTACATACACATATTTTTTCCATTTTAAAATTGTTTACCTCTGAAACGTATGTGTTCAGTTTACCTTAAAATCTGTGTGCTTTCTAGTCTCTCAGCTAAAAACATTTTTTCTACTGAGAAATGGTTTTAGGTTGTTTCATTGTGAACTTACTAAACACATCAAGGACCTTCTTTCTTTTTGCTGACATCCAAATATGGTCCAAGTAGCCTGTGAGTTCATTTTCTTTTCTGATGTCATCTGATAAAAGGAGCTCATGGTGAGCTGTGAGCTTCTAAGCATTGCCCTCAAGTTCCTCTGGTCCACAGTATTCTCTGCAGAGGTTAAAGGAGCTGGATTGCCTTGGGAGCTTGTTTCAACAGAGCCCATGTGTTCATGAAGAAAACATTTGCCCAGATCTCATTTCTGCCATTGCGTCTCTTTTAGTGTTTTAAAGACTTATAGCTATGTTTTCACAACTGTGTATATTTTGAAAGTATTCCTAGGCGGGTGGATCACGAGATCAAGAGATCGAGACCATCCTGGTCAAGAAGGTGAAACACCGTCTCTACTAAAAATACAAAAAATTAGCTGGGCATGGTGGTGCTCGCCTGTAGTCCCACCTACTCGGGAGGCTGAGGCAGGAGAATTGCTTGAACCCAGGAGGTGGAGGTTGCGGTGAGCCAAGATTGTACCATTGCACTCCAGCTTGGGTAACGAGCGAAACTCCGCTGAAAACAAAAGAAACAAAAACAAAAAACAACAAAAAAGAAAGTATTCCTGTTATTTTTCTGGGAAAATAATTACATGTTTAGGATTCATGCCATCAGAACCTTAGATGATGTAAGAGACCTTTATTTTGTTCAGGTTTATAAAAGATGATCCTGGAATGTTTTTGTTGTTGTTGTTCCTTTTATTGAGACAGAGTGTCACTCTGTCACCCATGCTTGAGTGCAGTGACATGATCTTGGTTCACTACCACCTCTGCTCCCAGGCCCAAGTAATCCACCGCAGTCAGCCTCCCAAATAACTAAGAACACAGATGCACAGCACCACGACTAGCTAATTTTTTGTACTTTTGGTAGAGACGGGTCTTCATCATGTTGCCCAGGTTGATCTCAAACTCCTGGGCTTAAGTGATCGACCCACTTCAGCCTCCCAAAGTGCCGGGATTACCGGCATGAGCCACCATGCCTGGCCTATCCTGGAATTTTCTAGAGGAAAAAGACCAATGCAACCTGTTGGCCATCACATGGAAATCAGCCACACCTTTTCCTACTCACCTCACAGGTTCTCAGGATACCTTGGTGTAATGTATCCTGCTCTGAACCTCAGTGAGCCCACCTGTAATGCACAGGTGAATAAGACCAGAAAGCTGAGTCAGAGTGACACGGACCCTGGAAATGTTTAGCCAAATAGAGTGTGGCATTTCCTGTAGGAGCGGGTAATGCTCAGGTGTAATTTGAATTTTAAATGGACTCTCCTCCTCTAAACATGTAAAAAGCACAAGTACCAGAATGGAAAAAAACGGGGGATTAGACTCAAATCACCTTGAACCTCTTCTTGTCTCTGTCCACACCCTCTTCCCCTCCTTCTCATCTCATCTCTCGGCTTTCACCTGGCTGCACGGCTCCGTGTCCCCTGCAGGCCTCTCCTGTTGGGGACCCGCCCGTGTGAGACTGCAAAGCGGTGTTCACTATACGTAAGGTTGACCCCAGAAGCAGAACCCCTAGGCAGAGGGAAGTAGAGATAGGGAAGTCGAAGACAGGAAAAAAGGAGAATCTAACTAAAAGATAACCAGATGGGCAAAACCAGATGGCCCCCTGCATTCATGAGGAACAAACTTTTATTTTTACAAGAAACTTGCTTATGAGCACCAAAGATATTATTATCTTCCATAGCCACCTTTCGCTTTGCTGTCAGTTTATTGTATAGAATTGATGATTTAGCTACTTATTTTTCTCCTTACCATGACGTCAATCAGACCCTGAAAACTATATATTCTTAGCCCTCACATAATAAACTTGATGAGAGAGCAACATCTCTTCATCCCTCCTGACCTGGCTTTGTGTATTCTTTATTATTTCCAGCGCGCTCCCCATTCAGGGTGGAATCCTCTTGCTGGTCAAGAGTTCCCGGCAGACGTGTCACCCGAGAACAGGGACCTGAAATCGGGGATCTTAGTGACGCTTAAGGTGAGTGGCTGCAGCGATGAGTAACAAAGGTCTAAAGAAGTTTTTGTAAATACAAAGGCCTAAAGAGTTCTTGTAAATACAAAGGTTTGAGAAGATTTTGTAAATACAAAGGTTAACGAGTGAAATTAATCAGGAGTAAAAATGGGGCAACTAGAATCTAGGGAACATAAGTTTGTACATTTATTGTATTCTATGATTAAAACTCAAGGTCATGATAAAAGGTTTAGTCAAGTACAGCAGTTTTTGCACATTGTTCGTGAATTGTGTCCCTAGGTTCCTGAAAGAGGAAGTTTGGATGAAGAGGCTTGGGGACGTATTGGAGAAAAAATTAATCAATTTTGTTCTCAAAATAATAACTACCTCAAACTGCTATATTAACTACTGTTTGGAGTAAGCTTCGTGGCTTTGTTTGTCCTTCGCCACTGCCCCCTGCCCCTCCTAATTCCATGCCGCCTTTGCCAATCTTTGCGCCCGCGGCTTCCCAGGCGCAAGAAGGCCCTGCACCAGAAGACTCAGCATTTCCTCCGATACCGCCGGAGCAAGAGGAAATGGCTGAAAGAGGCTTTTGTAGTCATCATAGTGAGTATGATTCTGATCCTTATGAGGTCGTGGTGCAGACCCCTGAACCTCCAGAAAATTCGCCTAACTGGCAACCTGGTCCCATTTGCTTACCCTACCCCCTGATTTTTTTAAAACAGTTCCAGGACTTATTTTCACTTTGTTCCTGTGCTGTTACTAATCAACAGTGCTTTCCTGTGGTGCAAATATGGGAAGCAAATATGGGAAGTTACTCTCCTGGAGGTATGCCTTTAATTTTGCGAGTTACAGATGCTACTTCTGTGACTCCTCTAACGCATGCTTTGTTGTCAAATAAAAGAGGGTTTTCTGATGTAGATAGCATGTTTCCTTCTCTTTTTCCTGTTATGGAAGTTCATGATGCTCAAGGACAAGTAGTTCAAAGATACCAGCCTATTCCTCCTAAAATGTTAAAAGAGTTAAAAGAGGCTGTTGCTCAATATGGCCCTACAGCCCCGTACACTGTTTCTCTTTTAGAAAACTTAGCTGGAGAAGCACTTCCTCCTCATGATTGGGGTCAGCTTGTTAAAGCGTGCCTTTCTGGTGGTGATTATCTCCTCTGGAGAGCTGATTATGCTGATCGTGCTTATGATCAGGCACAAAGAAATCATGCTCATCAAATTCCAGTTACTTTAGATATGCTTGTGGGAAAGGGACAGTATGAAGGTCTTAATGCTCAAGTACAACTCTCTGAAATAGCATATGGACAAATTAATGTTTTAGCCTTGCAAGCTTGGAAACAACTGCCAACGACAGGAATTAAAACTGAGGAATTGGCAAACATTAAGCAAGGCCCTGATGAGCCATATCAAGATTTTGTGTCTCGTCTGCTACAAGCTGTAGGCAGACTAGTACAGGATGGAGAAGCCAGTGCTCTATTAGGTAAACAATTGGCATATGAAAATGCCAACACAACATGTCAAGCAGCTATACGGCCATGGAAAACAAGAGGCACACTTACTGATTATATCCGCCTTTGTGCCGATACTGGACCTGCTTATCAGCAGGGATTAGCCATGGCTGCTGCCCAAGCAGGAATGTCTGTTGCCGCTTATGTGAAACAAAAATTTATTAATTCCAGAAATGGGTCCAGAAGCTGTTCCTACAGGAATTTTTGGCCCTTTGCCTCAAGGTCATTTTGGTCTCCTGTTAGGCAGGAGTGGATGGACTGTTGGAGGACTACAAGGCCTTCCTGGGGTCATAGATGCAGATTATAAGGGAGAAATTAAGGTTATGGCATGGGCACCTCGAGGAATATTTACTTTGACTCCTGAGAAGCCTATTGCTCAGCTCCTTTTGATACCTATAAATACTACCATAGGCAAGTCTCTTTGCACTGAGACTCGAGGACGTTCAGGTTTTGGGTCCTCAGATCATGCCTATTGGGTGCATTCTATTACTGCTTCTCGCCCTGAACTGACATTATGGATTAATGGCAAGCCTTTTAAAGGACTGCTAGACACTGGAGCTGATATTTCTATTATCTCTGCTAATCATTGGCCTTTACAGTGACCTTGTTCTCCTTCTATGACTTCCTTACAAGGAATTGGAATGAGTAAAAATCCTGAACAATCTACTATTTTACTAAAATGGACTGATGATGTAGGACACGAGGGACATTTTCGTCCTTATGTCCTCCCAGGACTTCCATTTAATTTATGGGGTCGAGATGTTTTAAAGACAATGGGAGTTAAACTTATTACAGGAAATATTGCTTGGCAACTTATGAGAGACCAAGGCTATCAGGAAGGGAAAGGACTGGGTAAAAACTTACAAGGAGAGAGGAAGGTGGCCGTTGAGAGCGTTAATAATCCAGAATGGCTACTCTGATCTATGTTGATAAGGAAAATGCAGAAACAGGCACCCATGTGCCTGCTAAGGATGGGCTGAAGCTGGGGTCTGGACCTTCATTCAAAGCCTTAAATGGGAGATCTCAAGTTTCAACACCACGTTTTGGCAAAACGTTTGATGCTCCACCAGCCTTACCTAAAGCTACTAGAAAGGCTTTGGGAACTGTCAACAGAGCTACAGAAAAGTCAGTAAAGACCAATGGACTCCTCAATCAAAAACAGCCAAGCTTTTCTGCCAAAAAGATGACTGGGAAGACTGTTAAAGCAAAAAGCTCTGTTCCTGCCTCAGATGATGCCTATCCAGAAATAGAAAAATTTTTTCCCTTCAATCCTCTAGACTTTGAGAGTTTTGACCTGCCTGAAGAGCACCAGATTGCACACCTACCCTTGAGTGGAGTGCCTCTTATGATCCTTGACGAGGAGAGAGAGCTTGAAAAGCTGTTTCAGCTGGGCCCTCCTTCACCTGTGAAGATGCCCTCTCCACCGTGGGAATCCAATCTGTTGCAGTCTCCTTCAAGCATTCTGTCGGCCCTGGATGTTGAATTGCCACCTGTTTGCTGTGACATAGATATTTAAAATTCGTAGTGCTTTAGAGTTTGTATTTTTGTATTAATAAAGTATTCTTTAACAGAAAAAAAAAAAAAAAAAAAACTTACAAGGAATAACAACCTATTTGTCCTTCCCCAAAACATGACAAATGGGGTTTAGGATATTTTTCTTAGGGGCCACTTATTCTCCCAATGCCCATGCTGATGCTATTTGCTGGAAATCTGACTCTCCAGTGTGGGTGTGGGTAGAACAGCGGCCCTTATTCTAAGGAAAAAATTTCTGCTGCTAGAGAGTTGGTTCGGGAACAACTTGAGGCAGGACATATCCGACCTACTGAAAGCCCTTGGAATTCTCCAATTTTTGTTATTAAGAAAAAATCTGGCAAATGGGAGACTTTTTACAGGATTTAAGAAAAGTTAATGTAACTATGGAAATAATGGGGCCTCTTCAACCAGGCCTGCCATCTCCTGTGGCAATGACTCAGAGTTGGAAACTAATTGTTATTGATTTAAAAGACTGTTTTCTTGCCATACCTCTTGCACCACAAGACTGTAAAAGATTTGCTTTTAGCGTCCCATCTACTAATTCTGAACAACCTTGGGACAGATATGAATGGGTAGTGCTGCCTCAGGGCATGGCCAATAGTCCTACTCTACGTCAAACTTTCGTTGCAAAGGCTATTCTTCCTGTAAGACAACAACATCCTAATATTATGCTTATTCATTACATGGATGATATTTTAATTGCTGCTTCATCCAGTAATCTCTTACAGTCTGCCTTTGTGCAATTGCAAAATTGTTTGGCTAATGCTGCATTGGCAATTGCTCCAGAAAAAAATTCAATCTACTGCTCCTTATCATTATTTAGGTAAAATAATTGAATCACAAAAAATACCTTATGAAATTCCAAAATTAAATACTTCTCAGTTAAAAACTGTTAATGATTTTCAAAAATTTTTGGGTGACTTAAATTGGATCACACCTAGCCTCAAACTTACCACCGGAGACTTAAGACATTTTAAAAGGACCTTTTAACCCTACTTCTCTACGCCAGCTTACTCCTGAAGCTGTGGAGACACTACAAGTTGTTCAAAGGGCCTTAACAAAGCAAAAATTAAATAGATTACAAGACAGGGCACCCTGGAGCTTTTGTGTGTTGCGTACACAGTATAGCCTACAGGTGTTTTCTGGCAACAAGGAATATTAGAATGCTTACATCTTCCTGCTACTCGTGGAAAAGTACTCACTCCTTATTATGATTTGGTTGCTGCCCTGGTTGCTAAAGGCAGAACTCGTGCTCTTGCACTGTTTGGATACGAGCCTCCAGAAATCATCATTCCCCAACACTCTCCCCTGAGCTCTGCAATCCTGTGTCCAGTTGGCTCCTCAGCTCTCTGCTGGGACATCACACAGACATCTCCACCTTCACGTTTTCATCAGTGACTTCCTAAACCCTCCTACACATTCCCTGCAGTCGTGCATGTCTCCAATGAAGGTGAAATGTTGACAGCAGGTATTTTAAATTTGGGAAATAATTTCATTCTTTGTAAGGGTTGTAATTTTTAATGTAAAGAGAAAGTGTCATGTGTACATGAAAGGAGTGGGAAAATACATCATTACAAAGATTCTTTTGAGGCGTGGGAGAATAATATTTCAAGCCCTCATCACTGTGGATCTGCACTCCCAGGACCTCTCTGACCTCACCTCCTGCTGTCCTCACTCCCTCGGCTTCAGCCACACAGGCCGCTTTTCTTTTTCTGGGGCTGAGTTTGCTCCTTTATGTGGGCCTTCAGCTGGGCTGTCCCTCTGCCTAGGACTCTCTGGCTCCACAGCTGCAAGTGACAAGTGCAGGGTCCAGCCCCGCAGGGTCTAGTGAGTGTTCTTTTGTGTGTGCAGGATAGATCATAGCAAAGAAAGACAAAACACAGAGGTAAGAGAAGAATTCAGCTGGGCCTGGTGGACTGCTACCAAGGGGTGGAGTCCAGCAGTGGCCCCGAATACACTGGTATTTATTGTATACAAGGCGGAGGGGCAGGGCCGGAGAGTGACTCATGTGACATCATTGGCAAGGGTCAGGCAAATCACATACAGTACAGGGCGCTGTGTGGGTACAGTGCAGCGGGCCCCTCCCTCTGATGTAGCCATTTCGAGGAGTGGAGGCCCATACATCAGTATCTTTCTATGCACTTACCAGAGAGATCAAAGGCTTTTAGGGTTCCTCTATTCTCACAGCTTCTAAGAATTTACAAGGGAGCATGGGGTGGGAAAGTGGAACATGAAAGTGGACGAGGACGGTGACCATTGGAGCACAGCACCACTGAGAGGTGTTTAAGCCCCCGGATGTCTGTGGGCCAGCCTGGCTAGTATCAGACCTTCCTCGAGGGTGGGATGGAGCAGAGTTTTCTCTGAACTCCTTAGTGAAAGGGAAACTCCCCCTCATGGTCTCCTAAGCAGAAGGCACCTTTCCAGGGACTGGTGCTACTGCAAGGCATTTACTCTCACCTCCTAATCACGTCTCACAATGTCCCTTCAGTTCATAGTTATATTTCAACTGATTGTCTATAAGACTAGAAATGTTCCTACACAGGCTGGGCGTTGTGGCTCACTTCTGTAATCCAAGCACTTTGGAGGCCAAGGTGGGTGGATCATGTGAGGTCGGGAGTTCAAGACCAGCCTGACCAACATGGTGAAACCCCGTCTCTACTAAAAATATAAAAAATTACCTGGGCATAGTGGCCCGCACCTATAATCCCAGCTACTCAGGAGGCTGAGGCAGGAGAATTGCCTGAACCCAGGAGGTGGAAGTTGCGGTCACCGAGATCGCGCCGTTGCACTCCAGCCTGGGTAACAAGAGTGAAACTCCGTTTCAAAAAAAGAAAAAAGTTCCTACACAGTAATACTAAAGAAAAGGTTAATAGCATAGAATAATAATAGATTGATTATGTAATTATGTGATTGTATCTGAGTCTATTTGGTATCATTGCTTTAAGTTACCATTTATTATGCTATAACTATGTAATCAGTAAATATATTGGGTATCATTGCTGTATCTAAATAATCATTTATTATGCTGGGACAGATTGTGCCTTCGGTCTCTTGCTGTGCCGCCTGGGCAACTTACTTTCTCCCTACAGACAAGCAGCCTCCCCTAAGTCTTTCTTCTGACATCACTTTCTTTTTTTTTTATTTTAGAGACAGAGTTTTACTCTTGCCAGGTGCCAGGCTGGAGTGCAGTGGCGCGACCTCGGCTCACTGCAACCTCTGTCTCCTGGATTCAGGCAATTCTGCCTCAGCCTCCCAAGTAGCTGTGACTACAGGTGAACGCCACCATGCCCAGCTAGTTTTTGTAATTTTTTCTTTCTTTTTTTTTTTTTTTTGAGACGGCGTCTCGCTTTTGTTACCCAGGCTGCAGTGCAATGGCGCGAACCTGACCCACCGCAACCTCCACCTCCTGGGTTCAAGCAATTCTCCTGCCTCAGCCTCCCGAGTAGCTGGGACTACAGAATGCATCACCATGCCCAACTAATTTTTGTATTTTTAATAGAGACGGTGTTTCACCATGTTGACCAGGATGGTCTCGATCTCTTGACCTCATTCATGATCCACCTGCCTCGGCCTCCCAAAGTGCTGGGATTACAGGCGTGAGCCACCGCACCCGGCCTAGTTTTTGTATTTGTAGGAGAGATGGGGTTTCACCATGTCAGCCAGGATTGTCTCGATCTCTTGACCTCGTGATCTGCTTGCGTCGGCCTCTCAAAGTGCTTGGATTACAGGCATGAGGCACCAAGCCCAGCCTTTTATTTTTTTTTAATTTTTAAATTTTTTGTCTTTTTTTTTTTATGACTACTTTCATGCCATGTCTTTGTTATTAATGCAAACTGACATCATTTTGTCTATGGAAACCTTTGTGACTTCCCACAGCCCCCATTTGACTTTACAGCTCACCTTCACCGCACCTCTGGTCCATGTTGCCTGTTCCGTGTGATTCTTTTTGCGCCTTGGTTTTCACTGGATCCTGGTGAGAATAAGTCCCCAGAGGGAGAGGTGGGGCTGTGCTGGGCTGGCACCCTCTGAGTGGAGCTCAGCCCTGACTTCACATTAGGGTGCTCAGGCATTTTGCAAGCACATGTTTTTCTTCTGTTTCATCAGAGATTGCTATTATCATAGGGTGGGACGCACCCTCTATAATACTTCCATTGGTGCTGGTGATTCTCATCTGTGTCCAGCATTGAACATCAAGGCAGTTTCCTCCATGTTGAGAGCTGAGAGCAGCCTCCCATCCACAGGGAGGTGATGGGGCTATGCTCTGCATGGGGATTGGTCAGGGCCATGTCTGTGTCCTGAAGATCTGTGCCCTTCTGCAATGTGTGTGTTTACTTTTCCAGGAGGGGAGCAAAATCTAAAAAGGGCACAAAATTACCCTTGTAGGTCTATTTGTAAGACCTTTTTGTTTTTTTGTTTTTAAGACGGAGTTTCGCTCTTGTTGACCAGGCTGGAGTGCAATGGCGCGATCTCAGCTCACTGCAACCTCCGCCTCCTGGGTTCAGGCAATTCTCCTGCCGCAGCCTCCTGAGTAGCTGGGATTATAGGCACACGCCACCATGCCCAGCTAATTTTTTTGTGTGTGTATTTTTAGTACAGACGGGATTTCACCATGTTGACCAGGATGGTCTTGATCTCTTGACCTCATGATCCACCCGCCTCGGCCTCCCAAAGTGCTGGGACTACAGGCTTGAGCCACTGCGCCAGCTGTTTTTTTTTTTTTTTTAAGATGGGGTTTCACCATCTTGGCCAGGCAGGTCTCGAAATCCTGACCTCATGATCCATCCACCTTGACCTCCCAAAGTGCTGAGATTAAAGGAGTGAGCCATTGCATCCAGACTGGTAAGACATTCTTATCTCTGCATGATCTCTGGTGCAGTAGTCAGCAGAGGACCATTTTTCTACAGGGTGAGGTCTCCCCGGTGTGTGTGTGTCACAGAAAAAAATAAGTGAGTAATACTTTCCCAAAAAAAGCAATATTTCTAAATATTAAAAAACAGTCTGGCCCGGTGATTCATGATTGCAATCCCAGGTCTTTGGGGGGCTGAGGTGGGCAGATCACTAGGTCAGAAGATCAAGACCATCCTGGCCAAGATGGTGAAATCGCATCTCTACTAAAAATACAAAAAGTAGCTGGACGTGGCGTCATGTGCCTGTAATCCCAGCTGCTTTGGGAGGCTGAGGTGGGAGAATCACTTGAACCCAGGTGGCAGACGTTGCAGTGAGCCGAGAGGCTGCCATTGAACCCCTGCCTGGCAACAGAGCTAGACTCCCTCTCCAAAAAAATAAAAGTAAAAATAAATTTTATATGTTTTTTATGTACAGGATTGATTTTAAAAGACTCATGTTACGTGAGGAATCCACCAAGAAAAGCAAGGAAAAGGAGCCCGGGATGCCTGTTGCTCGGGTAAAATGATCATCCTCAGTGGATTATTCGGTCGTTGTTTGTTTCTGAAATGCCAGGTTTGTAGTAGCCGGTCTTCTGTGAGTCTGAAGCGTCCTGCCTGGCACGTGTGCTCACACTCACCCATGCCTTTTCTCAGTGCCTCTCATCTCCACTTAGATTCCATCTCCTATAACCCAGTGACGTGAGCTTGGGAAGAGGCTGCCCTGCGCGTGGTCCTGGGAAGGGCTCTCCCCAGACGTGGATGGAGACGGCGTGTGGGCCTTATGCTGTCTGTGGTGTTGGGCAGCAGGGAATGTTCAGGGGCCACATCTGGATGCACATGAAGCTCTTTGTGGACCAGATCGGAGAAACTCTCTGTGATAGTCATACATTAATATGCACTGGTATCTGGAGGGGAAAAGGAGACACGTTAGAGGAGCTATTTAGTGTCTGGTTTTGTAACGCATTTGAAGTTACACTAGTGAGTCAATATGTCTCTGAGTCCAAACTTTTTATTTTGAAACGCAGGGTGTCACTCTTTGGTTCAGTCTGAAGTGCAGTGGCACAATGCTAGTTTACAGCAGCCTCGAACTCCTGGGCTCAGGTCATCCCTACATTAGCCTCCCAAGTGCTAGGGTCAGGCATGTGCCATCATGGCTGCTAATTTTTAAAAATCTTTTATCGTGTAGAGATGAGAACTTGGTATGTTGTCCAGGCTGGAGTAACATGGCAGAATCATAGCTCACTATAACCTTGAACTCCTGGCCCCAAGTGATCCTCCCACCTGAGCCTCCCAAATTGCTGGGATTACAGGTGTGAGATAGCCAGCACAGTGGGACTTTGCACTTCTAATGGCTTGGAATAGAATGGAAAGTGGAGATAGACAGCAGTGGTACAGGTGGCTTTATTCCATCGTTGACTTTAAATTATGTAATCAGTATGAGTATCTAACTGCAGAGGATCCTTTAAATCATTTTCAGCACTTTGACCCCGTAGAGACTGTTTTTTTCCCCAGGGCTCTGATGTAGCAGGCATTTTATAAAACAATGATTGTAAGTTTGCTCTGACATAAACTTATTTCATTAGAGAGGATGAAGGCATTTTCTTTTCTTCCCCTTATTATGAAATGTATCTTTTGTTTTAAACATCACACAACATATACATGTGTTGCGTAGTAAAACGCCAGAGAAAGATGCACTATGCATTCCTTTTCCTGTCCAGCCTTCCACTTGTTTCCATGTCGACTCAATGGGGAATCAGTGTTAAGAGTTCTGTGGTGGCTGGGAGTGATGGCTCACACCTGTAATCCCAGCACTATTGCAGGCTGAGGTGGGTGGATTGCCAGATCAAGAGTTCGAGACAAGCCTGACCAATATGGTGAAACCCTGTCTCTACTGAAAATACAAAAGTTAGCCGGGTGTGGTAGTGCATGCCTGTAATCCCAGCTACTTGGGAGGCTGAGGCAGGGCAATCATTTGAACCCAGGAGGTGGACGTTGCAGTGAGATGAGGTCATGTCACTGTACTCCAGCCTAGGTGACACTGTTACACCTGAGCGAGTAAAGGAATGCACCACACTCTGAGATTGAATTATGAGTCCTTTATTTTAGCCGGTGACCCAGAGCTGGCTAACGCCCAAAATTGTCTCAGCCCCAAAGAAAGAGTTAAGGAGTTTCTTATACCCTACTTTGAAAAGGGAGGGGGAACCTAGCTGAAGCAATTTTTTCACAGAAGCAGAGTAAGCAAACAGTTAACAGATAAACTAGTGCATGAGAAATCAAGCAGTACCAGGTGCAAGGCTAGAGCTGTCATATAAAGACATACAACTTACAGATATGGGGCCTCTGGGTAATGGACAGCACCTGCATTCCCAGGCTCTAGTGGAACCGCTTAACTCAGCCTCTTACCTACAAATGTACTCTGGGATGTGCCCGGGGTCATCCTGCCCCAGCTACACACTGCAGTTACATACTTAATGAGTGGAGTAACTAAAACGAAGAAGCTAACATGAAGCCTGAACAGCTCTTAGCTAAGAAAGAGTCATTTTAAGCTAACAAAAAGCAGGTTATCACAACACGGCAAGACTCCATCTCAAACAGAAAACAGAAGTGTTCTGTGGCAAATCAGCGTAATCTTATAGAAGTGTATTCATACATTGTTAGGAGGTTTTTTTTTTTTTTAAAGATGGGGTTTCACCGTGATGGCCAGGCTGGTCTTGAACTCCTGACCTCAGGTGGGTGATCACCCACCTGGGCCTCCCAAAGTGCTAGGATTACAAACATGAGCCACCGCGCCTGGCCTTGTTAGGAGGTTTTTGAAAAACTCTTTGATGATCGGATTTTTTTTTTTTTTTTGAGACTGAGTCTTGGTCTGTTGCCAGGCGCCAGGCTGGAGTGCAGTGGTGTGATCTCATCTCACTGCAACCTCCACCTCCCGGGTTCAAGCAATTCTCCTGTCTCAGCCTCCCGAGTAGCTGGGTTTACAGGCACCCACCACTATGCCCAGCTAATTTTTGTTTGCTTTTTTAGTAGAGACGGGGTTTCACCATGTTGACCAGGATGGTCTTGATCTCTTGACCTCGCGATCCACCCGCCTCGGCCTCCCAAAGTGCTGGGATTACAGGCGTGAGCCACCGCACCCAGCCTGTTGTATTATTAGTAGAGATGGGGTTTCATCATGTTGGCCAGGCTGGTCTTCAACTCTTGGCCTCAAGTGATCCTCACGCCTTAGCCTCCCAGAGTGCTAGAATTTTAGATAATGGACCCCAGGCCCGGCCTGATGAATATTTTGTTATCATGTTTTTATCCTGAAACTTTTGAAAATGTCCATGTCTCCAAGGTAGGAAACAAGACAGCTTTTTCTTTTAAATCTTCCTCGGAGTGTTCTCTGAATAACGATAGGTGAGTCCTCGATAATTTGGTTTTGTTTCTTTCCTTGTTTTTTGAAGAAGGAGTTTCATTTTTTTCACCCAGGCTGGCCTGCACTGGTGCTATTTCCGCTCACTCCAACCTCTCCCTCCCGGGTTCCAGTATTTTTCTGCTTCTGTCTGCCAAGGAGCTGGGATTACAGGCGTGCATTTCCATGTTCACTTAATTTTGTCCTTTTAGTAGAGAAAAGGTTTTACCATGTTGGCCAGGCTGGTTTCGAACTCCGGAGCTCGGGTGATCCACCTGCCTCTGCCTCTCAAAGTGCTAAGATTACAGGCATGAGCCACTGCACCTGGCTTGTGTTTTGTTGGTTTTTTTTCAGAGTCTCTGTACTGCCAGGCTGAAGTTCAGTGGTGTCACTGGGGTTCACTGTAACCTCCACCTCCCAGGTATAAGCAATTCTTATGCCTCAGCCTCTCAAGTAGCTGTAATTACAGGTGTCCGCCACCACGCATAACTAGTTATGTATTTCTAGGAAAGATGAGGCTTAACCATGTTGCCCAGGGTGGTGTCAGCCTCCTGGATCTATGTGATCTCCGTGACAGCTTTTTGCTGTTACCAAGAATAACACACTGGCTGTGAGTGTGGTGACTTCACTGCAAAGTTGGGCTGCTCAAGAACTGATTGATTCTTCTTGGATTTGCCATTTCATCTTTTAGATGTGGGAAGATTTCATCCCTACCCCCAGCTGCAGTGCTGCTCTCTCTGCCTGAGAACATGAGAAATTTGCCACTCAGTTAAGCAGAGCTCACTACTGTGGTATTACTACTATGTTCTTTTTGTATTCGATGAAAAAGAAAGCCCCTTTTTTTTTTTTCTTTGCCAATCATTGAGAGCTTGTAAGGTTACTGAGGTTGGTTGGCCTTGAACTCTTGGCCTCGCCTTCGCAAGCGCCACGACATCCGGCCGGAGCCACTTTGGGCCCCAGAAAGCCCTTTTTATTTATATTTTTTATTCCTTGAGAGTCTGTAAATTTCATTAACTGTGAAAATGTATATGTAAAGTGAATTTCAATACTTTGCTCAGCATTCTTTTCCTGTATTTTGAGAACTGTTTTGTATTATTTAGTTTAGTTCTGTTGGGGAAGCAGCAATGTTGGAAGGGTTTACAGTGTGCCCACATAAACTGGCTATAAGTAATACATAACATAGACTGGTTATAAGTAATGTATAAAAGGAATCAGGAAAGTAAACTGCGGAAGGCCACGGAGGCCTCTGGGGAGGAAGGCCTCCCTATGCCAGCATGGTCCCAGGAACACAGTGACCTAAGCTCTGATATTCTAAACATAGTGCCAAGGACGTAACCCTCCCTTGAATCACTGGAATGTAGCCAGACATGAAGGCTCCTTGCTGTGCCCACTCCCACCAGCTGCATTGTCTATTGACAAGCATTCGCTTTTAGCTCTTGAGAGACTCACATAAACCACTGCTATCGATTTTATGTTTGATGCACAGCCTCCCTTCACCAGTTCACCCTGCCACCTGCACTATAGATAAATGTGTGGAAACCAGAACTCCGGGCCTTCGCTTCCTCCAGTACAAGTGATGGCCTCTGGTCCCACTTTCTTTTTTTTTTTTTTTTTTTAAATATTGGGTTTCACCGTATTGGCCGGGATGGTCTGGATCTTCTCACCTCGTGATTTGCCCACCTCCGCCTCCCAAAGTGCTGGGATTACAGGACTGAGGCACCGTACCTGGTTCCACTTTCATTCTTAATCTGTCTTTTTTTCATTTCTTTGTCACCACTGAACTCTGGGTACCCATGGATAGGGTGTGGGGGCTGGCTCCCTACAAATTCTTTATTTTTGCCTTTAAGTTTTATTCACATTATGCATTTTTTTTAAGGGTAAAACAAATGTTTCTTCACATGACCTTTTTTTTTTTTTTTTTGAAACAAAGTTTCACTCTTGTCTCCCAGGCTGGAGTGGAATGGCACCATCTTGGCTCCCTCCAACCTCTACCTCCCAGGTTCAAGCACTTCTCCTGCCTCAGCCTCCCAAGTAGCTGGAATTACCGGGAAATGCCACCATGCCCAGCAAAGTTTTGTATTTTTAGTAAAGATGGGGTTTCATCATCTTGGCCAGGCTGTTCATGACCTCCTAACCTCAGGTATCTACCCGCCTCAGCCTCCCAAAGTACTGAGATTATACAAGTGAGCCATCTTGCCTAGGCCCATGCTCTCTATTTGCATTTTCTTGTTTTATTTTGCTTTGTAAGCTTTGCGTTGTTGGTGATTATGACATCCTATTGTATTTAAATCTAATTTAATTAAAAATTTGATGGTAGTCAGGCTCAGTGGCTAAAGCCTGTAATCTTGACACTTTGACAGGCCAAAGCAGGGTGATTACCTTATGTCAGGAGTTCAAGTCCTGCCTGGTCAACATGGTGGAACCCTGTTTTTACTAAAAGTACAAAAAATTAGGTGGGATTGGTGGCAAGCAGTTGTAATCCCAGTTACTCAAGAAACTGAAGCAAAAGAATTGCTCAAAGCTGAAAGGCAGAGGTTGTAGTGAGCCAAGGTCATGTCATTGCACTCCGGCCTGGGTGACGAGAGTGAAACTTCCTCTCAAAAATATAAATAAAAATAAATTTGGTTTATATTTAATTTTAATTTTTGTGTATCTCTCGTAGGTATTTCAGTTAATTTTAAAGATTCAGGTAATGTATGTCAGAGCAAATTCATATGAAGTCAGCAAACACCTCCCTATTTTGCTTTTCAAAATACTTTTGATTTCCCTTAGAACACACTTTATTGAAATTTCACTCTTTTCCCTTTAATGGCTCTTAATGTTTACAACTGTAAAAGTCTGTTTCTTTGTTTTCATTGCCCCATTTTATCTGAGACAGGTATAGCAATCTTGCAATCAACACTTAGTATGAATTGGACATGTCAATCTTTGATGATGTGTTTCAGTAATTTCTTTGTTTGGCTGTGAAGTAGTGTCAGATATATTCATATTGGTATGCAGTAGAGTTATAGGACTTTGTCTTGCAAAACTGAAACTCTTGTACCCACTAGGAGCTAACTTTTCCTTTTTTTTTTTTTTTTGAGACGGAGTTTCGCTCTTGTTACCCAGGCTGGAGTGCAATGGCGCGATCTCGGCTCACCGCAACCTCCGCCTCCTGGGTTCAGGCAATTCTCCTCCCTCACTCAGCCTCCCGAGTAGCTGGGATTACAGGCACGCGCCACCATGCCCAGCTAATTTTTTGCATTTTTAGTAGAGACGGGGGTTTCACCATGTTGACCAGGATGGTCTCGATCTGTTGACCTCGTGATCCACCCACCTCGGCCTCCCAAAGTGCTGGGATTACAGGCTTGAGCCACCGTGCCCGGCCAGGAGCTAACTTTTCCATCCAGAACATTCAATCCTGCAGAGCGTAGCTGCAGATGTAGTGGTGACCAACTCCCTCAACTTCTGTTTAACTGAGAAAGACCTAATTTTAAAATATTTTTAAAAGGATCCTTTTCTCAGGTATAGCGGTTTTATTTGCAGGTGCGTTTTTTTGAAGCTTTGACTGTTCCATCCTACTTACTTGCAGACTCTGATGTTTCTACTGAGCAATTTCTTAAGAATGTTACAGCAACACCATCTTGGGTGACAGCTCTTCTTTTGGCTATTGTTAGAATTTTCTTTATCTCTGAATTTTGATAATTTTATTATGATGTTATTTGTTGTAGGTCTTTTAGATTATCCTAGTTGAGTATTTTTAAGATGTTGAATTTGTTTCTTTTGCCTTCTGAAATTAGAAAATTTTGAGCGTTATGTCTTCCAGTAGGCTTTTCTGTTCCTTTCTGACTCTCACTCTCTTCTGGATTTCTGGAATTTTTTTTTTTTCTTTAGACGGAATTTTGTTCTGTCGCCCAGGCTATAGTGCAGTGGTGCATGCTGGGCTGACTTCAACCTCTGCCTCCTGGGTTGGAGTGATTCTCTCACCTCAGCCTCCCAAGTAGCTGAAATTACAGGTGCACACCACCACACCTGGCTAATTGTTATATGTTTAATCCAGAAGGAATTTTACCATGTTGGCCAGGTCAGTCTTGAACTCCTGACCTCAGGTGATTTCCCCCACCCAGTCCTTTCAAAGTGCTGGAATTACAGGTGTTAGCCACCCCGCCGGGCCCGGGGCTTTCATAAGGTGTAGGATGTTGTGCTTGATGGCGTCCTGTTGGTCTGTTTAGACTCCCTTTATTTTGATTTATTCTTTGTTGTTGTTCTTGTTGTTTTCCTCTTCACTAATTTTTGGTGGTGGTTGTTGAGATGAAGCTTTGCTCTTGATACCCAGGCTGCAGTGCAGTGGCACGATCTCGGCTCACTGCAGTTTCCGCCTTTCCAGTTCAACTGATTCCCCTGCCTCAGCCTCCCGAGTGGCTGGTACTACAGCTGTGTGCCACCATGCCCAGCTATTTTTTGTATTTTTAGTAGAGTCGAGGTTTCACCATGTTGGCCAAGATGGTCTCTTGATATTTTGACCTTGTGATCTGCTCGCATCATAAGTGCTAGTATTATAGGCATGAGCCACCATGCCTGGCCAAGCCCATGATTTGTATATAAACACATCATTTGTGTGTGCTCTCCTTCTCTCTCTCTTTCTCTGTCATTTGTATTTGTCTGTATGTGTCTGTGTATATATATTTTATTTTTATTTATTTTATTTTTTTTCTGAGAAAGAGTCTCATTCTGTTACCCAGGCCAGAGTGCAGTGGCGTGAAACCTCTGCCTTCAGAGTTCAAGCAATCTCCTGCTTCAGCTTCCCAAACATCTGGGATTACAAGGGCTTTTCCCAACCACACCCAGCTAATTTTTTTATTTTTAGTAAATATTAGGTTACCCCAGGTTGGCTAGGTTTGTCTCCAACTCCTGACTTCAAGTAATCCAGTCCCCTCGGTCTCCCAATGTGATGGAATTACAGGTGTGAGCCACTACACCTGGCCTTATTTATATACGTATATATATAGAGAGAGAGACAGTGTCTAAGTCTAGAGCCCAAGCTGGAGTGCAGTGGTATAATCTTGGTTCATGGTGAAATTCACCTCTGGGGCTCAAGCAAATCTCTTCCCTCACCCTCCCAAGTAGCTGGGAGAAGAGGTGTGTGCCAACACACCCAGTTAATTTTTCTGTATCTTTTGTAGAGACCGGGTTCTACCGTGTTGCCCTGGGTGGTCTTGAACTCCTGAGCTCAGGTGATCCACCCGCCTCAGCCTCCCAAAGTGCTGGGTTTCCAGGGGTGAGACTCTGCACTCAGCAATATATTTTTTATATTGTCCATGAAACTGGGACTTCCACAGTGGCTTAGAAGATTTTTAAATCTATCATGGAAAAGTATACTAAAGAGCAACTATACGCAAAAATGTCCAAAGATACCTTAACGCGAATTTGTCAGAGCACAGTCTGATATAACAATACTTATTTTTTTTTTTTTTCTCATTTCATGTGAAGGTGGTAACTCAGTTCTCTATAACATTTTGTTGAAATGTGTTTTTCATTTTAGGGACTCTTGACTTTCAGGGATGTGGCTGTAGAATTCTCTTTGGCGGAGTGGAAATTCCTGACCCCTGCGCAGAGGGCTTTATACAGGGACGTGATGGTGGAGAACTACAGGAACCTGGAGTCTGTGGGTGAGGAAAACATTCCTCCAGACACGAGGAATCTGCCCTTGTCCATCTTGGCTCTTCCTGGTTTGTATTCTCTGTTGCAATTTAGCCCATGTATGCTTTTGATGTACATGTCATTGATTTCTGCAGACCCTCCTATGAAGCATGGATAGCTTCTTAGGGACTCTCCTATGCAGTGACTTTACATGAAAACAGAAAATTCATGAACACTTTGACTAATACAGTTGAACATCATCCTGCTCTAGGCAGAGATGCCCCTGGAGGCCCTGAGCAGAATTGTCTGCATGGTCCAGGATAAGAGATGGAAAGCATGACACTGACTGACAAGTGTTTCCAGCTGTGGTTCTGGGTTTTTTTTTGTTGTTGGCTTTTTGTTTTTGAGACAGTGTCTCCCTCTGTTGCCCAGGCTGGAGTACACTATTGTGATTTCAGCTCATTGCATCCTCCACCTCCTGGGTTCAGGCAATTCCATACCTCAGCCTCCCAACCTAACTGGAATTACAGGCACATGCCACCAGACCTGGCTAATGTTCTTTTTTTTTTTTTTTTGAGACGGAGTTTCGCTCTTGTTACCCAGGCTGGAGTGCAATGGCACGATCTCGGCTCACTGCCACCTCCGCCTCCTGGGTTCAGGCAATTCTCCTGCCTGAGCCTCCAGAGTAGCTGGGATTACAGGCACACGCCACCATGCCCAGCTAATGTTTTGTATTTTTAGTAGAGACGGGGTTTCACCATGTTGACCAGGATGGTCTCGATCTTTTGACCTCGTGATCCACCCGCCTCGGCCTCCCAAAGTGGTGGGATTACAGACTTGAGCCACTGTGCCCGGCCCCATGTTCTTATTTTTATTAGAGATAAGGTATCACCATGATGGCCAGGCTTGTCTCAAACTCCTGGTCTCAAGTATTCTGCCAGCTTCAGCCTCTGGCCAAGTGTTGTGATTACACATGTGAGCAGTCATGCCCAGCCTTTCTTTCTGGATTTTGAGGAGAATCACAGAAGCGTCTCACTGGCACTGTGACTGTGTTCTTCACATAAACTAAAGATTATCTTCTCTAAGCAGCAGTCACTGCTGTACAAGTTCCTCCTGGCTGGGGACGACATCATTCAGGTTCACTGCTTCATACATATAAGGCTCTTGGCTGAACTCTTTTTTATGCTGACATGGAATTTTGCTCTTGTTGCCCAGGCTGGAGTGCAATGGTGAAATCTCTACTCACTGCAACCTCTGCCTTTTGGGTTCAAGCAATTCTGCCTCAACCTCCCGAGTAGGTGGGATTTACAGGCACTTACCACCACACCTGGCTAATGTTTGTATTTTTAGTAGAGATGGGTGTTCTTAAACTTTCAAGATTACATTTGGGAAGTTTAAAATAACTACTGTTCTTTGTGTAATATTTGCACATTTCAGTTTTAACTATTATTTACCATCTGTACTTAATTGGAAATCTACTGGTCTTTATATTTTTCAGATAGCTTTTTAAAATCTATGATGGAGTTCTCATCAACAGGGCAAGGTAGTACAAGAGAAGGGATCCACACAGGGACATTGGGAAAATGTACAAGTCATCACATTGGAGATTCTTGCTTCCCAGAATTTGAGAATGATATTCATGAGTTTGAGTTTCAGAGGCAAGAAGTCAAAGGAAATGGCCATGAAGCACTCATGACAGAACCCAAGGAGTTGACTGGTAGTACAGAGCAATATGATGACGGCTGTGCTGGCAAGAAGCCTATTGGAGATCAGCTTGGATTAAGCTTTCATTCGCATCTGCCTGAACTGCGCATATTTCAGACCGAAGGGAACATTGATAATCAGGTAGAGAAGTCTGCCAGTGATGATTCGTCAGTTTCAACAGCCCAAAACATTTCTTGTAGGCTCAAAACCCGTGTTTCTAATAAGCATGAGAATAATGTCCTCCATTCTTCATTATTCACACAAACAGAGGAAGTACACATGACAGAAAAACCTTTTTATTGTAATGAGTGTGACAAAGCCTTTCATAATAGTTCACTCTTAAGGAGACATCAAATAACCCATTCAGGAGAGAAACAAAACAAATGTGATGTATGTGGCAAAGTCTTTCATAAGAAGCACAACCTTGTATGTCACCATAGAGTTCATACAGGAGAGAAACCTTACAAGTGTAATGAGTGTGGCAAGACCTGTCAGAAGTCATCCCTGCAGTGCCATCATAGACTTCATACTGGAGATAAACCTTACACTTGTAATGAATGTGGGGAAAGTTTTAGTAGAAAAGTACAGAGTCATTCATACCTTCCAGAGCATCAGAGAATTCACACTGGAGAGAAACCTTACAAGTGTAATGAGTGTGGCAAGACCTTCAGCCGGAAGTCATCCCTACAATCCCATCATAAAATTCACACTGGAAAGAAACCTTACACATGTAATGAATGTGGTGAGAGTTTTAGTAGAAAATCACACTTTGCACGTCATCAGACCCTTCATACTGGAGAGAAACCTTACACGTGTAATGAATGTGGGAAGGGTTTTAGTACAAAAGCACACCTTACACGTCATCACATACTTCATACTGAAGAGAAACTTTACAAATGCAAGATTTGTGACAAGGTGTTCCGGAGTCATTCATACCTTCCAGAGCATCAGAGAATTCACACTGGAGAGAAACCTTACAGGTGTAATGAGTGTGGCAAGACCTTCAGCAGGAAGTCATCCCTGCAGTGCCATCATAGAATTCACACTGGAGAGACACCTTACACATGTAATGAATGTGGCAAGGTTTTTAATCAGCCAGCACTCCTTTTACGTCACCGTAGACTTCATACTGGAGAGAAACCTTACAATTGTGAAGAATGTGACAGAGGTTTTAGTAGCAGATCACACCTTGAAAGACATAAAAGAATTCATACCGGAGAGAAACCATACAAATGTAAGATTTGTAACAAGGCTTTTGGGCGTGATTCATACCTGGCACAACATCAGAGAGTTCATACTGGAGAGAAACCTTACAAGTGTAGTGAGTGTGGCAAGACCTTCAGTCAGGTGTCATCCCTTGTAGTCCATCGTAGACTTCACAGTGGAGAGAAACCTTACAAGTGTAGTGAGTGTGGCAAGACCTTCCATCAGATGTCATCTCTCGTAGTCCATCATAGACTTCACACTGGAGAGAAACCTTACAAGTGCAATGAGTGTGGCAAGACCTTCAGTCAGATGTCATCCCTTGTGGTCCATCATAGACTTCACACTGGAGAGAAACCTTATCAGTGTAGTGAGTGTGGCAAGACCTTCATTCAGATGTCATCCCTTGTATACCATCGTAGACTTCATACAGGAGAGAATCCTTAACTAATGACTGTGGCAAGACCTTCAGTCAGACGTTATCCCTTGCATGGCATCGTAGACTTCATACAGGAGAGAAACCTTATGAGTGTAGTGAGTGTGGCAAGACCTTCAGTCAGATGTCATCCCTTGTAGTCCATCATAGACTTCACACTGGAGAGAAACCTTATCAGTATAGTGAGTGTGGCAAGACCTTCATTCAGATGTCATCCCTTGCATGGCATCGTAGACTTCATACAGGAGAGAAACCTTATCAGTGTAGTGAGTGTGGCAAGACCTTCAGTCCGACATCCCTTGCATGCCATCGTAAATTTCATGCTGGTGAGAAACCTTATCAGTGTAATGAGTGTGGCAAGACCTTCATTCAGATGTCATCTCTTACATACCATCGTAGACTTCATACTGGAGAGTAACCTTACAAGTGTCATCTACAGGGTCCAGCCCCGCCGGGTCTGTTGCTTGTTCTTTTGTGTGCGGAGAAGAGAGATCAAAGGAAAGAAAAACAAGACACAGAGATAAGAAAAGAGTTGAGCTGGATCCAGGGGACCACTACTAGTAAGGCGCAGAGTCCAGTTGTGGCCCCGAATGCCTGGACATGCTGATACTTACAGTATACAAGGCAGGGGGGCAGGGTAAAGAGTGAATCATCTGACATGATTGATAGGGTCAGGCAAATCACATGCTTACAGCACGGGGGCCCTCCCTTTCAGGTAGCCGCTGCAAGGAGGGGAGGCACATACGTCAGCATCTTTCTATGCACTTGTCAGAAAGATCAAAGGCTTTTAGGATTCCTCTATTCTCATGCCTTGTAAGAACATGAAAAGAGCACCAGGTTGGAAACCGGAACCTAAAAGTGGACAAGGATGGTGACCATGGGAGCACAGCACCACAGAGACATTTAAGGGACAGGTTTTCACCATGTTGACCAGGATGGTCAATGCCTGGAGGCCGGGCGTGGTGGCTCACGCCTATAATCCCAGGAGGCGGGTGGATCACGAGGTCAAGAGATCAAGACCATCCTGGTCAACATGGTGAACACCCATCCCTACTAAATATACAAAAAAATGAGCTGGTCATGGTGGCTCACACTTGTAGTCCCAGCTACTTGGGAGGCTGAGGCAGGAGAATTGCTTGAACACAGGAGGCGGTGGTTGCGGTGAGCTGAGATCATGTCATTGCACTCCAGCCTGGGTAACAATAGTGAAACTCTGTCTCAGAAAAAAAAAAATAGCCCCTGGTTGTCAGCAGGTTGGCTTGGCTAATATCAGGCCTTCCTCAAGACTCAAAAGTTTTCTGAAATCCCCCAATGAAAAAGAAACTCCCTTTCATGGCCTGCTAAGTAGAGGGCACTTTCCCAGCTGCTGACACTACAGCAAGGCACTCCCCTCCTGTTTGCTTCTCACAATGTCCCTTCCATTCCTAATTATATTTCACCTGATTATGTCCCTATTATGTGACTGAAGTGATTCTGTGCTATACTACTAAACCAAAGATTAATAATAGTGATTTGATAGGATTGTTTATATAATTGATTATGTGATTCTTTCTAATATATTTGGTATCATAGGTAAAGCTAAGTAATCATTTATTATACTGGGGCAGATCGTGCCTTCAGTCTCTTGCTTTGGTACCTGGGCAGCTTTCTTCCCACGTAATGTGTGGCAAGACCTTCAGGCAGACGTCACCTCGTGTAGTCCATTGTAAACTTCATACTGGAGAGAAATCTTAGAAGTGTAATGAGTGTGGCAAGCGCTTCACTTGAAATTCAGCCCTTGTAATTCATACGGCAATTCATCCTGGAGAGAACCTGACAAGTGTAATGAGTGTGGCAACATCAGAGAGTTAATACTGGAGAGAAATCTTACACATGTAATGAGTATAGCAAAGCCTTTGATTTGCAGTCAACACTTGCCCACGATCAGGTGAGCCGTGGTATAGGAAACTGTGAATGTGATGATTCTCACACAGTCTTCTGTGAAGGGAGACTAGTCTTCTGCGAAGGGAGATCTTTCAGGTGTAATAAATGCGGCAAATTGTTCGGACATTGTTCATAGCTTGCAGTTGATCGGCATACTCACTGGAGAGAAACCTTACAAATGGCATGATTGTAGCAAGGTCTTCAGTCAAGCTTCGTCTTATGCAAAACATAGAATTCACACAGGAGAGAAACTCCACAAGAGTCATGATCGTGGCAAAGCCTTTACTTCACGTTCCCACCTCCTTAGCCATCAGACGAGAGAGAGAAGGGGACATTGAGAGAGATGTACAGAATGAAGGAGGGAAACCGTCATGAAGAAAGGGTCTGGGCTCAGTGCCTCACACCTGTAATCCCAGCAATTTAATAGACTGAGGCAAGGGGACTGTTTGTGTTCAGTAGTTCGAGGCCATCCTGGGCAGCATAGTGAGACCCTCATCTCTGCCAAAAAAAAAAAAAAATCAACAGGGCATGACTGCACACCTGTAATCCCAGCTACTCTGAAAGCCGAGGCAGGAGAGTCCCGAGCTCAGGAGGTCCAGACTGCAGTTAGCCAAGATCATGTCATTGCACTCCAGCCTGGTCAACAGAGCAAGATCCTGTCTTAAAAAAAAAGTGAGAGGGGTGTGGGGCTGGAGACAGTAGCTCATGCCTGCGATTCCAGCACTTTGGGAGGCTAAGGTGGGTGGATCATCTAAGATCATGAGTTCGAGACCAGCCTGACCAACATGATGAAACCCCGTCTCTACTGAAAATACGAAAAAAATTTGCTGGGTGTGGTGGTGGGCCCTATAATCCCAGCTACTGAGAAGGCTTAGACAGGAGAATCAATCCAGGAGGCGGAGGTCGTAGTGAGCTGAGATCACGCCATTACAGTCCAGTCTGGACAACAAGAGCGAAACTCCATTTAAAAAAAAAAAAGGCCGGGCACGGTGGCTCAAGCCTGTAATCTCAGCACTTTGGGAGGCCGAGGCGGGTGGATCATGAGGTCAAGAGATCAAGACCATCCTGGTCAACATGGTTAAACCCCATCTCTACTAAAGATACAAAAAATTAGCTGGGCATGGTGGCGCGTGCCTGTAATCCCAGCTACTCAGGAGGCTGAGGCAGGAGAATTGCCTGAACCCAGGAGGCGGAGGTTGCGGTGAGCCAATACCGCGCCATTGCACTCCAGCCTGGGTAACAAGAGTGAAACTCCATCTCAAAAAAAAAAAAGGGCAAATGACTGGGTTCAGATGAGTGGATGAGTTTATTGGATATGATTAGTTGTGACATTGACTTATGTGTCTATAACTTAAACGGCTGGGCGCGGTGGCTCAAGCCTGTAATCCCAGCACTTTCGGAGGCCGAGGCGGGTGGATCATGAGGTCAAGAGATGGAGACCATCCTGGTCAATACGGTGAAACCCCGTCTCTACTAAAGATACAAAAAATTAGCTGGGCATGGTGGCACGTGCCTGTAATCCCAGCTACTCAGGAGACTGAGGCAGGAGAATTGCCTGAACCCAGGAGGCGGAGGTTGCGGTGAGCGGAGATCGCTTGCACTCCAGACTGGGTAACAAGAGCGAAACTCCGTCTCAAAAAAAAAAAAAAAAAAAAAATCCTATCTCTAAGACATATATTCTATAAATCTTGGCATCAGAGGTTAGATTCAAATGGAATCTCTATTTAGCCAGAGGGCAGTGACTTAGTTTTGAGTCACTCTCTTCTTTTCCCAGGGTGGGGTAGGAAGTGGCGGAGTGAAGTGAAAAAATACCACTTTCTGTTATTACGTAATACTTTTAATTAATTAGTATTCTGAGACAGGATCTGGCTCTGTCGCCCAGGCTGGAATACAGTGCGTGATCTCCTCTAACTGCAGCCTCGGCCTCCTGGGCTCAAGCAGTCCTCATACCTCAGCATCCTGAGTGACCAAAACCACAGGCATGAGGCATCAAGCCAGGTTCTTTTTGGGTTTCTTGTGTGTGTAGAAACGGGGTTTCCAGGGTGGTCTTAAAGGAATCTCCTGCCTTGGCCCTTAAAAGTACTGGGATGCCGGGCGCGGTGGCTCAAGCCTGTAATCCCAGCACTTTGGGAGGCCGAGGCGGGTGGATCACGAGGTCAACAGATCGAGACCATCCTGGTCAACATGGTGAAACCCTGTCTCTACTAAAAATACAAAAAATTAGCTGGGCATGGTGGCGCGTGCCTGTAATCCCAGCTACTCAGGAGGCTGAGGCAGGAGAATTGCTTGAACCCAGGAGGCGGAGGTTGCGGTGAGCCGAGATCGTGCCATTGCACTCCAGCCTGGGTAACAAGAGCGAAACTCCACCTCAAAAAAAAAAAAGTACTGGGATTAGGCCGGGCGTAGTGGCTCGCGCCTGTAATCCAAGCACTTTGGAGGCCAAGGCAGGTGGATCAGCTGAGGTCGGGAGTTCTAGACCAGCCTGACCAACATGGTGAAACCCCTTCTTAAAAACAAACAAAAGTACCAGTATGACAGGGGTTAGTCCCTGTGCCTGACCTACATAGTCGTTTTTTTGTTTTGTTTTTAGATGGGGTATTGTTCTTGTTGCTCAGGCTGGAGTGCAGTAGTCCAATCTCAGCTCACTGTAATCCTCCAGATTCAAGCGATTCTCCTCTTCAGCCTCTGGAGTAGCTAGGATTACAGGCATGTGTCACCACATGCAGCTCCTTTTGTATTCTTAGTAGAGATGGGGTGTCTCCATGTTTCTCAGGCATGTCTGGAACTTCTGACCTCAGGTGATTCACCCGCCTGGACCTTCCCAAGTGCTGGGATTACAGGTGTGAGCCACCATGCCTGGCTTATAGTAGTTTTTTTTCTTTACCCCAAAACCCCATTTTTAAATTTGTCTATTTTATCTATTTATTTTTGCTCATTATTTTTAGTGGAGATGGGGTGTATCCATGTTGGTCAGGCTAGTCTCAAACTCCGGACTCAGGTAGTCCCCCCACCTGGGCCTCCCAAAGTGCTGGGATTAAAGACGTGGACAACCGTGCCTGTTCTTTAGGACTTTTTAACCTGTGAATTTTGTGTGGAGCCATATCAGAGGGTCATGTCTTTGTGAGCGTGCAAGCGTGTGGTGCTTTCCAACTTCAGTTGACATTAGTCACTTTTTTTTTTCTCTTGAGACAAAATCTCACTTACCCAGGCTGCGGGGCAGTGATTCAATTTTGGCTCCCTGAAACCTCTGCCTTCCGGATTCCAGCAATTCTCCTTCCTCAGCCTCCTGAGTAGCTGGGATTACAGGCATGCACCACCAGGCCCGGCTAATTTTTTGTATTTTTAGTAAGGGTCGGTGGGATAGGAGTTAGTTTTATGGGCTTTGGGGTGGGCAATGGAAAGTTAAAGGAGTTACAGTTTAGGTCGGTTTCCTGCAAGCTGGGAGGGAGTCATAGGTTTGAAAGCTGAGAGGGGCCGGGCGTGGTGGCTCACGCTTGTAATCCAAGCACTTTGGAGGCCAAGGCGGTCGGATCACCTGAGGTCGGGAGTTCAAGACCAGCCTGACCAACATGGTGAAACCCTTTCTTAAAAAGAAAAAATGCTGAGAGGGGGGTCATAGGGTGTGGAGTCACAAGGTTGACCAAGGTCGGTTACAAAGTCGAATGGTCTTATCAATTGGGGCAGGCATAAGGAACAATAGAGAATGTCTCAGAGTTAAGCAGGCACCACAGGTGTTGATTATTTCTTCCTCATTTTTCAGTCTTCCAGCTTTCTCAGGTTTTCTGATTCGGGAATGCCCTCGCCCTCCAGAGGTGTACCTGCAGTTCACTGGGGTTGCCTCGCCATCCAGGGCAGGCTCAGACCTTACAGAAAAGAGAGAGGATTTCTATGCTCCGTTCAGTGGACCATCAGCATGCAAGTGTACGTTTCCCTCAAGCTGGGCTTTACATTTCACCATTTAGTTTACATTCCTGCCCTAGACAACTTCGAGGCTTTAGAATTAAATTGCTAAAATTCAGCACTTTGGGAGGCTGAGGCGGGTGGATCACGAGGTCGAGATGGAGACCACCCTGGTCAACATGGTGAAACCCCGTCTCTACTAAAAATACAAAAAAATTAGCTGGGCATGGTGGTGCGTGCCTGTAATCCCAGCTACTCAGGAGCTGAGGCAGGAGAATTGCCTGAACCCAGGAGGCGGAGGTTGTGGTGAGCCGCTATCATGCCATTGTACTCCAGCCTGGGTAACAAGAGTGAAACTCCATCTCAAAAAAAAAAAAAAGAAAAAAGAAAGAAAAACCACAGAGGGAAAAAAGAAGTCCTTGGCTTGGACAGAACTGTGTCAACTGAAAAGGTGAGAAAGTGTTCTGAGGGGACTGGGGCTTTGGACCCGAATGCCAAGGGAACCAGCAATGGCCGTGGCTGTTAGCGGGGTTTGGTAGGGTAACCGTGTGGAGGGAGAGCTTTTCCTTTTATGGTGAATGAGGAATCGTGTGGTATTTATAAGCAATCATTCACTTTCATTAACAAAATTGGGTATGAGCAGAGAACAGGAGCAGATGAAGAGTGAAATATTAGCTGGGCGTGGTAGCTCCCGCCTGTAATCCCAGCACTTTGGGAGGCTGAGGCAGGGGGATCACCTGAAGTCAGGAGTTCAAGACCAGCCTGACCAACATGGTAAAACCCTGTCTCTAAAAAAGAAAAAAAAAAGTGAAATATTAGCCGTAATTGCCTGGAGGGAAACTGTAAGCTGGTAAAACTGCGTGCAGTGAAAACTCTGCTCACCATTTTCAACTAACTGACAGGCCAACAGCCTCGGTGCTTCTCAGGGCCCTCATGTCTGGGGCCAAGTGGGAGTAATTTCAGGGTTTGATCGCTCAGGGCTTGTGTTGAAGCTCAGGAAAAATACAGACTGGTTTCTATTCAGCCACATATCAGAGCCATAGCCCCAACCTCACATGAAACAGGTGATTTTTTTGAGAGGCTAAAGGCCTGAGAGTTCATTTTTATGGCTTTTTTTTTTTAATGACAGAGTTTAGCTCTTGTTTCCCAGGCTAGAGTGCAATGGCTCGATCTCAACTCGCCTCATCTCAACCTTTTTTTCCCGGGTTCAAGTGATTCTCCCCCCCGCCCCCCTCCTTAGTAGCTGGAATCACAGACATTCGACACCATGCCCCGACTACTTTTTTAGTTTCAGTAGAAATGAGATGGCCGGATGAGGTGGCTCACGCCTATAATCCCAGCACTTTGGGAGGCGGGGGCGGGTGGATCACAAGGTCAAGAGATCGAGACTATCCTGGTCAACAAGATGAAACCCCCGTCTCTACTAAAATACAAAAAAAAATAGCTGGGCATCGTGGTGCGCGCCTGTAGTCCCAGCTACTCGGGAGGCTGAGGCAGGAGAATTGCTTGAACTCAGGACGCGGAGGTTGCGCCATTGCACTCCAGTCTGGGTAACAACAGTGAAACTCGGTCTCAAAAAAAAAAAAAAAGAAAATGTTTACATTTACCTACGGCCTGACAGCCCCCACTTTGAGTTGTCCCTGCCTTTCTGAAGCAAAGCAGTGTATTTCTTCAGTGAATTTGGTTGATGTCTAATGCTGCCCTAATATGTCTCAGAACAAGCTGTTCCCATCACCTTGGGCACATGTTCTCAGGACCTCCTGAGGGTTGTGTCGCAGGCCATGGTCATTCATATTTAGCTCAGATTCAATCTCTTAAAATACTTTATAGAGTTTGACTCTTTTCCATGACAAGAATAACTCATTTTAAGTGTAGCATTAAATAACACTTGTAAGGAATAACGCAATTTATATGTACTGTTAAAATGTCGGTGCTTTTTTTTTTTAATCGCTTTTTTTCTTACTGAGACGGAGGAGGGAGCTCTGGGTTAGAGGGTCTTAGTTTGTCACCCAGTCCGGCCCGGACCTCCAAGCTCAGGGATCCTCTCGCCGCTACTTCCTGAGCAGCTGGGAAACCAGGCTCCCGTCATCTGGCCCTCATCAGTACCGTGTTTAAGAAGCAGGTGGTGACCTCACTGGCCTGAGCAGTCTGCTTCGCACCCCAGGCGGTGGCCCTAGGGAAGTGTCTGGAGCTGAGCACAGGGTGGGCTCTCCCACCCCAGTGAATGGAGAATAGAAATGTTCCTTTATTTTTTTTTTTAATAAAAAGACGGTTTCACCACGTTAGTCAGGCTGGTCTTGAACTCCCGACCTCAGGTGATCCGCCCGGCCAGAATAGAAGCGTTAAAACGCTCACTCTCAGTAAAGAGACTCCTCCCCACGGCTGGGCGCGGTGGCTCAAGCCTATAATCCCAGCACTTTGGGAGGCCGAGGCGGGTGGATCACGAGCTCAACAGATCGACACCATCCTGCTCAACATGGTGAAACCCTGTCTCTACTAAAAATACAAAAATTAGCTGGGCATGGTGCCTCGCGCCTGTAGTCCCAGCTACTCAGGAGGCTGAGGCAGGAGAATTGCTTGAATCCAGGAGGTGGAGGTTGCGGTGAGCGGAGATCGCGCCATTGCACTCCAGCCTGGGTAACGAGAGCGAAACTCCGTCTCAAAAAAAAAGAGAGAGACTCTCCCCCGAGACTCCCCCCCCCCAAAACAGGCTTTGTGTGAGTAACACAGGTATTTATTCACCTGAGTGCAGGGGTGCTGAGTCCGAATATGGAGTCAGTAAAGGGCGGCGGGATAGGAGTTGGTTTTATAGCCTTGGGTGGGCAATGGAAAGTTACAGGAGTTACAGTTTAGGGCGGTTTTTTGCAAGGATGTGGAGTCACAAGGTTGACCAAGGTTGGTTACAGAGTTCAACGGTCTTATCACATGGGGCAGGCATAAGGAACAATAGAGCACATCTCAAAGTTGTAGCGCCCAGGTGGTGATTATTTCTTCCTCTCCTCAGGATCTTCCAGCTACCTCAGGTTTTCTAATTCAGGAATGCCCTCCAGCGGTGTAGGTGCGGTTCACAGGGGTTGCCTTGCCTTCCAGGGCAGGCTCAGACCTTCCCAGAAAGGGAGGGGATTTTTTTTTTTTTTTTTCTTTTTTGAGACAGAGTCTTGCTTTGTCGCCAGGCGCCAGACTGGAGTGCAGTGGCGCAATCTCGGCCCACTGCAACCTCCGCCTCCTGGGTTCAAGCAATTCTCCTGCCTCAGCCTCCTGAGTAGCTGGGATTACAGGCGCGCGCCACCACACCCAGCTAATTTTTGTATTTTTAGTAGAGACAGGGTTACACCATGTTGGCCAGGATGGTCTCGATCTCCTGACCTTGTGATCCTCCGGCCTCGGCCTCCCAAAGTGCTGGGATTACAGGTCGTGAGCCACCACGCCCAGCCTAGGGAGAGGATTTCTATTTTGTTCTGTGGGCTGTCAGCATGCAATTGTACGTTTCGCTTAGGTACGGCTTTGCATTTTGCATTTCAGTTTGCATTCCTGTCCTAGACAACTTCGAGGCTTTGGAATTAAATTGCTTAAATGAATTTCGGTAGCAAGAAACTTTCCTGGATTCAGTTACCGCCCCACGTTGACTTCCTAGGGAGGTCTATTTCTCAGACTGCTGAGCTGCTCCAGCCCCACTGGCGGGTTTCACCTCTAAAACCCGGAAAACAGGCCTGAAAAGCCATTTGTAGGGAAGCTCAGGCCCCTTCCCTTTCCCGCTCTGGCGGACCCCTCACAGCCCAGGCCCCTTCTTCCCGACGCTAGGCCCCGGGTCTTTTGCCCCCTGCCCTCTTCTCACTCGGGCCCGCCCACCTCGTGCGCCCATTCCGCCCTCGCCCAGGCCCCGCCCATCCACTTGGCGGTCCCGCCCAGGCCTGACGTCAGTCCTACGCTTATTGGCCCATTCCCGGAAGCGGACGCTGGGGACGGAAGCTCACACTGTGGTAAGTCAGTTTGACTGTTCTGCCTGCGCTTCCCAGGCCTCTGGTGCTTGTATACCGAGGACGCGGGGCCCCCACAGACCTGGAAATTCCGACCCCTCTTTCTCAACCCAGAACTAATTGAAACGTTCGGGTGAAAGTGCGTGAGCCATTTCCTTTTGCGTTTAAAAGTCGCCCTGAGGCTGGTCCCGTCTCCGGTGTCTTCCTACTGGGGCTGTGCAGGCATCTCCTATCGCGGAATTTTCCTGCTGAAAACGCTTCCTGATCCGTCCTCCTGCCTCGCGGTGTTTACCGTTTTCACCCCCGAGCTGGATTCCTCCAACCCCGCCCGGGCGCCTCCCACCCTTGCTCTCGTGGGTCGCTGGAGCGCAGCGCCACAGCCCCAGTCTCAGGAAGGCGCGTCGTCCGCCTGGTCCTGGGATCCTGCAGGCCCCACCCCTGCCCGAGACGCCTTCGCCCCGCACCTCTCCTCGTGCTGGACCTGCTGCTCCCCAATTCCAACCCCTGAAAAACGTGTTCTTCCTTGAGGCACCCCTCTTAATTCATCTTTTCCCTGTTTTACTGGAAGGCAGTGTTTAGTGTGAGATGTCCAGGTTTTTGGCTTTTGAAGATAGAATTCGGGGGAAAAAAAAAAAACCTGCAAAGTAAAAAAGAACTAAACGGCAAAAGCAGGAATTGATTCAATCAAGAAAGCACTTAACGAGGTGCAAGTGGACCCGACCCGAGGGAGTCTCTGGGGCCTTGCTTACAAAGTTCTGTGGGTTAAAGTCTTTGTTTTGAGGTCCCCATGGGCTACCCCTTTTCTGAATGAAGGACTTTGGCCCTTGCTGAGGTGAATTGGCCCGAGCCCACAGCAGATGGGTGCCCTGTGCGGAAGCGTTGGCGGGTGCCTGGCCGTGCCACTCCTGGGCATTCTGTTTTTCCTTGTGAGACGTGGTGGAAGGCGGAGAGCTGTGGAAGGCGGAGAGCTGTAGAAAGAGTAGCCTTTGATCCTTTGTTACTCCGGGTGGGGAGTGTAAGGTTGGCCAAGAGAAAGGAGAGTAGACCCAAAGTCAGGCATGGACGTTTTACTAACCTGCGGGCTGTCCCGTAACAATCACAGGAGGCAGCCCCGAGCTTACAAAACGAGGGCTTTACATGGGGTGAGAGGGGCATAAGGGAGTTTCAGGACTGAGAATCTATCAGCTTGTAACAGGCACAGATATCGTTTGTACCTTGTGACAGACATACAACATATCATCCTGTGACTTTTGTGGAGGCAGTTTTATAAAAAACAGGATTTCTCAGGTATGTGTAAAACAGGATTTACAACTGGAAACAAACATTTGTCTTCCGTCCTCCCTCTTTGCTTAGTTGTAGCACCTGGATAGGAGTTCAGGAATGCAGCTGCGGAGCAATCAGAGTAGGGCTGGTCAGCTGCGTAAGGGGGGTTTTCCAAGGCAGGTTATCCCCTAACAGAAAGATGGTTTTATTCCTTTCAGTGTAGTTTTGGAAAGTTCGCATTACCTGGCCTTAGATTCACTGCCCCCAGACCCAGAAACCAGGTGCTTCCTTTTTCTTTTTTCTTTTTTTTGAGACGGAGTTTCGCTCTCGTTACCCAGTCTGGAGTGCAATGGCGCAATCTCGGCTCACCGAAACCTCTACCTTATGGGTTCAGGCAATTCTCCTGCCTCAGCCTCTTGAGTAGCTGGGACTACAGAAGTGCGCCACCGTGCCCAGCTAATTTTTGTATTTTTAGTAGAGACAGGGTTTCACCATGTTGACCAGAATGGTCTTGATCTCTTGACCTCGTGATCCACCCGCCTCGGCCTCCCAAAGTGCTGGGATTATAGGCGTAACCCACCGCGCCCAACCAAATAACTGTTTCTTAAATAAACTTTGGTAGGATCTTCTGAGCTTACGTGATAGTTTTCCAACTATGATATGTGTTCAAAATTTGTTCTTTGACCCCACGTGTCCTTACATACACATATTTTTTTCCATTTTAAAATTGTTTCCCTCTGAAATGTATTGTGTTCAGTTTACCTTAAAAACTGTATGCTTTCTAGTCTCTCTCATACCTGGAAACATTTTTGCTACCTGAGAAATGGTTTTAGGTTGTTTCATTGTGAACTTACTAAACACATCAAGGACCTTCTTTCTTTCTGCTGACATCCAAATTTGGTCCAAGTAGCCTGTGAGTCCATTTTCTTTTCTGATGTCATCTGATAAAAGGAGCTCATGGTGAGCTGTGAGCTTCTAAGCATTGCCCTCAAGTTCCTCTGGTCCACAGTATTCTCTGCAGAGGTTAAAGGAGCTGGATTGCCTTGGGAGCTTGTGTCAACAGAGCCGATGTGTTCATGAAGAAAACATTTGCCCAGATCTCATTTCTGCCATTGCGTCTCTTTTAGTGTTTTAAAGACTTATAGCTATGTTTTCACAACTGTGTATATTTTGAAAGTATTCCTAGGCGGGTGGATCACGAGGTCAAGAGATCCAGACCATCCTGGTCAAGAAGGTGAAACACCGTCTCTAGTAAAAATACAAAAATTAGCTGGGCATGGTGGCTAATTTAGTCACCACCTACTCGGGAGGCTGAGGCAGGAGAATTGCTTGAACCCAAGAGGTGGAGGTTGCAGTGAGCTGAGATTCTACCATTGCACTCCAACTTGGGTAACAAGAGCAAAACTCCCCTGAAAACAAAACAAAAACAAAAAAAAAGAAAGTATTCCTGTTATTTTTCTGGGAAAATAATTACATGTTTAGGATTTATGCCATCAGAACCTTAGATGATGTAAGAGACCTTTATTTTGTTCAGGTTTATAAAAGATGATCCTGGAATGTTTTTGTTGTTGTTGTTCCTTTTATTGAGACAGAGTGTCACTCTGTCACCCATGCTTGAGTGCAGTGACATGATCTTGGTTCACTACCACCTCTGCTCCCAGGCCCAAGTAATCCACCGCAGTCAGCCTCCCAAATAACTAAGAACACAGATGCACAGCACCACGACTAGCTAATTTTTTTACTTTTGGTAGAGACGGGTCTTCATCATGTTGCCCAGGTTGATCTCAAACTCCTGGGCTTAAGTGATCGACCC
This sequence comes from Saguinus oedipus, assembly GCA_031835075.1. Classification (NCBI taxonomy): domain Eukaryota; kingdom Metazoa; phylum Chordata; class Mammalia; order Primates; family Cebidae; genus Saguinus; species Saguinus oedipus. The sequence continues at coordinate 53,761,556 of CM063187.1, read as the reverse complement.
ACTTCAGCCTCCCAAAGTGCCGGGATTACTGGCATGAGCCACCATGCCTGGCCTATCCTGGAATTTTCTAGAGGAAAAAGACCAATGCAACCTGTTGGCCATCACATGGAAATCAGCCACAGCTTTTCCTGCTCACCTCACAGGTTCTCAGGATATCCTGCTCTGAACCTCAGTGAGCCCACCTGTAATGCACAGGTGAATAAGACCAGAAAGCTGAGTCAGAGTGACACGGACCCTGGAAATGTTTAGCCAAATAGAGTGTGGCATTTCCTGTAGGAGCGGGTAATGCTCAGGTGTAATTTGAATTTTAAATGGACTCTCCTCCTCTAAACATGTAAAAAGCACAAGTACCAGAATGGAAAAAAACGGGGGATTAGACTCAAATCACCTTGAACAACGTCTTGTCTCTGTCCACACCCTCTTCCCCTCCTTCTCATCTCATCTCTCGGCTTTCACCTGGCTGCACGGCTCCGTGTCCCCTGCAGGCCTCTCCCCTGAGCTCTGCAATCCTGTGTCCAGTTGGCTCCTCAGCTCTCTGCTGGGACATCACACAGACATCTCCACCTTCACGTTTTCATCAGTGACTTCGTAAACCCTCCTACACATTCCCTGCAGTCGTGCATGTCTCCAATGAGGGTGAAATGTTGACAGCAGGTATTTTAAATTTGGGAAATAATTTCATTCTTTGTAAGGGTTGTAATTTTTAATGTAAAGAGAAAGTGTCATGTGTACATGAAAGGAGTGGGAAAATACATCATTACAAAGATTCTTTTGAGGCGTGGGAGAATAATATTTCAAGCCCTCATCACTGTGGATCTGCACTCCCAGGACCTCTCTGACCTCACCTCCTGCTGTCCTCACTCCCTCGGCTTCAGCCACACAGGCCGCTTTTCTTTTTCTGGGGCTGAGTTTGCTCCTTTATGTGGGCCTTCAGCTGGGCTGTCCCTCTGCCTAGGACTCTCTGGCTCCACAGCTGCAAGTGACAAGTGCAGGGTCCAGCCCCGCAGGGTCTAGTGAGTGTTCTTCTGTGTGTGCAGGATAGATCATAGCAAAGAAAGACACAAAACACAGAGGTAAGAGAAGAATTCAGCTGGGCCTGGTGGACTGCTACCAAGGGGTGGAGTCCAGCAGTGGCCCCGAATACACTGGTATTTATTGTATACAAGGCGGAGGGGCAGGGCCGGAGAGTGACTCATGTGACATCATTGGCAAGGGTCAGGCAAATCACATACAGTACAGGGTGCTGTATGGGTACAGTGCAGGGGGTCACATGGGTACAGTACAGCGGGCCCCTCCCTCTGATGTAGCCATTTCGAGGAGTGGAGGCCCATACATCAGTATCTTTCTATGCACTTATCAGAGAGATCAAAGGCTTTTAGGGTTCCTCTATTCTCACAGCTTCTAAGAATTTACAAGGGAGCATGGGGTGGGAAAGTGGAACATGAAAGTGGACGAGGACGGTGACCATTGGAGCACAGCACCACTGAGAGGTGTTTAAGCCCCCGGATGTCTGTGGGCCAGCCTGGCTAGTATCAGACCTTCCTCGAGGGTGGGATGGAGCAGAGTTTTCTCTGAACTCCTTAGTGAAAGGGAAACTCCCCCTCATGGTCTCCTAAGCAGAAGGCACCTTTCCAGGGACTGGTGCTACTGCAAGGCATTTACTCTCACCTCCTAATCACATCTCACAATGTCCCTTCAGTTCATAGTTATATTTCAACTGATTGTCTATAAGACTAGAAATGTTCCTACACAGGCTGTGTTGGAACGTTGTGGCTCACTTCTGTAATCCAAGCACTTTGGAGGCCAAGGTGGGTGGATCATGTGAGGTCGGGAGTTCAAGACCAGCCTGACCAACATGGTGAAACTCCATCTTTAAAAAAAAAAAAAAAAATGACAGCCGGGAGTGGTGGTTCAAGCCTGTAATTTCAGCACTTTGGGAGGCTGAGGCGGGTGGATCACGAGGTCAAGAGATCGAGACCATCCTGGTCAACATGGTTAAACCCCATCTCTACTAAAAATATAAAAAATTAGCTGGGCCTGGTGGCGCGTGCCTGTAATCCCAGCTACTCAGGAGGCTGAGGCAGGAGAATTGCCTGAACCCACGAGGCGGAAGTTGCAGTGACCCAGATCGTGCCATTGCACTCCAGCCTGGATAACAAGAGCAAAACTGCGTCTCTAAAAAAAAAAAAAAAGTTCCTACGCAGTAATACTAAAGAAAAGGTTAATAGTATAGAATAATAATAGATTGATTAAGTAATTATGTGATTGTATCTAAGTCTATTTGGTATCATTGCTATAACTAAGTAATAATTTACTGTGCTATAACTGTAATCAGTAAATACATTGTGTATCATTGTTATATCTAAATAATCAGTTATTATGCTGGGACAGATTGTGCCTTGAGTCTATATTTGGGCACCTTTCTCCCTACAGACAAGCAGCCTTCCCTAAGCCCTTCTGAAATCAGTTTTTTTCTTTTTTTTTTTAGAGATAGAGTCTTACTCTGTTGCCAGATGCCTGGCTGGAGTGCAGTGGCGCGATCTTGGCTCACTGGAACCTCTGTCTCCCAGGTTCGGGCAGTTCTGCCTTGGCCTCCCAAGTAGCTGGGACTACAGGTGCACGCCACCACACCCAGCTAGTTTTTGTATTTTTTTTTCTTTTCTTTTTTTTTTTTTTTTTAATGAGACGGAGTTTCGCTCTTGTTACCCAGGCTGGAGTGCAATGGCACCATCCCAGCTCACTGCAACCTCCGCCTCCTGGGTTGAAGCAATTCTCCTGCCTCAGCCTCCTGAGTAGCTGGGACTACAGGCGTGCGCCACCATGCCCAGCTAATTTATGTATTTTTAGTAGAGACAGTGTTTTACCATGTTGACCAGGATGGTCTCCATCTCTTGACCTCGTGATCCACCCACCTCGGCCTCCCAAAGTGCTGGGTTTATAAGCGTGAGGCACCAAGCCCAGCCTTTTATTTTTTTTTTAATTTTTAATTTTTTTTTTATGACTACTTTCATGCCATGTCTTTGTTATTAATGCAAACTGACATCATTTTGTCTATGGAAACCTTTGTGACTTCCCACAGCCCCCATTTGACTTTACAGCTCACCTTCACCGCACCTCTGGTCCATGTTGCCTGTTCCGTGTGATTCTTTTTGCGCCTTGGTTTTCACTGGATCCTGGTGAGAATAAGTCCCCAGAGGGAGAGGTGGGGCTGTGCTGGGCTGGCGCCCTCTGAGTGGAGCTCAGCCCTGACTTCACATTAGGGTGCTCAGGCATTTTGCAAACACATGTTTTTCTTCTGTTTCATCAGAGATTGCTATTATCATAGGGTGGGACGCACCCTCTATAATACTTCCATTGGTGCTGGTGATTCTCATCTGTGTCCAGCATTGAACATCAAGGCAGGTTCCTCCATGTTGAGAGCTGAGAGCAGCCTGCCATCCACAGGGAGGTGATGGGGCTATGCTCTGCATGGGGATTGGTCAGGGCCATGTCTGTGTCCTGAAGATCTGTGCCCTTCTGCAATGTGTGTGTTTACTTTTCCAGGAGGGGAGCAAAATCTAAAAAGGGCACAAAATTACCCTTGTAGGTCTATTTGTGAGACATTTTTGTTTTTTTTTGTTTTTGAGACGGAGTTTCGCTCGTTACCCAGGCTGGAGTGCAATGGCGCGATCTCGGCTCACCGCAACCTCCGCCTCCTAGGTTCAGGCAATTCTCCTGCCTCAGTCTCCTGACTAGCTGGGATTACAGGCAGGTGCCACCATGCCCAGCTAATTTTTTTTTTGTATTTTTAGTAGAGACGGTGTTTCACCATGTTGACCAGGATGGTCTCGATCTCTTGACCTTGTGATCCACACGCCTTGGCCTCCCAAAGTGCTGGGATTACAGGCATCCGCCACCGCGCCTGGCTGTTTTTTTAACATGGGGTTTCACCATCTTGGCCAGGCAGGTCTTGAACTCCTGACCTCATGATCCACCCACCTTGACCTCCCAAAGTACTGAGATTACAGGAGTGAGCCATCACATCCAGCCCGGTAAGACATTCTTATCTCTGCATGATCTCGGGTGCCGTGGTCAGCAGAGGACCATTTTTCTACAGGGTGAGGTCTCCCTGGTGTGTGTGTGTCACAGAAAAAAAAAAAGTGAGTAATACTTTCCAAAAAAAAGTAATATTTCTAAATATTAAAAAACAGTCTGGCCCGGTGATTCATGATTGCAATTCCAGGTCTTTGGGCTGAGGAGGGCAGATCACTAGGTCAGAAGATTGAGACCATCCTGGCCAAGATGGTGAAATCGCATCTCTACTAAAAATACAAAAAGTAGCTGGATGTGGCGTCATGTGCCTGTAATCCCAGCTGCTTTGGAGGCTGAGGTGGGAGAATCACTTGAACCCAGGTGGCAGACGTTGCAGTGAGCCAAGAGGCTGCCATTGAACCCCTGCCTGGCAACAGAGCTAGACTCCCTCTCCAAAAAAATAAAAGTAAAAATAAATTTTATATGTTTTTTATGTACAGGATTGATTTTAAAAGACTCATGTTACGTGAGGAATCCCCTAAGAAAAGCAAAGAAAAGGAGCCCAGGATGCCTCCTCCTAAGGTAAAGTGATAGTCCTTAGTGGATTATAAAGTCGTTGTTTGTTTCTGAAATGCCAGGTTTGTAGTAGCCGGTCTTCTGTGAGTCTGAAGCGTCCTGCCTGGCACGTGTGCTCACACTCACCCATGCCTTTTCTCAGTTCCTCTCATCTCCACTTAGATTCCATCTCCTATGACCCAGTGACGTGAGCTTGGGAAGAGGCTGCCCTGCGCGTGGTCCTGGGAAGGGCTCTCCCCAGACGTGGATGGAGACGGCGTGTGGGCCTTGTGCTGTCTGTGGTGTTGGTCAGCAGGGAATGTTCAGGGGCCACATCTGGATGCACATGAAGCTCTTTGTGGACCAGATCGGAGAAACTCTCTGTGATAGTCATACATTAATATGCACTGGTATCTGGAGGGGAAAAGGAGACACGTTAGAGGAGCTATTTAGTGTCTGGTTTTGTAACGCATTTGAAGTTACACTAGTGAGTCAATATGTCTCTGAGTCCAAACTTTTTATTTTGAAACGCAGGGTGTCACTCTTTGGTTCAGTCTGAAGTGCAGTGGCACAATGCTAGTTTACAGCAGCCTCGAACTCCTGGGCTCAGGTCATCCCTACATTAGCCTCCCAAGTGCTAGGGTATCAGGCATGTGCCATCATGGCTGCTAATTTTTAAAAATCTTTTATCATGTAGAGATGAGAACTTGGTATGTTGTCCAGGCTGGAGTAACATGGCAGAATCATAGCTCACTATAACCTTGAACTCCTGGCCCCAAGTGATCCTCCCACCTGAGCCTCCCAAATTGCTGGGATTACAGGTGTGAGATAGTCAGCACAGTGGGACTTTGCACTTCTAATGGCTTGGAATAGAATGGAAAGTGGAGATAGACAGCAGTGGTACAGGTGGCTTTATTCCATCATTGACTTTATTTTTTATTTTATTTTATTTTTTTTTTGCGACGGAGTTTCACTCTTGTTACCCAGGCTGGAGTGCAATGGCGCGATCTCGGCTCACTGCAACCTCCGCCTCCTGGGTTCAGGCAATTCTCCTGCCTCAGACTCCTGAGTAGCTGGGATTACAGGCACACGCCACCATGCCCAGCTAATTTTTTGTATCTTTAGTAGAGACGGGGTTTCACCATGTTGACCAGGATGGTCTCGATCTCTTGACCTCGTGATCCACCCGCCTCGGCCTCCCAAAGTGCTGGGATTACAGGCTTGAGCCACCGCGCCCGGCCCTCCATCATTGACTTTAAATTATGTAATCAGTATGAGTATCTAACTGCAGAGGATCCTTTAAATCATTTTCAGCACTTTGACCCCGTAGAGACTGTTTTTTTCCCCAGGGCTCTGATGTAGCAGGCATTTTATAAAACAATGATTGTAAGTTTGCTCTGACATAAACTTATTTCATTAGAGAGGATGAAGGCATTTTCTTTTCTTCCCCTTATTATGAAATGTATCTTTTGTTTTAAACATCACACAACATATACATGTGTTGCGTAGTAAAACGCCAGAGAAAGATGCACTATGCATTCCTTTTCCTGTCCAGCCTTCCACTTGTTTCCATGTCGACTCAATGGGGAATCAGTGTTAAGAGTTCTGTGGTGGCTGGGAGTGATGGCTCACACCTGTAATCCCAGCACTATTGCAGGCTGAGGTGGGTGGATTGCCAGATCAAGAGTTCGAGACAAGCCTGACCAATATGGTGAAACCCTGTCTCTACTGAAAATACAAAAGTTAGCCGGGTGTGGTAGTGCATGCCTGTAATCCCAGCTACTTGGGAGGCTGAGGCAGGGCAATCATTTGAACCCAGGAGGTGGACGTTGCAGTGAGATGAGGTCATGTCACTGTACTCCAGCCTAGGTGACACTGTTACACCTGAGCGAGTAAAGGAATGCACCACACTCTGAGATTGAATTATGAGTCCTTTATTTTAGCCGGTGACCCAGAGCTGGCTAACGCCCAAAATTGTCTCAGCCCCAAAGAAAGAGTTAAGGAGTTTCTTATACCCTACTTTGAAAAGGGAGGGGGAACCTAGCTGAAGCAATTTTTTCACAGAAGCAGAGTAAGCAAACAGTTAACAGATAAACTAGTGCATGAGAAATCAAGCAGTACCAGGTGCAAGGCTAGAGCTGTCATATAAAGACATACAACTTACAGATATGGGGCCTCTGGGTAATGGACAGCACCTGCATTCCCAGGCTCTAGTGGAACCGCTTAACTCAGCCTCTTACCTACAAATGTACTCTGGGATGTGCCCGCGGTCATCCTGCCCCAGCTACACACTGCAGTTACATACTTAATGAGTGGAGTAACTAAAACGAAGAAGCTAACATGAAGCCTGAACAGCTCTTAGCTAAGAAAGAGTCAGTTTAAGCCAACAAAAAGCAGGTTATCACAACACGGCAAGACTCCATCTCAAACAGAAAACAGAAGTGTTCTGTGGCAAATCAGCGTAATCTTATAGAAATATATTCATACATTGTTAGGAGGTTTTTTTTTTTTAAAGATGGGGTTTCACCATGATGGCCAGGCTGGTCTTGAACTCCTGACCTCAGGTGGGTGATCACCCACCTGGGCCTCCCAAAGTGCTAGGATTACAAACATGAGCCACCGCGCCTGGCCTTGTTAGGAGGTTTTTGAAAAACTCTTTGATGATCGGATTTTTTTTTTTTTTGAGACTGAGTCTTGGTCTGTTGCCAGGCGCCAGGCTGGAGTGCAGTGGTGTGATCTCATCTCACTGCAACCTCCACCTCCCGGGTTCAAGCAATTCTCCTGTCTCAGCCTCCCGAGTAGCTGGGATTACAGGCACGCACCACTATGCCCAGCTAATTTTTGTTTGCTTTTTTAGTAGAGACGGGGTTTCACCATGTTGACCAGGATGGTCTTGATCTCTTGACCTCGCGATCCACCCGCCTCGGCCTCCCAAAGTGCTGGGATTACAGGCGTGAGCCACCGCACCCAGCCTGTTGTATTATTAGTAGAGATGGGATTTCATCATGTTGGCCAGGCTGGTCTTCAACTCTTGGCCTCAAGTGATCCTCACGCCTTAGCCTCCCAGAGTGCTAGAATTTTAGATATGGACCCCAGGCCCGGCCTGATGAATATTTTGTTATCATGTTTTTATCCTGAAACTTTTGAAAATGTCCATGTCTCCAAGGTAGGAAACAAGACGGCTTTTTCTTTTAAATCTTCCTCGGAGTGTTCTCTGAATAACGATAGGTGAGTCCTCGATAATTTGGTTTTGTTTCTTTCCTTGTTTTTTGAAGAAGGAGTTTCATTTTTTTCACCCAGGCTGGCCTGCACTGGTGCTATTTCCGCTCACTCCAACCTCTCCCTCCCGGGTTCCAGTATTTTTCTGCTTCTGTCTGCCAAGGAGCTGGGATTACAGGCGTGCATTTCCATGTTCACTTAATTTTGTCCTTTTAGTAGAGAAAAGGTTTTACCATGTTGGCCAGGCTGGTTTCGAACTCCGGAGCTCGGGTGATCCACCTGCCTCTGCCTCTCAAAGTGCTAAGATTACAGGCATGAGCCACTGCACCTGGCTTGTGTTTTGTTGGTTTTTTTTCAGAGTCTCTGTACTGCCAGGCTGAAGTTCAGTGGTGTCACTGGGGTTCACTGTAACCTCCACCTCCCAGGTATAAGCAATTCTTATGCCTCAGCCTCTCAAGTAGCTGTAATTACAGGTGTCCGCCACCACGCATAACTAGTTATGTATTTCTAGGAAAGATGGGGCTTAACCATGTTGCCCAGGGTGGTGTCAACCTCCTGGATCTATGTGATCTCCGTGACAGCTTTTTGCTGTTACCAAGAATAACACACTGGCTGTGAGTGTGGTGACTTCACTGCAAAGTTGGGCTGCTCAAGAACTGATTGATTCTTCTTGGATTTGCCATTTCATCTTTTAGATGTGGGAAGATTTCATCCCTACCCCCAGCTGCAGTGCTGCTCTCTCTGCCTGAGAACATGAGAAATTTGCCACTCAGTTAAGCAGAGCTTACTACTGTGGTATTACTACTATGTTCTTTTTGTATTCGATGAAAAAGAAAGCCCTTTTTATTTATATTTTTTATTCCTTGAGAGTCTGTAAATTTCATTAATTGTGGAAATGTATACGTAAAATGAATTTCAGTACTTTGCTCAGCATTCTTTTCCTGTATTTTGAGAGCTGTTTTGTATTTAGTTTAGTTCTGTTGGGGAAGCAGCAATGTTGGAAGGGTTTACGGTGTGCCCACATAAACTGGCTATAAGTAATACATAACATAGACTGGTTATAAGTAATGTATAAAAGGAATCAGGAAAGTAAACTGCGGAAGGCCACGGAGGCCTCTGGGGAGGAAGGCCTCCCTATGCCAGCATGGTCCCAGGAACACAGTGACCTAAGCTCTGATATTGTAAACATAGTGCCAAGGACGTAACCCTCCCTTGAATCACTGGAATGTAGCCAGACATGAAGGCTCCTTGCTGTGCCCGCTCCCACCAGCTGCATTGTCTATTGACAAGCATTCGCTTTTAGCTCTTGAGAGACTCACATAAACCACTGCTATCGATTTTATGTTTGATGCACAGCCTCCCTTCACCAGTTCACCCTGCCACCTGCACTATAGATAAACGTGTGGAAACCAGAACTCCGGACCTTCGCTGCCTCCAGTACAAGTGATGGCCGCTGGGCCCACTTTCTTTTTTTTTTTTTTTTTAAATATGGGGTTTCACCATGTTGGCCAGGATGGGTGATTTGCCCACCTCGGCCTCCCAAAGTGCTGGGATTACAGGACTGAGCCACCACACCTGGCCCCATTTTCATTCTTAATCTGTCATCTTTTCATTTCTTTGTCACCACTGAACTCTGGGTACCCATGGATAGGGTGTGGGGGCTGGCTCCCTACAAATTCTTTATTTTTGCCTTTAAGTTTTGTTCACATTATGCATTTTTTTAAGGGTAAAACAAATGTTTCTTCACATGACCTTTCTTTTTTTTTTTTTTTTTTTTTTTTGAGACAAAGTTTCACTCTTGTTGCCCAGGCTGGAGTGGAATGGCACCATCTTAACTTTCTGCAACCTCCACCTCCTGGGTTCAAGCACTTCTCCTGCCTCAGCCTCCCAAGTAGCTGGAATTACCAGGACATGCCACCATGCGCAGCAAAGTTTTGTGTTTTTAGTAAAGATGGGGTTTCATCATCTTGGCCAGGCTGTTCATGAACTCCCAACCTCAGGTATCTACCCGCCTCAGCCTCCCAAAGTACTGAGATTATACAGGTGAGCCATCTTGCCTAGGCCCATGCTCTCTATTTGCATTTTCTTGTTTTATTTTGCTTTGTAAGTTTTGCCTCGTTGGTGATTATGACATCCTATAGTATTTAAATTTAATTTTATTGTTAAAAATTTGATGGCAGCCGGGCTCAGTGGCTAAAGACTGTAATCTTGACACTTTGACAGGCCAAAGCAGGAGTTCAAGGCCTGCCTGGTCAACATGGTGGAACCCTGTTTTTACTAAAAGTACAAAAAATTAGGTGGGATTGGTGGCAAGCAGTTGTAATCCCAGTTACTCAAGAAACTGAAGCAAAAGAATTGCTCAAAGCTGAAAGGCAGAGGTTGTAGTGAGCCAAGGTCATGTCATTGCACTCCAGCCTGGGTGACGAGAGTGAAACTTCCTCTCAAAAATATAAATAAAAATAAATTTGGTTTATATTTAATTTTAATTTTTGTGTATCTCTCGTAGGTATTTCAGTTAATTTTAAAGATTCAGGTAATGTATGTCAGAGCAAATTCATATGAAGTCAGCAAACACCTCCCTATTTTGCTTTTCAAAATACTTTTGATTTCCCTTAGACAGAACACACTTTATTGAAATTTCAGTCTTTTCCCTTTAATGGCTCTTAATGTTTACAACTGTAAAAGTCTGTTTCTTTGTTTTCATTGCCCCATTTTATCTGAGACAGGTATAGCAATCTTGCTATCAACACTTAGTTTGAATTAGACATGTCAATCTTTGATGATGTGTTTCAGTAGTTTCTTTGTTTGGCTGTGAAGTAGTGTCAGATATATTCATATTAGTATGCAGTAGAGTTATAGGACTTTGTCTTGCAAAACTGAAACTCTTGTACCCACTAGGAGCTAACTTTTCCATCCAGAACATTCAATCCTGCAGAGCGTAGCTGCAGATGTAGTGGTGACCAACTCCCTCAACTTCTGTTTAACTGAGAAAGACCTAATTTTGAAATATTTTTTAAAGGATCCTTTTCTCAGGTATAGCGGTTTTATTTGCAGGTGCGTTTTTTTGAAGCTTTGACTGTTCCATCCTACTTACTTGCAGACTCTGATGTTTCTACTGAGCAATTTCTTAAGAATGTTACAGCAACACCATCTTGGGTGACAGCTCTTCTTTTGGCTATTGTTAGAATTTTCTTTATCTCTGAATTTTGATAATTTTATTATGATGTTGTTTGTTGTAGGTCTCTTAGATTATCCTAGTTGGATATTTTTAAGATGTTGAATTTGTTTCTTTTGCCTTCTGAAATTAGAAAATTTTGAGCGTTATGTCTTCCAGTAGGCTTTTCTGTTCCTTTCTGACTCTCACTCTCTTCTGGATTTCTGGAATTTTTTTTTTTCTTTAGACGGAATTTTGTTCTGTCGTCCAGGCTACAGTGCAGTGGTGCATGCTGGGCTGACTTCAACCTCTGCCTCCTGGGTTGGAGTGATTCTCTCACCTCAGCCTCCCAAGTAGCTGAAAGTACAGGTGCACACCACCACACCTGGCTAATAGTTGTATGTTTAATCCAGAAGGAATTTTACAATGTTGGCCAGGTCAGTCTTAAACTCCTGACATCAGGTGATTTCCCCCACCCAGTCCTTCAAAGTGCTGAAATTACAGGCGTGAGCCACCCCGCCCGGCCTGGGGCTTTCATAAGGTATAGGATGTTGTGCTTGATGGCGTCCTGTTGGTCTGTTTAGACTCCTTTTATTTTGATTCATTCTTTGTTGTCGTTTCTTTTCCTCTTCACTAATTTTTGGTTGTTGTTGTTGAGATGGAGCTTTGCTCTTGATACCCAGGCTGCAGTGCAGTGATGCGATCTTGGCTCAGTGCAACCTCCGCCTTTCCAGTTCAACTGGTTCTCCTGCCTCAGCCTCCCAAGTGGCTGGGACTACAGCTGTGTGCCACCACGCCCAGCTAATTTTTGTATTTTTAGTAGAGTTGAGGTTTCACCATGTTGGCCAGGATGGTCTCTTGATATTTTGATCTTGTGATCTGCTCGCCATCGTAAGTGCTGGTATTATAGGCATGAGCCACCATGCCTGGCCAAGCCCATGATTTGTGTATAAACACATCATTTGTGTGTGCTCTCCTCTCTCTCTTTCTGTCATATGTATTTGTCTGTATGTGTCTGTATATATATATATATATTTTTTATTTTTATTTTATTTTTTTTCTGAGAAAGAGTCTCATTCTGTTACCCACGCCAGAGTGCAGTGGCGTGAAACCTCTGCCTTCAGAGTTCAAGCAATTCTCCTGCTTCAGCTTCCCAAACAGCTGGGATTACAAGGGCTTTTCCCAACCGCACCCAGCTAATTTTTTTATTTTTAGTAAATATTAGGTTACCCCAGGTTGGCTAGGTTTGTCTCCAACTCCTGACTTCAAGTAATCCAGTCCCCTCGGTCTCCCAATGTGATGGAATTACAGGTGTGAGCCACTACACCTGGCCTTATTAATATACACATATATATAGAGAGAGACAGCATCTAAGTCTAGAGCCCAAGCTGGAGTGCAGTGGTATAATCTTGGCTCATGGTGAAATTCACCTCTGGGGCTCAAGCGAATCTCTTCCCTCACCCTCCCAAGTAGTTGGGAGAAGAGGTGTGTGCCAACACACCCAGTTAATTTTTCTGTATCTTTGGTAGAGACCGGGTTCTACCGTGTTGCCCTGGGTGGTCTTGAACTCCTGAGCTCAGGTGATCCACCCGCCTCAGCCTCCCAAAGTACTGGGTTTCCAGGGGTGAGACTCTCACTCAGCAATATATTTTTTATATTGTCCGTGAAACTGGGACTTCCACAGTGGCTTAGAAGATTTTTAAATCTATCATGGAAAAGTATACTAAAAAGCAACTATACGGCAAAAATGTCCAAAGATACCTTAACACGGATTTGTCAGAGCACAGTCTGATATAACAATACTTATTTTCTTTTTTTCTCATTTCATGTGAAGTTGATAACTCAGTTCTCTATAACATTTTGTTGAAATGTGTTTTTCATTTTAGGGACTCTTGACTTTCAGGGATGTGGCTGTAGAATTCTCTTTGGCGGAGTGGAAATGCCTGACCCCTGCGCAGAGGGCTTTATACAGGGATGTGATGGTGGAGAACTACAGGAACCTGGAGTCTGTGGGTGAGGAAAACGTTCCTCCAGACAAGAGAAATCTGCCCTTGTCCATCTTGGCTCTTCCTGGTATGTATTCTCTGTTGCAGTTTTGCCCATGTATGCTTTTGTTGTACATGTCATTGATTTCTGCAGACCCTCCTCTGAAGCATGGATAGCTTCTTAGGGACTCGCCTATGCAGTGACTTTACATAAAAACAGAAAATTCATGAACACTTTGACTAATACAGTTGAACATCATCCTTCTCTAGGCAGAGATGCCCCTGGAGGCCCTGAGCAGAATTGTCTGCATGGTCCAGGATATGAGATAGAAAGCATGACACTGACTGACAAGTGTTTCCAGCTCTGGTTCTGGGTTTTTTTTGTTGTTGGCTTTTTGTTTTTGAGACAGTGTCTCCCTCTGTTGCCCAGGCTGGAGTACACTATTGTGATTTCAGCTCATTGCATCCTCCACCTCCTGGGTTCAAGCAATTCCATACCTTAGCCTCCCAACCTAACTGGAATTACAGGCACATGCCACCAGACCTGGCTAATGTTCTTATTTTTATTAGAAATAAGGTATCACCATATCACCATGATGGCCAGGTTTGTCTCAAACTCCTGGTCTCAAGTATTCTACAAGCTTCAGCCTCTGGCCAAGTGTTGGGATTACACATGTGAGCCGTCATGCCCGGCTTTTCTTTCTGGATTTTGAGGAGAATCACAGAAGCGTCTCACTGGCACTGTGACTGTGTTCTTCACATAAACTAAAGATTATCTTCTCTGAGCAGCAGTCACTGCTGTAGAAATTCCTCCTGGCTGGGGACGACATCGTTCAGGTTCACTGCTTCATACATATAAGGCTCTTGGCTGAACTCGTTTTTATGCTGACATGGAATTTTGCTCTTGTTGCCCAGGCTGGAGTGCAATGGTGAAATCTCTACTCACTGCAACCTCTGCCTTTTGGGTTCAAGCAATTCTGCCTCAACCTCCCGAGTAGGTGGGATTTACAGGCACTTACCACCACACCTGGCTAATGTTTGTATTTTTAGTAGAGATGGGTGTTCTTAAACTTTCAAGATTACATTTGGGAAGTTTAAAATAACTACTGTTCTTTGTGTAATATTTGCACATTTCAGTTTTAACTATTATTTACCTTCTGTACTTAATTGGAAATCTACTGGTCTTTATATTTTTCAGATAGCTTTTTAAAATCTATGATGGAGTTCTCATCAACAGGGCAAGGTAGTACAAGAGAAGGGATCCACACAGGGACATTGGGAAAATGTACAAGTCATCACATTGGAGATTCTTGCTTCCCAGAAGTTGAGAAAGATATTCATGAGTTTGAGTTTCAGAGGCAAGAAGTCAATGGAAATGGCCATGAAGCACTCATGACAGAACCCAAGGAGTTGACTGGTAGTACAGAGCAATATGATGACGGCTGTGCTGGCAAGAAGCCTATTGGAGATCAGCTTGGATTAAGCTTTCATTCGCATCTGCCTGAACTGCGCATATTTCAGACCGAAGGGAACATTGATAATCAGGTAGAGAAGTCTGCCAATGATGATTCGTCAGTTTCAACAGCCCAAAACGTTTCTTGTAGGCTCAAAACCCATGTTTCTAACAAGCATGAGAATAATGTCCTCCATTCTTCATTATTCACACAAAAAGAGGAAGTACACATGACAGAAAAACCTTTTTATTGTAATGAGTGTGACAAAGCCTTTCATAATAGTTCACTCTTAAGGAGACATCAAATAACCCATTCAGGAGAGAAACAAAACAAATGTGATGTATGTGGCAAAGTCTTTCATAAGAAGCACAACCTTGTATGTCACCATAGAGTTCATATAGGAGAGAAACCTTACAAGTGTAATGAGTGTGACAAGACCTGTCAGAAGTCATCCCTGCAATGCCATCATAGACTTCATACTGGAGATAAACCTTACACTGGTAATGAATGTGGGGAAAGTTTTAGTAGAAAAGCACGCCTTTCACATCATCAGACCCTTCATACTGGAGAGAAACCTTACAAATGCAATATTTGTGACAAGGTTTTCCGGAGTCATTCATACCTTCGAGAGCATCAGAGAATTCACACTGGAGAGAAACCTTACAAGTGTAATGAGTGTGGCAAGACCTGTCAGAAGTCATCCCTGCAATCCCATCATAAAATTCACACTGGAAAGAAACCTTACACATGTAATGAATGTGGCAAGGTTCTTAATAAACAAGCAATTATTTCACGTCACTGTAGACTTCATGCTGGAGAGAAACCTTATACATGTGAAGAATGCAACAAAGTTTTTAGTCACAGATCACACCTTGAAAGACATAATGGAATTCATACTGGAGAGAAACCTTACACATGTAATGAATGTGGTGAGGGTTTTAATCAAAAGTTACAGTTTGCATATCATCTTAGACATCATACTGGAGAGAACCTTTACAGGTGTAGTGAGTGTGGCAGGACCTTCAGTCAGTCATCATACCTTGTAGTTCATCAGAGAATTCATAAAGGAGAGAAACCTTACAAGTGTAATGAGTGTAGCAAGACCTTCAGTCAGATGTCATCCCTTACATATCATCGTAGTCTTCATACTGGAGAGAAACCTTATGAGTGTAGTGAGTGTGGCAAGACCTTCAGTCAGATGTCATCCCTTGTAGTCCATCATAGACTTCACACTAGAGAGAAACCTTACAGATGTAATGAGTGTGGCAAGACCTTTAGTCAGACATCATTCCTTTTAGTTCATCGTAGAATTCATACTGGAGAGAAACCTTACAAGTGTAATGAATGTGGCAAGACCTTCAGTCAGATGTCATCTCTTACCTACCATCGTAGTGTTCATACTGGAGAGAAACCTTACAAGTGTACTGAGTGTAGCAAGACCTTCAGTCAGTCATCATCCCTTTTAGTTCATCATAGTCTTCATACAAGAGACAAACCTTACAAGTGTAGTGAGTGTAGCAAAACCTTCCGTTGGTCATCATCCCTTTTAGTTCATCGTAGACTTCATACTGGAGAGAAACCTTACAAGTGTAATGAGTGTGGCAAGACCTTCAGTCAGATGTCATCCCTTACATGCCATCGTAGTGTTCATACTGGAGAGAAACCTTACAAGTGTACTGAGTGTAGCAAGACCTTCAGTCAGTCATCATCCCTTTTAGTTCATCATAGTCTTCATACAGGAGACAAACCTTACAAGTGTAGTGAGTGTAGCAAAACCTTCCGTTGGTCATCATCCCTTTTAGTTCATCGTAGAATTCATACAGGAGAGAAACCTTACAAGTGTAATGAATGTAGCAAGACCTTCAGTTACAGGTCATCTTTTACGTACCATCGTAGTCTTCATACAGGAGAGAAACCTTACAAGTGTACTGAGTGTGGCAAGACCTTCCGTTACAGGTCTTTTACGTACCATCGTAGTCTTCATACAGGAGAGAAACCTTACAAGTGTACTGAGTGTGGCAAGACCTTCACTCAATCATCATCCCTTTTAGCTCATCGTAGAATTCATACAGGAGAGAAACCTTACAAGTGTAATGAGTGTTGCAAGACCTTCATTCAAAAGGCATCCCTTACAAAGCATCGTAGACTTCATACTGCCAAAAAACTTTAGAAATGTAATGAGTGTGGCAAGACCTTCAGGCAGACGTCATCTCTTGTAGTCCATTGTAAACTTCATACTGGAGAGAAACCTTAGAAGTGTAATGAATGTAGCAAGATCTTCACTCGAAATTCAGCCCCTGTAATTCATAAGGCAGTTCATTCTGGAGATAAACTGACAAGTGTAATGGATGTGGCAAGGTTTATGATTAACAAACACACCTTGCACAACATTAGAGAGTTCATATTGGAGAGAAACCTTACAAATGTAATGAATGTGGCAAAGCCTTTAGAGTGCAGTCAACACCCACCATCAAGCAATCTATGGTATAAGGAAACGTAATGATTCTCACAATGTTTTCAGTAGTTACAACCTGTAGGGCTGAGGGCCCCACAGGGTCATGGGGTGAGCCTTATGCTGTACTGAGACGCAGGATCCAAGATATAAAGAGACAGGACTCAGAAGTACAAAGAAAATGCAGCTGGGCTCAGGGGGCCACGCCACCTATAAGTGGAGTCAGGCGAGGCCCCGAATGTCCAGAAGTGTGAGTATTTATTGTGTATAGGTTAGTGGGCAGGGCAGTGAGTGAAATCATCTTTAAGGATAGTGATAGGGTCGTGAGCAATAAAATATGGGGTCTACCCCCATTCGTCACCTAGGCCAGGAGGTGGACAGTGCACAGCAAGGGGCCCATTCCCATGAAGGCAAGGGCCATGTGCAGTAAGGGGTCCACCCCCATTAGGTCACTGAGGCTTGAAGGTGGGCCGTGCGCGGTGTGCAATACTTCTATCTATGGTCAAACTTTTTTTTTTTTTTTTTTTTGAGACGGAGTTTTGCTCTTGTTACCCAGGCTGGAGTGCAATGGCATGATCTTGGCTCACTGCAACTTCTGACTCCTGGGTTTAGGCAATTCTCCTGCCTCAGCCTCCCGAGTAGCTGCGACTACAGGTGCGCACCACCATGCCCAGCTAATTTTTTGTATTTTTAGTAGAGACGGGGTTTCACCATGTTGGCCAGGATGGTCCTGATCTCTTAACCTCGTGATCCACCTGCCTCGGCCTCCCAAAGTGCTGGGATTACAGGGGTGAGCCGCTGCGCCTGGCCAAACTACTAAGATTTATAGGAGGATGCTTTAAGTCACAGCAGTGACAGAGCTGTCAAGGTTACCACCACCACCTGGCAGCTTCCAATGGGTTCTATGGGAAGATGCTTTTCGAGCAGCACAGTAGCAAGAGCTGATAAAGTTCACAGTCACCAAGGTGGATTGCCGGTCTGAGGGCAGCCTTCCACAAGAACTGGAGCAAGGTCCTACAACTCCTTTATCAGGAGGAGTGGCTCTCGCTCCAAGCCTGCCATACAGCGGGTATCTTTACAATACTGAACACTGTCACCTGGGCCATGGATTCTTGTCCTGGTATAACTTTTTTTCCCTTAAATCATGATCTGCACTGTGTCTGCTCTAGGCATTCCTGTGATTATAAGCTGCTTATCCCTTAATTCATGCTCTGTACTGTGTCCACTCTAGGCATTCCTCTGATTATGAACTAAGATATAGGTATATATGTAGGGAAATATTCATTAGGTACTCATACTATCAACTATTATATGATTATATACAGAGGATTATATAAAGGGATTCGTCAAGCCCTATTTCTATAAACTATTATATGAGCCGGGCGTGGTGGCTCAAGCCTGTAATCCCAGCACTTTGGGAGGCCGAGGTGGGTGGATCACGAGGTCAAGAGATCGAGACTATCCTGGTCAACACGGTGAAACCCTGTCTCTACTAATAATACAAAAATTTAGCTGGGGATGGTGGCGCACGCCTGTAATCCCAGCTACTTGGGAGGCTGAGGCAGGAGAATTGCCTGAACCCAGGAGGCGGAGGTTGCGGTGAGCCGAGATCATGCCATTGCACTCCAGCCTGGGTAACGGGCGAAACTCCATCTCAAAAGTAAATAAATAAATAAACTATTATATGATTATGTAAAGGATTATATAAAAGGAAATAAGCCGGGTGCGGTGGCTCAAGCCTGTAATCCCAGCATTTTGGGAGGCTGAGGCAGGTGGATCACGAGGTCAAGAGATCGAGACCATGCTGGTCAACATGGTGAAACCCCGTCTCTACTAAAAATACAAAAAATTAGCTGGGCATGGTGGTGCATGCCTGTAATCCCAGCTACTCAGGAGGCTGAGGCAGGAGAATTGCCTGAACCCAGGAGGCGGAGACTGCGGTGAGCCGAGATTGCACCATTGCACTCCAGCCTGGGTAACGAGAGTGAAATTCTGTCTCAAAAAAAAAAAATAGCTGAGTAGTAACACTATAAAGTGAGTGTGCCAGGGTTCTGCTTAGCTCTCATTCCTCGGTGCCTATATGTGGGTTACCCACAACAACCATTGCAAATTATTAGAGAATCCATAATAAAGAGACATCTTACAAGTGTAATAAATGTGACAAGTTGTTCCATCATTGTTTATACCTGGCAGTTCATCAGGAAACTCATACTGGAAAGAAACCTTACCATTGTCATGATTGTGGCAAGATCTTCAGTCAAGCTCCCTCTTATGCAAAACACGGGAGAATTCATACAGGAGGGAAACCTCACTAGTGTGATGATTGTGGCAAAGCCTGTACTTCATGTTCACACCACATTACACATCAGAAAATCCACACTGGGCAGAAATCTTACAAATGTCATAGTGTGGCAAGGTCTTCAGTCCACACTATGTGGCAAAGTCACTCCTTGCAGAACATCAGAATGTTCATTTTTTGGTATAACTGCTCCAAATGCAATAAGTATAGCAAACCATTAAGCATTAATTGACACTGGAGTCAATTCAGTATTGACTTGAGTTTGATTTGACTTAACATTGAGTTCGAGCATTAATTGACATAAAAAGTGTTTATGTTAAAGAATGGGCTGGGCACAGTGACTCACACCTGAAATCCCAGCACTTTGAGAAGCCAAGGCAGATCGATCACTTGAGGTCAGCAGTTAATGCAGACTTTTTTTTTTTTTTTTTCCTTTTTTGTGATGAAATCTTTCTGTTGTCACCCAGGCTGAAGTGCAATGGTATGGTCTTGTCTCATTGCAATCTGTTACCTTGCAGTTAAGCAATTCTTGTGCCTCAGCCTCTTGAATAGCTGGAATTACAGATGCATGCCACTACGCCATGCTAATTTTTTTTTTTTTTGAGACCGAATTTCGCTCTTGTTACCCAGGCTGGAGTGCAATGGCGCGATCTCGGCTCACCGCAACCTCCGCCTCCTGGGTTCAGGCAATTCTCCTGCCTCAGCTTCCTGAGTAGCTGGGATTACAGGCAGGCGCCACCATGCCCAGCTAATTTTTTGTATTTTTAGTAGAGACGGGGTTTCACTGTGTTGACCAGGATAGTCTCGATCTCTTGACCACGTGATCCACCCGCCTCGGCCTCCCAAAGTGCTGGGATTACAGGCTTGAGCCACCGCGCCCGGCCAATTTTTGTATTTTTATATGTTTTTTTTTCTTGAGATGGTGTCTCGCTCTGCTGCCGGACTGGAGTGCAGTGGTATGGTCTCAGCTAGCTGCAACCTCTGCCTCCTGGCTTCAAGCGATTCTTGTACATCAGCCTTGTGAGTAGCTGAGACTACAGGTGCGTACCACAACGCCCAGCTAGTTTTCGTACTTTTAGTAGAGACATGGTTTCAATGTGTTGGCCAGGATTGTCTCAGTACTTGACCTTATGATCCTCCCGCCTTGGCTTCTTAAAGTGCTGGAATCACCAGAGCAAGCCCCCCAACTTGGCTTGTTTCTTATTCTTGTAAACAAAAACTAGGCTGATGCGGGGCTAATACCTGTAATTCCAAGATTTTGGAAAGCCAAGGTGGGTGGATCACTTGAGTTCGAGATGAGCCTGTCCAATATGGTGAAGCTCCATCTCTACTAAAAATACAAAAATTAGCTGGGTGTCATGGCAAGCACCTCTAATCTTAACTACTCAAGAGACTAAGGCAAAAAAAAAAAAAAAAAAAAAATCACTTGATCCTGGGAGGTGAAGGTTGCAATGAGCCATGATTGTGCCACTGTATTTTTGCCTGGGTCACAGGGGTCACCCTGTTTATTAAAAAAAAAAAAAGCCAGGTGTGGTGGCTCACGCCTGCAATCCCAGCACTTTGGGAGGCTGAGGCAGGTGGTTTGCTTGAGGTAAGGAGTTCCAGACCAGCCTGGCCATGGTGGTTCATGCCTGTAATCCCGGCACTTTGGGAAGCTGAGGCAGGCAAATCACGAGGTCAGGAGATCCAGACCATTCTGGCTAACAGGGTGAAATCCCGTGTCTCCTAAAAAAAAAGTACAAAAAATTAGGCATAGTCACACGACCTGTGGTCCCAGCTACTTGGGAGGCCAACAGGAGGAGAAGGTTGGAGCTAATACTGCGCCACTGAACTACAGCTTAGGCAACACAGCGAGTACTTATATCTAAAATACTTAGTTCCATATAATGTTTCTATATAGTGATATAGGTATTGTAGTCGGAGCTGTACCGACAGATTTAGTGCTGATTTATATAATCATCTATGACTATATAGTAGTTTGTCGTAGGAGGAATGCCTAGAGCAGTTACAAAGCGGAAGCAGTATATGAGGAAACAGCCAGACCAGGACAAGAACAAAGACCCAGGCGGTGGCGTCCCTGCCTGAAAGGGCATACGCTGTATGGCAGTGAATGGAGAATATAAAGGGAGAGGATTTCTATTCTGTTCTGTGGATTGTCAGCATGAAATTGTAGGTTCCGCTCAAGCAGGGCTTTCAATTTCAAATTCTAGTTTGCATTTCTATTCCAGACAATTCCAAGGCTTTTGAATCGTCCTTCAGCCTTCCTGGCCTGTCTCACCTCCAAACCCCAAAAACGGGCGCTGGGAGCCAGGCTGAGAAACACACAAGTCTCGCCACGGCCCGCCCTCTGCTAGCTCTGAAAGGCAAGGTCTCTCCGCCTCGCGCCCCGCCCCTCCCTTGCCCACCCCCTCGTGGGTCCCGCCCAGGCTTGCCTTCAGCGCTGCGCACGCAGATTCGCGCAGACTCGGAAGGAGATCGCATGGGATGAAGGTTATACCGCGGTGCGTGAGTTTTCCTCTGTCTTGTCTGCGCTTCTCAGGTCCCCGGCGCTTGTGTACCTGGGTAGGGTCCCCACAAACCGGGATATTCTCACCCTGCCCTCCTTCACCTCGTGCAAATTGAGACATCCCTGTGAGAGTCCGGGGGGTCCCTTACTTTTTGATTTAAAGTTGCCCTGCGGCTGGTCCCCTCTCCGGTCTTTCTGCCATAGGGCAATGTATACCCTTTTTATTGCATAATTTTTCCGCTCAAAACCTTTTTCTGACTTCTCCCTCCCCGCAGTTTTTGAAGTCATCACGCGAGAGGTGGATTCCCGCCTTGGGCACCTCCCACCCTCGCCTTCGTCGCCCCTTGAAGCCCAGCGCCACCGTCCCAATCCCGGGGAGGCCGCATCCTCTGCCTCGTCCTGGGATCCTGCAGACCCCACCCTTGTCTTAAGGCGCCATCGCCCCCCAGCTCCTTCCTCGTTCCGAACCCTGCTGCACCCCAGGTCTCCCCTCCGCAGTCACCGCTTCCCCTGAGCCCGCGTTGGGGAGGTGCCCAGGGCCTGTCCTGTGACAGGAGGTGTTCTTGCCTGCCCAGCTCCAGCCCTTGGAGAATGTGCTTCTCCAGCATGTAGGCGACTTACTCCAAACCCTCCTGTGATTGTGTGGGCCAAAGGGATCAGGAGACAGAGCAGTAGAAAACCTGAGACAGAGAAAAGAAGAATGAGAAAGACACATAACAGATGGCAAAGTAGAGGATGGGTAAGGGATTTACCAAGAGACAGCAAAAGTGAAAAAAAAAAAAAAAGCAGGAGGGGAAAAGCAACTGGAGAAATGTGGAGAAAAGCGTGATGTACAGAGAGATGAAGGACAGCAAGGTAGGGATGGGGCAGCAAAGAGGGAGGCTCATGAGAGTGAGGGAGAGGAGGAGGGACTTGGAGCCGGGGCAGACAGAGCAGAGTGGTGCTGGAGGCAAGGAGAACAGAGGGAGCCACGGCAGGGAGGACACCTGGGGATGTGGGGTGCCAGAGAGTGGGGACTGGG
The DNA here is from genome assembly GCA_031835075.1 of Saguinus oedipus. NCBI lineage: Eukaryota > Metazoa > Chordata > Mammalia > Primates > Cebidae > Saguinus > Saguinus oedipus. Next base: position 53,738,900 of record CM063187.1, on the reverse strand, counting down.
GTACAACAGGGAAGAGAGAATTTAACAGGGAGAGAAGAGGAGGGGCAGAGAGGGGAGAAGAGGCGAAGATATGAAGATTAAGGACGACGGAAAGATTGAGAAGGAGCACTTAAATAAGTGGCCAGGATGGAGCAGAAGAGGTGGAAAAGAAGGAATAGAGGGGAGAACGGGATAAACAGCAGGAGAGGAGAGCGGTACAAAGTGAGGAGCAGAATTCCAGAAAAAATGACAAGAAAAGAGCTAGAGGGAGAAGGAGAGAATGAGAGACCAGCTGGGCAACATAGACCCCCATCTCTGCCCCCCCAAAAAAATTAACTGGGCTTGGTGGTGTGCACCTGTAATTCCAGCTACCCTGGAGACCCAGGCAGGAGAATCGCTTGAGCCCAGAAGGTGCAGGCTGCCGTGAGCCAAGATTATGCCACTGCACTCCAGCCTGGTCAACAGAGCATGACCCTGTCTCAAAAGAAAAAAAGGGATGGGAGAGCAATGTATTCTCTCTATTTTTTTGAGAGAAGGTTTTGCTAATGTTGGGCAGGCCGGAGTGCAATGTTGCGATCTTGACTCACTGCAAACTCCACCTCCTGGGTTCAAATAATTCTCCTGCCTCAGCCTCCCGAGTAGCTGGAATTAAAGGAGACCACCACCATGACCAGCTAATTATTTGTATTTTTAGTAGAGATGAGATGTCACCATGTTGGCCAGGCTGGGCTCCAGCTCCTGGCCTCGGGCAATTCGCCTGCCTCAGCCTCCCAAAGTACTGGGATTACAGGCATAAGCCATCGCGCCCGGCCACCCATGTATTCTTGATTGAAAAAATTTGCTTATGTCTTAGTTCTACAACTGACCTTCTTTCATTGTTTTCAAGGTCAATAGCTGTGTGTTCACCCTTCTGCATTTTATTTTATGTATTTATTTGTTTTTTGAGACGAAGTTCACTCTTGTCGCCCAGGCTAGAGTGCAGAGGCACGATCTCGGCTCACCACAACCTCTACCTCCCATGTTTAAGCAATTCTCCTGCCTTGGCCTCCCGAGTAGCTGGGATTATAGGCCTCTATCACTGTGCCCAGCTAATTTTTGTGTTGTTTTTGTTTTTTGGTTTTTGATGGAGTTTTCACTCTTGTTACTCAGGCTGGAGTGCAATGGCGCGATCTCGGCTCACCGCAACCTCCGCCTCCTGGGTTCAGGCAATTCTCCTGCCTCAGCCTCCTGAGTAGCTGGGACTACAGGCACATGCCACGATGCCCAGCTAATTTTTTGTATTTTTAGTAGAGACGGGGTTTCACCATGTTGACCAGGATGGTGTCGATCTCTTGACCTCGTGATCCACCCGCCTCGGCCTCCCAAAGTGCTGGGATTACAGGCGTGTGCCACTGCGCCCGGCCCAGTTTTTGTGTTTTTAGTAGAGACGGAGTTTCTCCATGTTGGTCAGACTGGTGTTGAACTCCTGATCTCAGGTGATCTACCTACCTAGGGCCCCCAAAGTGCTGGCATTATAGGTGTGAGCCACTGCACCCAGCCTCACACTTCTGCATTTTATAAATGTTGCTGTGACTTTCTTATAAGGAAGAATTAAATGTAGGGAATTAATGGCATCAGAACCTTGCAAAAGAAGTTTCTTTAGCCCAGGTATGTAATGGATGGTTCTCTAATTTTTAATGATTGGGGTGATAAAGACCAACCCTTCCCATTAGCCCTTCCGGGACACCATGTGAGAATTCAGGCACACCTCACTCATCTCAGACCTTCTCAGAGTAACGTGGTGTGAATGTCTCCCTCTCTGAGCATCAGTGACTCTCCCTACAACTTGGAGATGAGAAGCTAGACCAGAAAAGCTCAACCTGAGTGACCCTGGCCCCGGAAATTTTTGGCAAAATAGAGTGCGTGTTTGGGTGTGGCTTTTCTTCTGGGACAGGGGAGTGGCCAGTTGTAATTAGAATTTTCAATGTCATGCAATACCCAAAAAATGAAAAAAAAAAAGAAGAAGAATGGAAGAAACATAGGTGTAGACTCAGAGACCATCTTCCAAGGCCGTTCTCCGTATTAGGATATCACAGCTCAGTCTAAAGCAGGTCATGTCGGTCCCTGGCAGGGAACCATCTACCAGCTTCCCGTGTTCCTCAGGACAAAAGCCCGACTCCTCCGTGTGGCTCCACAGCCCTGTGTCCGGGCCCCAGCCAGTGTCCAGCCTCCTCCTGGGAGCCTGCCCTCATCTCATGACTCCCTCTGCCCCAGTCACAGTTGCTTATCAGTCAGTCTCTATCACGTGACTCACGTTTTATTATCTCTTCATCAATCACATAAAAATGCTCTTTATTTTTCTTTTCTATTTTTGTTTTTGTTTTTTGGAACAGAGTTTCACTATATTGTCCAAGCTGTGAGTGTAGTTTCATGATCTTGGCTCACTGTAACCTCTGTCTTCTGGGTTCAAGCCATTCTTGTGCCTCAACCTCCAAAGTAACTGGGATTACAGTTGTGTGCCACCACACCCAGCTAATTTTTGTATTTGTATTTTATTTTTTATATTTTTTAAATGGATGGCCGGGCGCGATGGCTCACGCCTATAATCCCAGCACTTTGGGAGGCTGAGGCGGGTGGATCACGAGGTCAAGAGATCAAGACCATCCTGGTCAAAAAGGTGAAACCCCGTCTCTACTAAAAATACAAAAATTAGCTGGGCATGGTGGTGCGCGCCTGTAGTCCCAGCTACTCAGGAGGCTGAGGCAGAATTGCCTGAACCCAGGAGGTGGAGTTTGCGGTGAGCCGAGATCGTGCCATTGCACTCCAGTCTAGGTAACAACGGTGAAACTCCTTCTCAAAAAAAAAAAAAAGAAATTGAGTTTGGCTCTTGTTGCTCTGGCTGGACTGCAATGGTGCGATCTTAGCTCACCACAACCTCTGTGTCCCGAGTTCAAGCGATTCTCCTACCTCAGCATTTTGAGTAGCTGGAATTAATGGCATATGAAACCATGCCCAGCTAATTTTTTGTATTTTTAGTAGAGACAGGGTTTCGCCACATTGGCCAGGCTGGTTTCAAACTCCTGATCTCAAGTGATTAACCCACCTCAGTCCCCCAAAGTTCTGGGATTACAGGCATGAGCCACCACGCCTGGCTGAAATTCATTATTTTATAAAATTCTTTGTTGTTGTGGGAGAAAAATGTTTGAAGACTTGGTCCCTGTGTGATCTGGGTCCCCAGGACCTCTCTGACCTCATCTCCTGCCTGTGTCCTCACTCCCCTCTGCTCCAGCCACACAGACCTCTTTCCTGTTCCTGGGGCCAGGGTTGCTCCTGCCTCAAGGCCTTCACGTGGGCTGTGTCTCTGCTGGAACTCGCTGGCCCCTCAGCTGCAGGGGCAGGCACACCTCCTTCCCCACTGTCTGTTCTGATGTCACCTCTCAGTGGGGACTTCTGTGACCCACCTCTCAGTGGGGACTTCTCTGACCCACCTCCCAGTGAGCACTGCAGCCACACCCTCACCCCCACCTCTGGTCCATATTGGCTGTTCTGCATGCTTTTTGTATTCTTCACCTTCCACTGCCTCGGTACTGATGATCCGAGGCCCCCAGGGGAGAGCAGAGCTAGACGGCGGGGCTGTGCTGGGCTCGCCTCCTCCTCCGAGTGATCTCAACCGTGGCTTCACATTAGAGTGCTGGGAAATTTACACATACATCTATTATGCTCCAGAGATTTTCCTTCACACACTCAGGGTAGGCCTGCGTTGGTTTTTGTTTGTTTGTTTTTAATGGCAATTTTCTGAGATTTTTTTCTTTTTTGAGACAAAGTTTCACTCCTGTATCCCAGGTTGAAAGGTTGAAGTACAATGGCACAATCTCAGCTCCCTGCAACCTCTGCCTCCCGGGTTCAAGTGATTCTCCTGCCTCAGCCTCCCAAGAATCTGGGATTATAGGCATGTGTCACAACACCCAGCTATTTTTTTTTTTAGTAGAGATGATGTTTATCCATATTGGTCAGGCTGCTCTGGAACTCCTGACCTCAGGTGATCCATCCGCCTCGGCTTCCTAAACTGCTAGGATTACAGGCATGAGCCACCGTGTCCTACCTTAACTTTATGTTTACGACGATGAGTGATTGGTTGTCATCCGCAGTGCTGGCCTGTAGGTTTCTGAAAGCGGTAACAGGTACACAGGTAACCACAGTATAGAGCTCATGTGGTGACTCTTCATCCTCATTACATTGTCTGGACAACCGCACGTGCGCATGGTGTGGGACATTCCTTATTCCTTTGACCGGGACAGGTTTGTTGAGCCTGGTATCAATGCACACACCTGGAGTTTTCATCTCCTTCATGGCAAGTTTATGAATCTCTTCTTGAAGCCCACAGCGTGGATGCGCTTGTGAGTGTTGATGGTGCACTCTCAGGTCACCGCCTCATTGATCGCAGAATGGCTCTTTTTTTCTTGCTACCCTTCTTGGTGGGGTGAAAAGTTTCTTCCAGGTCTAAGTTGAAAAGTTGACCTGATTTCTAATAATATTTAAAGTTGACTCTGTGTCCATCATTGAGCATCAAGTTTTTTTTGTTTCGAGTTGGAGTCTTGCTCTGCTGCCCAGGCTTGAGTGCAATGGCAGGATCCCGGCTCACTACAACCTCCTCCTCCTGGGTTCAAGTGATTCTCCGGCCTCAGCCTCCTAAGTAGCTGGGATTACAGGCATCTGCCACTGCACCTGGCTATTTTTTGTATTTTTAGTAGGGATGGGTTTTCCCCATATTGGCTAAGCTGATCTCTGGGCCAGGCTGGCCTCAAACTTCGAACCTCGTGGTCCACCTGCCTTGGCCTCCCAAAGTGCTGGGATTACAGGCATGAGCCATCATACCCGGCCTTTATTTATTTATTTTTTTAAGATAGAGTCTCACTCTTATCACCCAGGCTGGAGTGCACTTGTCCAATCTTGGCTCATTGCACCTTTCGCCCTTTAGGCTCAATTGATCCTCCCACCTCAGCCTCCTATGTAGCTGAGACCACAGACACACAGACGTGTACCACCATGCCTGACTAACTTTTTCTGTTGTTTGTAGAGATGGGGTTTCACCATGTTGCCCAGGCTGGTCTCGAACTCCTGACCTCAAGCAATCCACCTGCCTTGGCCTCTTAGAGTGCTGGGATTACAGGTGCCAGTGCACCCAGCGTCTGCATGGGGTTTGCTGAGGGCTGCGTCTGTGCCCTGAAGGGGAGCTCATTGCAGCCCAGCTCCTCACTGCTGCAGCATGTGTGTGGGGGCTTCTCCAGAAGGGGAGCAGTTTCTGAAGAAAGGGGTCAAAACTTCACTTAGTTTTCCTGTAGGAGTTTATGATCCTGACGTAGTGGGCAGCAGAGGGGACTGTATTTCCTTAGGGTGAGGTCTTTTTTGTATGTGTTGGGGAACATACACAGAGGCGGGTGTGTTGATTCTGAGCAATAAACAACATGTTTATAACATTCAGGATTGACTTCTAAAGACTTGATACATGGGGAAGAACCGCGGAAGAGGGAGAGGAAAGCAAAGGAGTCAGGGATGGCTCTTCCTCAGGTGAGATGATCTTCTTGTTGGATTATTCTGTCTCCTTCCTTTCAGAAATGCTGGGCCTTGGAGTTGGGAATCTTCTCTGAGTCTGACGCGTCCTGCCTGACAGGTTTGCTGGCACTCAGCCATGCCTTCCCTCAGTCCCTCTCATGTCACCTAGATTCCATCTCTGGTGACCCAGTGACAGGAGCGTGGGAAGAGGCGGCACCGGGCATGGTCCTGGGAAGGGCTCACTCCAGACGTGGATGGAGACGGGGTGCAGGCCCCATGGTGTCAGGGCTGCTGGGCAGCAGGGATCGTTCAGGGGCCACATCTGATGCACAGTCAGCTCTCTGTAGACGAGGAGTAGAGCAGCTGCATGTGGACATTATATATTAATGTGCACAAAGTATGTGGGAAATTCAGTGAAAGGAGACCAATGAAGGGAGGTCTGTTCTGCCTGATTTTGTGCTACATGTTGAGGTAATTGAGTGAGTTTCTGTGTTTATGACTGCAACCATCTCACTGATTAGAATGGAGCGTTAATACACAAACATGAATGATACAAGGTGTTTTATTCCATTAGTTTAAGTATGTGAAACCAACCTAAATAATAGCAGGAGATTCATTAAAACATTCTTTTTTTTTTTGAGACGGAGTTTCGCTGTTGTTACCCAGGCTGGAGTGCAATGGCGCGATCTCGGCTCACCGCAACCTCCGCCTCCTGGGTTCAGGCAATTCTCCTGCCTCAGCCTCCTGAGTAGCTGGGACTACAGGTGCAAACCACCGTGCCCAGCTAATTTTTGTATTTTTAGTAGAGACGGGGTTTCACCTTGTTGACCAACATGGTCTCGATCTCTTGACCTCGTGATCCATCTGCCTTGGCCTCCCCAAGTGCTGGGATTATAGTCGTGAGCCACTGCACCCAGCCTCATTAAACCATTCTTAGTGCATTAAGCTCATGGAGACTGGTGTTGCTGTGGAAAGGCTTTGAAACAGGCATTTTTGGTAAAAATGTTCTAATTTTCTTAAATATGGGAGCAGGACTTCATTTTTATCCTAAAGCATGGAGCCATTTTCTCATTCTACGTATCATTATTATTATTCTTTTAGAGAAAGTGTTGCTCTGTCATTCAGGCCGGAGTGCAGTGGTGTGATCTCGGCTCACTGCAACCTCTGCCTTCCTGGTTCATGTGATTCTCCCGCTTCAGCCTCCCAAATAGCTGCCATTATAGGCCCCTGCCACCACACCCAGCTAATTCTTCTGTGTTTTTAGTAGAGATGGGCTTTCCCCACGTTGGTCACGCTGGACTCAAACTCCTGACCTCAGATGATCCACTTGACTTAGCCTCCCAGAGTGCTGGGATTACAGGTGTGGTCACTGTGCCCAGCCTCACCGATTATTATTTAATAAACGTTTTTGTATTTAAACACCAGGTGATGTACGTATTTGTTTTGTGTTAAAGCTCCAAGCAGAGCTGCAGCTTAGCCCCTTGGCCATAAAGCTCCTCCTTCCCCTGTCACGTCCTCCACCCTCCTTCCAACCTCACCGGGGACCCACTACTGTCAGTTCTGTGTCAGGTGTCAGGGCAAGTCTTATAATCGTGTATTTCTGCATCTTTATGAGACTTTTAGAAAAACTTCTACAGTGCTTAAAAAAATTACCTTTTAGATTTATGTTTTAACTTTAGGCTCTGTGTGAAGGTTTGTCACATAGGTAGACTCGTGTCATTGGGGCTTGTTGTACAGATCATTTCATCACCTTACCTAATAGTTATTTTTATTTAGCTTTTTTGGGGGGGGGGACGGGAGTCTTGTTGTCACCCAGGCTAAAGTGCTGTGGCACAATCTTGGCTGACTGCATCCTCCACCTCCCAGGTTCAAGCAAGTCTCTGCCTCAGGTTTTCAAGCACCTGGAATTGTAGGTGCCTGCCACACCGCCCGGCTAATTTTTGTATTTTTAGTAGAGACGGGGTTTTACCCTCTTGGCCAGGCAGGTCTCAAACTCCTGACCTCAAGATCTGCCGGCCTTGACCTCCCAAAGTGCTGGAATTACAGGCATGACCAACTGCACCTGTCTGTTTACCTTTTTTTTTTTGGAGACTGAGTTTCTCCTTTGTCACCGAGGCTGGAGTACAATGGCATAATCTTGACTCACTGCAACCTCCACCTCCTGGGTTCAAGTGATTCTCAGACCTCAGCCTCCTGAGTAGCTGGTGTTAAAGGTGCCCGCCACCATGCCTGGCTAATTTTTGTTTTGTTTTTGTTTTTTGAGACAGAGTCTTGCTCTGTTTCTCAGGCTGGAGTGCAGTGGCGTGATCTTGGCTCACTGCAACCTCTACTTCCCGGGTTCAAGCGATTCTCTGCCTCAGCCTCCTGAGTAGCTGGGATTACAGGTTTGTGACACCATGCCCGACTAATTTTTGTATTTTTAGTAGAGACCGGGTTTCACCATGTTGATCAGGCTGGTCTCAAACCTCTGACCTTGTGATCTGCCCACTTTCGCCTCCCAAAGTGCTTGGATTACAGACATGAGCCACTGTGACAGGCCAATCGTTGTATTTTTAGTAGGGACAGAGTTTCACCATGTTCACAACACTGGTGTTATACTGCTGAGCTCAGGTGATCCACCCACCGTGGCCTTCCAAAGTGCTGGGATTACAGCCATTCCCATCACGCCCAATAGAATTTTAGTTTCTGATTTTTCACTGTGGACGTTGTCATTTCTGAAAACATCATTCATGTTCTGTCTCATGCAGATACAAAATGTTACTTGGTGTGTCAGTAAAATTTTCAAACATTTGTTTAGTGAGAACGCTGCGTTTTTTGGTTTGTGTATTTCTTTTTTTTTTCTTTGAGCAGATTTAATAGCTGCTGTGTGTATTTCTTGTATTATCCACAAACACAAGAAATCCATACTGAGAGGGCATCACGACCTCTTCAAAAAGTATAATAAACACAACTGGGAAGACATAATGTGGTGAAAAATCCCTTTCTCCATTAGTCAGAACATTCCCTACAATTAAATCCGTGCTTTCACCTCTGTCCTCTTGTCATTCTGTAGAGATCAGAACTCCTCCCAGAACCATGTAGTTACAATGTGTTTTCATTTCAGGGTCTATTGACATTCAGGGATGTGACCATAGAGTTCTCTCAGGAGGAGTGGAGATGCCTGGACCCTGCTCAGAAGACTTTATACAGGGACGTGATGCTGGAGAACTACAGGAACCTGGTCTCCCTGGGTGAGTCCAACTTCCCCCGGAAGTGGGGATGTGCCCTTGGGTATTTAGATGTTGTGCATTCTCATGATACCTCATTGGGGGTTCCAGATCTAAAGTAGGCAAAAACCTGATGGCAGGCCAGCTGCAGTGACTCAGGCCTGTGATCCCAGCACTGTGAGAAGCTGAGGCTTATGGATCCCTTCAGGTCAGGAGTTCAAGACCAGCCTGGCCAACATGGAGAACCCCTGTCTCTACCAAAAATGCAAAAATTAGCCAGGCATGGTTGTGCCCTCCAGTAATTCTAGATACTAGAAAGGCTGAGGAAGCAGAATCGCTTGAACCTGGGAGGCAGAGGTTGCAGTGACACGAGATCACGCCACTGCACTCCAGCACGAGCTACAGAACAAGACTCTGTCTCAAGAAAACAAAAGCAAAACCTTCTGGCAGACTTTAAAGATATCCAGTTCCCTGTTTGTCACTCCTGTGCTTTTTACTCAGTAGTTCCTAGAAAGAAGCTTGATTTCCACATATGACAATGCTCTCTAATCATTCCGAAGGAGGCAGTCAGAGGAGCAGTGTGAAATATTTTCCTCGATCCATGTGGAATGTCTTCTTTCCTACTGAAACGTAGGGCTGGGACACTAGAAAAGCTCCAGCACGTCACGTTTCTTTCTTTTTACAAGCAGGAGCCTCTTTCTGACCTGTTGTCTCCATGATGAAGCCAGGGAAAGAGCCCTGGACTGTGGAGAGTCAAGGAAAAAGAGCAGAAAAATCTAGATGGGTGGGAATGTACTTCAGGTGTAAACACAGGTGGGAGCTAAGATGGGCAGAGGAGAAGCTACACCTTCAGATAGTGTGTGGGGATGTGTGGCCAAAAACAACGATGAGTTTATGTCCTTTGCAGGGACCTGGATAAAGCTGGAGACCATCATTTTCAGCAAACTGACACAAGAACAGAAAATCAAACACTGCATGTTCTCATTCATAATTGAGTGTTGGACGGTGTGAACTCATGGACACAGGGAGGGAAACATCACACACTAGGGGAGGGATGGCAGGGGGTGGGGGACTAGGGGAGGGAGAGCATTAGGAGAAATACCTCATGTAGATGATGGGGTGATGGATGCAGCAAAGCACCATGGCACGTGTACACCTTTGTGACAGACCTGCTCGTTCTGCACGTGTCCCCAGAACTTAAAGTATAATAACAATAGATAAATATACTAAATACATAAAGAAGTAAATACTGAGGCAACTCTCTGTAAGCGGGAGAAATCTGTGGGAAAAGGAAAGCTTAAATTCTGAGGTCTCTGAATGGACACCTTTCTTTGTCCCCACTTGTCCTTCTGTTATTTATTTATTTATTTATTTTTGAGATGACGTCTTGCTCTGTTGCCTCGGCTGGAGAGCAGTGGCACAATAGTTCTCTGCAACCTCTGCCGCCTGGGTTCAACATGATTCTCCTGCCTAAGCCTTTCAGGTGGCTGGGACTACAGGTGTGCAGCACCACCACACCTGGCTAATTTTTGTATTTTTAGCAGAGACAAGGTTTCACTGTGTTGGCCAGGCTGGTCTTGAACTCCTGACCTCATGTGATCCCCCCCACCTCGGCCTCCCACAGTGCTGGGATTGTAGGTGTGAAACACTGCGCCCGGCCCCTCTGCTCTTCAGATGTGCAGTGGTTTGATCTTTGGGCATTCTAGCGGTGCTGCAGCTCAGAGACGAGCAGAGTCTTTATCCTGGTGGGCAACACCCTGTCATCTGGCTCCTGTGGCCTCGTTGGTTTCTTGCCTCTGTTGCACAGGGAGGGCTGTCAAAGGGTCTGTTCCTCCTGCGGTCTCCTCTGTACTTGATTCCATGTGATGCTCCATTCTCTGTCCCTGTAGCTCAGAGCTGAGGCCTCCGTACACCTGCCCCTTGACCTCTTCAGGTTCCATCCCATTTCCTGTACTCGCAACACCTAATCAGAAGATGGGAAACATGGGCTGTTTTTTTTTTACATCTGGGGCCCATAACAATGCCCAGAGCTTTCTCTGCTTGTTTAAATAGTCTACTTGTCTATTTGGGAAAAAAAAAAAAAAAAGGCCACATACGGTGGATCACACCTGACATCCCTGCACTTTGAGAGACTGAGGAAGGTGGATCACTTTAGGTCAGGAGTTTGAGACCAGCCTGGCAACATGGTGAAACCCCATCCCGACTGAAAATGCAAAAAGTAGCTGGGTGTGATGGTGTGTGCCTTTAATTCCAGCTACTTGGGAGACTGAGGCAGGAGAATCTCTTGAACCTGAGAGCCGGAGGTTGCAGTGAGCTAAAATTTCACCCCTGCACTGCAGCCTGGAGTGCAGAAAAAATCAGCAATGCTTTTCCTCCCCTCACATGCCACCTTGCACTGAATGCCTCAATTCTGATTACCAGCAGAAGTGCATTTCTTCTCAACCACATCCAAATCATGAACAGACACAACCTGAATTTCTTGTAGTTTAATTCAGTTCTGACACGGTCTACCTGGAGTTAGAGTCAGATCTCACAGGTGAAGGGTTTAGTTCTCAGGCCAGCAAGGGCGGCCCCGGACCTCAAAGAGCAGTTGCAGGTGGAGATTGTCACATGTTCCTCTGACCAACCAGCTGTAAGTTGGGTTCCCTCAACCCCTTTCTTGGGTTTCATTGCTTTGCTAGGGTGGCTCACAAAACTCAGTGAAACACTTAGGTTCATGATAAAGAATGTTTCACAGGACACAGAGGGACAGCCAGCTGAGAAGATTCAGAGTGAGGCACTAAATTGTAAATGAATAGTTATTCTCTGATATAACAATTCCACACATTACTGATATAAAACAAAGAACACAAAGACTATCATAGAAAATCGGAAAATGAGCCGTACTCAGTGGCTCATGCTTGTAATCCCAGCACATTGGGAGGCCAGGTGAGTCATGAGGTCAGGGGTTCGAGACCAGCATGGCCAACAGTGTGAAACCCTGTCTCTACTAAAAATACAAAAATTAGCTGTGCGTGATGCCACACACCTGTAGTCCCAGCTACTCTAGAGGCTGAGGTGGGAGAATCACTTGAACCTGGGAGGTGAAGGGTGCGGTGAGCCAACATCACGCCACTGCACTCCAGCCTGGTGACAAGAGAAAAACTCCGTCTTAAACATAAATAGAAAAATGATTATTAAATCAATAAAATCCAACATCATGTGTAATATATAAAAATGTACTGGATGAACGTAGAAGTAGCTTAAACAAACATCAGTGTACATGAAACCAGAGGCGTCTCTGCAGCGAGCTGTGCTCCACACAAGGACCATGGGAAGATTCACGGGTGTGCCAGGCCCCAGGCTCCTGCGTGTGTTCAGCATTTGGAATCTCTCGTTTCCCCCATAGTTTAGGGATTTGCACGGAGGCTTCACCACGTAGTCACGATTGGTATTAACTCAGTCTCCAGCCCCTCTCCCCTTCCTGGAGGATGGTGGATGGCAGTGACTGTTCTATGCTTCTAAGCCTGGCCTGGTCTTGCTGGTGATCAGCCCCATCCAGGAGACCTCAGAGGTTTCCTCATGAGGACAAATGGCCCTCCCATCACCCGGGACATCCCACGGTCTTCGGAGCTCTGTGTCAGGAACCGGGGAAGAGACCAGTATATGCATTTCTTCTTATGTCACAGGGTTCCTCAGCCATTCTCCGGTTATGCTTCACCCACACTACTAGTGTGTGTCACAGAGGAGTAGGTAGATTTTTCTGAGTTGGTTACTCAGCTGAGTGGGAAAGAGTCAACAGAAAGGCCGTACGTTGCATCCTCAGGTTCTCTTGGAAGTACAGCTCACCGGAAAGATGCCTCTGGTTTGAAGTTCACTGTTACTTGTTTAAGCCACTGCTACTTTCATCTTACACATTTCTGCATATTACACACGATTCTGGATTTTATCGATTTAATAATCAGTTTATTTTGTGTGTGTGATGGAGTCTCGTTCAGTCACTCAGACTGGCGTGCAGTGGTGCAGTCTCAGCTCACTGCAGCCTCTACCCACTGATTCTCCTGCCTCAGCCTCCTGAGTAAGTGTGATTATAGATGTGCACCAGCAAACCCAGCTAATTTTTGTGTTTTTAGTAGAGACGGAGTTTTACTCTGTTGGCCAGGCTAGTCTCAGACTTCTGACCTGAAGTGATCTACAAGCTTAAGCCTCCCACAGTGCCGGGATTACACCGTGAGCCATGCACCCGGCCTCCCTCTCCATTTTTATTGGTCAGCTCTCTTGTTTTTTTTCGTTATTGAAAGTCGTATGTTGAAATCATCTAGTATTACGGTGGAGCGATTTATTGGATTCTATAAACATTGGCTTTAAGTATGGAGCTCTGATATTCAAGCGTATGTACCTCTAGTTCCTGTATATTAATGGTGAATTGACCCTATTATCATGATATAATGTCCTTCCTTCTCTCCAATAAAATAGTTTTGAGTTAAAACGTATTTTAGTATTGCCAGCTCTCCTCTCTCTGGATGACAGTTGCATCGGATATTATGTTTTATCTTTTGTGTTATTTTCCATTAAAAAAATTTTTAGACACAGTGTCTTGCTCTGTCACCCAGGGTGGAGTGTAATCGTGTCATCATGCCTCACTGCAACTTTGAATTTCTGGGCTCAAGTGATCGTCCCACCTCAGCCTCCCTGGGTAGCTGGTACAGGTGCACGCCACCATGGCAGGCTAATGTTTTAGGTTGTTTTTTTTTTGTAGACACAGTGTCTTGCTGTGTTGTTGAACTTGGTCTTGAGATCCTCCTCAGCCTCCTGCATTCCTGAGATGACAGGCCTCAACCCTCATATGAACTGTTGGTTTTTCTTTTTTAAATTGTATCATATGTGTGTCCTTAGGGCTAATACGAGTCTTCTGTGGACAACACGTAGTTGGCTCCTGTTGATTCAGCCAGTCTTTTTCTTCTGAGTGCAGAGTTAAGTATTTACATTTGAAGTATTACTGATGGAGAAGACCTTAGCATTGCCTTTCTGTTACCTGTTATGTGTAATTCTTGTAGGTTTTGTTTTGTTCTTCCTCATATGCTGCTTTTTGTGTTTCGTTGCTTTTTTGTGTAGACATGCTTTGACTCCCTTCTCATTTATGTTTTTTTAAGTTTTATTTATCTTTGAGATGGAGTCTCGCTCTGTCACTCAGGCTAAGTGCACTGGCGTAATCATGTCTAACCACAGCCTCCGCCTGCCAGGCTCCAATGGTTCTTATGCCCCAGCTTCCTGAGTAGCTGAAACTACAGGCGCCCAACACCACCCCCAGCTAATTGTTGTGTTTTTAGTAGAGATGAGGTTATACCATGTTGGTGAGGCTGTACTCGACCTCCTGATCTCAAGTGACCCATCTTCCTCAGATTCCCAAAGTGGTGGGATTACAGGCATGAGCCTCTGTGCCCAGCCATTGTTATGATTTAAAATCATTTGTCTTTTAGGTTTTAGTAAACATGTAAGTGGTTTAAGCATGATTATAATGTGAATATAAGAATCACTTAGTGTGCATTTTGTTCAGTATGAAGAACTGAAGTGTGTTCGATAGATATTTGGGGAAGTTGTAGTATAATAATGAAACTTAAAATTTCCATAACCTGGCCTGGTGGAGTTGCTCATGCCTATAATCTCAGCACTTTGGGAGGCCGAGGCGGGCCGATCACCTGAGGTCAGGAGTTCAGAACTAGCCTGGCTAACATGATGAAACTTCGTCTGTACTAAAAATACAAAAATTAGCTGGGTGTGGTCATGGGTACCTCTAATCCCAGGTAGTCCAGAGATTGAGGCAGGAGAGTCGCTTGCACTCAGGAGGTAGAAGTTTCAGTGAGCCAGCATCACGCCATTGCATTGCTATGATTGTTTGACAATACAGAATTTCCATTGGATTTTGGTTATCTTTACATGAGTTCATTGTTGATTATTTATCAACATTGTATGTGGTTCTTTAGCATTCATTTCTATACAGCAAATATGCTGTAAATATTAGAAATATATATTTTAGGCTGGGCGCGGTGGCTCACGCCTGTAATCCCAGCACTTTGGGAGGCCGAGGTCGGCAGATCATGAGGTCAAGAGATCGAGAGCATCCTAGTCAAGATAGTGAAACCCCGTCTCCACTAAAAATACAAAAAATTAGCTGGGCATGGTGGCGTGCGCCTGTAGTCCCAGCTACTCAGGAGGCTGAGGCAGGAGAGTTGCCTGAATCCTGGAGGCAGAGGTTGCGGTGAACCAAGATCGCGCCATTGCACTCCAGGCTGAGTAACAAGAACAAAACTCCATCTCAAAAAGAAAAAAATATATATATATATATTTTTTCCTCTTCATTGATATGACAGTGTGTGTGTGTGTGTGTGTGTGTGTGTGTGTGTGTATATATATATATATATATATATATATATTTTATTTTTTTTTTTGAGATGGAGTTTCGCTGTTGTTACCCAGGCTGGAGTGTAATGGCACGATCGCGGTTCACCACAACCTCTGCCTCCTGGGTTCAGGCAATTCTCCTGCCTCATCGTCCCAAGTACGCTGGATTACAAGCTCACGCCACCATGCCCAACTAATTTTTTGTATTTTTAGTAGAGACGGGGTTTCACCATGTTGACCAGGATGATCTTGATCTCTTGACCTCGTTATCCACCCACCTTGGCCTCCCAAAGTGCTGGGATTACAGGCATGAGCCACCGCGCCCAGAGAGACAGAATATATTTTTTGCTGGCCAGTCGCAGTGGCTCACGCTTGTAATCCAAGCACTTTGGAGGCCAAGGTGGGCCGATCACCTGAGGTCAGGAGTTCAAGACCAGCCTGACCAATATGGTGAAACCCTGACTTTATTTAAAAATAAAAAATATATATATTTTTTTCAAAGAGTTATACACTTTAGGGTCACTGTGGAAAAATACTCCTTCCTTTAGGTTTACGCGTGTTTGTCCCGTCAGTGTTTTGTTGTGATACTGGAAATAGGCTTCAGTAGACATGGCTTGAAGTCCATGTAATTACCCTTTATTTATTGAAGACTCTCACTTCTTTTGTGTTCCCTTCTGTGTGTCATATTTATACATTTGAGTATTATACACCATTTGTACTTAATTGGAAAGCTATTTGTGTTTATATTTTGTAGATATCTCTTCCAAATACAAGATGAAGGGGCTCTTGTTAACAGCACAAGGCGATACAGAAGTGTTCCCCACAGGAATGTTAGATAGACATGAAAGTCATCACATCGGAGATTTTTGCTTCCAGGAAATTGACAAAGTTATTCACGATTTTGAGTGTAGAAATAGCCATGAGGCACTCATGAGAAAAGTTGAAAAGCTTCCTTGTGGTACAGACCAATATGATGAAAGGCACGCTGGCAACAAGCCTAGTGAAGATCAGCTGGGATTAAGCTTTCATTCGCATTTACCTGAACTGCACACATTTCAGACGGAAGGGAAATTTGGTAATCAAGTTGAGAAATCTATGAATGATGTTTTCTCAGTTTCAGCACCCAAAACCATTTCTTGTAGGCCCCAAACCCATATTTCTAATAACTATGACAACAATTTCCTCCATTCTTCATTACTCACACAAAAACCTAAAGTACACATGAGAGAAGTATCTTTCCAATGTGATGAGAAAAAAGCCTTTAATTGTAGCTCTCTCTTGAGGAAACATCAGATAATCCATTTAGAAGAGAAACAATATGAATGTGATGTATGTGGAAAGGCCTTTAATCAGAAGCGATACCTTGAACACCATCGTAGATGTCACACTCGTGAGAAACCTTACAAGTGTGATGAGTGTGGCAAGAGCTTCATTCAGAAGTCAACCCTTACACGCCACTGTAGACTTCATACTGGAGGGACACCTTACAAGTGTAATGAGTGTGGCAAGCCCTTTGGTCGAAATTCAGCCCTTGTAATTCATATGGGAATTCATACTGGAGAGAAACCTTACAAGTGTAAGGAGTGTGGCAAAACCTTCCGTCAGAAATCATCTTTACTATACCATTGTAGACTTCATACTGGAGAGAAACTTTACAAATGTGAAGAATGCGACAAACTTTTTAGTCGCAAATCAGACCTTGAAAAACATAAAATAATTCATACCGGAGAGAAACCATACAAATGTAAGGTGTGTGACAAGGCTTTTGGGCGTGATTCACACCTGATGCAACATATTAGAATTCACACTGGAGAGAAACCTTATAAGTGTAAGGAGTGTGGCAAAGCCTTTCGAGGGCAGTCAGCACTTACTTACCATCAGTCAACCCATGGTATAGGGAAACTTTACAAGTGTAATGATTGTCATCACGTCTTCAGTAACACTACAACCATTGCAAGGCATTGGAGAATCCATAATAAAGAAAGCTCTTACAAGTGTAATAAATGTGGCAAGTTTTTTAGACATCGTTCATACCTTGCAGTTCATCAACGAACTCATACTGGAGAGAAACCTTACAAATGTGAAGAATGTCATGCAGTTTTTAGTTGCAAATCAAACTTTGAAAGACATAGAAGAATTCACACTGGAGAGAAACCTTACAGGTGTAATGAATGTGGCAAGACCTTCAGTCAGATGTCATCCCTTACATATCATCGTAGACTTCATACTGGAGAGAAACCTTACAGGTGTCATGAGTGTGGCAAGACCTTCCGTCAGAAGTCATCCCTTACATGCCATCATAGACTTCGCACTGGAGAGCAACCTTACAGGTGTAATGAGTGTGGCAAGACCTTCCGTCATAATTCAGCCCTTGTAATTCATAAGGCAATTCACACTGGAGAAAAACCTTACAAGTGTAATGATTGTGGCAAGGTTTTTAATCAACAAGCAAACCTTGCCTGTCATCGTAGAATTCATACTGGAGAGAAACCTTACAAGTGTAATGAGTGTGGCAAGACCTTCAGTCAGATTTCGTCTCTTACATGCCACCATAGACTTCATACTGGAGAGAAACCTTACGAGTGTCATGAGTGTGGAAAGACCTTCCGTCACAATTCAGCCCTTATAATTCATAAGGCAGTACATACTGGAGAGAAACCTTACAAGTGTAATGAATGTGGCAAGGTTTTTAATCAACAAGCAAACCTTGCACGTCATCATCGGCTTCATACTGGAGAGAAACCTTATATGTGTAATGAATGTGGCAAGGTTTTTAATCAACAAGCACACCTTGCACGTCA
The DNA here is from genome assembly GCA_031835075.1 of Saguinus oedipus. NCBI lineage: Eukaryota > Metazoa > Chordata > Mammalia > Primates > Cebidae > Saguinus > Saguinus oedipus. Next base: position 53,721,001 of record CM063187.1, on the reverse strand, counting down.
TCATAGGCTTCATACTGGAGAGAAACCTTACAAATGTGAAGAATGTGACAAAGTTTACAGTCGCAAATCGAGTCTTAAAAGACATAGGAGAATTCATACTGGAGAGAAACCTTACAAATGTGAAGAATGTGACAAAGCTTTCAGTCGCAAATCAAACCTTGAAAGACATAGAAAAATTCATACTGGAGTAAAACCTTACAAATGTAAGATTTGTGACAAGGCTTTTAGGCGTGATTCACACCTGGCACAACATACTAAAATTCACACTAGAGAGAAACCTTCCAAGTTTAATGAGTGTGGCAATGCCTTTAGTGGGCAGTCAACACTTATTTAACACCATGAAGCAATCCATGGTATAGGGAAACTTTACTCATGTAATGATTGTCACCAAGTCTTCAGTAACGCTACAACCAGTGTGCATCCTCCAATGTAAATCATTGGAGAATCCATAATGAATGGATTCTTGCAAGTGTAATCAGTTTCGCAAATGTTTTAGACATTGTTCATACCTTTCAGTTCATTGGCGAACTCATACTGGAGATCACCCTTACAAATGTCATAACTGTGGCAAGGTCTTCAGTCAATTCTCATCTTATGTGAAACAAAAATTCATACAGAAAAGAAACCTCACAAATGTGATTATTGCGGCAAAGCCTTCACTGCACATTCAGACCTTATTAGATATTAGAGAATCCATAATGGCAGAAATCTTAAAAATGTCATAAGTGTCACAAGGTCTTCAGGCAGAGGTCAGTGCGTGGAGAACATTGGAAAATTCATTTTTGGCTGGGTGCGGAGGCTCACACCTGTAATTTCAGTACTTTGGGAGGCCGAGGTGGGTGGATCACAATGTCAAGAGATCGAGACCATCCTGGTCAACGTGGTGAAACCCTGTCTCTACTAAAAATACAAAAAATTAGCTGGGCATGGTGGCACGGGCCTGTAGTCCCAGCTACTCAGGAGGCTGAGGCAGGAGAATTGCCTGAACCCAGGAGGCGGAGGTTGCGGTGAGCCGAGATTGCGCCATTGCACTCCAGCCTGGGTAACAAGAGCGAAACTCCGTCTCAAAAAAAAGAAAAGAATTCATTTTTGAGATAATGTTCTAAGATGTGATGAGTCTAGCAAACCGTCAAACATTAATTGACATTAGAGTCAATTCAGCATTGACTTGAGTTTGAGTTGACTTAACATTGAGTTCCACCATTAATTGATATGAAATTGTTTATGTTTTTTGGTTTTTTTTTTTTGAGATGGTGTCTTGCTCTGTCACCATGCTGGAGTGCAGTGGCGCAATCTCGGCTCACCGCAACCTCCGCCTCCTGGGTTCAAGTGATTCTTCCACCTGAGCATCCCGAGTAGCTGGGACTACAGGCGCGTGCCACAACACCCGGCTAATTTTTGTATTTTTAGTAGAGACGGGGTTTCATCATGGCAAGGATGGTCTCGATCTCTTGACCTCGTGGTCTGCCCGCCTCCGCGAAAGTGTTTATGTTTAGAGGATTGGACTGGGTGGGGTGGCTCACATCTGTATTCTTAGCACTTTGGGTGGCAAAGACAGGTAGATCACTTGAGTTTAGTTGGAGACCAGCCTGGGCAACAGATGTAAGCCACTTTTCCCAGCCTGTTTTTTGTTTCTTTAGAACACTAATAGAGGTTTTTGTGGGTATTGGGTTGAATCCAGATCACATTGGGTTTTACAGTCACTTAATAATATTTCTCCAATCCATCAATATGGGTTGTATCTCTATATATGTTTTTAATCATTTTGATCAATGCTTGTAGATTTCATGGTACAAACTTCTCACCTTTTTACATTTACTCCTAAGTATTTCTTACTTTAAGTTCTCTAGCAAATAGAAGTGTGTTTTTAATTTCTTTTAAAATTGTTTATTTTATGGAAATTCAGCTAATTTTAAGTGCTAACTTTGTATTCTGCAATTACACTAAATATGTTTATTATACCAATAATATTTTGGTTGATTCTTTGAGATTTCCTTTTCTTGCTTTCTTTTCTTTTTCTTCTTCTTCTTTTTTTTTTTTTTTTTTGAGAGGCAGTGTCACTCTTGCTGCTCGAGCTGGAGTGCAATGGTGTGAGCTTGGCTCACTGCAACCTCCGCCTCCTGAGTTAAGTGTTTCTCCTACCTCAGCCTCCTCAGTAACTGGAAGTATAGGTACCCCCCACCATGCCTGCTACTTTTTTTGTATTTTTAATAGAGATGGGGTTTTACCATGATGACCATGTTGGTTTTGAACTCCTAACTTAAGGTGATCCTCCCATTTTAGCCTCCCATAATGCTGCGATTACAAGTGTAAGGCACCATGCCCAGCGAGTGATTTTCTACATAGAAAGGCATGTCATCTGCAAACACACACACACACATATATTTTCAGACAGAGTCGTTGTGTTGCCAGCATGGAGTGCCATGGCACAATTTCTGTTCACTGCAACCTCCGCCTCCTGTGTTCAAGCAGTTGTCCTGTTTCAGCCTCCTGAGTAGCTGGGACTACAGGCTTGCACTACCAGACACAACTAATTTTGTGTGTGTGTGTGTGTGTGTGTGTGTGTATTTGAGTAGAGACAGGATTTCACCATGTTGGCCAGGATGGTCTTCAATCTCCTATCCTTGTGGTCCACCTGCCTCCGCCTCCCAAGTGCTGAGATTACAGTTCTGAGTCACCTCGTCTGGACCTGACAAATATAACTTTACTTCTTTCTGATTTGGATGAGTTTTATTTTTTTGCTATTTAATTGCTCTGGCTAGGACAGCCAATATTTCTTGAATAGAAGGGATGAGAGCATTCTTGCATCATGTGAGATTCAATAGGAAAAGCATTTCATTTTCCCTTGTTGGTTATTTCACGCTGGTCATTTCATGGTTGGTCTTTATATTTTTTAGGTAAATTTCTTATCTATTTTTCTTAGGATTTTTATGAAGGATGAATGTTGAATTTTGTCGAATGATTTTTCTTGATCTGTTGAGATAATGCGGTTTTTATCCGTCATTCTCTGCAAATGGTATATCACATGGATTTGAGTACATTGAAGCATCCTTGCATCCCATGAGTAAGTAGAACTTGAATATGTACAATTCCTTTTTATATTCCCTTGAATACCGTTTGTTAGTACAAGGATATTCAAGAAGTTCATGGAAAAATACATATTATGAAGAATTTGTGCATGAATTTCACACTTTTTGCAACAAAACAGACTAGTACAACTTGTTATGTCTGAACAGGCCGTAGTTTGAGGCACTCAGAAGGATAAGACAAGTGTTTGAAATGAGCCTGTATGAGGGGAATGAATATGAATTATGCTAAAATTGAAGCAAGGAGAAACATTACATATATGATACAATCAGATGCAGTGGCTCAGGCCTGAAGTTCCAGTGCTGTCAGAGGCTGAGGAAGGTGGTTCCCATGAGCCTAGGGTTTCAAGACTAGCCTGGGCAAGAGGGGGACCTCCTCTCTGCTAAAAATTAAAAAAAAAAAAAATGGCCAAGTTTGGTGCACACCTGTGGTCCCAGCTACTCAGGTTGCTCAAGTGGAAGGATGGCTTGAACCAGGGAATTCGATGCTGCAGTGATTCCTGATTTCCCCACTGCCCTCCAGCTTGGGTGACAGAGGTAGACCCTGTCTCAAGCAAATAAATGAGAGGCATAATTTCTCCGTTGAAATTAAAGGAAAAAAATTTCTTCTGTCTCTTTTTTTAGGATATTTATTTAGAACATTTGTAAATGCATTTCTGTCTTCCGAAGTGGTACTTTTCAGACACTAAACGTTTTTTCAGTTTAGTGGTGATCTGAGGATGTCTTTTTTAAGGACTTAGGAGTTCTGTCTTTGAAATGCAAAGAAGAAACATAGTACCTCGCAGGGTGTGGTGGCCCATACTTATAATCCCAGCATTTTGGGAGGCCGAGGCAGGTGGGTCACTAGGTCAAGAGATGGAGACCATCCTGGTCAACATGGTGAAACCCCATCTCTACTAAAAATACAAAAAAATTACCTGGGCATGGTGGTGCGCATTTGTATTCCCAGCTGCTCGGGAGGCTGAGGCAGGAGAATTGCCTGAACCCAGGAGGCGGAGGTTGCGGTGAGCCGAGATCGTGCCATTGCACTGCAGTGTGGGTAACAACAGTGAAACTCCGTCTCAAAAAAAAAGAAAAGAAACAGCTGGGCGCAGTGGCTCACACCTGTAATCCCAGCACTTTGGGAGGCTGAGTCTGGTGGAACACGAGGTTAAGAGATCAAGACCATCCTGGTCAACAAGGTGAAACACTGTCTCTACTAAAATTACAAAAAATTAGCTGGGCATGGTGGCACATGCCTGTAATCCCAGCTACTCAGGAGGCTGAGGCAGGAGAACTGCCTCAACCCAGGAGGTGGAGGTTGCGGTGAGCCGAGATCGTGCCATTGCACTCCGGCCTGAGTAACAAGAGCGAAACTCCGTCTCAAAAAAGAAAACAACTTCCTAATATTAGTATTGCTATTGCTATGTTCTTGGGGCAGAAGCTGAGTGTGTCACATACATTACAAGACACTGGTGTCTTCCATAATGGTGCTTAGGATTCTGTGTTGCATGAGTGGATAAACTGTTAAGCAGGAACCCAGGAGAGCTAGGATGGCAAAGTTCAAGTCCATTGAAACTTGCAAGACACTCCCTCCTGCTCAGGCACCAGTCACAATCAGAAGATGTTTATGGTTCAGGAAAGCAGCTTAATAATACCTGCAAGGACAGACTCCTACAGAAACACAATGTCCAGATGACCCACGATCCCTTGAGAATGTGTGCTTTTCAGATGGCAGGGTGGTCTCGATCTCCTGACCTCAGGTGATCTGCCCGCCTGGGCCTTCCTAAGTGCTGAGATTACAGGCAAGAGGCATGCACCCGGCCAAAGATAGCTTTAAATCAACCAAATACTAAGTTTTGCCACATTGTGAGCCCGCCGGCAGGAAGACATATCTTAGCTTTTACGTAGGCCCCTGTGTAAGAGAAGCATAAAGAGGAGGAGTTCTCCTGCTTTCTGAGGATGCCCTACTGTGTAGCTTTCAATAAACTCTCCTCACTGCACTTGAACACTCGACCTGAATTCATTACTGCTCAGGATCCAAGAACTCTAACATGCGGTGTGGACTCTGACCCCGTTTTAGGCAACAAAACGACTGAACGCTATACAAAAACAGACAATTTATTTAATTCTCATAAAAGTTAGAATTTTATAGTCCTCATCCACCACACCAAGCAGAGATCGACACAGCGGAGTCACAGCTCATGAGAACCAAGGGGCTGACAGCTGGGAAACGTGGGTGGATGAAGGGTGAGGTGCTCAGCAGCCGCCAGCAGGGATTACTGAAAAGGGCAACAAGGTCTTCAAAGGCGGAGGACACGGTCTCAAACCTTATAGAAGCTCCAGAGCCACCGGGCCTGAGAGCTTCCTATGGCGATGCTGGGACTCCCTGACATCTGCACAAACTCGCCTGGGGACTTCAACATCCCGAAGCACCGAGATTCCTGGTGTGGCTGTAGTCGGGGCTGGTGTGCTGTAGAAGGTAAGTTTGAAGGAGAAGATAAAAACAGCTCTCACTTGAGTCAGCCTCGGGCGCTGCCTGCAGAGCAACCGTGGGCGGGGCCCTGGACCCTGTCTGGGCGGGTTCTGGACGGTGGGCGGGGACCGGGTTGGAGGGGGAAAAGGTCCCTGAGGGGGCGAAGCGTGAAAAGGTGCTGGGGCTGAGTGAGAGGGTGGAGGCCTCTGGAAGCCTGGTTAGAGAGTTGGGTGAGGACTGAGGCGAGGCGAGAAGGAGGAGACTGTCTGGCAGCCTGGCCAAGCAGTGAAAAAAGGCGAGGCCAGAGGATTATCGTCATTTTCGGGGTCGGGTCTGGAAGGGGTGTTGTTCTAAAGCCGGAGGGTCCGGGTTCTCTCCTCAGCTGGGGCCAGAAAGTCTCCTGCTGCGATCCTCTAGCCCTTAGGTCTGCATCCTCCGTGTACTGATTGGTGGATTGTTTCTGATGTGCCCTAATAGTACCCCTAATATCATAGGGGTGCTTCCTGTCCGTTTTAAGTTAGTGTTTCTTTCTTTTCTTTTGAGACTGAGTTTCACTCTTGTTACCCAGGCTGGAGTGCAATGGCGGGATCTCGGCTCACCGCAAACTCCACCTCCTGGGTTCAGGCAATTCTCCTGCCTCAGCCTCCCGTGTAGCAGGGATTACAGGCACGCCCCACCATGCCCAGCTAATTTTTTGTATTTTTAGTAGAGACGGGGTTTCACCATGTTGGCCAGGATGGTCTCGATCTCTTGACCTCATGATCCACTCGCCTCAGCCTCCCAAAGTGCTGGGACTACAGGTGTGAGCCACCGCACCCGGCTAAATTAGTATTTCAAACAATCGAAGGTAAAATAACATTGTTGGCAGTGTGCAGTGGCTCACACCCATAATCCAGCACTTTCCGAGGCCGAGGCGGGTCGATCACGAGGTCAAGAGTTCAAGATTATCCCGGTCAACCAAGGTAATGAAATGCCTTGAAAATAAAGAAATATCTTCATGGAAATAAAGTCAGGGCTCGGAGCGGTGGATCACAGCTGTAATCCCAGCACTTTGAGAGGCCGAGAGGGGAGGATTGCTTGAGCTAGGGAGTTCCAGATCAGCCTGGACAACAATGTAAGACCTTGTCTCTACCAAAAATCAAAAACATCAGCCAGGTGTGGTGGTGCACACCTGTGGTCCCAGCTACTCAGGGCACTGAAGTAGGAGGATCACTTGAACCAGGGAGCTGGAGGCTGCAGTGCGGCCTGATCTAACCACCACACCATAGCCTGCGTGTTAGAGCTAAACCCTGTCTCAAACAAACAAGCATCAGGCACCGTAACCTCTGTCTCTCAGGTTCAACCAGTTCTCCTGCTTTAGCCTCCTGAGTAGCTGGGATTACAGGCATGCACCGCCACGTTCAGCTCATTTTGGATTTTTAGTAGAGATGGGGTTTCTCCATGTTGGTCAGGCTGGTCTCAAACTCCCGACCTCAGGTGATCCGCTTGCCTCGGCCTCCCAAAGTGCTCGGATTACAGGCGAGAGCTACTGTGCCCGGCCTGAAGTGGTTTTTTTTTTTTTTTTTTTTTTTGAGATGGAGTTCCGCTCTTGTTACCCAGGCTGGAGTGCAATGGCACAATCTCGGCTCACTGCAACCTCCGCCTCCTGGGTTCAGGCAATTCTCCTGCCTCAGCCTCCCGAGTAGCTGGGATTACAGGCACACGCCACCATGCCCAGCTAATTTTTTGTATTTTTAGTAGAGAAGGGGTTTCACCATGTTGACCAGGATGGTCTCGATCTCTTGACCTCGTGATCCACCCGCCTCGGCCTCCCAAAGTGCTGGGATTATAGGCGTGAGCCACCGCGCCCGGCCTGAAGTGGTATTTTTAACAAATTAACTACATTATTTTTCAGCTTAATGACACAGGGACATAATTCTGATGGACTTTGGAGGGCACACAAGGGAGATAGTACTGTATCTCAGTAGGAAATAAAATAATTCAATCATCAAATAACTCCAATTTAAAGCTATGGAACTTTAAATAATTCTGAGCCTTGAGAGGAATGTGCTCATGCAACCTGAGGGCAGTGATATGCAGGCGCAACTTCTATGAGTTTTCCTGTACATATTTAGGAAGACTAAACAGTCCCAGAGATAACTTCTCAGATCATTGTTCCTTCTTATGGAGTGATGACTAACCTTCCTTGAAGTGTATCAATGTGTAACCAATCACATTGCTGAAACCTATGCACTGATCTTGAATGGAAAATGTGGTGATTCTGCTGAAGCTTCTCTGTCTTTGCCTATTGTGTGAACCCTTAAGGTCTCTAATTTGGAACACTGATCCCATTCATTTGGAGTTGATGTTTCCAGGTGGCTATCTTCGAGCTTAGTGTTCACATAAACTCTATACTTAATCATATCTTCTATATTTTATTATTTACTGCTGACATCCATTTCTGTCAGATTGTAGGAGCCTCACCAGAGAGGGTGCCTGTCACCATATTGTGAAACCCACACTTTTCAAAAAGACGTGGGTTAAAATTGGTTCCCCTTTCTCTGGATGAAGCTAATGAGCAGACACAGATGGTCACTTCTATCCATTACAAAGTAGATCCAGGATGAACAAACATGTGTGACCAAGGGTGTTGTCGAGTCCTCTCACCTGAGGACTGATTAGTGTTCGTCCTTGAAAACATGTAATTAATTGGTTGTAAAGAACAGTGAAGTTTCTTTCTCTCACTTTTTTTTTTTTTTTTGAGAGAGGAAGTTTTGCTCTGGTTGCCCAGGCTCGAGTGCAGTAGGGGGATCTCAGCTCACTGCAACCTCTGCCTCCCTGGTTCAACTGATTGTCTTCTCTCAGCCCCCGAGTAGCTGGGATCACAGCCATGTGCCACCACAACCTGTTAATTTTGTGTTTTTAGTTGAGACGGGGTTTCTTCTTGTTGGTCAGGCTGGTTCGACCTCACAACCTCAAGTGATCTGCCTGCCTCGGTCTCCCAAAGTGCTGGGATTACAGGCAGGAGTGACCGCATCTGGCATCTCTTTTCAATCTCTTCACTGCCTGCCTCTATTTCGCATCACATTCTGGCCAAAGCTTATTTATTGGTAAAATGGTTTCTATTTCTTTCTCTCTTATGTAGTGGAGATGATTTGTCATTTGGGAAAGATTTTTTTGTTTTGTTTTCAATTATATTTTCTCAGCATTTACAAAGTGAAATAAAGAGTGTTTCTTGGGCCAGTCACTGTGGCTCAGGACTGTAAGCCCAGCACTTTGGGAGGCCGAAGCAGGTGGGTCAGTTGAAGTCAGTAGTTCGAGACCAGCTTGGCCAACATGGTGAAGCTCCTTCTCTACCAGAAATACAAAAATTAGCCGGCCATAGCGGTGAAGTCCTGAATGTCAGCTACTCTGGATGCTGAGGGAGAAGAATTGTTTCAGCCCAGGAGGCAGAGGCTGCAGTGAGCCGAGATCTCACCACTGCACTTTAGCCTGGCGATAGAGAAATACTTTATCTCAAAAAAAAAAAAAAAAGGGAAAACAAAAAGCAAATACAAAAGAGAAAGTAGGCCGGGCGCGGTGGCTCAAGCCTGTAATCCCAGCACTTTGGGAGGCTGAGGCAGGTGGATCACGAGGTCAACAGATCGAGACCATCCTGGTCAAAATGGTGAAACCCCGTCTCTACTAAAGATACAAAAAATTAGCTGGGCATGGTGGCGCGTGCCTGTAATACCTGCTACTCAGGAGGCTGAGGCAGGAGAATTGCTTGAACCCAGGAGGCGGAGGTTGCGGTGAGCCGAGATCGCGCCATTGCACTTTAGCCTGGGTTACAAAAGCGAAACTCCGTCTCAAAAAAAAGAAAAAAAAAAAAAAAAAGAGAAAGTAGTAGGTCTCTTCAACAAATGTGCTGAAACAACTAACTTGATATCCACATGGAAAAGAATAATGTTGGATCCCTATGCGCACCATCAAAAATTATGTTTAAAAAAGTTTTAGAGAGACGAGGAAGAAAGCCCTGCGGGAGAAAGTGTTACTTTGCTGCTTCCAGGAAGTGTCAAAAAAAACAATTCTACGACTTTTTAATTATGCCTTATCCTTCCTGGTCGGTTTCGCCTCCAAAACCTGAGAAAGTGGCGCTGGGAGCCATGCTGAGAGATGCACAGGCCCCGGCCGCGCCCTCTGCCGGTGCTAAAAGGCGAGGTCTCTCCGCCTCGTGCCCCGCCCGTACCTCGCGCAGACCCCGCCCACCCCTGGAGTCTCGCCCAGGCCCCCGCACCCCATCGAGGGTCTCTTTCAGGCCCCGCCCGCCCCTCGAGGGTCTCGCCCAGGCCTGGCTTCCTTCCTGTTGACCCGGAAGCAGGTCGCGCGAAGTGAACGTTCCACTGAGGCGGGTAAGTTTCGCTCTATCTTGTATTAAGTCTGCGCTTCCCAGGTCCCCTAGCGCTTCTGTACCTGGGACGTGGGGTCCACACAGACCTGAAAATTGTCGCTGTATTTTCACCCAGAGCAAATTGAGACGACGTCGTGAGAGTCCAGGGGTCGCTTCTTTTTGGGTTGAAAGTCGCATTGTGGCTGGTCCGGTTCCCGGTCTTTCTGCTATAGGACATTTTATAGACTTCGTATTGTGTAGCTTTCCTGCTTAGAACCTTTTTTTTGTTTGTTTGTTTGTTTTTTTGAGACGGAGTTTCGCTCTTGTTACCCATGATGGAGTGCAGTGGCGCGATCTCGGCTCACCGCAACCTCCGCCTCCTGGGTTCAGGCAGTTCTCCTGCCTCAGCCTCCTGAGTAGCTGGGACTACAGGCACGCGCCACCATACCCAGCTAATTTTTTGTATCTTTAGTAGAGACGGGGTTTCACCTGGTTGACCAGGATGGTCTCGATCTGTTGACCTCGTGATACACCCACCTCGGCCTCCCAAAGTGCTGCGATTACAGGCTTGAGCCACCGCGCCCGGCCTTAGAACCTTTTTCTGACTCTTCCCGCCCGCTCTTTTTGAGGTTCTCATCGGAGAGGTGGATTCTCGCCCTGGGTACCTACCACCCTGGCCCTTGTTGGCTCCTGGTGCGCAGCGCTGCGGCCCTCTGGTGGAGGTCCTGCAAACCCCACCCTTGTCTTAAGGCGCCGTCGCCCCCACACCTCCCTCCTCGTGCCAGGCCCTGCTGCTCCCCAGGTCTCCCCTCCACAGTGACTGCATCCCCTGAGCTCGAGTTGGAGAGGTGCCCGGGGCCTGTCCTGTGACACGGAGTGTTCTTACCTGCCCAGCTCCAGTCCCTGGAAAATGCGCTCCTCCAGGACGGAGGCGTCCTCCTCCAAACACTCCTGTGATTGTGTGGGCCAAAGGGATCAGGAGACAGAGAGTGGTAGAAAACCTGAGAGAGAAAAGAAGAATGAGAAAGACCATAACAGATGGCAAAGTAGAGGATGGGTGAGGGATTCGCCAAGAGACGGCAACAATGAAAAAGAAAAGAGGGGAGAGGAGCCCGGTGCTGTGGCTCACGCCTGTAATCCCAACACTTTGAGAGGCCTCGGTAGGTGGTTCAGTTGAGGTCAGGACTTCGAGACTGGCTGGACCAACATGATGAAACCCTGTCTGCACTAAAAATACAAAATTAGCCGAGCGTGGTGGCACACGCCTGTAGTCCCAGCTATTTGGAAGGCTGAGGCAGGAAAATGGCTTGGACCTGAGAGGCAGAGTTTGCGGTGAGCTGAGATCGTGCCCCACTGCACTCCAGCCTGGTTAACAAGAGCTAAACTCCATCTCAAAAATAAATGAATATAGATGAGAAGGGCAATTAGAAGTATGATTAGAAAGAAAGCAACAGAAATAGCTTGTGAAGTGTAGACCTAGTTTAGGGGTGACTGCATACAGTCCTTTGCAAATAGCAAAGTTAAGAGAAGAATTCCTGTCCCTGTTAGAATATAATCTAAACTCACGTGTGGTGGTGTCTACTCTTCAGGAATTCGAGTTAGCTCAAGAGAAGTAGGAGAGAGTACTTGTGACTTCCAAGGAGAGGTGGGTGGGCTAGGCCGGTCATATGATGGACACAGTTGAATCCTGAACCAGTGAACCCAGTGGGGAGGGTCTTGTAGATGGGCAGCAGTTGGGGTGCTGTAGACAATCAGGTAGGGGCCTTTTTACTGAGGCTGTAGAGCAGGAGAGGTTAGATCCTTAACCAGCACTGATCGTTCGGCTAAGGTGTCCTCACAAGGCCAGATACCTGGAGTAGGTAAGAGGAGATTAGCAGCTTGATGAATTTCCTGCCTAGTTTGATGGAGAAGGGGGAGGTTGTGTCCAAGAGGGCCAGTTTCTGGGAGAAGATTAGGCCCAAGCAGAAAGATGGGGCCATACAAGAGTTCAAACGGGCTGTGTCCTGTGTGCTCCCAGGGAACAGCATGAACTCGGAGAAGAGCAGTATGTGGAGGGCACACCCAGTCCTCCTTTAGTTGAAGGGTGAGCCTGGTAAGGTGTGTTTTTAGGAGGCCATCGGCTTTCTGTGCTTTTCCTGATGACTGAGGGCGGTAAGGGGCATGGAGATTCTACTGAATGCTAAGGGACTGAGAGACTGCTTGGGTAAAAAGTTCCAGCAGCCATACTTCAGAGAGTTATATCTTGAAGCAGTGTTTGTGTCCCGGGTTCATTTAGCATCTGGCCTCTTGACTTTGGCTTAGTTTTGAAGCAGCCTCATTGTCTGGGGTAATAACTGAGGTTTCTTGCCTCACAGCCATGGAGATCAAGAACGTGGACACCCCAGTGTGAGGTTAAGAGCAGAAGTACAATAGGTGAACTAAAGAACAGCTCTCTGCTACAGAGAGGGGTCCTGGGAAAATGGTTTGCAGACCCGTGGTGAAATGCAGGGTGTGTTACAGGTGAGCTGGTGAAAGGCAGTGTCTTTTTTTTTTTTTTGAGACGGAGTTTCGCTCGTTACCCAGGCTGGAGTGCAATGGCACGATCTCGGTTCACCGCAACCTCCGCCTCCTGGGTTCAGGCAATTCTCCTGCCTCAGCCTCCTGAGTAGCTGGGATTACAGGCACCCGCCACCATGCTCAGCTAATTTTTTGTATTTTTAGTAGAGATGGGGTTTCACCATGTTGACCAGAATGGTCTCGATCTCTTGACCTCGTGATCCACCCTCGGCCTCCCAAAGTGCTGGGATTATAGGTGTGAGCCACCATGCCAGGCCAACAAAATGATTTTTGGGCAGCTTTTTGTTGGAAGGAAAGCTCTGCCTAAATAATTTCTTTTTCCCTCTTGTATCGGTTGGATGTGGCAGGAGTGACCCAGGTGATATGATGAGCTTCCAGTACAGCATAATTTCTGTAAGATTAGCTGAGAGAAAGGATGTGTGGGCCGGAATCAGGCAAGCAAGTTTTATTACCCTGCCGGGCTGCTTCGTAACCATCACAGGAGGCAGCCCCAAGCTTACAAAAGGAGGGGTCCCTGTAGGGTGAGAGGGACCTAAGAGAGTTTCAGGACTGAGATAGTCTATCGGCTTGTAGCAAGCACAGAGATAGCTTGTGGGCTTGGGACAGACTTCCATCATCCTCTGACCTCTGTAGCGCAGTTTTTAAAAAACAGAAATTTACAAGTGTGTGTAACAAACATTTGTTCTCCCTGTCCTCCCACAGCTGCCCAGATGGCTGTAATGAGGCTTTGCTTAATCACAGCAAGACTGTCAGCCTTGTGGCTCCTAGATGGGGGTCAGGAATGCAGCTGCAGAGCAGTCTGAAGAGGGGTAGGGGGAGGGGTCAGTTATGCAGAGGTGGTTTTCTGAGGCAGCTTGTCCCTTATGTTCCTACCTGTTAATAGGTAACAGAAGAGGGGCGCCGTTGTCATCTGGCTGCTTCTTGTTGGACAGGGGAGACTGTGTAGCGGGCCAGTTGGTAGGGACTGTCATTCCTGGAGATGTCAGTATTCTTGGCGCAGCATCATATCTTGTGTTGTTCCATGCGTGCAAGCTTTAATAGGGTCCTGTAAAAAGCAGGTGAGGAGACATAAGAGGCAGGGGCCAACTGCTAGAAGGAGAAAAGGGTTATGGCAGGAACTAGGAGGGGCTGTAGCCAGGTTGCCTGGGGGTTACAGAACCACTGGGGCCAGGTGAACTGACTGTCCTTAAGTTTTTGTGCTCAGTCTTTCAGCTTTTTTTTCTTCTTTTGAGATGGAGTCTCACACTTATTGCCCAGGCTGGAGTGCAGTGGTGTGATCTTGGCTCACTGCAACCTCCGCCTCCTGGGTTCAAGCAATTCTCCTGCCTCAGCCTCCCTGAGTAGCTGGGAATACAGGCATGCGCCACCATGCCCAACTAATTTTTGTATTTTTAGTAGAGACGGTTTCTCCATGTTGGTCAGGCTGGTCTCGAACTCCTTACCTCAGTTGATCCCCTCCACCCCGGCCTCCCAACGTGATTCGGTTACAGGCATGAGTCACCGCGCCCGGCTAGTCTTTGAGCTTTCTGGCAGCATCTCATACTGACCCAGATTTATTGAGGTAGAAACAGCGTTGTTCATTTAAAAAGAGGCACGGCCCTCCTTTTTTAACAGTGAAGAGTTCTAGGCCTCTGTGGTTTGCAGGGTGACTGCCACTGAACAGTCTAATTGGTTTTGGAGGTGAGTGATAGAGTCTCTATTTCTTCTAGTGATGATTGGAAGTCCCAGGAGAGTGACAGGAAATGTGATAATGAGGTTCCTAGGCTTCCTGCTTCTAACCTGACTAGTTGTGACTCCGAGGGCTGCTAATAAGGGATGAACTGTATTGCTCTTTTTGGGCGGTTTTGTAGGGCAGCAGGGACAGGGAGTTCTTCTGGTTCAGAGCGACAAGGTTAATGTTGGGGGTAAGGTAGACCAGGGTGCAAGTGCCTGTCCAGTGGGTAGGAGACAGAAGTAGGTTGTGGGTCCGCAGAGGAAGAAGATGCCTGCGGTGTTAATGCAGACAGACAAGTGGATTGAGAATAGGTGTTGGGACGTGTAGTTCCTCCTTTGGAGGGACTCGGTTCAGCTTCAGCAACCCAGAGTGAGAGGAGAGAGACCCCTTTGAGAACTGCTGTCTGGGGAAGAGGTTTCCATGTTTGAGAGGCAGGAGGGGAGGTAATGCGGAGGGGCTGGGTAAAGAGTTTGTTGGCTTCAGGGGTCACTGAATAATTTACTCAGAGTGAGGTGTGGGAAGAGGGATGAGAGATGTTCTGAGTTGAGGCACAGGCAGAGGGAGGGATGGTGCCTACATGTGTGTGTCTGTTTCATGAGGTGACACATAAGGGGGCCTGGCCAAATTTTGCGGTGTGGAGGGTGAAGAACATTGGATGGCAGGAGAGGGAGTTTCCCCCAGTTGTAGTTGGCAGTGTATGTGGTTTGGTTGCTCTGTTAGCAGGGCAGTGGATAGTTTGCAGTGAGAGTGAGGGCTCTGTCTACAAAAGCACAGGCTTTTTGGATGGTACATAAAAAAGTGAACAGGAGTATGGTAGGAGTGTGTTCCCAGGGCTGAGAAACTGGGAGAGCTGAGCAGGCAGTAGAGGAAAGGGAAAGGCAGGTGCAGCAACGGGAAGCAAGTGTAGAGCTGGGGCACAGTAACAAGGAGTGAGAGATCCAGAGAGCGTGGGAGCCCCAGTAACAAGGAGGGAGAGATCCAGAGAGCATGGGAGCCTCAGGAACAAGGAGTGAGTGAGATCCAGAGAGGGTTCAAGTCTTGTAGAAGTCAGAAGGGAGTCTCAGGGGCAGAGGCAGTGGGGCTGACTGTTAAAAGAGTTAGGAACTTGAGGAAGAATTGGGGTCTGTATTTGGGGGAAGGAGCTGAGGGGTTGTATGGGGAGGTGGTCTCCTGTAGCAGTGAAGCCTTTTCAGTGGGGGAATATTGGGGCTGGGTGGTGGGGGTAACCAGGAGGAGCTGGGCGGGGCCAGAAGGAAGGGAGGCTTCTTTTGCTGCTGCTTTGGCCTTTCTGTTTCCTCTTGAGGTGTCATCTGACCCTGTTTGGTGCCCTCCACGGTGTGTAAGTCCTGTTTTGGCCAGGAGGCATGCAGTCTGGAGGAGTTGGTTAATAAGGGGCCGTTAGTGAGGGGGGTTCCTTTGGCAATAAGAAATCCTCTCTCTTGCCAGACGGAGAATGCGATAGGCATATTTGGACTTGGTAAAAATGCTGACTTTGCCTTTGGAGAGGGTTAGGGCCCTGGTGAGAGCTGTTAAGTTCTGTGTTTTGGGAGGAGTCCCTGGGGCAGGGCTTTGGCTTTAATTAGTTAAAGGAGATGACTGCACCCCCAGGGATTTTATGGGAGCTGACTGACTTGGAAGGGAAGCCATGTAAAATAACTGGTTGTCAGGACTGGGGAGAGGTCTAGAGGAGATCTTAGGAAAATGAGGCTGTAGGTGATCAAGGATTTGTGGGAAAAAAGGAAGATACTGGGAATAGAGATGCAGGATTGAGGGAGCACTTTTGGAGAGGTGGAACTCAGTTTTGTTTTGTTTTTTTTTGAGACGTAGTTTCGCTGTTGTGACCCAGGCTGGAGTGCAATGGCACGATCTCGGCTCACCGCAACCTCCGCCTCCTGGGTTCAGGCAATTCTCCTGCCTCAGCCTCCTGAGTAGCTGGGATTACAGGCATGCGCCACCATGCCCAGCTAATTTTTTTTTTTGTATTTTTAGTAGAGACGGGGTTTCACCATGTTCACAGGATGGTCTCGATCTCTTGACCTTGTGATCCACCCGCCTCCGCCTCCCAAAGTGCTGGGATTACAGGCTTGAGCCACTGTGCCTGGCCTGGAACTCAGTTTTTAAGAAACGGCATGGAGTAGTTGGATTGGGTAATAAGAAACTGCTCAGTGCTCGGGAGGAGAGGAGGTTTTGCAGATTATGTGGGCTGTGCACCGTGGTGGTTTGACTGAATGATTTTCTGCTTTCTAAGGCTAGGGTGGCAGCTGCTGCTGGGGCTAGGAGGCAGGTCATCCGCCTCCCATTAGTGGTGTCTAGCTGTTTATGGAGGTGATCTATAGGCGTGAAGGGAGGAGGACTTCTTTTTTGTTGGCCAAAGACACCAAGTGCTATTCCATGGTTTTTCACAGTGTGGAGAGTGAAGGGCTGAGAGATGTCAGGCACAGATAGAGAAGAAGCAGTTACGAGGGTGGCTTTAAGTTTGTGGAAGCTAGGGATTGTATTATATGATGGATATACATGCTTATTTAGAGGGCCCTTAGCCCCTTCACAGAGTGGGCAGGCGAGGAGAGCAAAATTGGGAATTCATGTTCTGAAGAAGCTTGCTAGTCCCAGGAAACAAAGAATTTCAACCCCATCTTAAAAAAAAAATTAAAAAAAGGCCTGGTGTGGTGGCTCATGCCTGTAAACCAAGCTCTTCAGAGGCCAAGGCAGGTGGATCACCTCAGGTCGGGAGTTAAAGACCAGTCTGACCAACATAATGAAACCCCCTCTGAAAAAAAAAAAAAGAAAGGATTTCACCTTTAGAAGTGGGTGGGGGTAGCCTGTCTATCAGCGCTGCTTGTGCTGAGGTGGTGGCTTGGGCCCTGGTGGAGAGCTGCACTCCTGAGTACATTACTGTTGGAGTCAAGAGTTGGGCTTTGGAGGGGGAAACCCTATATCCCTTACTAGCAAGAAAGTTTACAAGGATAATAGTGTGAGTCTGAGAGTCCTCTAAAGAAGAGCTACAGGGCTGGGTGTGGTGGCTCACGCCTATAATCCCAGCACTTTGGGAGGCCGAGGCGGGTGGATCACGAGGTCAAGAGATCAAGACCATCCTGGTCAACAAGGTGAAACACCATCTCTACTACAAATACAAAAAATTAGCTGGGCATGGTGGTGCATGCATATAGTCCCAGCTACTTAGGAGGCTGAGGCAGGAGAATCACTTGAACCCAAGAGGTGGAGGTTGCGGTGAGCCGAGATTGGGCCATTGCACTCCAGCCTGGGTAACAAGAGCGAAATTCCATCTCAAAACAAAAAAATGACAAAAAAAAAAGAAGAGTTACAGGGGAGGAGGTTGTCCAGGT
Source organism: Saguinus oedipus (assembly GCA_031835075.1). Taxonomy (NCBI): domain Eukaryota; kingdom Metazoa; phylum Chordata; class Mammalia; order Primates; family Cebidae; genus Saguinus; species Saguinus oedipus. Next base: position 53,703,498 of record CM063187.1, on the reverse strand, counting down.
ACTGGAGGAGCCAGCTAGGAGAGAGGTCTAGGGAGCTGAGATGTTGAGCCAGAGCTTGTCTAGAGAAATGGGGGCTCTCTCTAAAGCCTTGGGGGAAGACTGTCAAAGTAAATTGTGACTGGAGAAGAACAAGATGTGAAAATAGGACAAAATTACCCTTATAGGGCTTCCTGTAAGACATTCTTATCCTGCATAATCTCTGGTGCAGCGGCCGAGGACCGTCTTTCCACAGGGTGAGGTGTCCCCTGTGTGTGTGTTTTGTCACAGAAAAAAAGTGAGTGGTTTCTAAACATTTTTTTTTTTTTTGAGACGGAGTTTCGCTCTTGTTACCCAGGCTGGAGTGCAATGGCGCGATCTCGGCTCACCGCAACCTCCACCTCCTGGGTTCAGGCAATTCTCCTGTCTCAGCCTCCTGAGTAGCTGGGATTACAGGCACGCACCACCATGCCCAGCTAATTTTTTGTATCTTTAGTAAAGACGGGGTTTCACCATGTTGACCAGGATGGGCTCGATCTCTTGACCTTGTGATCCACCCGCCTCGGCCTCCCAAAGTGCTGGGATTACAGTCTTGAGCGACCGTGCCTGGCCTGGTTTCTAAACATTAAATAATGATTGGGCACGATGGTTCATGACTGTAATCCCAGCTCTTTGGGAGGCTGGAATGAGCAGGTCAGGAGATTGTCACCATCCTGGCCCAGATGGTGAAACCCCATCTCTCTTAAAACTACAAAAAGTAGCTGGGTTTGTGCTTGTGAACCCAGCTACTCAGGAGGCTGAGGCAGGAGAATCACTTGAACCTGGGAGGTGGAGGTTACGGTGAGCTGAGATGCTGCCGCTGAACCCAAGCTTGGCAACAGAGCTAGACTCCGTCTCTAAATAAGTAAGTAAATAAATTTCATTTTTTTTTCACCTACAGGATTGATTTTCCAAGACTCATGTTGCGAGAGGCAGCCACCAGGAAGAGCAAAAACAAAAGAGGAGCCCGGATGCCTCCTCCTCAGGTAAAGTGATCGTCCTCTGTGGATCGTTCTCTTTTTGTTGTTGTTTCTGAAATGCCAGGTTTGTAGTAGCCGGTCTTCTGTGAGTTTGAAGCGTCCTGCCTGGCACGTGTGCTCACACTCACCCATGCCTTTTCTCAGTGCCTCTCATCTCCACTTAGATTCCATCTCCTATGACCCAATGACGTGAGCTTGGGAAGAGGCTGCCCTGCACGTGGTCCTGGGAAGGGCTCTCCCCAGACGTGGATGGAGACGCCGTGTGGGCCTTGTGCTGTCTGTGGTGTTGGGCAGCAGGGAATGTTCAGGGGCCACATCTGGATGCACATGAAGCTCTTTGTGGACCAGATCCGAGAAACTCTCTATGATAGTCATACGTTAATGTGCACTGGCATCTGGAGGGGAAAAGGAGACACGTTAGAGGAGCTGTTTAGTGTCTGATTTTGTAACGCATTTGAAGCTACACTAGTGAGTCAATATGTCTCTGACTCCAAACTTTTTTTTTTTTTTTTTTTTTGAGACTGAGTTTCGCTCTTGCTTACCCAGGCTGGAGTTCAATGTTGTGATCTTGGCTCACCGCAACCTCCACCTCCTGGGTTCAAGCGATTCTCCTGCCTCAGCCTCCTGAGTAGCTGGGATTACAGGCATCCACCACCACAACTGGCTATTTTTGTTTTTTTGTTTTTTTGTTTTTGAGACGGAGTTTCACTCTTGTTACCCAGGCTGGAGTGCAATGGCGCAATCTCGGCTCACCGGAAACTCCACCTTTTGGGTTCAGGCAATTCTCCTGCCTCAGCCTCCTGAGTAGCTGGGATTACAGGCATGTGCCACCATGCCCAGCTAATTTTTTTTGTATTTTTAGTAGAGACGGAGTTTCACCATGTTGACCAGGATGGGCTCGATCTCTTGACCTCGTGATTCGCCCGCCTCAGCCTTCCAAAGTGCTGGGATTATAGGCATCTGCCACTGCACCTGGCTATTTTTTGTATTTTTAGTAGGGATGGGTTTTCCCCATATTGGCTAAGCTGATCTCTGGGCCAGGCTGGCCTCAAACTTCTGACCTTTTGGTCTACCTGCCTTGGCCTCCCAAAGTGCTGGGATTACAGGCATGAGCCATCATACCTGGCCTTTATTTAGTTATTTTTTTAAGATAGAGTCTCACTCTTATCACCCAGGCTGGAGTGCACTTGTCCAATCTTGGCTCATTGTACTCTTTGCCCTTTAGGCTCAAGTGATCCTCCCACCTCAGCCTCCTATGTAGCTGAGACCACAGACACACAGACGTGTACCACCATGCCTGACTATGTTTTTCTGTTGTTTGTAGAGATGGGGTTTCACCATGTTGACCAGGCTGGTCTCGAACTCCTGACCTCAAGCAATCCACCTGCCTTGGCCTCTTAGAGTGCTGGGATTACAGGTGCCAGTGCACCCAGCATCTGCATGGGGTTTGCTGAGGGCTGCGTCTGTGCCCTGAAGGGGAGCTCATTGCAGCCCAGCTCCTCACTGCTGCAGCATGTGTGTGGGGGCTTCTCCAGAAGGGGAGCAGTTTCTGAAGAAAGGGGTCAAAACTTCACTTAGTTTTCCTGTAGGAGTTTATGATCCTGACGTAGTGGGCAGCAGAGGGGACTGTATTTCCTCAGGGTGAGGTCTTTTTTGTATGTGTTGGGGTACATACACAGAGAGGGGGTGTGTTGATTCTGAGCAATAAACAACATGTTTATAACATTCAGGATTGACTTCTAAAGACTTGATACATGGGGAAGAACCGCGGAAGAGGGAGAGGAAAGCAAAGGAGTCAGGGATGGCTCTTCCTCAGGTGAGATGATCTTCTCGGCGGATTGTTCTGTCTCCTTCCTTTCAGAAATGCTGGGCCTTGGAGTTGGGAATCTTCTCTGAGTCTGACGCGTCCTGCCTGACAGGTTTGCTGGCACTCAGCCATGCCTTCCCTCAGTCCCAGTCATGTCAACTAGATTCCATCTCTGGTGACCCAGTGACAGGAGCGTGGGAAGAGGCTGCACTGGGCATGGTCCTGGGAAGGGCTCACTCCAGATGTGGATGGAGACGGGGTGCAGGCCCCGTGGTGTCAGGGCTGCTGGGCAGCAGGGATCGTTCAGGGGCCACATCTGATGCACCATCAGGTCTCTGTAGACCAGGAGTAGAGCAGCTGCCCATGGACATTACATATTAATGTGCACAAAGTACGTGGGAAATTCAGTGAAAGGAGACCAATGAGGGGAAGTCTTTTCTGCCTGATTTTGTGCCACAGGTTGAAGTAATTGAGTGAGTTTCTGTGTTTCTGATTCCCAACATCTCACTGATTAGAATGGAGCGATAATACACAGACATGAATGATGCAAGGTGTTTTATTCCATTAGTTTAAGTATGTGAAGCCAACCTAAATAATAGCAGGAGATTCATTAAAACATTCTTTTTTTTATCCAAAGATACACAAAGACTGAAAACAAAGGGATGGAGAAGGATTTACCAACCAAATGGAGGGCAAAAATAAATAAATAAATAAAAAGCAGGAGTTGCAATTCTCACATCTGTTAAAATAGATTTCAAAGCAACAAAGATACAGTGGTAAAAGGATCAACGCAACAATGAGAGCTAACGATCCTAACACCCAGATACATAAGACTCATAAAGAGATTTAGACTAAACAAGACACAAAATTAATAAGGAGATTTAGGACTTGAACTCAGATCCAGAACAAGTAAACTTAATAAATATTTATAGAGCTGTCCACTTTGAATACACAAAACATACATTCTCCACCTTAAATACACAAAATATTGATCAGCCATTATTAATACCCATTTTTAAAATAAAGCAACATTCCCATTCTCCCTCCCTCTTTTTGTTCCTCTTTCTTTCTCTCCTTCACTCCTTTTTTTTCACTTTCTTTAAAAAAAAAAAGATTTTTTTTTTTGAGACAGATTTTCGCTCTTGTTACCCAGGCTGGAGTGCAATGGCATGATCTCGGCTCACTGCAACCTCTGCCTCCTGGGTTCAAGCAATTCTCCTGCCTCAGACTCCTGAGTAGCTGGGATTACAGGCACGCACCACCATGCCCAGCTAATTTTTTGTATTTTTAGTATAGACGGGGTTTCACCATGTTGACCAGGATGGTCTCCATCTCTTGACCTCGTGGTCCACCCGCCTCGGCCTCCCAAAGTGTTGGGATTACAGGCTTGAGCCACTGTGCCTGGCCCTTTTTTTTGTTTTTTTTTGAGATGGAATTTTGCTCTTGTTACCCAGGCTGGAGTGCAATGGCGCAATCTCGGCTTACCGCAACCTCCACCTCCTGGGTTCAAGCAATTCTCCTGCGTCAGCCTCCCGAGTACCTGGGACTACAGGCGTGCACCACCATGTCCAGCTAATTTTTTGTATTTTTAGTAGAGATGGTGATTCACCTTGTTGACCAGGATGGTCTCCATCTCTTGACCTCGTGATCCACTTGCCTCGGCCTCCCAAAGTGCTAGGATTATAGACGTGAGCCACCGTGCCCACTAAACCATTCTTAGTGCATTAGGCTCATGGAGACTGTGGTGTTGCTGTGGAAAGGCTTGTGAAACAGGCGTTTTTGGTAAAAATCGTTTTAATGTTCTTAAATATGGGAGCAGGACTTCATTTTTATCCTGAAGCATGGAGACATATTCTCATTCTACCTATTGTTATTATTATTCTTTTATAGAAAGTGTTGCTCTGTCATTCAGGCCGGAGTGCAGTGGTGTGATCTCGGCTCACTGCAACCTCTGCCTCCCTGGTTCATGTGATTGTCCTGGTTCATGTGATTGTCCCGCTTCAGCCTCCCAAATAGCTGCCATTATAGGCCCCTGCCACCACACCCAGCTAATTCTTCTGTGTTTTTAGTAGAGATGGGCTTTCCCCACGTTGGTCACGCTGGACTCAAACTCCTGACCTCAGATGATCCACTTGACTTAGCCTCCCAAAGTGCTGGGATTACAGGTGTGGTCACTGTGCCCAGCCCCACCGATTATTATTTAATAAACGTTTTTGTATTTAAACACCAGGTGATGTACGTATTTGTTTTGTGTTAAAGCTCCAAGCAGAGCTGCAGCTTAGCCCCTTGGCCATAAAGCTTCTCCTTCCCCTGTCACGTCCTCCACCCTCCTTCCAGCCTCACCGGGAACCCACTACTGTCAGTTCTGTGTCAGGTGTCAGGGCAAGTCTTATAATCGTGTATTTCTGCATCTTTATGAGACTTTTAGAAAAACTTCTACAGTGCTTTAAAAAATTACCTTTTAGATTTATGTTTTAACTTTAGGCTCCGTGTGAAGGTTTGTCACATAGGTAGACTCGTGTCATCGGGGCTTGTTGTACAGATCATTTCATCACCTTACCTAATAATTTTTATTTAGCTTTTTTTTGGGGGGGGGGGGACGGGAGTCTTGCTTGTCACCCAGGCTAAAGTGCTGTGGCACAATCTTGGCTGACTGCATCCTCCACCTCCCAGGTTCAAGCAAGTCTCTGCCTGAGGTTTTCAAGCACCTGGAATTGTAGGTGCCCACCACACCGCCCGGCTAATTTTTGTATTTTTAGTAGAGACAGGGTTTTATCCTCTTGGCCATGCTGGTCTCAAACTCCTGACCTCAAGATCTGCCGACTTTGACCTCCCAAAGTGCTGGAATTACAGGCATGACCAACTGCACCTGGCTGTTTACCATTTTTTTTTTTGAGACTGAGTTTTTTTTTTTATCATCCAGGCTGGAGTATAATGGTATAATCTTGACTCACTGCAACCTCCACCTCCTCGGTTCAAGGGATTCTCCTGCCTCAGCCTCCTGAGTAGCTGGGATTACAGGTATGTGACACCATGCCTGACTAATTTTTGTATTTTTATAAAATACAGGGTTTCATCATGTTGGTCAGGCTGGTCTCAAACCTCTGACCTCATGATCTGCCCACTTTGGCCTCCCAAAGTGCTTGAATTATAGACATGAGCCACTGTCACAGGCCAATTTTTGTATTTTGAGTAGGGACAGGGTTTCACCATGTTCACGACACTGGTCTTATACGGCTGAGCTCAGGTGATCCACCCACCATGGCCTTCCAAAGTGCTGGGATTACAGCCATTCCCATCACGCCCAATAGAATTTTAGTTTCTGATTTTTCACTGTGGACGTTGTCATTTCCGAAAACATCATTCATGTTCTGTCTCATGTAGATACAAAATGTTACTTGGTGTGTCAGTAAAATTTTTAAACATTTCTTTAGTGAGAACGCTGAGTTTTTTGGTTTGTGTATTTCTTTTTTTTTTCTTTGAGCACATTTAATAGCTGCTGTGTGTATTTCTCGTATTATCCACAAACACAAGAAATCCATAACGAGAGGGCATCATGACCTCTTCAAAAAGTATAATAAACACAATTGGAAAGACATAATGTGGTCAAAAATCCCTTTCTCCATTAGTCAGAATGTTCCTTACCATTAAATATGTACTTTCGACCAGGCGTGGTGGCTCAAGCCTGTAATCCCAGCACTTTGGGAGGCCGAGGCGGGTGGATCACGAGGTCAAGATCTTGAGACCATCCTGGTCAACGTGGTGAAACCTCGTCCCTATTAAAAATGCAAAAATTAGCTGGGCATGGTGGCCCGTGCCTGTAATCCGAGCTGCTCAGGAGGCTGAGGCAGGATAATTGCCTGAACCCAGGAGGCGGAGGTTGTGGTGAGCTGAAATCGTGCCATTGCACTCCAGCCTGGGTAACAAGAGCGAAACTCCGTCTCAAAAAAAGAAAAAAAAAGTCCGTGCTTTCACGTCTGTCCTCTTGTCCTTCTCTGTAAAGATCAGAACTCCTCCCGTAACCATGTGGTTAAAATGTGTTTTCATTTCAGGGTGTATTGACATTCAGGGATGTGACCATAGAGTTCTCTCAGGAGGAGTGGAGATGCCTGGACCCTGCTCAGAAGACTTTATACAGGGACGTGATGCTGGAGAACTACAGGAACCTGGTCTCCCTGGGTGAGTCCAACTTCCCCCGGAAGTGGAAACGTGCCCTTGCGGATGTTTGTATTTTCCCTTGTTGCCTCCTGGGAGCCGCATCCTTGCTTGCCTTAAATGGATGCCGTATTGATTTTGAAATGAAAAGCTTCTGGATTTTAACTGTGTGTTTTGTTTAGATGTTGTGCATTCTTCATGGTACCTCACGGGGGTTTCCAGAAGTAAAGTAGGGAAAAACCTGATGGCAGGCCAGGTGCAGTGACTGAGGCCTGTGATCCCAGCACTGTGAGAAGCTGAGGCTTGTGGATCCCTTCAGGTCAAAAGTTCAAGACCAGCCTGGCCAACATGGAGAAACCCTGTCTCTACCAAAAATGCAGAAATTAGCCAGGCATGGTTGTGCCCTCCGGTAATTCTAGATACTAGAAAGGCTGAGGAAGCAGAATCGCCTGATCCCAGGAGGCAGAGGTTGCAGTGAGACGAGATCACACCACTGCACTCCAGCACGAGCTACAGAACAAGACTCTGTCTCAAGAAAACAAAAGCTAAATCTTCTGGCAGACTTTAAAGATATCCAGTTCCCTGTTTGTCACTCCTGTGCTTTTTACTCAGTAGTTCCTAGAAAGAAGCTTGATTTCCACATATGACAATGCTCTCTAATCATTCCGAAGGTGGCAGTCAGAGGAGCAGTGTGAAATATTTTCCTCGATCCATGTGGAATGTCTTCTTTCCTACTGAAACGTAGGGCTGGGACACTAGAAAAGCTCCAGCACGTCACGTTTCTTTCTTTTTACAAGCAGGAGCCTCTTTCTGACCTGTTGTCTCCATGATGAAGCCAGGGAAAGAGCCTGCGGAGAGTCAAGGAAAAAGCAGAAAAGTCTAGATGGGTGGGAATGTACTTCAGGTGTAAACACAGGTGGGAGCTAAGATGGGCAGAGGAGAAGCTACACCTTCAGATAGTGTGTGGGGATGTGTGGCCAAAAACAACGATGAGTTTATGTCCTTTGCAGGGACCTGGATAAAGCTGGAGACCATCATTTTCAGCAAACTGACACAAGAACAGAAAATCAAACACTGCATGTTCTCATTCATAATTGAGTGTTGGACAGTGAGAACTCATGGACACAGGGAGGGAAACATCACACACTAGGGGAGGGACGGCAGGGGGTGGGGGACTAGGGGAGGGAGAGCATTAGGAGAAATACCTCATGTAGATGATGGGGTGATGGATGCAGCAAAGCACCATGGCACGTGTACACCTTTGTGACAGACCTGCTCGTTCTGCACCTGTCCCCAGAACTTAAAGTATAATAACAATAGATAAATATACTAAATACATAAAGAAGTAAATACTGAGGCAACTCTCTGTAAGCGGGAGAAATCTGTGGGAAAAGGAAAGCTTAAATTCTGAGGTCTCTGAATGGACACCTTTCTTTGTCCCCATTTGTCCTTCTGTTATTTATTTATTTATTTATTTTTGAGATGACGTCTTGCTCTGTTGCCTCGGCTGGAGAGCAGTGGCACATAGTTCTCTGCAACCTCTGCCGCCTGGGTTCAACATGATTCTCCTGCCTAAGCCTTTCAGGTGGCTGGGACTACAGGTGTGCATCACCACCACACCTGGCTAATTTTTGTATTTTTAGCAGAGACAAGGTTTCACTGTGTTGGCCAGGCTGGTCTTGAACTCCTGACCTCATGTGATCCCCCCCACCTCGGCCTCCCACAGTGCTGGGATTGTAGGTGTGAAACACTGCGCCCGGCCCCTCTGCTCTTCAGATGTGCAGTGGTTTGATCTTTGGGCGTTCTAGCGGTGCTGCAGCTCAGAGACAAAAGCAGAGTCTTTATCCTGGTGGGCAACACCCTGTCATCTGGCTCCGGTGGCCTCGTTGGTTTCTTGCCTCTGTTGCACAGGGAGGGCTGTCAGAGGGTCTGTTCCTCCTGCGGTCTCCTCTGTACTTGATTCCATGTGATGCTCCATTCTCTGTCCCTGTAGCTCAGAGCTGAGGCCTCCGTACACCTGCCCCTTGACCTCTTCAGGTTCCATCCCATTTCCTGTACTCGCAACACCTAATCAGAAGATGGGAAACATGGGCTGTTTTTTTTTTACATCTGGGGCCCATAACAATGCCCAGAGCTTTCTCTGCTTGTTTAAATAGTTTACTTGTCTATTTGGGAAAAAAAAAAAAAAGGCCACATACGGTGGATCACACCTGACATCCCTGCACTTTGAGAGACTGAGGAAGGTGGATCACTTTAGGTCAGGAGTTTGAGACCAGCCTGGCAACATGGTGAAACCCCATCCCGACTGAAAATGCAAAAAGTAGCTGGGTGTGATGGTGTGTGCCTTTAATTCCAGCTACTTGGGAGACTGAGGCAGGAGAATCTCTTGAACCTGAGAGCCGGAGGTTGCAGTGAGCTAAAATTTCACCCCTGCACTGCAGCCTGGAGTGCAGAAAAAATCAGCAATGCTTTTCCTCCCCTCACATGCCACCTTGCACTGAATGCCTCAATTCTGATTACCAGCAGAAGTGCATTTCTTCTCAACCACATCCAAATCATGAACAGACACAACCTGAATTTCTTGTAGTTTAATTCAGTTCTGACACGGTCTACCTGGAGTTAGAGTCAGATCTCACAGGTGAAGGGTTTAGTTCTCAGGCCAGCAAGGGCGGCCCCGGACCTCAAAGAGCAGTTGCAGGTGGAGATTGTCACATGTTCCTCTGACCAACCAGCTGTAAGTTGGGTTCCCTCAACCCCTTTCTTGGGTTTCATTGCTTTGCTAGGGTGGCTCACAAAACTCAGTGAAACACCTTCTTAGGTTCATGATAAAGAATGTTTCACAGGACACAGAGGGACAGCCAGCTGAAAAGATTCAGAGTGAGGCACTAAATTGTAAAGGAATAGTCATTCTCTGATATAACAGTTCCACACATTACTGATATAAAACAAAGAACACAAAGACTATCATAGAAAATCGGAAAATGAGCCGTACTCAGTGGCTCATGCTTGTAATCCCAGCACATTGGGAGGCCAGGTGAATCATGAGGTCAGGGGTTCGAGACCAGCATGGCCAACAGCGTGAAACCCTGTCTCTACTAAAAATACAAAAATTAGCTGTGCGTGATGCCACACACCTGTAGTCCCAGCTACTCTAGAGGCTGAGGTGGGAGAATCACTTGAACCTGGGAGGTGAAGGGTGCGGTGAGCCAACATCACGCCACTGCACTCCAGCCTGGTGACAAGAGAAAAACTCCGTCTTAAACATAAATAGAAAAATGATTATTAAATCAATAAAATCCAACATCATGTGTAATATATAAAAATGTACTGGATGAACGTAGAAGTAGCTTAAACAAACATCAGTGTACATGAAACCAGAGGCGTCTCTGCAGCGAGCTGTGCTCCACACAAGGACCATGGGAAGATTCACGGGTGTGCCAGGCCCCAGGCTCCTGCGTGTGTTCAGCATTTGGAATCTCTCGTTTCCCCCATAGTTTAGGGATTTGCACGGAGGCTTCACCACGTAGTCACGATTGGTATTAACTCAGTCTCCAGCCCCTCTCCCCTTCCTGGAGGATGGTGGATGGCAGTGACTGTTCCATGCTTCTAAGCCTGGCCTGGTCTTGCTGGTGATCAGCCCCATCCAGGAGACCTCAGAGGTTTCCTCATGAGGACAAATGGCCCTCCCATCACCCGGGACATCCCACGGTCTTCGGAGCTCTGTGTCAGGAACCGGGGAAGAGACCAGTATATGCATTTCTTCTTATGTCACAGGGTTCCTCAGCCATTCTCCGGTTATGCTTCACCCACACTACTAGTGTGTGTCACAGAGGAGTAGGTAGATTTTTCTGAGTTGGTTACTCAGCTGAGTGGGAAAGAGTCAACAGAAAGGCCGTACGTTGCATCCTCAGGTTCTCTTGGAAGTACAGCTCACCGGAAAGATGCCTCTGGTTTGAAGTTCACTGTTACTTGTTTAAGCCACTGCTACTTTCATCTTACACATTTCTGCATATTACACACGATTCTGGATTTTATCGATTTAATAATCAGTTTCTTTTGTGTGTGTGATGGAGTCTCGTTCAGTCACTCAGACTGGCGTGCAGTGGTGCAGTCTCAGCTCACTGCAGCCTCTACCCACTGATTCTCCTGCCTCAGCCTCCTGAGTAAGTGTGATTATAGATGTGCACCAGCAAACCCAGCTAATTTTTGTATTTTTAGTAGAGACGGAGTTTTACTCTGTTGGCCAGGCTAGTCTCAGACTTCTGACCTGAAGTGATCTACAAGCTTAAGCCTCCCACAGTGCCGGGATTACACCGTGAGCCACGCACCCGGCCTCCCTCTCCATTTTTATTGGTCAGCTCTCTTGTTTTTTTTCGTTATTGAAAGTCGTATGTTGAAATCATCTAGTATTACGGTGGAGCGATTTATTGGATTCTATAAACATTGGCTTTAAGTATGGAGCTCTGATATTCAAGCGTATGTACCTCTAGTTCCTGTATATTAATGGTGAATTGACCCTATTATCATGATATAATGTCCTTCCTTCTCTCCAATAAAATAGTTTTGAGTTAAAACGTATTTTAGTATTGCCAGCTCTCCTCTCTCTGGATGACAGTTGCATCGGATATTATGTTTTATCTTTTGTGTTATTTTCCATTAAAAAAATTTTTAGACACAGTGTCTTGCTCTGTCACCCAGGGTGGAGTGTAATGGTGTCATCATGCCTCACTGCAACCTTGAATTTCTGGGCTCAAGTGTTCGTCCCACCTCAGCCTCCCTGGGTAGCTGGTACAGGTGCACGCCACCATGGCAGGCTAATGTTTTAGGTTGTTTTTTTTTGTAGACACAGTGTCTTGCTGTGTTGTTGAACTTGGTCTTGAGATCCTCCTCAGCCTCCTGCATTCCTGAGATGACAGGCCTCAACCCTCATATGAACTGTTGGTTTTTCTTTTTTAAATTGTATCATATGTGTGTCCTTAGGGCTAATACGAGTCTTCTGTGGACAACACGTAGTTGGCTCCTGTTGATTCAGCCAGTCTTTTTCTTCTGAGTGCAGAGTTAAGTATTTACATTTGAAGTATTACTGATGGAGAAGACCTTACCATTGCCTTTCTGTTACCTGTTATGTGTAATTCTTGTAGGTTTTGTTTTGTTCTTCCTCATATGCTGCTTTTTGTGTTTCGTTGCTTTTTTGTGTAGACATGCTTTGACTCCCTTCTCATTTATGTTTTTTTAAGTTTTATTTATCTTTGAGATGGAGTCTCGCTCTGTCACTCAGGCTAAGTGCACTGGCGTAATCATGTCTAACCACAGCCTCCGCCTGCCAGGCTCCAATGGTTCTTATGCCCCAGCTTCCTGAGTAGCTGAAACTACAGGCGCCCAACACCACCCCCAGCTAATTGTTGTGTTTTTAGTAGAGATGAGGTTATACCATGTTGGTGAGGCTGGACTCGACCTCCTGATCTCAAGTGACCCATCTTCCTCAGATTCCCAAAGTGGTGGGATTACAGGCATGAGCCTCTGTGCCCAGCCATTGTTATGATTTAAAATCATTTGTCTTTTAGGTTTTAGTAAACATGTAAGTGGTTTAAGCATGATTATAATGTGAATATAAGAATCACTTAGTGTGCATTTTGTTCAGTATGAAGAACTGAAGTGTGTTCGATAGATATTTGGGGAAGTTGTAGTATAATAATGAAACTTAAAATTTCCATAACCTGGCCTGGTGGAGTTGCTCATGCCTATAATCTCAGCACTTTGGGAGGCCGAGGCGGGCCGATCACCTGAGGTCAGGAGTTCAGAACTAGCCTGGCTAACATGATGAAACTTCGTCTGTACTAAAAATACAAAAATTAGCTGGGTGTGGTCATGGGTACCTCTAATCCCAGGTAGTCCAGAGATTGAGGCAGGAGAGTCGCTTGCACTCAGGAGGTAGAAGTTTCAGTGAGCCAGCATCACGCCATTGCATTGCTATGATTGTTTGACAATACAGAATTTCCATTGGATTTTGGTTATCTTTACATGAGTTCATTGTCGATTATTTATCAACATTGTATGTGGTTCTTTAGCATTCATTTCTATACAGCAAATATGCTGTAAATATTAGAAATATATATTTTAGGCTGGGCGCGGTGGCTCACGCCTGTAATCCCAGCACTTTGGGAGGCCGAGGCCGGCAGATCATGAGGTCAAGAGATCGAGAGCATCCTAGTCAAGATAGTGAAACCCCGTCTCCACTAAAAATACAAAAAATTAGCTGGGCATGGTGGCGTGCGCCTGTAGTCCCAGCTACTCAGGAGGCTGAGGCAGGAGAGTTGCCTGAATCCTGGAGGCAGAGGTTGCGGTGAACCAAGATCGCGCCATTGCACTCCAGGCTGAGTAACAAGAACAAAACTCCATCTCAAAAAGAAAAAAATATATATATATATATTTTTTCCTCTTCATTGATATGACAGTGTGTATGTGTGTGTGTGTGTGTGTGTATATATATATATATATATATATATTTTTTTTTTTTTTTTTTTTTTTTTTGAGTTGGAGTTTCACTGTTGTTACCCAGGCTGGAGTGTAATGGCACGATCGCGGTTCACCACAACCTCTGCCTCCTGGGTTCAGGCAATTCTCCTGCCTCATCGTCCCAAGTACGCTGGATTACAAGCTCACGCCACCATGCCCAACTAATTTTTTGTATTTTTAGTAGAGACGGGGTTTCACCATGTTGACCAGGATGATCTTGATCTCTTGACCTCGTTATCCACCCACCTTGGCCTCCCAAAGTGCTGGGATTACAGGCATGAGCCACCGCGCCCAGAGAGACAGAATATATTTTTTGCTGGCCAGTCGCAGTGGCTCACGCTTGTAATCCAAGCACTTTGGAGGCCAAGGTGGGCCGATCACCTGAGGTCAGGAGTTCAAGACCAGCCTGACCAATATGGTGAAACCCTGACTTTATTTAAAAATAAAAAAAATATATATTTTTTTCAAAGAGTTATACACTTTAGGGTCACTGTGGAAAAATACTCCTTCCTTTAGGTTTACGCGTGTTTGTCCCGTCAGTGTTTTGTTGTGATACTGGAAATAGGCTTCAGTAGACATGGCTTGAAGTCCATGTAATTACCCTTTATTTATTGAAGACTCTCACTTCTTTTGTGTTCCCTTCTGTGTGTCATATTTATACATTTTAGTATTATACACCATTTGTACTTAATTGGAAAGCTATTTGTGTTTATATTTTGTAGATATCTCTTCCAAATACAAGATGAAGGGGCTCTTGTTAACAGCACAAGGCGATACAGAAGTGTTCCCCACAGGAATGTTAGATAGACATGAAAGTCATCACATCGGAGATTTTTGCTTCCAGGAAATTGACAAAGTTATTCACGATTTTGAGTGTAGAAATAGCCATGAGGCACTCATGAGAAAAGTTGAAAAGCTTCCTTGTGGTACAGATCAATATGATGAAAGGCACGCTGGCAACAAGCCTAGTGAAGATCAGCTGGGATTAAGCTTTCATTCGCATTTACCTAAACTGCACACATTTCAGACGGAAGGGAAATTTGGTAATCAAGTTGAGAAATCTATGAATGATGTTTTCTCAGTTTCAGCTCCCAAAATCATTTCTTGTAGGCCCCAAACCCATATTTCTAATAACTATGACAAGAATTTCCTCCATTCTTCATTACTCACACAAAAACCTAAAGTACACATGAGAGAAGTATCTTTCCAATGTGATGAGAAAAAAGCCTTTAACTGTAGCTCTCTCTTGAGGAAACATCAGATAATCCATTTAGAAGAGAAACAATATGAATGTGATGTATGTGGAAAGGCCTTTAATCAGAAGCGATACCTTGAACACCATCGTAGATGTCACACTCGTGAAAAACCTTACAAGTGTGATGAATGTGGCAAGAGCTTCAGTCAGAAGTCAACCCTTACACGCCACTGTAGACTTCATACTGGAGGGACACCTTACAAGTGTAAGGAGTGTGGCAAAACCTTCCGTCAGAAATCATCTTTTGTATATCATTGTAGACTTCACACTAGAGAGAAACTTTACAAATGTGAAGAATGCGACAAAGTTTTTAGTCGCAAATCAGACCTTGAAAAACATAAAATAATTCATACCGGAGAGAAACCATACAAATGTAAGGTGTGTGACAAGGCTTTTGGGCGTGATTCACACCTGATGCAACATACTAGAATTCACACTGGAGAGAAACCTTATAAGTGTAAGGAGTGTGGCAAAGCCTTTCGAGGGCAGTCAGCACTTACTTACCATCAGTCAACCCATGGTATAGGGAAACTTTACAAGTGTAATGATTGTCATCACGTCTTCAGTAACACTACAACCATTGCAAGGCATTGGAGAATCCATAATAAAGAAAGCCCTTACAAGTGTAATAAATGTGGCAAGCTTTTTAGACATCGTTCATACCTTGCAGTTCATCAACGAACTCATACTGGAGAGAAACCTTACAAATGTGAAGAATGTCATGCAGTTTTTAGTTGCAAATCAAACTTTGAAAGACATAGAAGAATTCACACTGGAGAGAAACCTTACAGGTGTAATGAATGTGGCAAGACCTTCAGTCAGATGTCATCCCTTACATATCATCGTAGACTTCATACTGGAGAGAAACCTTACAGGTGTCATGAGTGTGGCAAGACCTTCCGTCAGAAGTCATCCCTTACATGCCATCATAGACTTCGCACTGGAGAGCAACCTTACAGGTGTAATGAGTGTGGCAAGACCTTCCGTCATAATTCAGCCCTTGTAATTCATAAGGCAATTCACACTGGAGAAAAACCTTACAAGTGTAATGATTGTGGCAAGGTTTTTAATCAACAAGCAAACCTTGCCTGTCATCGTAGAATTCATACTGGAGAGAAACCTTACAAGTGTATTGAGTGTGGCAAGACCTTCAGTCAGATGTCGTCTCTTACATGCCACCATAGACTTCATACTGGAGAGAAACCTTACGAGTGTCATGAGTGTGGAAAGACCTTCCGTCACAATTCAGCCCTTATAATTCATAAGGCAGTACATACTGGAGAGAAACCTTACAAGTGTAATGAATGTGGCAAGGTTTTTAATCAACAAGCAAACCTTGCAAGTCATCGTAGAATTCATACTGGAGAGAAACCTTATATGTGTAATGAATGTGGCAAGGTTTTTAATCAACAAGCAAACCTTGCAAGTCATCATAGGCTTCATACTGGAGAGAAACATTACAAATGTGAAGAATGTGACAAAGCTTTCAGTCGCAAATCAAACCTTGAAAGACATAGAAAAGTTCATACTGGAGAGAAACCTTACAAATGTGAGATTTGTGACAAGGCTTTCAGGTGTGATTCACACCTGGCACAACATACTAAAATTCACACTAGAGAGAAACCTTACAAGTGTAATGAGTGTGGCAAGACCTTCAGTCGGTCATCATCCCTTTTAGTTCATCATAGAATTCATACTGGAGAGAAACCTTACAAGTGTAATGAATGTGGCAAGGGTTTTAATCGACAAGCAAACCTTACAAGTCATCATAGAATTCATACTGGAGAGAAACCTTACAAGTGTAATGAATGTGGCAAGGGTTTTAATCGACAATCAAACCTTGCAAGTCATCGTAGACTTCATACTGGAGAGAAACCTTACAAGTGTAATGAATGTGGCAAGGGTTTTAATCGACAAGCACACCTTGCACGTCATCATAGGCTTCACACTGGAGAGAAACCTTACAAATGTGAAGAATGTGACAAAGTTTACAGTCTCAAATCAAGTCTTAAAAGACATAGGAGAATTCATACTGGAGAGAAACCTTACTAACGTAAGATTTGTGACAAAGCTTTCAGGCGTGATTCACACCTGGCACAACATACTAAAATTCACACTAGAGAGAAACCTTACAAGTTTAATGAGTGTGGCAATGCCTTTAGTGGGCAGTCAACACTTATTGAACACCATGAAGCAATCCATCATATAGGGAAACTTTACTCATGTAATGATTGTCACCAAGTCTTCAGTAACGCTACAACCAGTGTGCATCCTCCAATGTAAATCATTGGAGAATCCATAATGAATGGATTCTTGCAAGTGTAATCAATTTCGCAAATGTTTTAGACATTGTTCATACCTTTCAATTTATTGGTGAACTCATACTGGAGATCACCCTTACAAATGTCGTAACTGTGGCAAGGTCTTCAGTCAATTCTCATCTTATGCAAAACAGAAAAATACAGAAAAGAAACCTCACAAATGTGATTATTGCGGCAAAGCCTTCACTGCACATTCAGACCTTATTAGATATTAGAGAATCCATAATGGCAGAAATCTTAGAAATGTCCTAAGTGTCACAAGGTCTTCAGGCAGAGGTCAGTGGGTGGAGAACATTGGAAAATTCATTTTTGGCTGGGTGCGGAGGCTCACACCTGTAATTTCAGTACTTTGGGAGGCCGAGGTGGGTGGATCACAATGTCAAGAGATCGAGACCATCCTTGTCAACGTGGTGAAACCCCGTCTCTACTAAAAATACAAAAAATTAGCTGGGCATGGTGGCACGGGCCTGTAGTCCCAGCTACTCAGGAGGCTGAGGCAGGAGAATTGCCTGAACCCAGGAGGCGGAGGTTGCAGTGAGCCGAGATCGCGCCATTGCACTCCAGCCTGGGTAACAAGAGCGAAACTCCGTCTCAAAAAAAAGAAAAGAATTCATTTTTGAGATAATGTTCTAAGATGCGATGAGTCTAGGAAACCATCAAACATTAATTGACATTAGAGTCAATTCAGCATTGACTTGAGTTTGAGTTGACTTAACATTGAGTTCCAACATTAATTGATATGAAAGTGTTTATTTTTTATTTATTTTTTTTTTTGAGATGGTGTCTTGCTCTGTCACCATGCTGGAGTGCAGTGGCGCAATCTCGGCTCACTGCAACCTCCGCCTCCTGGGTTCAGGTGATTCTTCCACCTGAGCCTCCCGAGTAGCTGGGACTACAGGCGCGTGCCACAACACCCGGCTAATTTTTGTATTTTTAGTAGAGACGGGGTTTCATCATGGCAAGGATGGTCTCGATCTCTTGACCTCGTGGTCTGCCCGCCTCCGCGAAAGTGTTTATGTTTAGAGGATTGGACTGGGTGGGGTGGCTCACATCTGTATTCTTAGCACTTTGGGAGGCAAAGACAGGTAGATCACTTGAGTTTAGTTGGAGACCAGCCTGGGCAACAGATGTAAGCCACTTTTCCCAGCCTGTTTTTTGTTTCTTTAGAACACTAATAGAGGTTTTGTGGGTATTGGGTTGAATCCAGATCACATTGGGTTTTACAGTCACTTAATAATATTTCTCCAATCCATCAATATGGGTTGTATCTCTGTATATGCTTTTAATCATTTTGATCAATGTTTGTAGATTTCATGGTACAAACTTCTCACCTTTTTACATTTACTCCTAAGTATTTCTTACTTTAAGTTCTCTAGCAAATAGAAGTGTGTTTTTAATTTCTTTTAAAATTGTTTATTGTTTTATGGAAATTCAGCTAATTTTAAGTGCTAACTTTGTATTCTGCAATTACACTAAATATGTTTATTATACCAATAATATTTTGGTTGATTCTTTGAGATTTCCTTTTCTTGCTTTCTTTTCTTTTTCTTTTTCTTCTTTTTTTTTTTTTTTTTTTTTTTTGAGAGGCAGTGTTACTCTTTCTGCTCTAGCTGGAGTGCAATGGTGTGAGCTTGGCTCACTGCAACCTCCGCCTCCTGAGCTAAGTGTTTCTCCTATCTCAGCCTCCTCAGTAACTGGAAGTATAGGTACCCCCCACCATGCCTGCTACTTTTTTTGTATTTTTAATAGAGATGGGGTTTTACCATGATGACCATGTTGGTTTTGAACTCCTAACTTAAGGTGATCCTCCCATTTTAGCCTCCCATAATGCTGCGATTACAAGTGTAAGCCACCATGCCCAGCGAGTGATTTTCTACATAGAAAGGCATGTCATCTGCAAACACACACACACACACATATATTTTCAGACAGAGTCGTTGTGTTGCCAGCATGGAGTGCCATGGCACAATTTCTGTTCACTGCAACCTCCGCCTCCTGTGTTCAAGCAGTTGTCCTGTTTCAGCCTCCTGAGTAGCTGGGACTACAGGCTTGCACTACCAGACACAACTAATTTTGTGTGTGTGTGTGTGTGTGTGTGTGTGTGTGTGTGTGTGTGTGTATTTGAGTAGAGACAGGATTTCACCATGTTGGCCAGGATGGTCTTCAATCTCCTATCCTTGTGGTCCACCTGCCTCGGCCTCCCAAGTGCTGAGATTACAGTTGTGAGTCACCTCGTCTGGACCTGACAAATATAATTTTACTTCTTTCTGATTTGGATGAGTTTTATTTTTTTGCTATTTAATTGCTCTGGCTAGGACAGCCAATATTTCTTGAATAAAAGGGATGAGAGCATTCTTGCATCATGTGAGATTCAATAGGAAAAGCATTTCATTTTCCCTTGTTGGTTATTTCACGCTGGTCATTTCATGGTTGGTCTTTATATTTTTTAGGTAAATTTCTTATCTATTTTTCTTAGGATTTTTATGAAGGATGAATGTTGAATTTTGTCGAATGATTTTTCTTGATCTGTTGAGATAATGCGGTTTTTATCCGTCATTCTCTGCAAATGGTATATCACATGGATTTGAGTACATTGAAGCATCCTTGCATCCCATGAGTAAGTAGAACTTGAATATGTACAATTCCTTTTTATATTCCCTTGAATACCGTTTGTTAGTACAAGGATATTCAAGAAGTTCATGGAAAAATACATATTATGAAGAATTTGTGCATGAATTTCACACTTTTTGCAACAAAACAGACTAGTACAACTTGTTATGTCTGAACAGGCCGTAGTTTGAGGCACTCAGAAGGATAAGACAAGTGTTTGAAATGAGCCTGTATGAGAGGAATGAATATGAATTATGCTAAAATTGAAGCAAGGAGAAACATTACATATATGATACAATCAGATGCAGTGGCTCAGGCCTGAAGTTCCAGTGCTGTCAGAGGCTGAGGAAGGTGGTTCCCATGAGCCTAGGGTTTCAAGACTAGCCTGGGCAAGAGGGGGACCTCCTCTCTGCTAAAAATTAAAAAAAAAAAAAATGGCCAAGTTTGGTGCACACCTGTGGTCCCAGCTACTCAGGTTGCTCAAGTGGAAGGATGGCTTGAACCAGGGAATTCGATGCTGCAGTGATTCCTGATTTCCCCACTGCCCTCCAGCTTGGGTGACAGAGGTAGACCCTGTCTCAAGCAAATAAATGAGAGGCATAATTTCTCCGTTGAAATTAAAGGAATTTCTTTTGTCTCTTTTCTTAGGATATTTATTTAGAATATTTGTAAATGCATTTCTGTCTTCTGAAGTGGTACTTTTCAGACACTAAACGTTTTTTCAGTTTAGTGGTGATCTGAGGATGTCTTTTTTAAGGACTTAGGAGTTCTGTCTTTGAAATGCAAAGAAGAAACATAGTACCTCACAGGGTGTGGTGGCCCATGCTTATAATCCCAGCATTTTGGGAGGCCGAGGCAGGTGGGTCACTAGGTCAAGAGATGGAGACCATCCTGGTCAACAAGGTGAAACCCCATCTCTACTAAAAATACAAAAAAATTACCTGGGCATGGTGGTGCGCATTTGTATTCCCAGCTGCTCGGGAGGCTGAGGCAGGAGAATTGCCTGAACCCAGGAGGCGGAGGTTGCGGTGAGCCGAGATCGTGCCATTGCACTGCAGTGTGGGTAAAAACAGTGAAACTCCATCTCAAAAAAAAAAGAAAAACAGCTGGGCACGGTGGCTCACGCCTGTAATCCCAGCACTTTGGGAGGCTGAGGCCGGTGGAACACGAGGTTAAGAGATCAAGACCATCCTGGTCAACAAGGTGAAACACTGTCTCTACTAAAATTACAAAAAATTAGCTGGGCATGGTGGCACATGCCTGTAATCCCAGCTACTCAGGAGGCTGAGGCAGGAGAATTGCCTGAACCCAGGAGGCAGAGGTTGTGGTGAGCCGAGATCCTGCCATTGCACTCCGGCCTGGGTAACAAGAGTGAAACTCCGTCTCAAAAAAGAAAACAAAAAACTTTCTAATATTAGTATTGCTATTGCTATGTTCTTGGGGCAGAAGCTGAGTGTGTCACATACATTACAAGACACTGGTGTCTTCCATGATGGTGCTTAGGACTCTGTGTTGCATGAGTGGATAAACTGTTAAGCAGGAACCCAGGAGAGCTAGGATGGCAAAGTTCAAGTCCATTGAAACTTGCAAGACACTCCCTCCTGCTCAGGCACCAGTCACAATCAGAAGATGTTTATGGTTCAGGAAAGCAGCTTAATAATACCTGCAAGGACAGACTGCTACAGAAACACAATGTCCAGATGACCCACGATCCCTTGAGAATGTGTGCTTTTCAGATGGCAGGGTGGTCTCGATCTCCTGACCTCAGGTGATCTGCCCGCCTGGGCCTTCCTAAGTGATGAGATTACAGGCAAGAGGCATGCACCCGGCCAAAGATAGCTTTAAATCAACCAAATACTAAGTTTTGCCACATTGTGAGCCCGCCGGCAGGAAGACATATCTTAGCTTTTACGTAGGCCCCTGTGTAAGAGAAGCATAAAGAGGAGGAGTTCTCCTGCTTTCTGAGGATGCCCTACTGTGTAGCTTTCAATAAACTCTCCTCACTGCACTTGAACACTCGACCTGAATTCATTACTGCTCAGGATCCAAGAACTCTAACATGCGGTGTGGACTCTGACCCCGTTTTAGGCAACAAAACGACTGAACGCTATACAAAAACAGACAATTTATTTAATTCTCATAAAAGTTAGAATTTTATAGTCCTCATCCACCACACCAAGCAGAGATCGACACGGAGTCACAGCTCATGAGAACCAAGGGGCTGACAGCTGGGAAACGTGGGTGGATGAAGGGTGAGGTGCTCAGCAGCCGCCAGCAGGGATTACTGAAAAGGGCAACAAGGTCTTCAAAGGCGGAGGACACGGTCTCAAACCTTATAGAAGCTGCAGAGCCACCGGGCCTGAGAGCTTCCTATGGCGATGCTGGGACTCCCTGACATCTGCACAAACTCGCCTGGGGACTTCAACATCCCGAAGCACCGAGATTCCTGGTGTGGCTGTAGTCGGGGCTGGTGTGCTGTAGAAGGTAAGTTTGAAGGAGAAGATAAAAACAGCTCTCACTTGAGTCAGCCTCGGGCGCTGCCTGCAGAGCAACCGTGGGCGGGGCCCTGGACCCTGTCTGGGCGGGTTCTGGACGGTGGGCGGGGACCGGGTTGGAGGGGGAAAAGGTCCCTGAGGGGGCGAAGCGTGAAAAGGTGCTGGGGCTGAGTGAGAGGGTGGAGGCCTCTGGAAGCCTGGTTAGAGAGTTGGGTGAGGACTGAGGCGAGGCGAGAAGGAGGAGACTGTCTGGCAGCCTGGCCAAGCAGTGAAAAAAGGCGAGGCCAGAGGATTATCGTCATTTTCGGGGTCGGGTCTGGAAGGGGTGTTGTTCTAAAGCCGGAGGGTCCGGGTTCTCTCCTCAGCTGGGGCCAGAAAGTCTCCTGCTGCGATCCTCTAGCCCTTAGGTCTGCATCCTCCGTGTACTGATTGGTGGATTGTTTCTGATGTGCCCTAATAGTACCCCTAATATCATAGGGGTGCTTCCTGTCCGTTTTAAGTTAGTATTTCTTTCTTTTCTTTTCTTTTGAGACTGAGTTTCACTCTTGTTACCCAGGCTGGAGTGCAATGGCGGGATCTCGGCTCACCGCAAACTCCACCTCCTGGGTTCAGGCAATTCTCCTGCCTCAGCCTCCCGAGTAGCTGGGATTACAGGCACGCGCCACCATGCCCAGCTAATTTTTTGTATTTTTAGTAGAGACGGGGTTTCACCATGTTGGCCAGGATGGTCTCGATCTCTTGACCTCATGATCCACTCGCCTCAGCCTCCCAAAGTGCTGGGATTACAGGTGTGAGCCACTGCACCCGGCTAAATTAGTATTTCAAACAATCGAAGGTAAAATAACATTGTTGGCAGTGTGCAGTGGCTCATACCCATAATCCAGCACTTTCCGAGGCCGAGGCGGGTCGATCACGAGGTCAAGAGTTCAAGATTATCCCGGTCAACCAAGATAATGAAATGCCTTGAAAATAAAGAAATATCTTCATGGAAATAAAGTCAGGGCTCGGAGCGGTGGATCACAGCTGTAATCCCAGCACTTTGAGAGGCCGAGAGGGGAGGATTGCTTGAGCTAGGGAGTTCCAGATCAGCCTGGACAACAATGTAAGACCTTGTCTCTACCAAAAATCAAAAACATCAGCCAGGTGTGGTGGTGCACACCTGTGGTCCCAGCTACTCAGGGCACTGAAGTAGGAGGATCACTTGAACCAGGGAGCTGGAGGCTGCAGTGCGGCCTGATCTAACCACCACACCATAGCCTGCGTGTTAGAGCTAAACCCTGTCTCAAACAAACAAGCATCAGGCACCGTAACCTCTGTCTCTCAGGTTCAACCAGTTCTCCTGCTTTAGCCTCCTGAGTAGCTGGGATTACAGGCATGCACCGCCACGTTCAGCTCATTTTGGATTTTTAGTAGAGATGGGGTTTCTCCATGTTGGTCAGGCTGGTCTCAAACTCCCGACCTCAGGTGATCCGCTTGCCTCGGCCTCCCAAAGTGCTCGGATTACAGGCGAGAGCTACTGTGCCCGGCCTGAAGTGGTATTATTATTATTTTTTTTTTTGAGACGGAGTTCCGCTCTTGTTACCCAGGCTGGAGTGCAATGGCACAATCTCGGCTCACCGCAACCTCCGCCTCCTGGGTTCAGGCAATTCTCCTGCCTCAGCCTCCCGAGTAGCTGGGATTACAGGCACACACCACCATGCCCAGCTATATTTTTATATTTTTAGTAGAGACGGGGTTTCACCATGTTGACCAGGATGGTCTCGATCTCTTGACCTCATGATCCACTCGCCTCGGCCTCCCAAAGTGCTGGGATTACAGGCTTGAGCCACCGTACCCGGCCTGAAGTGGTATTTTTCTACATTATTTTTCAGCTTAATGACACAGGGACATAATTCTGATGGACTTTGGAGGGCACACAAGGGAGATAGTACTGTATCTCAGTAGGAAATGAAATAATTCAATCATCAAATAACTCCAATTTAAAGCTATGGAACTTTAAATAATTCTGAGCCTTGAGAGGAATGTGCTCATGCAACCTGAGGGCAGTGATATGCAGGCGCAACTTCTATGAGTTTTCCTGTACATATTTAGGAAGACTAAACAGTCCCAGAGATAACTTCTCAGATCATTGTTCCTTCTTATGGAGTGATGACTAACCTTCCTTGAAGTGTATCAATGTGTAACCAATCACATTGCTGAAACCTATGCACTGATCTTGAATGGAAAATGTGGTGATTCTGCTGAAGCTTCTCTGTCTTTGCCTATTGTGTGAACCCTTAAGGTCTCTAATTTGGAACACTGATCCCATTCATTTGGAGTTGATGTTTCCAGGTGGCTGTCTTCGAGCTTAGTGTTCACATAAACTCTATACTTAATCATATCTTCTATATTTTATTATTTACTGCTGACATCCATTTCTGTCAGATTGTAGGAGCCTCACCAGAGAGGGTGCCTGTCACCATATTGTGAAACCCACACTTTTCAAAAAGACGTGGGTTAAAATTGGTTCCCCTTTCTCTGGATGAAGCTAATGAGCAGACACAGATGGTCACTTCTATCCATTACAAAGTAGATCCAGGATGAACAAACATGTGTGACCAAGGGTGTTGTCGAGTCCTCTCACCTGAGGACTGATTAGTGTTCATCCTTGAAAACATGTAATTAATTGGTTGTAAAGAACAGTGAAGTTTCTTTCTCTCACTTTTTTTTTTTTTTTTTGAGAGAGGAAGTTTTGCTCTTGTTGCCCAGGCTCGAGTGCAGTAGGGGGATCTCAGCTCACTGCAACCTCTGCCTCCCTGGTTCAACTGATTGTCTTCTCTCAGCCCCCGAGTAGCTGGGATCACAGCCATGCGCCACCACAACCTGTTAATTTTGTGTTTTTAGTTGAGACGGGGTTTCTTCTTGTTGGTCAGGCTGGTTCGACCTCACAACCTCAAGTGATCTGCCTGCCTCGGTCTCCCAAAGTGCTGGGATTACAGGCAGGAGTGACCGCATCTGGCATCTCTTTTCAATCTCTTCGCTGCCTGCCTCTATTTCGCATCACATTCTGGCCAAAGCTTATTTATTGGTAAAATGGTTTTTTATTTCTTTCTCTCTTATGTAGTGGAGATGATTTGTCATTTGGGAAAGATTTTTTTTGTTTTGTTTTCAATTATATTTTCTCAGCATTTACAAAGTGAAATAAAGAGTGTTTCTTGGGCCAGTCACTGTGGCTCAGGACTGTAAGCCCAGCACTTTGGGAGGCCGAAGCAGGTGGGTCAGTTGAAGTCAGTAGTTCGAGACCAGCTTGGCCAACATGGTGAAACTCCTTCTCTACCAAAAATATAAAAATTAGCCGGCCATGGCCATCAAGTCCTGAATGTCAGCTACTCTGGACGCTGAGGGAGAAGAATTGTTTCAGCCCAGGAGGCAGAGGCTGCACTTTAGCCTGGCGATAGAGAAATACTTTATCTCAAAAAAAAAAAAAAAAAAAAAAAAGGAAAACAAAAAGTAAATACAAAAGAGAAAGTAGGCCGGGCGCGGTGGCTCAAGCCTGTAATCCCAGCACTTTGGGAGGTCGAGGCGGGTGGATCACGAGGTCAACAGATCGAGACCATCCTGGTCAAAATGGTGAAACCCCGTCTCTACTAAAGATACAAAAAATTAGCTGGGCATGGTGGCGCGTGCCTGTAATCCCTGCTACTCAGGAGGCTGAGGCAGGAGAATTGCTTGAACCCAGGAGGCGGAGGATGCGGTGAGCCGAGATCGCGCCATTGCACTTTAGCCTGGGTTACAAAAGCGAAACTCCGTCTCAAAAAAAAGAAAAAAAAAAAAAGAGAAAGTAGTAGGTCTCTTCAACAAATGTGCTGAAACAACTAACTTCATATCCACATGGAAAAGAATAATGTTGGATCCCTATGTCGCACCATCAAAAATTATGTTTAAAAAAGTTTTCGAGAGACGAGGAAGAAAGCCCTGCGGGAGAAAGTGTTACTTTGCTGCTTCCAGGAATTGTCAAAAAAAACAATCCTACGACTTTTTAATTATGCCTTATCCTTCCTGGTCGGTTTCGCCTCCAAAACCTGAGAAAGAGGCGCTGGGAGCCACGCTGAGAGATGCACAGGTCCCGGCCGCGCCCTCTGCCGGTGCTAAAAGGCGAGGTCTCTCCGCCTCGCGCCCCGCCCCTACCTTGCCCAGGCCCCGCCCACCCCTGGAGTCTCGCCCAGGCCCCCGCACCCCATCGAGGGTCTCTTTCAGGCCCCGCCCACCCCTCGAGGGTCTCGCCCAGGCCTGGCTTCCTTCCTGTTGACCCGGAAGCAGGTCGCGCGAAGTGAAAGTTCCACTGAGGCGGGTAAGTTTCGCTCTATCTTGTATTAAGTCTGCGCTTCCCAGGTCCCCTGGCGCTTCTGTACCTGGGACGTGGGGTCCCCACAGACCTGAAAATTGTCGCTGTATTTTCACCCAGAGCAAATTGAGACATCGTCGTGAGAGTCCAGGGGTCGCCTCTTTTTGGGTTGAAAGTCGCATTGTGGCTGGTCCGGTTCCCGGTCTTTCTGCTATAGGACATTTTATAGACTTCGTATTGTGTAGCTTTCATGCTTAGAACCTTTTTTTTTTTTTTTTTTTTGAGACGGAGTTTCGCTCTTGTTACCCATGATGGAGTGCAGTGGCGCGATCTCGGCTCACCGCCACCTCCGCCTCCTCGGTTCAGGCAGTTCTCCTGCCTCAGCCTTCTGAGTAGCTGGGATTACAGGCACGCGCCACCGTGCCCAGCTAATTTTTTGTATCTTTAGTAGAGACGGGGTTTCACCTGGTTGACCAGGATGGTCTCGATCTGTTGACCTCGTGATCCACCCGCCTCGGCCTCCCAAAGTGCTGCGATTACAGGCTTGAGCCACCGCGCCCGGCCTTAGAACCTTTTTCTGACTCTTCCCGCCCGCTCTTTTTGAGGTTCTCATCGGAGAGGTGGATTCTCGCCCTGGGTACCTACCACCCTGGCCCTTGTTGGCTCCTGGTGCGCAGCGCTGCGGCCCTCTGGTGGAGGTCCTGCAAACCCCACCCTTGTCTTAAGGCGCCGTCGCCCCCACACCTCCCTCCTCGTGCCAGGCCCTGCTGCTCCCCAGGTCTCCCCTCCACAGTGACTGCATCCCCTGAGCTCGAGTTGGAGAGTGCCCGGGACCTGTCCTGTGACACGGAGTGTTCTTACCTGCCCAGCTCCAGTCCCTGGAAAATGCGCTCTTCCAGGACGCAGGCGTCCTCCTCCAAACACTCCTGTGATTGTGTGGGCCAAAGGGATCAGGAGACAGAGAGTGGTAGAAAACCTGAGAGAGAAAAGAAGAATGAGAAAGACCATAACAGATGGCAAAGTAGAGGATGGGTGAGGGATTCGCCAAGAGACAGCAACAATGAAAAAGAAAAGAGGGGAGAGGAGCCCGGTGCTGTGGCTCACGCATGTAATCCCAACACTTTGAGAGGCCTAGGTAGGTGGCTCAGTTGAGGTCAGGACTTCGAGACTGGCTGGACCAACATAATGAAACCCTGTCTGCACTAAAAATACAAAATTAGCCGAGCGTGGTGGCACACGCCTGTAGTCCTAGCTATTTGGAAGGCTGAGGCAGGAAAATGGCTTGGACCTGAGAGGCAGAGTTTGCGGTGAGCTGAGATCGTGCCCCACTGCACTCCAGCCTGGTTAACAAGAGCTAAACTCCATCTCAAAAATAAATGAATATAGATGAGAAGGGTAATTAGAAGTATGATTAGAAAGAAAGCAACAGAAATAGCTTGTGAAGTGTAGACCTAGTTTAGGGGTGACTGCATACAGTCCTTTGCAAATAGCAAAGTTAAGAGAAGAATTCCTGTCCCTGTTAGAATATAATCTAAACTCACGTGTGGTGGTGTCTACTCTTCAGGAATTCGAGTTAGCTCAAGAGAAGTAGGAGAGAGTACTTGTGACTTCCAAGGAGAGGTGGGTGGGCTAGGCCGGTCATATGATGGACACAGTTGAATCCTGAACCAGTGAACCCAGTGGGGAGGGTCTTGTAGATGGGCAGCAGTTGGGGTGCTGTAGACAATCAGGTAGGGGCCTTTCCACTGAGGCTGTAGAGCAGGAGAGGTTAGATCCTTAACCAGCAGTGATCTTTCCGCTAAGGTGTCCTCACAAGGCCAGATACCTGGAGTAGGTAAGAGGAGATTAGCAGCTTGATGAATTTCCTGCCTAGTTTGATGGAGAAGGGGGAGGTTGTGTCCAAGAGGGCCAGTTTCTGGGAGATTAGGCCCAAGCAGAAAGGTGGGGCCAGAGAAGGCTTCAAACAGGCTGTGTCCTGTGTGCTCCCAGGGAACAGCATGAACTCGGAGAAGAGCAGTATGTGGAGGGCACACCCAGTCCTCCTTTAGTTGAAGGGTGAGCCTGGTAAGGTGTGTTTTTAGGAGGCCATCGGCTTTCTGTACTTTTCCTGATGACTGAGGGCGGTAAGGGGCATGGAGATTCTACTGAATGCTAAGGGACTGAGAGACTGCTTGGGTAAAAAGTTCCAGCAGCCATACTTCAGAGAGTTATATCTTGAAGCAGTGTTTGTGTCCCGGGTTCATTTAGCATCTGGCCTCTTGACTTTGGCTTAGTTTTGAAGCAGCCTCATTGTCTGGGGTAATAACTGAGGTTTCTTGCCTCACAGCCATGGAGATCAAGAACGTGGACACCCCAGTGTGAGGTTAAGAGCAGAAGTACAATAGGTGAACTAAAGAACAGCTCTCTGCTACAGAGAGGGGTCCTGGAAAAATGGTTTGCAGACCCGCGGTGAAATGCAGGGTGTTTTACAGGTGAGCTGGTGGGGAGGCAGTGTCTTTTTTTTTTTTTTTTTTTTTTGAGACGGAGTTTCGCTCTTGTTACCCAGGCTGAAGTGCAGTGGTGCGATCTCAGCTCACCGCAACCTCCGCCTCCTGGGTTCAGGCAATTCTCCTGCCTCAGACTCCTGAGTGAGTAGCTGGGATTACAGGCACACGCCACGGTGCCCAGCTCATTTTTGTATTTTTAGTAGAGACTGGGTTTCACCTTGTTGACCAGGATGGTCTCGATCTCTTGACCTCGTGATCCACCCTCCTCGGCCTCCCAAAGTGCTGGGATTATAGGTGTGAGCCACCGTGCCCGGCCAACAGAATGATTTTTGGGGCAGCTTTTTGTTGGAAGGAAAGCTCTGCCTAAATAATTTCTTTTTGCCTCTTGTATCGGTTGGATGTGGCAGGAGTGACCCAGGTGATATGATGAGCTTCCAGTACAGCATAATTTCTGTAAGATTAGCTGAGAGAAAGGATGTGTGGGCCGGAATCAGGCAAGCAAGTTTTATTACCCTGCCCGGCTGCCTCGTAACCATCAGAGGAGGCAGCCCCAAGCTTACAAAAGGAGGGGTCCCTGTAGGGTGAGAGGGACCTAAGAGAGTTTCAGGACTGAGATAGTCTATCAGCTTGTAGCAAGCACAGAGATAACTTGTGGGCTTGGGACAGACTTCCATCATCCTCTGACCTCTGTAGCGCAGTTTTTAAAAAACAGAAATTTACAAGTATGTGTAACTAACATTTGTTCTCCTTGTCCTCCCACAGCTGCCCAGATGGCTGTAATGAGGCTTTGCTTAATCCCAGCATGACTGGCAGCCTTGTGGCTCCTAGATGGGGATCAGGAATGCAGCTGCGGAGCAGTCTGAAAAGGGGTGGGGGGAGGGGTCAGTTATGCAGAGGCGGTTTTCTGAGGCAGCTTGTCCCTTAGGTTCCTGCGTGTTAACAGGTAAGAGAAGAGGGCCGGCATTGTCATCTAGCTGCTTCTTGTTGGACAGGGGAGACTGTGTAGCGGGCCAGTTAGTAGGGACTCTCATTCCTGGAGATGTCAGTATTCTTGGCGCAGCATCATATCTTGTGTTGTTCCATGCGTGCAAGCTTTAATAGGGTCCTGTAAAAAGCAGGTGAGGAGACATAAGAGGCAGGGGCCAATTGCTAGAAGGAGGAAAGGGTTATGGCAGGAACTAGGAGGGGCTGTAGCCAGGTTGCCTGGGGGTTACAGAACCACTGGGGCCAGGTGAACTGACTGTCCGTAAGTTTTTGTGCTCAGTCTTTCAGCTTTTTTTTTTCTTTTGAGATGGAGTCTCACACTTATTGCCCAGGCTGGAGTGCAATGGTGTGATCTTGGCTCACTGCACCTCTGCCTCCTGGGTTCCAGCAATTCTCCTGCCTTAGCCTCCCTGAGTAGCTGGGATTACAGGCATGCGGCACCACACCCAACTAATTTTTGTATTTTTAGTAGAGACAGGGTTTCTCCATGTTGGTCAGGGTGGTCTCAAACTCCTGACCTCAGGTGACCCCCCCCACCTCGGCCTCCCAAAGTGATTCGGTTACAGGCATGAGTCACCGCGCCCGGCTGGTCTTTGAGCTTTCTGACAGCATCTCATACTGACCCAGATTTATTGAGGTAGAAACAGCGTTGTTCATTTAAAAAGAGGCACGGCCCTCCTTTTTCAACAGTGAAGAGTTCTAGGCCTCTGTGGTTTGCAGGGTGTCTGCCACTGAACAGTCTAATTGGTTTTGGAGGTGAGTGATAGAGTCTGCTATTTCTTCTAGTGATGATTGGAAGTCTCAGGAGAGTGACAGGAAATGTGATAATGAGGTTTCTAGGCTTCCTGCTTCTAACTGACTAGTTGTGACTCCGAGGGCTGCTAATAAGGGAATGAACTGTATTGCTCTTTTTGGGTGTATTTGTAGGGCAGCAGGGACAGGGAGTTCTTCCTTATTCAAAGCGACAAGGTTAATGTTGGGGGTAAGGTAGACCAGGGTGCAAGGGCCTGTCCAGTGGGTAGGAGACAGAAGTAGGTTGTGGATTTGCAGAGGAAGAAGATGCCTGCGGTGTTAATGCAGACAGACAAGTGGATTGAGAATAGGTGTTGGGACGTGTAGTTCCTCATTTCGAGGGACTCGGTTCAGCTTCAGCAACCCAGAGTGAGGAGGAGAGAGACCCCTTTGAGAACTGCTGTCTGGGGAAGAGGTTTCCGTGTTTGAGAGGCAGGAGGGGAGGTAATGCGGAGGGGCTGGGTAAAGAGTTTGTTGGCTTCAGGGGTCACTGAATAATTTACTCAGAGTGAGGTGTGGGAAGAGGGATGAGAGATGATCTGAGTTGAGGCACAGGCAGAGGGAGGGATGGTGCCTACATGTGTGTGTCTGTTTCAAGAGGTGACACATAAGGGGGCCTGGCCAAGTTTCGCGGTGTGGAGGGTGAAGAACATTGGATGGCGGAAGAGGGAGTTTCCCCCAGTTGTAGTTGGCAGTGTATGTGGAGTTTGGTTGCTCTATTAGCAGGGCAGTGGATAGTTTGCAGTGAGAGTGAGGGCTCTTTCTACAAAAGTACAGGCTTTTTGGATGGTACATAAAAAAGTGAACAGGAGTATGGTAGGAGTGTGTTCCCAGGGCTGAGAAACTGGGAGAGCTGAGCAGGCAGTAGAGGAAAGGGAAAGGCAGGTGCAGCAATGGGAAGCAAGTGTAGAGCTGGGGCACAGTAACAAGGAGTGAGATCCAGAGAGCGTGGGAGCCTCAGTAACAAGGAGGGAGAGATCCAGAGAGCATGGGAGCCTCAGTGACAAGGAGGGAGAGATCCAGAGAGTGTGGGAGCCTCAGGAATAAGGAGTGAGAGATCCAGAGAGTGGGGGAGCCTCAGTAACAAGGAGTGAGAGATCCAGAGAGCATGGGAGCCTCAGGAATAAGGAGGGAGAGATCCAGAGAGCATGGGAGCCTCAGTAACAAGGAGGGAGAGAGCCAGAGAGCATGGGAGCCTCAGTGACAAGGAGTGAGAGATCCAGAGAGCGTGGGAGCCTCAGTAACAAGGAGGGAGAGATCTAGAGAGCATGGGAGCCTCAGTAACAAGGAGGGAGAGATCCAGAGAGCATGGAAGCCTCAGTAACAAGGAGGGAGAGATCCAGAGAGCATGGGTGCCTCAGTAACAAGGAGGGAGAGATCCAGAGAGCATGGGAGCCTCAGGAATAAGGAGTGAGAGATCCAGAGAGTGGGGGAGCCTCAGGAACAAGGAGTGAGTGAGATCCAGAGAGGGTTCAAGTCTTGTAGAAGTCAGAAGGGAGTCTCAGGGGCAGAGGCAGTGGGGCTGACTGTTAAAAGAGTTAGGAACTTGAGGAAGAATTGGAGTCTGTATTTGGGGGAAGGAGCTGAGGGGTTGTATGGGGAGGTGGTCTCCTGTAGCAGTGAAGCCTTTTCAGTGGGGGAATATTGGGGCTGGGTGGTGGGGGTAACCAGGAGGAGCTGGGCGGGGCCAGAAGGAAGGGAGGCTTCTTTTGCTGCTTCATTGGCCTTTCTGTTTCCTCTTGAGGTGTCATCTGACCCTGTTTGGTGCCCTCCACAGTGTGTAAGTCCTGTTTTGGCCAGGAGGCATGCAGTCTGGAGGAGTTGGTAAATAAGGGGCCGTTAG
Organism: Saguinus oedipus; assembly: GCA_031835075.1. Classification (NCBI taxonomy): domain Eukaryota; kingdom Metazoa; phylum Chordata; class Mammalia; order Primates; family Cebidae; genus Saguinus; species Saguinus oedipus. Next base: position 53,670,915 of record CM063187.1, on the reverse strand, counting down.
TGAGGGGGGTTCCTTTGGCAATAAGAAATCCTCTCTCTTGCCAGACGGAGAATGCGATAGGCATATTTGGACTTGGTAAAAATGCTGACTTTGCCTTTGGAGAGGGTTAGGGCCCTGGTGAGAGCTGTAAGTTCTGTGTTTTGGGAGGAGTCCCTGGGGCAGGGCTTTGGCTTTAATTAGTTAAAGGAGATGACTGCACCCCAGGGATTTTATGGGAGCTGACTGACTTGGAAGGGAAGCCATGTAAAATAACTGGTTGTCAGGACTGGGGAGAGGTCTAGAGGAGATCTTAGGAAAATGAGGCTGTAGGTGATCAAGGATTCGTGGGAAAAAAGGAAGATACTGGGAATAGAGATGCAGGATTGAGGGAGCACTTTTGGAGAGGTGGAACTCAGTTTTGTTTTGTTTTTTTTTGAGACGTAGTTTCGCTCTTGTTACCCAGGCTGGAGTGCAATGGCGCGATCTCGGCTCACCGCAACCTCCGCCTCCTTGGTTCAGGCAATTCTCCTGCCTCAGCCTCCTGAGTAGCTGGGATTACAGGCACGCACCACCATGCCCAGCTAATTTTTTGTATCTTTAGTAGAGACGGGGTTTCACCATGTTGACCAGGATGGTCTCGATCTCTTGACCTCGTGATCCACCCGCCTCGGCCTCCCAAAGTGCTGGGATTACAGGCTTGAGCCACCGCGCCTGGCCTGGTTTCTAAACATTAAATAATGATTGGGCACGATGGTTCATGACTGTAATCCCAGCTCTTTGGGAGGCTGGAATGAGCAGGTCAGGAGATTGTGACCATCCTGGCCCAGACGGTGAAACCCCATCTCTCTTAAAACTACAAAAAGTAGCTGGGTTTGTGCTTGTGATCCCAGCTACTCAGGAGGCTGAGGCAGGAGAATCACTTGAACCTGGGAGGTGGAGGTTACGGTGAGCTGAGATGCTGCCGGTGAACCCAAGCTTGGCAGCAGAGCTAGACTCCGTCTCTAAATAAGTAAGTAAATAAATTTCATATTTTTTTCACATACAGGATTGATTTCCCAAGACTCATGTTGCGAGAGGCAGCCACCAGGAAGAGCAAAAACAAAAGAGGAGCCCGGTTGCCTCCTCCTCAGGTAAAGTGATCGTCCTCTGTGGATCGTTCTCTTTTTGTTGTTGTTTCTGAAATGCCAGGTTTGTAGTAGCCGGTCTTCTGTGAGTCTGAAGCGTCCTGCCTGGCACGTGTGCTCACACTCACCCATGCCTTTTCTCAGTGCCTCTCATCTCCACTTAGATTCCATCTCCTATGACCCAGTGACGTGAGCTTGGGAAGAGGCTGCACTGGGCGTGGTCCTGGGAAGGGCTCTCCCCAGACGTGGATGGAGACGGCGTGTGGGCCTTTTGCTGTCTGTGGTGTTGGGCAGCAGGGAATGTTCAGGGGCCACATCTGGATGCACATAAAGCTCTTTGTGGACCAGATCCGAGAAACTCTCTATGATAGTCATACATTAATGTGCACTGGCATCTGGAGGGGAAAAGGAGACACGTTAGAGGAGCTGTTTAATGTCTGGTTTTGTAACACATTTGAAGCTACACTAGTGAGTCAATATGTCTCTGACTCCAAACTTTTTTTTTTTTTTTTTGAGACTGAGTTTCGCTCTTGTTTACCCAGGCTGGAGTTCAATGTTGTGATCTTGGCTCACCGCAACCTCCACCTCCTGGGTTCAAGCGATTCTCCTGCCTCAGCCTCCTGAGGACCTGGGATTACAGGCATGTGCCACCATGCCCAGCTAATTTTTTTTGTATTTTTAGTAGAGACGGGGTTTCACCATGTTGACCACGATGGGCTCGATCTCTTGACCTCGTGATTCGCCCGCCTCAGCCTTCCAAAGTGCTGGGATTATAGGCATCTGCCACTGCACCTGGCTATTTTTTGTATTTTTAGTAGGGATGGGTTTTCCCCATATTGGCTAAGCTGATCTCTGGGCCAGGCTGGCCTCAAACTTCTGACCTTTTGGTCTACCTGCCTTGGCCTCCCAAAGTGCTGGGATTACAGGCATGAGCCATCATACCCGGCCTTTATTTAGTTATTTTTTTAAGATAGAGTCTCACTCTTATCACCCAGGCTGGAGTGCACTTGTCCAATCTTGGCTCATTGTACTCTTTGCCCTTTAGGCTCAAGTGATCCTCCCACCTCAGCCTCCTATGTAGCTGAGACCACAGACACACAGACGTGTACCACCATGCCTGACTAACTTTTTCTGTTGTTTGTAGAGATGGGGTTTCACCATGTTGCCCAGGCTGGTCTCGAACTCCTGACCTCAAGCAATCCACCTGCCTTGGCCTCTTAGAGTGCTGGGATTACAGGTGCCAGTGCACCCAGCATCTGCATGGGGTTTGCTGAGGGCTGAGTCTGTGCCCTGAAGGGGAGCTCATTCCAGCCCAGCTCCTCACTGCTGCAGCATGTGTGTGGGGGCTTCTCCAGAAGGGGAGCAGTTTCTGAAGAAAGGGGTCAAAACTTCACTTAGTTTTCCTGTAGGAGTTTATGATCCTGACGTAGTGGGCAGCAGAGGGGACTGTATTTCCTCAGGGTGAGGTCTTTTTTATATGTGTTGGGGTACATACACAGAGAGGGGGTGTGTTGATTCTGAGCAATAAACAACATGTTTATAACATTCAGGATTGACTTCTAAAGACTTGATACATGGGGAAGAACCGCGGAAGAGGGAGAGGAAAGCAAAGGAGTCAGGGATGGCTCTTCCTCAGGTGAGATGATCTTCTCGGTGGATTGTTCTGTCTCCTTCCTTTTAGAAATGCTGGGCCTTGGAGTTGGGAATCTTCTCTGAGTCTGACGCGTCCTGCCTGACAGGTTTGCTGGCACTCAGCCATGCCTTCCCTCAGTCCCTGTCATGTCAACTAGATTCCACCTCTGGTGACCCAGTGACAGGAGCGTGGGAAGAGGCTGCACTGGGCATGGTCCTGGGAAGGGCTCACTCCAGACGTGGATGGAGACGGGGTGTGGGCCCCGTGGTGTCAGGGCTGCTGGGCAGCAGGGATCGTTCAGGGGCCACATCTGATGCACCGTCAGCTCTCTGTAAATGAGGAGTAGAGCAGCTGGCCATGGACATTACATGTTAATGTGCACAAAGTACGTGGGAAATTCAGTGAAAGGAGACCAATGAGGGGAGGTCTTTTCTGCCTGATTTTGTGCCACAGGTTGAAGTAATTGAGTGAGTTTCTGTGTTTCTGATTCCCAACATCTCACTGATTAGAATGGAGCGATAATACACAGACATGAATGATGCAAGGTGTTTTATTCCATTAGTTTAAGTATGTGAAGCCAACCTAAATAATAGCAGGAGATTCATTAAAACATTCTTTTTTTTATCCAAAGATACACAAAGACTGAAAACAAAGGGATGGAGAAGGATTTACCAACCAAATGGAGAGCAAAAATAAATAAATAAATAAAAAGCAGGAGTTGCAATTCTCACATCTGATAAAATAGATTTCAAAGCAACAAAGATACAGTGGTAAAAGGATCAATGCAACAATGAGAGCTAACGATCCTAACACCCAGATACATAAGACTCACAAAGAGATTTAGACTCAACGAGACAGAAAATTAATAAGAACATCCAGGACTGAAACTCAAATCCAGAACAAGTAAACTTAATAAATATTTATAGAGCTCTCCACTTTGAATACACAAAACATACATTCTCCACCTTAAATACACAAAATATTGATCGGCCATTATTAATACCCGTTTTTAAAATAAAGCAACATTCCCATTCTCTCTCCCTCTTTTTCTTCCTCTTTCTTTCTCTCCTTCACTCCCTTTTTTTTTTACTTTCTTTAAAAAAAAACAATTTTTTTTTTTTTTTTTTGAGACAGATTTTCGCTCTTGTTTCCCAGGCTGGAGTGCAATGGCACGATCTTGGCTCACTGCAACCTCTGCCTCCTGGGTTCAAGCAATTCTCCTGCCTCAGACTCCTGAGTAGCTGGGATTACAGGCACATGCCACCATGCCCAGCTAATTTTTTGTATTTTTAGTATAGACGGGGTTTCACCATGTTGACCAGGATGGTCTCCATCTCTTGACCTCGTGGTCCACCCGCCTCGGCCTCCCAAAGTGTTGAGATTACAGGCTTGAGCCACTGCGCCTGGCCCTTTTTTGTTTTTGTTTTTGAGATGGAATTATGCTGTTGTTACCCAGGCTGGAGTGCAATGGTGCGATCTCGGCTCACCGCAACCTCCGCCTCCCAGGTTCAGGCAATTCTCCTGCCTCAGCATCCTGAGTACCTGGGACTGCAGGCGTGCACCACCATGTCCAGCTAATTTTTTGTATTTTTAGTAGAGATGGTGTTTCAGCATGTTGACCAGGATGGTCTCGATCTCTTGACCTGGTGGTCCACTTGCCTTGGCCTTCCAAAGTGCTGGGATTATAGGCGTGAGCCACCGCGCCCACTAAACCATTCTTAGTTCATTAGGCTCATGGAGACTGTGGTGTTGCTGTGGAAAGGCTTGTGAAACAGGCGTTTTCGGTAAAAATCGTTTTAATGTTCTTAAATATGGGAGCAGGACTTTATTTTTATCCTGAAGCATGGAGACATATTCTCATTCTACCTATTGTTATTATTATTCTTTTAGAGAAAGTGTTGCTCTGTCATTCAGGCCGGAGTGCAGTGGTGTGATCTCGGCTCACTGCAACCTCTGCCTCCCTGGTTCATGTGATTGTCCCGCTTCAGCCTCCCAAATAGCTGCCATTATAGGCCCCTGCCACCACACCCAGCTAATTCTTCTGTGTTTTTAGTAGAGATGGGCTTTCCCCACGTTGGTCACGCTGGACTCAAACTCCTGACCTCAGATGATCCACTTGACTTAGCCTCCCAGAGTGCTGGGATTACAGGTGTGGTCACTGTGCCCAGCCCCACCGATTATTATTTAATAAACGTTTTTGTATTTAAACACCAGGTGATGTACGTATTTGTTTTGTGGTAAAGCTCCAAGCAGAGCTGCAGCTTAGCCCCTTGGCCATAAAGCTCCTCCTTCCCCTGTCACGTCCTCCACCCTCCTTCCAGCCTCACCGGGGACCCACTACTGTCAGTTCTGTGTCAGGTGTCAGGGCAAGTCTTATAATCGTGTATTTCTGCATCTTTATGAGACTTTTAGAAAAACTTCTACAGTGCTTAAAAAAATTACCTTTTAGATTTATGTTTTAACTTTAGGCTCTGTGTGAAGGTTTGTCACATAGGTAGACTCGTGTCGTCGGGGCTTGTTGTACAGATCATTTCATCACCTTACCTAATAATTTTTATTTAGCTTTTTTTTGGGGGGGTACGGGAGTCTTGCTTGTCACCCAGGCTAAGGTGCTGTGGCACAATCTTGGCTGACTGCATCCTCCACCTCCCAGGTTCAAGCAAGTCTCTGCCTGAGGTTTTCAAGCACCTGGAATTGTAGGGGCCCACCACACCGCCCGGCTGATTTTTGTATTTTTAGTAGAGACGGGGTTTTACCCTCTTGGCCAGGCTGGTTTCAAACTCCTGACCTCAAGATCTGCCGACTTTGACCTCCCAAAGTCCTGGAATTACAGGCATGACCAACTGCACCTGGCTGTTTACCTTTTTTTTTCTTTGAGACTGAGTTTTTTTTTTTTTGTCACCGAGGCTGGAGTATAATGGCATAATCTTGACTCACTGCAACCTCCACCTCCTCGGTTCAAGGGATTCTCCTGCCTCAGCCTCCTGAGTAGCTGGGATTACAGGTATGTGACACCATGCTCGACTAATATTTGTGTTTTTAGTAGAGACAGGGTTTCACCATGTTGATCAGGCTGGTCTCAAACCTCTGACCTCGTGATCTGCCCACTTTGGCCTCCCAAAGTGCTTGAATTACAGACATGAGCCACTGTGACAGGCCAATTTTTGTATTTTTAGTAGGGACAGGGTTTCACTGGTCTTATACGGCTGAGCTCAGGTGATCCACCCACCATGGCCTTCCAAAGTGCTAGGATTACAGCCATTCCCATCACGCCCAATAGAATTTTAGTTTCTGGTTTTTCACTGTGGACGTTGTCATTTCCGAAAACATCATTCATGTTCTGTCTCATGTAGATACAAAATGTTACTTGGTGTGTCAGTAAAATTTCCAAACATTTCTTTAGTGAGAACGCTGTGTTTTTTGGTTTGTGTATTTCTTTTTTTTTTTTTTTTTGTCTTTGAACACATTTAATAGCTGCTGTGTGTATTTCTTGTATTATCCACAAACACAAGAAATTCATACCGAGAGGGCATCACGACCTCTTCAAAAAGTATAATAAACACAACTGGGAAGACATAATGTAGTGAAAAATCCCTTTCTCCATTAGTCAGAACGTTCCCTACCATTAAATATGTACTTTTGACCGGGCATGGTGGCTCAAGCCTGTAATCCCAGCACTTTGGGAGGCCGAGGCGGGTGGATCACGAGGTCAAGATCTCGAGACCATCCTAGTCAACATGGTGAAACCTCATCCCTATTAAAAATGCAAAAATTAGCTGGGCATGGTGGCCCGTGCCTGTAATCCGAGCTACTCAGGAGGCTGAGGCAGGAGAATTGCCTGAACCCAGGAGGCGGAGGTTGTGGTGAGCTGAAATCGTGCCATTGCACTCCAGCCTGGGTAACGAGCGAAACTCCGTCTCAAAAAAAGAAAAAAAAAGTCCGTGCTTTCACGTCTGTCCTCTTGTCATTCTCTGTAGAGATCAGAACTCCTCCCTAACCATGTGGTTAAAATGTGTTTTCATTTCAGGGTGTATTGACATTCAGGGATGTGACCATAGAGTTCTCTCAGGAGGAGTGGAGATGCCTGGACCCTGCTCAGAAGACTTTATACAGGGACGTGATGCTGGAGAACTACAGGAACCTGGTCTCCCTGGGTGAGTCCAACTTCCCCCGGAAGTGGAAACGTGCCCTTGCGGATGTTTGTATTTTCCCTTGTTGCCTCCTGGGAGCCGCATCCTTGCTTTCCTAAAATGGATGCCGTAATGATTTCCAAATGAAAAGCTTCTGGATGTTAACTGTGTGTTTTGTTTAGATGTTGTGCATTCTTCATGGTACCTCATGGGGGTTTCCAGAAGTAAAGTAGGGAAAAACCTGATGGCAGGCCAGGTGCAGTGACTCAGGCCTGTGATCCCAGCACTGTGAGAAGCTGAGGCTTATGGATCCCTTCAGGTCAAAAGTTCAAGACCAGCCTGGCCAACATGGAGAAACCCTGTCTCTACCAAAACTGCAAAAATTAGCCAGGCATGGTTGTGCTCTCCAGTAATTCTAGATATTAGAAAGGCTGAGGAAGCAGAATCGCCTGATCCCGGGAGGCAGAGGTTGCAGTGAGACGAGATCACACCACTGCACTCCAGCACGAGCTACAGAACAAGACTCTGTCTCAAGAAAACAAAAGCTAAATCTTCTGGCAGACTTTAAAGATATCCAGTTCCCTGTTTGTCACTCCTGTGCTTTTTACTCAGTAGTTCTAGAAAGAAGCTTGATTTCCACATATGACAATGCTCTCTAATCATTCCGAAGGTGGCAGTCAGTGGAGCAGTGTGAAATATTTTCCTCGATCCATCTGGAATGTCTTCTTTCCTACTGAAACGTAGGGCTGGGACACTAGAAAAGCTCCAGCACGTCACGTTTCTTTCTTTTTACAAGCAGGAGCCTCTTTCTGACCTGTTGTCTCCATGATGAAGCCAGGGAAAGAGCCCTGGACTGTGGAGAGTCAAGGAAAAAGAGCAGAAAAATCTAGATGGGTGGGAATGTACTTCAGGTGTAAACACAGGTGGGAGCTAAGATGGGCAGAGGAGAAGCTACACCTTCAGATAGTGTGTGGGGATGTGTGGCCAAAAACAACGATGAGTTTATGTCCTTTGCAGGGACCTGGATAAAGCTGGAGACCATCATTTTCAGCAAAATGACACAAGAACAGAAAACCAAACACTGCATGTTCTCATTCATACTTGAGTGTTGGACAGTGAGAACACATGGACATAGGGAGGGAAACATCACATACTTGGGGAGGGACGGCAGGGGGTGGGGGACTAGGGGAGGGAGAGCATTAGGAGAAATACCTCATGTAGATGATGGGGTGATGGATGCAGCAAAGCACCATGGCATGTGTACACCTTTGTGACAGACCTGCTCGTTCTGCACGTGTCCCCAGAACTTAAAGTATAATAACAATAGATAAATATACTAAATACATAAAGAAGTAAATACTGAGGCAACTCTCTGTAAGCGGGAGAAATCTGTGGGAAAAGGAAAGCTTAAATTCTGAGGTCTCTGAATGGACACCTTTCTTTGTCCCCACTTGTCCTTCTGTTATTTATTTATTTATTTATTTATTTTTGAGATGACGTCTTGCTCTGTTGCCTCGGCTGGAGAGCAGTGGCACATAGTTCTCTGCAACCTCTGCCACCTGGGTTCAACATGATTCTCCTGCCTAAGCCTTTCAGGTGGCTGGGACTGCAGGTGTGCATCACCACCACACCTGGCTAATTTTTGTATTTTTAGCAGAGACAAGGTTTCACTGTGTTGGCCAGGCTGGTCTTGAACTCCTGATCTCAGGTGATCCACCCCCTCGGCCTCCCACAGTGCTGTGGTTACAGGTGTGAAACACTGCGCCCGGCCCCTCTGCTCTTCAGATGTGCAGTGGTTTGATCTTTGGGCGTTCTAGCGGTGCTGCAGCTCAGAGACGAGCAGAGTCTTTATCCTGGTGGGCAACACCCTGTCATCTGGCTCCTGTGGCCTCATTGGTTTCTTGCCTCTGTGGCACAGGGAGGGCTGTCAAAGGTCTGTTCCCTGCGGTCTCCTCTGTGCTCGATTCCATGTGATGCTCCATTCTCTGTCCCTGTAGCTCAGAGCTGAGGCCTCTGTACACCTGCCCCTTGACCTCTTCAGGTTCCATCCCATTTCCTGTACTCGCAACACCTAATCAGGAGACGGGAAACATGGGCTGTTCCTTTTTTGCATCTGGGGCCCATAATAATGCCCAGAGCTTTCTCTGCTTGTTTAAATAGTCTACTTGTCTATTTGGGAAAAAAAAAAAAAAAAGGCCACATACGGTAGATCACACCTGTCATCCCTGCACTTTGAGGCTGAGGAGGGCGGATCACTTTAGGTCAGGAGTTTGAGACCAGCCTGGCAACATGGTGAAACTCCATCCCGACTGAAAATGCAAAAAGTAGCTGGGTGTGATGGTGTGTGCCTTTAATTCCAGCTACTTGGGAGACTGAGGCAGGAGAATCTCTTGAACCTGAGAGCCAGAGGTTGCAGTGAGCTAAAATTTCACCCCTGCACTGCAGCCTGGGTGACAGAGCAAGACTCTGTCCTCCCAAAAAAAAAAAAATCAGCAATGCTTTTCCTCCCCTCACATGCCACCTTGCACTGAATGCCTCAATTCTGATTACCAGCAGAAGTGCATTTCTTCTCAACCACATCCAAATCATGAACAGACACAACCTGAATTTCTTGTAGTTTAATTCAGTTCTGACACGGTCTACCTGGAGTTAGAGTCAGATCTCACAGGTGAAGGTTTGAGTTCTCAGGCCAGCAAGGGCGGCCCCGGACCTCAAAGAGCAGTTGCAGGTGGAGATTGTCACATGTTCCTCTGACCAACCAGCTGTAAGTTGGGTCCCTCAACCCCTTTCTTGGGTTTCATTGCTTTGCTAGGGTGGCTCACAAAACTCAGTGAAACACTTAGGTTCATGATAAAGAATGTTTCACAGGACACAGAGGGACAGCCAGCTGAGAAGATCACAGAGTGAGGCACTAAATTGTAAACAAATAGTTATTCTCTCATATAGCAGTTCCACACATTATTGATATAAAACAAAGAACACAAAGACTATCATAGAAAATAGGAAAATGAGCCATACTCAGTGGCTCATGCTTGTAATCCCAGCACATTGGGAGGCCAGGTGAATCATGAGGTCAGGGGTTCGAGACCAGCGTGGCCAACAGCGTGAAACCCTGTCTCTACTAAAAATACAAATATTAGCTGTGCGTGATGCCACACACCTGTAGTCCCAGCTACTCTAGAGGCTGAGGTGGGAGAATCACTTGAACCTGGGAGGTGAAGGTTGCGGTGAGCAAACATCACGCCACTGCACTCCAGCCTGGTGACAGAGAAAAAGTCCGTCTCAAAAAAAAACATAGAAAAATGATTATTAAATCAATAAAATCCAACATCACGTGTAATATATAAAAATGTACTGGATGAACGTAGAAGTAGCTTAAACAAATATCAGTGTACATGAAACCAGAGGCGTCTCTGCAGCGAGCTGTGCTCCACACAAGGACCGTGGGAAGATTCACGGGTGTGCCAGGCCCCAGGCTCCTGCGTGTGTTCAGCATTTGGAATCTCTCGTTTGCCCCATAGTTTAGGGATTTGCACGGAGGCTTCACCACGTAGTCACGATTGGTATTAACTCAGTCTCCAGCCCCTCTCCCCTTCCTGGAGGATGGTGGATGGCAGTGACTGTTCTATGCTTCTAAGCCTGGCCTGGTCTTGCTGGTGATCAGCCCCATCCAGGAGACCTCAGAGGTTTCCTCATGAGGACAAATGGCCCTCCCATCACCCGGGACATCCCACGGTCTTTGGAGCTCTGTGTCAGGAACCGGGGAAGAGACCAGTATATGCATTTCTTCTTATGTCACAGGGTTCCTCAGCCATTCTCTGGTTATGCTTCACCCACACTACTAGTGTGTGTCACAGAGGAGTAGGTAGATTTTTCTGAGTTGGTTACTCAGCTGAGTGGGAAAGAGTCAACAGAAAGGCCGGATGTTGCATCCTCAGGTCCTCTTGGAAGTACAGCTCACCGGAAAGATGCCTCTGGTTTGAAGTTCACGGTTACTTGTTTAAGCCACTGCTACTTTCATCTTACACATTTCTGCATATTACACACGATTCTGGATTTTATCGATTTAATAATCAGTTTCTTTTGTGTGTGTGATGGAGTCTCGTTCAGTCACTCAGACTGGCGTGCAGTGGTGCAGTCTCAGCTCACTGCAGCCTCTACCCACTGGATTCATGATTCTCCTGCCTCAGCCTCCTGAGTAAGTGTGATTATAGATGTGCACCAGCAAACCCAGCTAATTTTTGTGTTTTTAGTAGAGATGGAGTTTTACTCTGTTGGCCAGGCTAGTCTCAGACTTCTGACCTGAAGTGATCTACAAGCTTAAGCATCCCACAGTGCCGGGATTACAGCCTGAGCCTCGCACCCGGCCTCCGTCTCCATTTTTATTGGTCAGCTCTCTTGTTTTTTTTCGTTATTGAAAGTCATATGTTGAAATCATCTAGTATTACTGTGGAGCGATTTATTTGATTCTATAAACATTGGCTTTAAGTATGGAGCTCTGATATTCATGCGTATGTATCTCTAGTTCCTGTATATTAATGGTGAATTGACCCTATTATCATGACATGATGTCCTTTCCTGTCACCAATAAAATAGTTTTGAGTTAAAGCATATTTTACTATTGCCAGCTCTCCTCTCTCTGGATGAGAGTTGCTTGGGATATTATGTTTTATCTTTTGTGTTATTTTCTATTAAAAAATTTTTGAGATACAGTGTCTTGCTCTGTCACCCAGGGTGGAGTGTGATGGTGTCATCATGCCTCACTGCAACCTTGAATTTCTGGGCTCAAGTGATCGTCCCACCTCAGCTTCCCTGGGTAGCTGGTACAGGTGCACGCCACCACGGCAGGCTAATGTTTTAGGTTGTTTTTTTTTTTTGTAGACACAGTGTCTTGCTGTGTTGTTGAACTTGGTCTTGAGATCCTCCTCAGCCTCCTGCATTCCTGAGATGACCGGCCTCAACCCTCATGTGAACTGTTGGTTTTTCTTTTTTAAATTGTAGCATATGTGTGTCCTTAGGGCTAATACGAGTCTCCTGTGGACAACACGTAGTTGGCTCCTGTTGATTCAGCCAGTCTTTTTCTTCTGAGTGCAGAGTTAAGTATTTACATTTGAAGTATTACTGATGGAGAAGACCTTACCGTTGCCTTTCTGTTACCTGTTATCTGTAATTCTTGTAGGTTTTGTTTTGTTCTTCCTCATATGCTGCTTTTTGTGTTTCGTTGCTTTTTTGTGTAGACATGCTTTGACTCCCTTCTCATTTATGTTTTTTTAAGTTTTATTTATCTTTGAGATGGAGTCTTGCTCTGTCACTCAGACTAAGTGCAGTGGCACAATCATGTCTAACCACAGCCTCTGCCCGCCAGGCTCCAATGGTTCTTATGCCCCAGCTTCCTGAGTAGCTGAAACTACAGGCGCCCACCACCACCCCCAGCTAATTTTTGTGTTTTCAGTAGAGATGAGGTTATACCATGTTGGTGAGGCTGGACTCGACCTCCTGATCTCAAGTGACCCATCTTCCTCAGATTCCCAAAGTGGTGGGATTACAGGCATGAGCCTCTGTGCCCAGCCATTGTTATGATTTAAAATCGTTTGTCTTTTAGGTTTTAGTAAACACGTAAGTGGTTTAAGCATGATTATAATGTGAATATAACAATCACGTTAGTGTGCATTTTGTTCAGTATGAAGAACTGAAGTGTGTTCGATAGATATTTGGGGGAAGTTGTAGTATAATAATGAAACTTAAAATTTCCATAACCTGGCCTGGTGGAGTTGCTCATGCCTATAATCTCAGCACTTTGGGAGGCCGAGGCGGGCCGATCACCTGAGGTCAGGAGTTCAGAACTAGCCTGGCTAACATGATGAAACTTCGTCTGTACTAAAAATACAAAAATTAGCTGGGTGTGGTCATGGGTACCTCTAATCCCAGGTAGTCCAGAGATTGAGGCAGGAGAGTCGCTTGCACTCAGGAGGCAGCAGTTTCAGTGAGCCAGCATCATGCCATTGCAGTGCTATGATTGTTTGACAATACAGAATTTCCATTGGATTTTGGTTATCTTTACGTGAGTTCATTGTGGATTATTTCTCAATATTGTATGTGTGGTTCTTTAGCATTCATTTGTATACAGTAAATATGCTGTAAATATTAAGAATATATATTTTCCGGGTGCGGTGGCTCACGCCTGTATACCCAGCACTTTGGGAGGCCGAGGTGGGTGGATCACAATGGTCAAGAGATCAAGACCATCCTGGTCAAGATGGTGAAACCTCGTCTCTACTAAGAAAAATACAAAGCCAGGTGGAGTGGCTCATGCCTCTAATCCCACCACTGTGGGAGGCCGAGGCAGGTGGATCACGAGTGAAGAGATCGAGACCATCCTGGTCAACATGGTGAAATGCCCATCTCTACTAAAAATACAAAAATTAGGTGCTCATGGTGGTGTGCACCTGTAGTTTCAGCTACTCTGGAGGCTGAGGCAGGAGAATTGCTTGAACCCAGAAGGCAGAGGTTGTGGTGAGCCGAGATCGTGCCATTGCACTCCAGTCTAGGTAACAACAGTGAAAGTCCGTCTCAAAAAAAAAAAGAAATTAGCTGCTCATGGTGGCATGTGCCTGTAATCCCAGCTACTCAGGAGGCTTAGGCAGGAGAATTGCCTGAATCCAGGAGGCGGAGGTTGCGGTGAGCCGAGATCATGCCATTGCACTCCAGGCTGGGTGACAAGAGCAAAACTCCGTCCGCCCAAAAAAAAAATATATATATATATATTTCTCTTCATTGATGTGACAGTATATACTTTTTGCAGGCTGGTCGCGGTGGCTCACGCCTGTAATCCAAGCACTTTGGAGGCCAAGGCGGTGGATCACCTGAGGTCAGGAGTTCAAGACCAGCCTGACCAACATGGTGAAACCCTGACTTTATTTAAAAAAAAAAAAAACAAAAAAAAAACCTTTTTTGCAAAGTATTATACACTTTAGTGTCACTGTGGAAAAATACTCCTTCCTTTAGGCTTACACATGTTTGTCCCATCAGTGTTGTGTTGTGATACTGGAAATAGGCTTCAGTAGACATGGCTTGAAGTCCATGTAATCACCCTTTATTTATTGAAGACTCTCACTTCTTTTGTGTTTCTTTCTGTGTGTCATATTTATACATTTGAGTATTATACACCATTTGTACTTGGAAACCTATTTGTGTTTATATTTTGTAGATAACTCTTCCAAATACAAGATGAAGGGGCTCTTGTCAACAGCACAAGGCGATACAGAAGTGTTCCCCACAGGAATGTTAGATAGACATGAAAGTCATTACATCAAAGATTTTTGCTTCCAGGAAATTGACAATGATATTTATGATTTTGAGTGTAGAAATAGCCATGAGGCACTCATGAGAAAAGTTGAAAAGCTTCCTTGTGGTACAGATCAATATGATGAAAGGCACGCTGGCAACAAGCCTAGTGAAGATCAGCTGGGATTAAGCTTTCATTCGCATTTACCTGAACTGCACACATTTCAGACGGAAGGGAAATTTGGTAATCAAGTTGAGAAATCTATGAATGATGTTTTCTCAGTTTCAGCTCCCAAAATCATTTCTTGTAGGCCCCAAACCCATATTTCTAATAACTATGACAAGAATTTCCTCCATTCTTCATTACTCACACAAAAACCTAAAGTACACATGAGAGAAGTATCTTTCCAATGTGATGAGGAAAAAGCCTTTAACTGTAGCTCTCTCTTGAGGAAACATCAGATAATCCATTTAGAAGAGAAACAATATGAATGTGATGTATGTGGAAAGGCCTTTAATCAGAAGCGATACCTTGAACACCATCGTAGATGTCACACTCGTGAGAAACCTTACAAGTGTGATGAATGTGGCAAGAGCTTCAGTCAGAAGTCAACCCTTACACGCCACTGTAGACTTCATACTGGAGGGACACCTTACAAGTGTAAGGAGTGTGGCAAGACCTTTGGTGGAAATTCAGCCCTTGTAATTCATATGGCAATTCATACTGGAGAGAAACCTTACAAGTGTAAGGAGTGTGGCAAAACCTTCCATCAGAAATCATCTTTACTATACCATTGTAGACTTCATACTGGAGAGAAACTTTACAAATGTGAAGAATGTGACAAAGGTTTTAGTCACAAATCAGACCTTGACAATCATAAAATAATTCATGCCAGAGAGAAACCATACAAATGTAAGGTTTGTGACAAGGCTTTCGGGCATGATTCACATCTGGCACGACATACTAGAATTCACACTGGAGAGAAACCTTATAAGTGTAAGGAGTGTGGCAGAGCCTTTAGGTATCAGTCAACACTTACTTACCATCAGTCAACCCATGGTGTAGGGAAACTTTACAAGTGTAATGATTGTTATCACGTCTTCAGTAATGCTACAACCATTGCAAGGCATTGGGGAATCCATAATAAAGAAAGATCTTACAAGTGTATTAAATGTGGCAAGTTTTTTAGACGTCGTTCATACCTTGCAGTTCATCAGCGAACTCATACTGGAGAGAAACCTTACAAATGTGAAGAATGTGATGCAGTTTTCAGGTGCAAATCAAACCTTGAAATACATAGAAGAATTCATACTGGAGAGAAACCTTACAAGTGTACTGAGTGTGGCAAGACCTTTAGTCAGATGTCATCCCTTACATATCATCGTAGACTTCATACTGGAGAGAAACCTTACAGGTGTCATGAGTGTGGCAAGACCTTCCGTCAGAAGTCATCCCTTACATGCCATCATAGACTTCATACTGGTGAGAAACCTTACAAGTGTAATGAATGTGGCAAGGTTTTTAATCAACAAGCACACCTTTCATGTCATCATAGACTTCATACTGGAGAGAAACCTTACAAGTGTAATGAGTGTAGCAAGACCTTCTGTCAGAGGTCATCCCTGAAATACCATCATAGAATTCATACTGAAGAGAAACCTTACAAGTGTAATGAATGTGGCAAGGTTTTTAATCGACAAGCACCCCTTGCACGTCATCATAGAATTCATACTGGAGAGACACCTTACAAGTGTAACGAGTGTGGCAAGACCTTCCATCAGATGTCATCCTTTACATATCATCGTAGACATCATACTGGAGAGAAACCTTACAGATGTCATGAGTGTGGCAAGACCTTCCGTCAGAGGTCATCCCTTACATGCCATCATAGAATTCATACTGGAGAGAAACCTTACAAGTGTAATGAATGTGGCAAGGTTTTTAATCGACAAGCACACCTCGCACGTCATTATACACTTCATACAGGAGAGAAACCTTACAAGTGTAATGAGTGTAGCAAGACCTTCAGTCAGAAATCATCCCTTTTGGTTCATCGTAGAATTCATACAGGAGAAAAACCTTACAAATGTGAAGAATGTGACAAAGTTTACAGTATCAAATCAAGTCTTAAAAGACATACGAGAATTCATACTGGAGAGAAACCTTACAAATGTAAGATTTGTGACAAGGCTTTCAGGCGTGATTCACACCTGGCACAACATACTAAAATTCACACTAGAGAGAAACCTTACAAGTGTAATGAGTGTGGCAAGACCTTCCGTCAGATGTCATCCTTTACATATCATCGTAGACATCATACTGGTGAGAAACCTTACAGATGTCATGAGTGTGGCAAGACCTTCCGTCAGAAGTCATCCCTTACATGCCATCATAGAATTCATACTGGAGAGAAACCTTACAAGTGTAATGAATGTGGCAAGGTTTTTAATCATCAAGCACACCTTGCATGTCATCTTAGATGTCATACTGGAGAGAAACCTTACAAGTGTAATGAGTGTGGCAAGACCTTCAGTCAGAAATCATCCCTTTTAGTTCATCATAGAATTCATACAGGAGAGAAACCTTACAAATGTGAAGAATGCAACAAAGTTTACAGTATCAAATCAAGTCTTAAAAGACATACGAGAATTCATACTGGAGAGAAACCTTACAAATGTAAGATTTGTGACAAAGCTTTCAGGCGTGATTCACACCTGGCACAACATACTAAAATTCACACTAGAGAGAAACCTTACAAGTGTAATGAGTGTGGCAGGACCTTCAGTTGGTCATCATCCCTTTTAGTTCATCGTAGAATTCATACTGGAGAGAAACCTTACAAGTGTAATGAATGTGGCAAGGTTTTTATTCGAAAAGCACACCTTGCACGTCATCATAGGGTTCATACTGGAGAGAAACCTTACAATTGTGAAGAATGCGACAAAGCTTACAGTAGCAAATCAAATCTTAAAAGACATAGGAGAATTCATACTGGAGAGAAACCTTACAAACATAAGATTTGTAACAAACCATTCAGGCGTGATTCACACCTGGCATAACATACTAAAATTCACACTAGGGAGAAAGCTTACAGGTTTAATGAGTGTGGCAACATTTTTAGTGGGCAGTCAACACTTATTTAACACCGTGAAGCAATCCATGGTATAGGGAAACTTTACTCATGTAATGATTGTCACCAAGTCTTCAGTAACGCTACAACCAGTGTGCATCCTCCAATGTAAATCATTGGAGAATCCATAATGAATGGATTCTTGCAAGTGTAATCAGTTTCGCAAATATTTTAGACATTGTTCATACCTTTCAGTTCATTGGCGAACTCATACTGGAGATCACCCTTACAAATGTCATAACTGTGGCAAGGTCTTCAGTCAATTTTCATCTTAGGCAAAACAGATAACTTCATAGAGAAGAGAAACCTCACAAATGTGATTATTGTGGCAAAGCCTTCACTGCACATTCACACCTTATTAGATATTAGAGAATCCATACTGGACAGAAATCTTACAAATGTCATAAATGTCACAGGGTCTTCAGGCAGATGTCACTGCGTGCGGAACATTGGAGAATTCATTTTTGGCTGGGCGCGGTGGCTCTCGCCTGTAATCCCAGCACTTTGGGAGGCCGAGGTGGGTTGATCATGAGGTCAAGAAATCGAGACCATCCTGGTCAACATGGTAAAACCCCATCTCTACTAAAAATGTGAAAAATTACCTGGGCATCGTGGTGGGTGCCTGTAGTCCCAGCTACTCAGGAGGCTGAGGCAGAAGAATTGCCTGAACCCCGAAGGTGGAAGTTGCAGTGAGCCGAGATCACACCATTGCACTCCAGCCTGGGTAACAAGAGCGAAACTTCATCTCAAAAAATTAAAAAAAAAGTTCATCTTTGAGCTAATGTTCTAAGATGCGATGAGTCTAGCAAACCATCAAAAATTAATTGACATTAGAGTCAATTCAGCATTGAGTTGACTTAATATTGAGTTCCAGCATTAATTGATATGAAAGTATATGTTAAGAGGATTGGATTGGGTGGGGTGGCTCACATCTGTATTCTTAGCACTTTGGGTGGCAAAGACAGGTAGATCACTTGAGTTTAGTTGGAGACCAGCCTGGGCAACAGATGTAAGCCACTTTTCCCAGCCTGTTTTTTGTTTCTTTAGAAAACTGATAGAGATTTTTGTGGTTATTGTGTTGAATCTACATCACATTGGGTTTTACAGTCATTTAATATTTCTTCAATCCATCAATATGGGTTGTATCTCTATATATGTTTTTAATCATTTTGATCAATGTTTATAGATTTCATGGTACAAACTTCTCACCTTTTTACATTTACTCCTAAGTATTTCTTTAAGTTCTCTAGCAAATAGAAGTGTGTTTTTAATTTCTTTTAAAATTGTTTATTGTTTTATGGAAATTCAGCTAATTTTAAGTGCTAACTTTGTATTCTGCAATTACATTAAATATGTTTATTGTACCAATAATATTTTGGTTGATTCTTTGAGATTTTCTTTTCTTGCTTTCTTTTCTTTTTGTTTTTCTTTCTTTTTCTTTCTTTCTTTTTTTTTTTTTTTTTGAGAGGCAGTGTCACTCTTTCTGCTCGAGCTGGAGTGCAATGGTGTGAGCTTGGCTCACTGCAACCTCCACCTCCTGAGCTAAGTGTTTCTCCTATCTCAGCCTCCTCAGTAACTGGAAGTATAGGTACCCCCCACCATGCCTGCTACTTTTTTTGTATTTTTAGTAGAGATGGGGTTTTACCACGATGACCATGTTGGTTTTGAACTCCTGACTTCAGGTGATCCTCCTATTTTACCCTCCCATAATGCTGGGATTACAAGTGTTAAGCCACTGTGCCCAGCAAGTGATTTTCTACATAGAAAGTCATGTCATATGCAAACACACTCACACATACAGTTTTTTTTTTTTTTTTTTTTTTTTGACACGGAGTTTTGCTGTTTCCCAGACTGGAGTGCAATGGCACTATCTTGGCTCACCACAACCTCCACCTCCTGGGTTCAAGCAATTCTCCTGCCTCAGCCTCCCGAGTAGCTGGAACTACTAGGGAGGCGTGCACCACCATGCCCAGCTAATTTTTGTATTTTTAGTAGAGATGGGGTTTCACCTTGTTGACCAGAATGGTCTCAATCTTTTGACCTCGTGATCCACCTGCCTCAGCCTCCCAAAATGCTGGAATTGTAGGCGTGAGCAACTGCGCCTGGCTACATTTTTTTTTTTTAGACAGAGTTGTTCTGTTGCCAGCCTGGAGTGCCATGGCACAATTTCTGCTCACTGCAACCTCCACCTCCTGTGTCCAAGGAGTTCCCCTGTTTCAGCCTCCTGAATAGCTGGGACTACAGGCTTGCACCACCACACACAACTAATTTTATTTTTATTTTTATTTTTTTGTATTTGAGTAGAGACAAAATTTCACCATGTTGGCCAGAATGGTCTTCAATCTCCTATCCTTGTGGTCCACCTGCCTTGGCATCCCAAGTGCTGAGATTACAGGTGTGAGTCACCTCGTCTGGACCTGACAAATATAATTTTACTTCTTTCTGATTTGGATGAGTTTTATTGTTTTGCTATTTAATTGCTCTGGCTAGGACAGCCAGTATTTCTTGAATAGAAGGGATGAGAGCATTCTTGCATCATGTGAGATTCAATAGGAAAAGCATTTCATTTTTCCTTGTTGGTTATTTCATTCTGGTCATTTCATGGATCATCTTTATATTTTTGAAGTAAATTTCTTTTTTTTTTAGACGGTGTTTTCACTCTTGTTAACCAGGCTAGAGTGCAATGGCGCAATCTCGGCTAACCGCAACCTCCGCCTCCTGGGTTCAGGCAATTCTCCTGCCTTAGCCTCCTGAGTAGCTGGGATTACAGGCATGCACCACCCTGCCCAGCTAATGTTTTCTGTTGTTAGTGGAGACAGGGTTTCACCATGTTGACCAGTATGCTCTCGATCTCTTGACCTTGTGATCCACCTGCCTTGGCCTCCCAAAGTGCTGGGATTACAGGCTTGAGCCACCATGCCCGGATTGAGGCAAACTTCTTATCTATTTTGCTTAGGATTTTTATGAAGAATGAATGTTGAATTTTGTTAAATGATTTTTCTTTTTCTTTTTTCTTTCTTTTTTTTTTTTTTTTTTGCTTTTGAGACAGAGTTTCACTCTTGTTACCTAGGCTGGAGTGCAATGGTGTAATCTCAGCTCACCGCAACCTCCACCTCCTGGGTTCAGGCAGTTCTCCTGCCTCAGCCTGAGTAGCTGGGATTACAGGCACGCGCCACCGTGCCCAGCTAATTTTTTGTATTTTTAGTAGAGACGTGTTTTCACAATGTGGACCAGGATGGTCTTGATCTCTTGCCCTCGTGATCCACCCACCTGGGACTCGCAAAGTGCTGGGATTACAGGCCTGAGCCACCACACCCAGCCTATTTTTCTTGATCTTTTGAGATAATGGTTTTTATTTGTCATTCTGTGCAAATGGTATATCACATGGATTTGAGTACATTGAACCATCCTTGCATTCCATGAATAAGTAGAACTTGAATATGTACAATTCCTTTTTATATTCCCTTGAGTACAGTTTGTTAGTACAAGGATCTTCAAGAAGTTCATGGAAAAATACATATTATGAACAATTTGTGCATGAATTTCACACTTGTCACCAAAACAGACCAGAACAAACTTGGTATAACATGTCTGAACAGGCTATAATTTGAGGCACTCAGAAGGATAAGACAAGAGTTTAAAAAGAGCCTGTATGAGGGGAATACAGATTATGCTAAAATTGAAGCAAGGAGAAACATTACATATATGATACAATCAGATGCAGTGGCTCAGGCCTGAAATTCCAGTGCTGTCAGAGGCTGAGGAAGGTGGTGTCCATGAGCCTAGGGTTTCAAGACTAGCCTGGGCAACAGGGGGACCTCCTCTGCTAAAAATTAAAAAAAAAAAAATGGCCAAGTGTGGTGCACACCTGTGGTCCCAGCTACTCAGGTTGATCATGTGGGAGGATGGCTTGAACCAGAGAATTCGATGCTGCAGTGATTCCTGATTTCCCCACTGCCCTCCAGCTTGGATGACAGAGCTAGATGCTGTCTCAAGCAAATAAATGAGAGGCATAATTTCTCCTTTGAAAATAAAGGAAAAAAATTTCTTTTGTCTCTTTTCTCAGGATATTCATTTACAACCTTTGTAAATGCATTTTCTGTCTTCTGAAGTGGGACTTTTCAGACACTAAACGTTTTTTCAGTTCAGTGGTGATATAAGGATGTCTTTGTAAGGACTTATGAGTTCTGTCTTTGAAATGGAAACAAGAAACATAGTACCTCACAGGATGTGGTGGCTCATGCCTTTAATCCCGCCATTTTGGGAGGTTGAGGCAGGTGGATCACTAGGTCAAGAGCTGGAGACCATCTGGTCATGGTGAAAACCCATCTCTACTAAAAATACAACAAAATTAGCTGGGCATGGTGGTGCAGCCTGTAGTCCCAGCTACTCAGGAGGCTGAGGTAGGAGAATTGCTTGAACGCAGGAGGTGGAGGTTGCGGTGAGCCGAGATTGCACCATTGCACTCCAGCCTGGGTAATAAGAGTGAAAATTGGTCTCAAAAACAAAAAAACATAGTACCTGTATCTCAGTGGTAAATTAAGTAATTCAAAATTAGGTTGGGTGTGGTGGCTCACACCTATAATTTCAGTTATTTGAGAGGCTGAGGTAGGTGGATCACCTGAGGTCAGGAGTTTAAGACCAGTGTGACCAACATAATGAAAGCCATGTCTACTAGATACAAAAAATGAGCCTGGTGTGGTGGCGCATCCCTGTTTTTCCAGTGACTTTGGAGGCTGAGGCAGGAGTATTGCTTGAACCCAGGAGGCAGATGTTGCATTGAGTGGAGATTGTGCCATTGCACTCTAGCCTGGATAACAAGAGTGAAATTCCATCTCAAAAAAAAGAACAGCCGGGTGCGGTGGCTCAAGCCTGTAATCCTAGCATTTTGGGAGGCCGAGGCGGGTGAATCACGAGGTCAAGAGATCCAGACCGTTCTGGTCAACATGGTGAAACCCCGTCTCTACTAAAAATACAAAAATTAGGTGGGCGTGGTGGCGCGTGCCTGTAATCCCAGCTACTCGGGAGGCTGAGGCAGGAGAATTGCCTGAACCCAGGAGGCGGAGGTGGGTTGTGAGCTGAGATTGCACCATTGCACTCCAGCCTGGGTAACGAGTGAAACTCCGTCTGAAAAAAAAAAAAAGAGGCACGGCCCTCCTTTTTTAACAGTGAAGAGTTCTAGGCCTCTGTGGTTTGCAGGGTGTCTGTCACTGAACAGTCTAATTGGTTTTGGAGGTGAGTGATAGAGTCTGCTATTTCCTCTAGTGATGATTGGAAGTCTCAGGAGAGTGACAGGAAATGTGATAATGAGGTTCCTAGGCTTCCTGCTTCTAACTGACTAGTTGTGACTCCGAGGGCTGCTAATAAGGGATGAACTGTATTGCTCTTTTTGGGCGGTTTTGTAGGGCAGCAGGGACAGGGAGTTCTTCTGGTTCAGAGCGACAAGGTTAATGTTGGGGGTAAGGTAGACCAGGGTGCAAGTGCCTGTCCAGTGGGTAGGAGACAGAAGTAGGTTGTGGGTCCGCAGAGGAAGAAGATGCCTGCGGTGTTAATGCAGACAGACAAGTGGATTGAGAATAGGTGTTGGGACGTGTAGTTCCTCCTTTGGAGGGACTCGGTTCAGCTTCAGCAACCCAGAGTGAGGAGGAGAGAGACCCCTTTGAGAACCGCTGTCTGGGGAAGGGGCTTCCATGTTTGAGAGGCAGGAAGGGAGGTAATGTGGAGGGGCTGGGTAAAGAGTTTGTTGGCTTCTGGGGTCACTGGATAATTTACTCAGAGTGAGGTGTGGGAAGAGGGATGACAGATGGTCTGATTTGAGGCACAGGCAGAGGGAGGGATGGTGCCTACATGTGTTTGTCTGTCCCAAGAGATGACACATAAGGGGACCTAAGTTTCCCAGTGTGGAGGGTGAAGAACATTGGATGGCAGGGGAGGGAGTTTCACACGGTTGTATTTGGCAGTGTATGTGGAGAGAAGTTTGGAAACTGTTAGCAGGGCAGTGGTATTGTTTCCAGTGAGGATGAGGACCGTCCACAGAGGCAGAGCCTTTTTGGATGGTGTATGAAAAGTAAAAGAAAGTATGTTCCCAGGGCTGAGAAACTGGGAGAGCTGAGCAGGCAGTAGAGGAAAGGGAAATGCACGTTCAGCAATGGGAAGCGTGTAGAGCTGGGGCACAGTAACAAGGAGTGAGATCCAGAGAGCGTGGGAGCCTCAGTAAGAAGCGGTAAGTGATCCACAGAGCCTTCGAGTCTTGTAGAAGTGAGAAGCGAGTCTGAGGGAGCAGAGGCTGTGGGTGACTATTAAAATAGAAACCTGAGGAGGAATGGGATTCTGTCTGGGGGAAGGAGTTGGTGGGGCTGTACAGGGACGTGGCCTCCTCTAGAGGGTCTCTGAGGCAGCGGATGTCACATGGCTCATCAAATTCTCATTGCAAATGAGCAATGAATACGTGAGCTAGGACTTCCTGTTCATGTGGAAATGGAGAGGGGAAGATGTCTAATATTTGGTATGCTTTGTGGAAAGGCTGTTCCTCATCACGAGGCCTCGGCACCTGGGGCAGGGACAGTGGTGATATATGGAGTTACGGCTCATGAGTCTTCTTCGCGGATGGGCAGAGGATGGCAATTGGCAGGTCAGCGGGTGCTTTGGGTCAGGCCAAGTGAAAGCAAAGAGATTTTGGGATTCAGGAGGAAAAGAAATTTTTTTTTTTAAGGCATCTTTTAGGTCAATTTCACTGTCATGTGTTGTGTCTGGAGAGATGAGAAAAAAGGAGTTTATAAGGATTGGGAACCACCGAATGAATGGGAAGGACTGCCTGGTTGCTAGTCCGGAAATCACAGACCAGCCGATAGGTGGGTCGTAAGCCTTGTAGGTGTGTTAATGAAATCGGATACTGAGAGACATTGGGAAATTGGGAGGGGTCTTTTAGCCGGATTTTGATGGGGTCATGGAAGCTGGTAGAGAAGGGGTCGTGGTGTCCCACACTACAGGATTAACAAGAGAAGTGGGGAGCGGACACCGGGGGAGGGGTCAAGGTCTGCTGTGGTACTGGAGTAGGAGAGAATCTGGTTGTGGGGAACAGGAACAGGTGATGGAAGCTTTGAATTTGGTTAGAGATCTGCCTAGCATGGAGGAAGGGCAAGGAGGCATGGTAAGGAAAGAGGGGGAGAAAACAGTATGAAATAGGAACAGGAAGAGGTGTGCTGCCACGTGGGTCCGAGGTGAGTCCGTCAACCCAGCTGAGAGCAATGAGTGGGTCCTGAGAATTCAGGCAAAGCCGAATGTTAGCCCAGTACTGGTTTACCTGCTACTAGCACAGTTACCCTGGGCTCTGAGGCAGTAACGGCAGAGGGGGCTGGGGGCCCTGGGCCTCACCAGGCTTCAGCAGCTAGGCCGAGGGGCTGGGGAAGTGCAGCCATGCTTCACTTTTCTTCTTGCTGAAGAGGTGGTGGCTCTGAGGCAGAAGGTCTTCTGTCTCTCGAGAGGACGTTAGACTTCCAGTGGCCTGTCTGTTGGCAAAGTGGGCAAGGGGATTCTGGTACTCATGGGTTAGGACGGGCCTGCACCCAGTGGCCTTCTTTGCTGCACTTTAAACAAGGCCCCGGAGAGCCCCTGCTATTGGGTCATTTGTGCCCTTGGGTGCTGTGGCTGGGCTGATGGACAGCTGCAGCTAGAAGCTGGTATTTGGCATGATTTTGGGGGCTTTGTCTAATTTCCTTTACTCATCCCTGTTATTGAAGACTCGGAAAGCCAGGTAAGGAGGTCTGCTGGGGTTTGAGGACCATCTTCAGCTATTTTAAGTTTGTGCCTAATGTCACGGGCAGATTGGGAGAGAAAATGGGTATAAAGACCAGTAGTTTCTTCTGGGAAGGCAGGGTCAACATGAGTGTGTGTTTGGAGAGCCTCTAAGGCAGAAAAGGAATTGGGACAAATTTTCATCTGCTTTTTGGGAAATTTCTTTTTTTTTTTTTTTTTCAACATTTATGGCCTTATGGGCAGCTTTATTTCATTATTATTATTATTATTTCTTTTTTTTGAGACGGATATTTGCTCTTGTTACCCAGGCTGGAGTGCAATGGCATGACCTCGGTTCACCGCAACCTATACCTCCTGGGTTCAAGCAATTCTCCTGCCTCACCCTCCTGAGTAGCTGGGATTACAGGTACCTGCCACCATGCCCAGCGAATTTTTTTTGTATTTTTAGTAGAGACAGGGTTTCACCATGTTGACCAGGATGGTCTCGATCTGTTAACCTCGTGATCCACCTGCCTCGGCCTCCCAAAATGCTGGGATTACAGGCATGAGCCACCATGCCCAGCGTCACTTCTATCCATTGCCAAGTAGAGCCCGGCTGAACATGTGTGACCAAGGGTGTTGTCAAGTCCTCTCACCTGAGGACTGATTAGTGGTCGTCCTTGAAAACATGTAGTTAATTGGTTGTAAAGAACAGTGAAGTTTCTCTCACTTTTTTTTTGAGAGAGGAAGTTTTGCTCTGGTTGCCCAGGCTCTAGTGCAGTAGGGGGATCTCAGCTCCCTGCAACCTCTGCTTCCCTGGTTCAACTGATTGTCTTCTCTCAGCCCCCGAGTAGCTGGGATCACAGCCATGCGCCACCACAACCAGCTAATTTTGTGTGTGTCTCTTTTGTTGTTGTTGTTGTTGTTGTTGTTGTTTTGAGGCGGAGTTTCGCTCTTGTTACCCAGGCTGGAGTGCAGAGGCGCAATCTCGACTCACCGCAACCTCCGCCTCCTGGGTTCAAGCAATTCTCTTGCCTCAGCCTCCTGAATAGCTGGGATTACAGGCACGTGCCACCATGCCCAGCTAATTTTTTTTTTTTTTTTTTTTTTTTTTTTTTTTGCCAATCAATGAGAGCTTGTAAGGTTGCTGAGGTTGGTTGGCCTTGAACTCTTGGCCTCGCCTTCACAAGCGCCACGACATCCGGCCGGAGCCACTTTGGGCCCCATTTTTTGTATTTCTAGTAGAGACGGGGTTTCACCATGTTGACCAGGATGGTCTCAATCTCTTGACCTCGTGATCCACCCGCCTCAGCCTCCCAATGTGTTGGGATTACAGGCATGAGCCACTGCACCCAGCATCACTTCTATTTATTACCAATTAGATCCAGGATGAACATGTGTGATGAAGGGTGTTGTCGAGTCCTCTCACCTGAGGACTGATTAGTGTTTGTCCTTGAAAACATGTAGTTAATTGGTTGTAAAGAACATGACGTTTCTTTTTGTCACTCCATTTTTTTTGTTTTTTTTTTTTGAGAGAGGAAGTTTTGCTCTTGTTGCCCAGGCTCGAGTGCAGTAGGGGGATCTCAGCTCCCTGCAACCTGTGCCTCCCTGGTTCAACTGATTGTCTTCTCTCAGCCCCCGAGTAGCTGGGATAACAGCCATGTGCCACCACAACCAGCTAATTTTGTGGGTTTTTTTGTTTTGTTTTGTTTTCAGATGGAGTTTCGCTGTTGTTACCCAGGCTGGAGTGCAATGGTTCGATCTTGGCTCACTGCAACTGCCACCTTTTCGGTTCGGGCAATTCTCCTGTCTGAGCCTCCTGAGTAGCTGGGATTACAGGCATGCGCCACTATGCCCAGCTAATTTTTTTGTATTTTTAGTAGAAACGGGGTTTCACGAGGTTGACCAGGATGGTCTCAATCTCTTGACCTCATGATCCACCCACCTCGGCCTCCCAAAGTGCTGGGATTACAGGCTTGAGCCACCACATTTGGCTAATTTTGTGTTTTTAGTAGAGACGGGGTTTCTCCTTGTTGGTCAGGCTGGTTCGACCTCACAGCCTCAGGTGATCTGCGTACCTCGGTCTCCCAAAGTGCTGGGATTACAGGCAGGAGAGACCGCATCTGGCATCTCTTCAATCTCTCAGCTGCCTGCCTCTATTTCCCATCACATTCTGGTCTAAGCCTTATTTATTAGTAAAATGGTTTTTATTTCTTTTTCTCTTATTGTAGTGGAGACGATTTGTCATTTGGGGAAAGTTTTTTTTTTGTTGTTGTTTTTAATTCTATTTTCTCAGCATTTACAAAGTGAAATAAAGAGTGTTTCTTGGGCCAGTCACTGTGGCTCAGGACTGTAAGCCCAGCACTTTGGGAGGCCGAAGCAGGTGGGTCAGTTGAAGTCAGAAGTTTGAGACCAGCTTGGCCAACATGGTGAAACTTTTTCTCTACCAAAAATACAAAAATTAGCCGGCCATGGCGGTGAAGTCCTGAATGTCAGCTACTCCGGACGCTGAGGGAGAAGAATTGCTTCAGCCCAGGAGGCAGAGGCTGCAGTGAGCTGAGATCTCACTGTGATAAAGCTAGCCTAGACTTAGAACCTGTACACTGCCATTTTATGAAGGACAAAACTGTTTCCATTCTCCTCACAATGACTGCTAACCTTGGCTTCTGTAAACTGCTGAGTTTACAGGTAAAGCTGCACGCCTTCTCTTATCTGTAACTATCAAATTGCTGGCCTTTGTTTATGGTTACTGACCAGAGTAAGCACCCCCAGATAATTCCATCCTGGCGCCAAGCAACTGAAGAATCTGTGGACCACACACCTTTCTAAATAATGTATAAGGTAATGTTTATCTTACCTCTGTAAACCAGTTAAGTGGCAATTGGAATGACAAAAGTTCCCCTGGCCCTTGGAATGTCCGAAGAACCCCTCAACCTCAGCTCAGCCTAGGAGGTGATTGACAGCTTTCATTCCCATCTCCACTCCTCACCCCCACTCCCAAGGTGGTTTTGCCGGTATAAAAAGGTCTTGTCACCCTTCTTTCTCTGCCCCACGGATTGGAGAGACGTGAGTCCTCCGTGGTGGCCGGCAATAAACCCTGCAATTTGGCGTACTTTTGTCTTGGTTTTGACTTTCTGTGCTCGGTCCGATACAACATCACCACTGCACTTTAGCCTGGCGATAGAGAAATACTTTATCTTAAAAAAAAAAAAAAGGGGGGGGAAATTAAAAAGTAAATACAAAAGAGAAAGTAGTAGATCTCTTCCACAAACGTGCTGAAACAACTAACTGGATATCCACATGGAAAAGAATAATGTTGGATTTCTATGTCACACCATCAAAAATTTTGTTTAAAAAAGTTTGAGAGAGAGAGGAGGAAGAAAGCCTTGCGGGAGGGATTGTTACTTTGCTGATCCAGGAATTGTCAAAAAATCAATTCCACGACTTTTGAATTATGCCTTACCCTTTCTGGTTGGCTTCGCCTCCAAAACCTGAAAAATAGGCGCTGGGATCCAGGCTGAGAGATGCACAGGTCCCAGCCCCGCCCTCTGCCAGTGCTAAAGGCGAGGTCTGTCCGCCTCACGCCCCGCCGCTACCTCGCCCAGGCCCCGCCCACCTCCTCGGGGCTCTCCCGAGGGACCCGCCCACCCCTCGAGGTAGCCACCCACCCCTTGCCCAGGCCCCCTCACCGCCTGCAAGGTCTCACCCAGGCCCCGCCCGATTTTAGAGGGTCGCTTCCAGGCTCCGCCCACCCATCGAGGGTCTCGCCCAGGCCCCGCCCACCCCCTCGAGGGTCTCGCCCAGGACTGGCTTCCTTCCTGCGGGGAGATTCGCAAACCCGGAAGCAGGTCGCGCGAAGTGAACGTCCCACCGTGCCCGGTAAGTTTCGCTCTCTCTGGTATTAAGTCTGCGCTTCCCAGGTCCCCTGGCGCTTCTGTACCTGGGACGTGGGGTACCTACAGACCTGAAAATTGTGGCCCGTATTTTCACCAGAGCAAATTGAGACGTCGTCGTGGGAGTCCGGGGGTCGCTTCTTTTTGGGTTGAAAGTCGCATTGTGGCTGGTCCGGTTCCCGGTCTTTCTGCTATAGGACACTTTATAGACTTCCTATTGTGTAGTTTTCCTGCTGAGAACCTTTTTCTGACTCTTCCCGCCTCACGCTTTTTGAGGTTCTCATCCCAGAGGTGGATTCTCGCCCTTGTGGGCTCCTGGAGCGCAGCGCTGCGGCCCTCTGTCTGGTCCTGAGATCCTGCAGACCCCACCCTTGTCTTAAGGCGCCATAGCCCCCAAACCTCCCTCCTGGTGCCAGGCCCTGCTGCTCCCCAGATCTCCCCTCCACAGTGACTGCATCCCCTGAGCTCGAGTTGGAGAGGTGCCCGGGGCCTGTCCTGTGTCACGGGGTGTTCTTGCCTGCCCAGCTCCAGTCCCTGGAAAATGCGCACCTCCAGCATGCCGGAGTTCTACTCCAAACCCTCCTGTGATTGTGTGGGCCAAAGGGATCAGGAGACAGAGAGTGAGTGGTAGAAAACTTGAGCCACGCCGGGCGTGGTTGCTCACGCCTGTAATCCCAGCACTTCGGGAGGCCGAGGCGGGTGGATCCCGAGGTCAAGAGATTGAGACCATCCTGGTCAACATGGTGAAACCCCGTCTCTACTAAAAATACAAAAAATTAGCTGGGCATGGTGGCGCGTGCCTGTAGTCCCAGCTACTCAGGAGGCCGAGGCAGGAGAATTGCCTGAACCCAGGAGGCGGAGGTTGCGGTGAGCCAAGATCGCGCCATTGCACTCCAGCCTGGGTAACAAGAGCGAAACTCCGTCTTAAAAAAAAAAAAAAGAAAAGAAAAAAGACAACCTGAGACAGAGAAAAGAAGAATGAGAAAGACCCATAACAGATGGCAAAGTAGAGGATGGGTGAGGGATTCGCCAAGAGACAGCAACAATGAAAATAAAAGAGAGCAGGAGAGGAGCCCGGTGCTGTGGCTCACGCCTGTAATCCGAACACTTTGAGAGGCCTCGGTAGGTGGCTCAGTTGAGGTCAGGAGTTCGAGACCGGCTGGACCAACATGATGAAACCCTGTCTGCACTAAAAATACAAAATTAGCCGAGCGTGGTGGCACACGCCTGTAGTCCCAGCTATTTGGAAGGCTGAGGCAGGAAAATGGCTTGGACCCGAGAGGCAGAGGTTGCCGTGAGCCAAGATTGTGCCACTGCACTCCAGCCTGGTTAACAAAAGCTAAACTTTGTCTCAAAAATAAATGAATATAGATGAGAAGGGCAATTAGAAGTATGATTAGAAAGGAAGCAACAGAAATAGCTTGTGAAGTGTAGACCTAGTTTAGGGGTGACTGCATACAATTTTTTGTAAATAGCAAAGTTAAGAATTCCTGTCCGTGTTAGAATATAATCTAAACTCATGTGTGGTGGTGTCTACTCTTCAGGAATTTGAGTTAGCTCAAGAGAAGTAGGAGAGAGTACTTGTGACTTCCAAGGGGAGGTGGGCGGGCTAGGCCGGTCATATGATGGACACAGTTGAATCCTGAACCAGTGAACCCAGTGGGGAGGCACTTGTAGATGGGCAGCAGTTGGGGTGCTGTAGACAATCAGGTAGGGGCCTTTCCACTGAGGCTGTAGAGCAGGAGAGGTTAGCTCCTTAACCAGCACTGATCGTTCGGCTAAGGTGTCCTCATAAGGCCAGATACCTGGAGTAGGTAAGAGGAGATTAGCAGCTTGATGAATTTCCTGCCTAGTTTGATGGAGAAGGGGGAGGTTGTGTCCAAGAGGGCCAGTTTCTGGGAGAAGATTAGGCCCAAGCAGAAAGGTGGGGCCAGAGAAGGCTTCAAACGGGCTGTGTCCTGTGTGCTCCCAGGGAACAGCATGAACTCGGAGAAGAGCAGTATGTGGAGGGCACACCCAGTCCTCCTTTAGTTGAAGGGTGAGCCTGGTAAGGTGTGTTTTTAGGAGGCCATCAGCTTTCTGTACTTTTCCTGATGACTGAGGGCGGTAAGGGGCATGGAGATTCTATTGAATGCTAAGGGACTGAGAGACTGCTTGGGTAAAAAGTTCCAGCAGCCATACTTCAGAGAGTTATATCTTGAAGCAGTGTTTGTGTCCCGGGTTCATTTAGCATCTGGCCTCTTGACTTTGGCTTAGTTTTGAAGCAGCCTCATTGTCTGGGGTAATAACTGAGGTTTCTTGCCTCACAGCCATGGAGATCAAGAACGTGGACACCCCAGTGTGAGGTTAAGAGCAGAAGTACAATAGGTGAACTAAAGACAACAGCTCTCTGCTACAGAGAGGGGTCCTGGGAAAATGGTTTGCAGACCCGCGGTGAAATGCAGGGTGTTTTACAGGTGAGCTGGTGGGAGGCAGTGTCTTAATCTACATGGGGTTTAGAAAACTGGGTAGGACCAGATGTGCCATTCGCATAGGGCATGAATTTCTGGCAGCCCCGTGTGTAATCTTTAATTTTGCAGGTGGGTTCTTTGTCTGAGCTCTGTCATGTTGCCCATTTCTTTTTTTTTTTTTTGAGACGGAGTTTCACTCTTGTTACCTAGGCTGGAGTGCAATGGCATAATCTCGGCTCACCAAAACCTTTTTTTTTCTGGTTTCAGGCAATTCTCCTGCCTCAGCTTCCTGAGTAGCTGGGATTACAGGCATGAGCCACCATGCCCAGCTACTTTTTTGTATTTTTAGTAGAGAGGAAGTTTTACCACGTTGACTGAGATGGTCTCGATCTCTTGACCTCGTGATCCACCCGCCTCGACCTCCCAAAGTGCTGGGATTATAGGTGTGATCCACCATGCCCGGCCAACAAAATGATATTTTGGGCAGGTTTTTGTTGGAAGGAAAGCTCTGCCTAAATAATTTCTTTTTGCCTCTTGTATCGGTTGGATGTGGCAGGAGTGACCCAGGTGATATGATGAGCTTCCAGTACAGCATAATTTCTGTAAGATTAGCTGAGAGAAAGGATGTGTGGGCCAGAATCAGGCAAGCAAGTTTTATTACCCTGCCGGGCTGCTTCGTAACCATCAGAGGAGGCAGCCCCAAGCTTACAAAAGGAGGGGTCCCTGTAGGGTGAGAGGGGCCTAAGAGAGTTTCAGGACTGAGATAGTCTATCGGCTTGTAGCAAGCACAGAGATAGCTTGTGGGCTTGTGACAGACTTCCATCATCCTCTGACCTTTGTAGTGGCAGTTTTTAAAAACAGAAATTTACAAGTATGTAAATTTACAAGTAATTTACAAGAAATTTACAAATATGTGTAAAAAACATTTGTTCTCCCTGTCCTCCCAGGAGCTGCCCAGATGGCTGTAATCAGGCTTTGCTTAATCACAGCATGACTGGCAGCCTTGTTGTGGCTCCTAGATGGGGGTCAGGAATGCAGAAGAGGGGTTGGGGGAGGGGTCAGTTATGCGGAGGCGGTTTTCTGAGGCAGCTTGTCCCTTAAGTTCCTGCCTGTTAATAGGTAACAGAAGAGGGGCGCCTTTGTCATCTGGCTGCTTCTTGTTGGACAGGGGAGACTACTGTGTAGCGGGCCAGTTGGTAGGGACTCTCATTCCTGGAGATGTCAGTATTCTTGGCGCAGCATCATATCTTGTGTTGTTCCATGCGTGCAAGCTTTAATAGGGTCCTGTAAAAAGCAGGTGAGGAGACATAAGAGGCAGGGGCCAACTGCTAGAAGGAGAAAAGGGTTATGACAGGACCTAGGAGGGGCTGTAGCCAGGTTGCCTGGGGGTTACAGAACCACTGGGGCCAGGCGAACTGACTGTCCTTAAGTTTTTGTGCTGCGTCTTTCAGCTTTTTTTTTTTCTTTTGAGATGGAGTCTCACACTTATTGCCCAGGCTGGAGTGCAATGGTGTGATCTTGGCTCACTGCAACCTCCGCCTCCTGGGTTCAAGCAATTCTCCTGCCTCAGCCTCCCTGAGTAGCTGGGACTACAGGCATGTACCACCATGCCCGGCTAATTTTTGTATTTTTAGTAGAGACAGGTTCCCATGTTGGTCAGGCTGGTCTCGAACTCCTGACCTCAGGTGATCCCCTCCACCTCGGCCTCCCAAAGTGATTCGGTTACAGGCATGAGTCACTGCACCCGGCTAGTCTTTGAGCTTTCTGACAGCATCTCATACTGACCCAGATTTATTGAGGTAGAAACAGCGTTGTTCATTTAAAAAGAGGCACGGCCCTCCTTTTTCAACAGTGAAGAGTTCTAGGCCTCTGTGGTTTGCAGGGTGTCTGCCACTGAACAGTCTAATTGGTTTTGGAGGTGAGTGATAGAGTCTGCTATTTCCTCTAGTGATGATTGGAAGTCTCAGGAGAGTGACAGGAAATGTGATAATGAGGTTTCTAGGCTTCCTGCTTCTAACTGACTAGTTGTGACTCCGAGGGCTGCTAATAAGGGAATGAACTGTATTGCTCTTTTTGGGTGTATTTGTAGGGCAGCAGGGACAGGGAGTTCTTCCTTATTCAAAGCGACAAGGTTAATGTTGGGGGTAAGGTAGACCAGGGTGCAAGTGCCTGTCCAGTGGGTAGGAGACAGAAGTAGGTTGTGGATTCGCAGAGGAAGAAGATGCCTGCGGTGTTAATGCAGACAGACAAGTGGATTGAGAATAGGTGTTGGGATGTGTAGGTTTTTCATTTGGAGGGACTCGGTTCAGCTTCAGCAACCCAGAGTGAGGAGGAGAGAGACCCCTTTGAGAACTGCTGTCTGGGGAAGAGGTTTCCATGTTTGAGAGGCAGGAGGGGAGGTAATGCGGAGGAACTGGGTAAAGATGCCATTGGCTTCAGGGGTCACTGAATAATTGACTCAGAATGAGGTGTGGGAAGAGGGATGATCTGAGTTGAGCCACAGGCAGCGGGAGGGACGGTACCTACATGTGTGTGTCTGTTTCATGAGGTGACACATAAGGGGGCCTGGCCAAATTTTGCAGTGTGGAGGGTGAAGAACATTGGATGGGAGGGAAGGGAGTTTCCCCCAGTTGTAGTTGGCAGTGTATGTGGAGTTTGGTTGCTCTGTTAGCAGGGCAGTGGATAGTTTGCAGTGAGAGTGAGGGCTCTGTCTACAAAAGCACAGACTTTTTGATGGTGTATATAAATGTGAACAGGAGTATGGTAGGAGTATGTTTTCAGGGGTGAGAAACTGGGAGAGCTGAGCAGGCAGTAGAGGAAAGGGAAAGGCAGGTGCAGTAATGGGAAGAAAGTGTAGAGCTGGGGCACAGTAACAAGGAGTGAGAGATCCAGAGAGCGTGGGAGCCTCAGTAACAAGGAGTGAGAGATCCAGAGAGCATGGGAGTTTCAGTAACAAGTGTGACATAGCTAGCCTAGAGTTAGAACCTGTACACTGCCATTTTATAAAGGCCAAAATTGTTTCCATTCTACTCACAATGAATGCTAACCTCAGCCTCTGTAGAACTGCTAAAATGCCAAAAGGTAAAGCTGCATACTTTCTCTTATCTGTAACTGCCATGATTGCTGTCCTTTGATCACCGGTAATGGCCAGAGTAAACACGCCTGGATAATTCCATTCTGGTGCCAAGTAACCCCTACCCAGACAATATGTAGGCAAATGGTTATCTTAACTTCTGTAAATCTCCCCAGCCCTTGGAATTTCCGGAGCCTCCTGACCCTGCTCGCTGCCCAGGAGGTGATTTACAGACATTCATTTGCATCTTCACTCTTCACTTCCACTCCCAAGTTGGTTTTGTGGGTATAAAAAGGTCTTGTCACCCTTCTTTCTCTGCCATGGGTTGGAGAGATGGGAATCCTCCGTGGTCACTGGCAATACACCCTGACATTTGGCATACTTTTGTCTTAGTGTTGACTTTCTGTGCTCGGTTCAATAAAACACAAGGAATGAGATCCAGAGAGCATGGAGCCTCAGTAAAAGGAGTGAGTGATCCAGAGAGGGTGGGAGCCTCAGGAACAAGGAGTGAGTGATCTGGAGAGCATGGGAGCCTCAGGAACAAGGAGTGAGTGAGATCCAGAGAGGGTTCGAGTCTTGTAGAAGTCAGAAGGGAGTCTCAGGGGCAGAGGCAGTGGGGCTGACTGTTAAAAGAGTTAGGAACTTGAGGAAGAATTGGAGTCTGTATTTGGGGGAAGGAGCTGAGGGGTTGTATGGGGAGGTGGTCTCCTGTAGCAGTGAAGCCTTTTCAGTGGGGGAATATTGGGGCTGGGTGGTGGGGGTAACCAGGAGGAGCTGGGCGGGGCCAGAAGGAAGGGAGGCTTCTTTTGCTGCTTCTTTGGCCTTTCTGTTTCCTCTTGAGGTGTCATCTGACCCTGTTTGGTGCCCTCCACAGTGTGTAAGTCCTGTTTTGGCCAGGAGGCATGCAGTCTGGAGGAGTTGGTTAATAAGGGGCCGTTAGTGAGGGGGGTTCCTTTGGCAATAAGAAATCCTCTCTCTTGCCAGACGGAGAATGTGATAGGCATATTTGGACTTGGTAAAAATGCTGACTTTGCCTTTGGAGAGTGTTAGGGCCCTGGTGAGAGGTGTAAGTTCTGTGTTTTGGGAGGAGTCCCTGGGGCAGGGCTTTGGCTTTAATTAGTTAAAGGAGATGACTGCACCCCCAGGGATTTTATGGGAGCTGACTGACTTGGAAGGGAAGCCATGTAAAATAACTGGTTGTCAGGACTGGGGAGAGGTCTAGAGGAGATCTTAGGAAAATGAGGCTGTAGGTGATCAAGGATTCATGGGAAAAAAGGAAGATACTGAGAGTAGAGATGCAGGATTGAGGGAGCACTTTTGGAGAGGTGGAACTCAGTTTTTAAGAAACGACATGGAGTAGTTGGATTGGAGAACAAGAAACTGGTCAGTGCTTGGGAGGAGAGGAGGTTTTGCAGATTATGTGGGCTGTGCACCGTGGTGGTTTGACTGAATGATTTTCTGCTTTCTAAGGCTAGGGTGGCAGCTGCTGCTGGGGCTAGGAGGCAGGTCATCCGCCTCCCATCAGTGGTGTCTAGCTGTTTATGGAGGTGATCTATAGGCGTGAAGGGAGGAGGACTTCTTTTTTGTTGGCCAAAGACACCAAGTGCTATTCCATGGTTTTTCACAGTGTGGAGAGTGAAGGACTGAGAGATGTCAGGCACAGACAGAGAAGAAGCAGTTACGAGGGTGGCTTTAAGTTTGTGGAAGCTAGGGGTTGTATTATATGATGGATGAAGATGCTTATTTAGAGGGCCCTTAGCCCCTTCACAGAGTGGGCAGGCGAGGAGAGCAAAATTGGGAATTCATATTCTTTTTTTTTTTTTTTTTTTTGAGATGAAGTTTCACTCTTGTTACCCAGGCTGGAGTGCAATGGCACAATCTTGGCTCACCGCAACCTCCACCCCCTGGGTTCAGGCAATTCTCCTGCCTCAGCCTCCTGAGTAGCTGTGACTACAGGCACACACTACCATACCCAGCTAATTTTTGTATTTTTGTAGAGACGGGGTTTCACCATGTTGATTAGGATGGTCTCGATCTCTTGACCTCAAGATCCACCTTCCTTGGCCTCCCAAAGTGCTGGGATTACAGGTGTGAGCCACTGTGCCTGGCCTGGGAATTCATATTTTGAAGAAGCTTTCTAGTCCTAGGAAAGAAAGAATTTCAACCCCATCTTTAAAAAAAGGGGTGGGGGTAGGCATGGTGGCTCATGCCTGTAATCTAAGCTCTTCAAAGGCCGAGGCAGGCAGATCACCTGAGGTCGGGAGTTCAAGACCAGCCTGACCAACATGATGAAACCCTGTCAGAAAAAAAGAAAGGATTTCACCTTTAGAAGTGGGTGGGTGTAGGCTGTCTATCAGTGTTGCTTGTGTTGGGGTCATGGCTGGTGCCCTGGTGGAGAGCTGCACTCCTGAGTACATTACTGTTGGAGTCAAGAGTTGGGCTTTGGAGGGGGAAACCCTATATCCATTACTGGCAAGAAAGTTTACAAGGATAATAGTGTGAGTCTGAGAGTCCTGTAAGGAAGAGCTACAGGGCTGGGTGTGGTGGCTCACACCTATAATCCCAGCACTTTGGGAGGCTGAGGCAGGTGGATCACAAGGTCAAGAGATCAAGACCATCTTGGTCAACAAGGTCAAACACCATCTCTGCTAAAAATACAAAAAATTAGCTGGGCATGTTGGCGCACGTGTGTAGTCCCAGCTACTCAGGAGGCTGAGGCAGGAGAATCACTTGAACCCAGGAGGTGGAGGTTGCAGTGAGTCAAGATTGGGCCATTGCACTCCAGCCTGGGTAACAAGAGTGAAACTCCATCTCAAAACAAAAAACAAAAAGAAGAGTTACAGGGGAGGAGGTTGTCCAGGTACTGGAGGAGCCAGCTAGGAGAGAGGTCTATGGAGCTGAGATGTTGAGCCAGAGCTTGTCTAGAGAAATGGGGGCTCTCTCTAAAGCCTTGGGGGAAGACTGTCAAAGTAAATTGTGACTGCAGAAGAACAAGATGTGAAAATAGGACAAAATTACCCTTATAGGGCTTCCTGTAAGACATTCTTATCCTGCATAATCTCTGGTGCAGCAGGGCGAGGACTGTCTTTCCACAGGGTGAGGTGTCCCCTGTGTGTGTGTTTTGTCACAGAAAAAAAGTGAGTGGTTTCTAAACATTAAATAATGATTGGGCACGATGGTTCATGACTGTAATCCCAGCTCTTTGGGAGGCTGGAATGAGCAGGTCAGGAGATTGTGACCATCCTGGCCCAGACGGTGAAACCCCGTCTCTCTTAAAAATACAAAAAGTAGCTGGGTTTGTGCTTGTGATCCCAGCTACTCAGGAGGCTGAGGCAGGAGAATCACTTGAACCTGGGAGGTGGAGGTTACGGTGAGCTGAGATGCTGCCGCTGAACCCAAGCTTGGCAACAGAGCTAGACTCCATCTCTAAATAAGTAAGTAAATAAATTTCATATTTTTTTCACCTACAGGATTGATTTCCCAAGACTCATGTTGCGAGAGGCAGCCACCAGGAAGAGCAAAAACAAACGAGGAGCCCGGATGCCTCCTCCTCAGGTAAAGTGATCGTCCTCTGTGGATCGTTCTCTTTTTGTTGTTGTTTCTGAAATGCCAGGTTTGTAGTAGCCGGTCTTCTGTGAGTCTGAAGCGTCCTGCCTGGCACGTGTGCTCACACTCACCCATGCCTTTTCTCAGTGCCTCTCATCTCCACTTAGATTCCATCTCCTATGACCCAGTGACGTGAGCTTGGGAAGAGGCTGCCCTGGGCGTGGTCCTGGGAAGGGCTCTCCCCAGACGTGGATGGAGATGGCGTGTGGGCCTTGTGCTGTCTGTGGTGTTGGGCAGCAGGGAATGTTCAGGGGCCACATCTGGATGCACATGGAGCTCTTTGTGGACCAGATTGGAGAAACTCTATATGGTAGTCATACATTAATGTGTAGGAGTTTATGATCCTGACGTAGTGGGCAGCAGAGGGGACTGTATTTCCTCAGGGTGAGGTCTTTTTTATATGTGTTGGGGTACATACACAGAGGTGGGTGTGTTGATTCTGAGCAATAAACAACATGTTTATAACATTCAGGATTGACTTCTAAAGACTTGATACATGGGGAAGAACCGCGGAAGAGGGAGAGGAAAGCAAAGGAGTCAGGGATGGCTCTTCCTCAGGTGAGATGATCTTCTCGGTGGATTGTTCTGTCTCCTTCCTTTCAGAAATGCTGAGCCTTGGAGTTGGGAATCTTCTCTGAGTCTGACGCGTCCTGCCTGACAGGTTTGCTGGCACTCAGCCATGCCTTCCCTTAGTCCCTCTCATGTCAACTAGATTCCATCTCTGGTGACCCAGTGACAGGAGCATGGGAAGAGGCTGCATTGGGCATGGGTTTGGAAAGGGCTCACCCCAGATGTAAATGGAGATGGGGTGTGGACCCCATGGTGTCAGGGCTGCTGGGCAGCAGGGATCATTCAGGGGCCACATCTGATGCACCATCTCTGTAGACCAGGAGCAGAGCAGCTGCCCATGGACACTACATATTAATGTGCACAAAGGACGTGGGAAATTCTAGGAAAGAAAACCAATGAGGGGAAGTCTTTTCTGCCTGATTTTCTGCTACACATTGATGTAATTGAGTGAGTTTCTGTGTTTATGACTCCAAACATCTCACTGATTCGAATGGAGTGATAATACACAGACATGAATGATACAAGGTGTTTTATTCCATTAGTTTAAGTATGTGAAACCAACCTAAATAATAGCAGGAGATTCATTAAAACATTCTTTTTTTTATCCAAAGATACACAAAGACTCGAAACAAAGGGATGGAGAAAGATTTCCCAACCAAATGGAGAGCAAAAATAAATAAATAAGGAGTTGCAATTCTCATATCTGTTAAAATAGATTTCAAAGCAACAAAGATACAGTGGTAAAAGGATCAATGCAACAATAAGAGCTAATGATCCTAACACCCGGATACATAAGACTCATAAAGAGATTTAGACTCAACAAGACACAAAATTAATAAGGAGATTTAGGACTTGAACTCAGATCCAGAACAAGTAAACTTAATAAATATTTATAGAGCTGTCCACTTTGAATACACAAAATGTACATTCTCCACCTTAAATACACACAATATTAATCAGCCATTATTAATACCCATTTTTAGAATAAAGCAACATTCCCATTCTCTCTCCCTCTTTTTCTTCTTCTCCTTCACTCCTTTTTTTAACTTTCTTTCAAAAAGGAAAAAAAAATTTTTTTTTTTGAAACGGATTTTCACTCTTTTTACTGAGGCTTGAGTGCAATGGTATGATCTCAACTGCAACCTCCACCTCTTGGGTTCAGGCAATTCTCCTGCCTCAGCCTCCTGAGTAGCTGGGACTACAGGCACACGCCACCATATGCAGCTAATTTTTGTATTTTTAGTAGAGACAGGGTTTCACCATGTTGACCAGGATGGTCTTGATCTCTTGACCTCGTGGTCCACCCACCTCAGCCTCCCAAAGTGTTGGGATTACAGGCTTGAACCACCGTGCCTGGCCCCCTTTTTTTTTTTTGAGATGGAATTTCACTCTTGTTACATAGGCTGGGGTGCAATGGCACGATCTTGGCTCACCGCAATCTCCATCTCCTGGGTTCAGGCAATTCCTCTGCATCAGCCTCCTGAGTAGCTGGGATTATAGGCACGTGCAACCACGCCCAGCTAATTTTTTGTATTTTTAGTAGAGACAGGATTTCACCTTGTTGACCAGGATGGTCTTGATCTCTTGACCTTGGGATCCACCTGCCTTGGCCTCCCAAAGTGCTGGGATTACAGGCTTGAGCCACCACACCCAGCCCTGTTTACCTTTTTTTTTTTGAGGCCGAGTTGTTTCTTTGTCACCGAGGCTGGAGTATAATGGTATAATCTTGACTCACTGCAACCTCCACCTCCTGGGTTCAAGGGATTCTCCTGCCTCAGCCTCCTGAGTAGCTGGGATTACAGGTATGTGACACCATGCCCGACTAATTTTCTTTTTTTTTATTTTTTTTGAGACGGAGTTTCACTCTTGTTACCCAGGCTGGAGTGCAATGGTGTGATTTCGGCTCACTACAACCTCCCCCTTCTGGGTTTAGGCAATTCTCCTGCCTCAGCCTCCTGAGTAGCTGGGACTACAGGCATGCGCCACCATGCCCAGCTAATTTTTTGTATTTTTAGTAGAGATGGGGTTTCACCATGTTGATGAGGATGGTCTCGATCTCTTGACCTTGTGATCCACCCGCCTCAGCCTCCCAAAGTGCTGGGATTACAGGCTTGAGCCACCGTGCCCGGGCTAATGTTTTTATTTTTAGTAGAGACAGGGTTTCATCTTGTTGGTCAGGCTGGTCTCAAACCTCTGGCCTTGTGATCTGCCCACTTTTGCCTCCCAAAGTGCTTGGATTACAGATATGAACCACTGTGACAGGCCAATTTTTGTATTTTTAGTAGGGACAGGGTTTCACCATATTCACCACACTGGTCTTATATGGCTGAGCTCAGGTGATCCACCCACTATGGTTTTTCAAAGTGCTGGGATTACAGCCATTCCCATCAAGCCCAATTGAATTTTAGTTTCCGGTTTTTCACTGTGGACATTGTCATTTCTGAAAACATCATTCATGTTCTGTCTCATGTAGATACAAAATGTTACTTGGTGTGTCAGTAAAATTTCCAAACATTTCTTTAGTGAGAATGCTGTGTTTTTTGGTTTGTGTGTTTTTTTTTTCTTTGAGCACATTTAATAGCTGCTGTGTGTATTTCTTGTATTATCCACAAACACAAGAAATCCATACCGAGAGAGCATCACGACCTCTTCACAAAGTATAATAAACACAACTGGGAAGACATAATGTGGTGAAAAATCCCTT
The DNA here is from genome assembly GCA_031835075.1 of Saguinus oedipus. Classification (NCBI taxonomy): domain Eukaryota; kingdom Metazoa; phylum Chordata; class Mammalia; order Primates; family Cebidae; genus Saguinus; species Saguinus oedipus. The sequence goes on along the minus strand of CM063187.1, from coordinate 53,629,604 downwards.
TCTCCATTAGTCAGAATGTTCCATACCATTAAATATGTACTTTCGACCAGGCGTCGTGGCTCAAGCCTGTAATCCCAGTGCTTTCAGAGGCCGAGGTGGGTGGATTACGAGGTCAAGAGATCGAGACCATCCTGGTCAACATGGTGAAACCCCATCTATACTGAAAATACAAAAATTAGCTGGGCATGGTGGCATGTGCCTGTAGTCCCAGCTACTCAGGAGGCTGAGGCAGGAGAATTGCCTGAACCCAGGAGGCAGAGGTTGTGGTGAGCCGAGATCACACCATTGCACTCCAGCCTAAGTAACGAGCAAAACTCTGTCTCAAAAAAAGAAAACAAAAAATCTGTGCTTTCACCTCTGTCCTCTTGTCATTCTCTGTAGAGATAGAACTCCTTCCATAACCATGTGGTTACAATGTGTTTTCATTTCAGGGTGTATTGACATTCAGGGATGTGACCATAGAGTTCTCTCAGGAGGAGTGGAGATGCCTGGACCCTGCTCAGAAGACTTTATACAGGGACGTGATGCTGGAGAACTACAGGAACCTGGTCTCCCTGGGTGAGTCCAACTTCCCCCGGAAGTGGAAACGTGCCCTTGCGGATGTTTGTATTTTCCCTTGTTGCCTCCTGGGAGCCACATCCTTGCTAGCCTAAAATGGATGCCGTATTGATTTTGAAATGAAAAGCTTCTGGATTTTTACTGTGTGTTTTGTTTAGATGTTGTTCATTTTTTGTGATACCTCACAGGGGTTTCCAGAAGTAAAGTAGGGAAAAACCTGATGGCAGGCCAGGTGCAGTGACTGAGGCCTGTGATCCCAGCACTGTGAGAAGCTGAGGCTTATGGATCCCTTCAGGTCAAAAGTTCTCTTCTCTCTGGATGACAGTTGCTTGGGATATTGTTTTATCTTTTGTGTTATTTTCTATTAAAAAAATTTTTAGATATAGTGTCTTGCTCTGTCACCCAGGGTGGAGTGTGATGGTGTCATCATGGCTCACTGCAACCTTGAATTTCTGGGCTGAAGTGATCGTCCCACCTCAGCCTCCCTGGGTAGCTGGTACAGGTGCACGCCACCATGGCAGGCTAATGTTTTAGGTTGTTTTTTTTTCTGTAGACACAGTGTCTTGCTGTGTTGTTGAACTTGGTCTTGAGATCCTCCTCAGCCTCCTGCATTCCTGAGATGACCGGCCTCAACCCTCATGTGAACTGTTGGTTTTTATTTTTTAAATTGTAGCATATGTGTGTCCTTAGGGCTAATACGAGTCTCCTGTGGACAACACGTAGTTGGCTCCTGTTGATTCAGCCAGTGTTTTTCTTCTGAGTGCAGAGTTAAGTATTTACATTTGAAGTATTACTGATGGAGAAGACCTTACCGTTGCCTTTCTGTTACCTGTTATCTGTAATTCTTGTAGGTTTTGTTTTGTTCTTCCTCATATGCTGCTTTTTGTGTTTCGTTGCTTTTTTGTGTAGACATGCTTTGACTCCCTTCTCATTTATGTTTTTTTAAGTTTTATTTATCTTTGAGATGGAGTCTCGCTCTGTCACTCAGACTAAGTGCAGTGGCGCAATCATGTCTAACCACAGCCTCTGCCCGCCAGGCTCCAATGGTTCTTATGCCCCAGCTTCCTGAGTAGCTGAAACTACAGGCGCCCACCACCATCCCCAGCTAACTGTTGTGTTTTTAGTAGAGATGAGGTTATACCATGTTGGTGAGGCTGGACTTGAACTCCTGATCTCAAGTGACCCATCTTCCTCAGATTCCCAAAGTGCTGGGATTACAGGCATGAGCCTCTGTGCCCAGCCATTGTTATGATTTAAAATCGTTTGTCTTTTAGGTTTTAGTAAACACGTAAGTGGTTTAAGCATGATTATAATGTGAATATAACAATCACGTTAGTGTGCATTCCGTTCAGTATGAAGAACTGAAGTGTGTTGGATAGATATTTGGGGGAAGTGTATTATAATAATGAAACTTAAAATTTCCATAACCTGGCCTGGTGGAGTTGCTCATGCCTATAATCTCAACACTTTGGGAGGCCGAGGCGGGCCGATCACCTGAGGTCAGGAGTTCAGAACTAGCCTGGCTAACATGATGAAACTTTGTCTCTACTAAAAATACAAAAAATAGCTGGATGTGGTCATGGGTACCTCTAATCCCAGGTAGTCCAGAGACTGAGGCAGAAGAGTTGCTTGCACTAGGGAGGCAGAAGTTTCAGTGAGCCACCATCATGCCATTGGAGCGCTATGATTGTTTGACAGTACAGAATTTCCATTGGATTTTGGTTATCTTTACATGAGCTCATTGTGGATTATTTATCAATATAGTATGTGTGGTTCTTTAGCATTCATTTGTATACAGTAATTATGCTGTAAATATTAAGAATATATATTTGCCAGGCACAGTGGCTAAAGACTGTAATCCCAGCACTTTGGGAGGTTGAGGTGTGTGGATCACAAGGTCAAGAGATCAAGACCATCCTGGTCAACATGGTGAAACCTCATCTGTACTAAAAAAAATACAAAGCCAGGTGTGGTGGCTGATGCCTGTAATCCCACCACTTTGGGAGGCTGAGGCAGGTGGCTTACGAGTCAAGAGATCAAGACCATCCTGGTCAACATGGTGAAACCCCCGTCTCTACTAAAAATACAAAAATTAGTTGGGCATGGTGGCACGTGCCTTTAATCCCAGCTACTCAGGAGGCTGGGGCAAAAGGATTGCCTGAACCCAGGAGGCAGAGGTTGCGGTGAGCCAAGATTGTGCTGTTGCACTCCAGCCTGGGTAATGAGCAAAAATCCGTCCCCACCCACCCCCCCAAAAAATATATATATATTTTTTTTCTTTTTATTGATGGTACAGTATATATTTTTTGCAGGCCAGCCATGGTGGCTCACGCCTGTAGTCCAAGCATTTTAAAGGCCAAGGCAGGTGGATTACCTGAGGTCAGGAGTTCAAGACCAGCCTGACCATCATGGTGAAACTCTGACTTTATTAAAAAAAAAAAAAAAAAGAAAGAAAAATATATTCTTTGCAAAGTGTTATACACTTTAGGGTCACTGTGAAAAAATACTCCTTCCTTTAGGCTTACACATGTTTGTCCCATCAGTGTTGTGTTGTGATACTGGAAATAGGCTTCAGTAGACATGGCTTGAAGTCCATGTAATCACCCTTTATTTATTGAAGAGTCTCACTTCTTTTGTGTTCCTCTCTGTGTGTCATATTTATACATTTGAGTATTATACACCATTTGTACTTAATTGGAAACCTATTTGTGTTTATATTTTGTAGATATCTCTTCCAAATACAAGATGAAGGGGCTCTTGTCAACAGCACAAGGCGATACAGAAGTGTTCCCCACAGGAATGTTAGATAGACATGAAAGTCATCACATCGGAGATTTTTGCTTCCAGGAAATTGACAAAGTTATTCACGATTTTGAGTGTAGAAATAGCCATGAGGCACTCATGAGAAAAGTTGAAAAGCTTCCTTGTGGTACAGATCAATATGATGAAAGGCACGCTGGCAACAAGCCTAGTGAAGATCAGCTGGGATTAAGCTTTCATTCGCATTTACCTAAACTGCACACATTTCAGACGGAAGGGAAATTTGGTAATCAAGTTGAGAAATCTATGAATGATGTTTTCTCAGTTTCAGCTCCCAAAACCATTTCTTGTAGGCCCCAAACCCATATTTCTAATAACTATGACAAGAATTTCCTCCATTCTTCGTTACTCACAGAAAAACCTAAAGTACACGTGAGAGAAGTATCTTTCCAATGTGATGAGAAAAAAGCCTTTAACTGTAGCTCTCTCTTGAGGAAACATCAGATAATCCATTTAGAAGAGAAACAATATGAATGTGATGTATGTGGAAAGGCCTTTAATCGGAAGCGATACCTTGAACGCCATCGTAGATGTCACACTCATGAGAAACCTTACAAGTGTGATGAATGTGGCAAGAGCTTCAGTCAGAAGTCAACCCTTACACGCCACTGTAGACTTCATACTGGAGAGAAACCTTACAAGTGTAATGAGTGTGGCAAGACCTTTGGTCGAAATTCAGCCCTTGTAATTCATATGGCAATTCATACTGGAGAGAAACCTTACAAGTGTAATGAGTGTGGCAAGACCTTTGGTCAAAATTCAGCCCTTGTAATTCATATGGCAATTCATACTGGAGAGACACCTTACAAGTGTAAGGAGTGTGACAAAACCTTCCTTCAGAAATCATCTTTAGTATACCATTGTAGACTTCATACTGGAGAGAAACTTTTCAAATGTGAAAAATGTGACAAATGTTTTAGTCGCAAATCAAACCTTGACAGTCATAAAATGATTCATACCGGAGAGAAACCATACAAATGTAAGATTTGTGACAAGGCTTTCAGGCGTGACTCACACCTGGCACAACATACTAAAATTCACACTAGAGAGAAACCTTACAAGTGTAATGAGTGTGGTGAGACCTTCCATCAAATGTCATCCTTTACATGTCATCGTAGACTTCATACTGGAGAGAAAACTTACAGATGTAATGAGTGTGGCAAGACCTTCTGTTGGAAGTCATCCCTTAGATGCCATCATAGACTTCATACTGGAAAGCAACCTTACAAGTGTAATGAATGTGGCAAGGTTTTCAATCGACAAGCACACCTTGCAAGTCATCATAGAATTCATACAGGAGAGAAACCTTACAAATGTGAAGAATGTGACAAAGTTTACAGTCTCAAATCAAGTCTTAAAAGACATAGGAGAATTCATACTGGAGAGAAACCTTACAAATGTAAGATTTGTGACAAGGCTTTCAGGCGTGATTCACACCTGGCACAACATACTGAAATTCACACTAAAGAGAAACCTTTCAAGTGTAATGAGTGTGGCAATGCCTTTAGTGGGCAGTCAACACTTATTGAACACCATGAAGCAATCCGTGGTATAGGGAAACTTTACTCATGTAATGATTGTCACCAAGTCTTCAGTAACGCTACAACCAGTGTGCATCCTCCAATGCAAATCATTGGAGAATCCATAATGAATGGATTCTTGCAAGTGTAATCAGTTTCGCAAATGTTTTAGACATTGTTCATACCTTTCAGTTCATTGGCGAACTCATACTGGAGATCACCCTTACAAATGTCATAACTGTGGCAAGGTCTTCAGTCAATTTTCATCTTATGCAAAACAGAAAACTTCATAGAGAAGAGAAGCCTCACAAACGTGATTATTGCGGCAAAGCCTTCAATGCACGTTCACACCTTTTTAGATATTAGAGAATCCATACTGGACAGAAGTCTTACAAATGTCACAAGTGTCACAAGGTCTTCAGGCAAATGTCACTGCGTACAGAAGATTGGAAAATTCATTTTTGGCTGGGTGCGGTGGCTCTCACCTGTAATCCAAGCACTTTGGGAGGCCGAGGTGGGTGGATCACCAGGTCAAGAGATCGAGACAATCCTGGTCAACAGGGTGAAACCCCATCTCTACTAAAACAAAAAATTATGTGGGCATCGTAGTGTGTGCCTGTAGTCCCAGCTACTCAGGAGGCTGAGGCAGAAGAATTTCCTGAACCCAGGAGGTGGAAGTTGCAGTGAGCTGAGATCATGCCATTGCACTCCAGCCTGGGTAACGAGCAAAACTTGGTCTGAAAAAAGAGAAAATTCATTTTTGAGATAATGTTCTAAGGTGCGATGAGTCTAGCAAACCATCAAACATTAATTGACATTAGAGTCAATTCAGCATTGAGTTGAGTTTGAGTTGACTTAACATTGAGTTCCAGCATTAATTGATGAGAAAGTGTGTATGTTTAGAGGATTGGACTGGGTGGGGTGGCTCACATCTGTATTCTTAGCACTTTGGGTGGCAAAGACAGGTAGATCACTTGAGTTTAGTTGGAGACCAGCCTGGGCAACAGATGTAAGCCACTTTTCCCGCCTGTTTTTTGTTTCTTTAGAAAACTAATAGAGGTTTTTGTGGGTATTGGGTTGAATCCAGATCACATTGGGTTTTACAGTCACTTAATAATATTTCTCCAATCCATCAATATGGGTTGTATCTCTATATATGTTTTTAATCGTTTTGATCAATGTTTGTAGATTTCATGGTACAAACCTCTCACCTTTTTACATTTACTCCTAAGTATTTCTTACTTTAAGTTCTCTAGCAAATAGAAGTGTGTTTTTAATTTCTTTTAAAATTGTTTATTGTTTTATAAAAATTAAGCTAATTATTATTATTATTTTTTTTTTTTGAGACGGAGTTTCGCTCTTGTTATTCAGGCTGGATTGCAATGGCGCGATCTCAGCTCACCGCAACCTTCGCCTCCTGGGTTCAGATAACTCTCCTGCCTCAGCCTCCTGAGTAGCTTGTATTACAGGCAAGAGCCACTATGCCCAGCTAATTTTTTATATTTTCAGCAGGGATGGGGTTTTACCATGTTGACCAGGATGGTCTCAATCTCTTGACCTAGTGATCCACCCACCTTGACCTCCCAAAGTGCCTGGATTACAGGCTTGAGCCACCATGCTCATCCTTGAAATTCAGCTAATTTTAACTGCTAACTTTGTATTCTGAAATTACATTAAATATGTTTATTGTACCAATAATATTTTGGTTGATTCTTTGAGATTTTCTTTTCTTTTATCTTTTTTATTTTTATTTTTTTGAGAGGCAGTGTCACTCTTGCTGCTTGAGCTGGAGTTCAATGGTGTCAGCTTGGCTCACTGCAACCTTCGCCTCCTGAGTTAAGTGTTTCTCCTACCTCAGCCTCCTGAGTAACTGGAAGTATAGGTACCCCCCACCATGCCTGCTACTTTTTTTGTATTTTTAGTAGAGATGGGGTTTTACCATGATGACCATGTTGGTTTTGAACTCCTGACTTCAGGTGATCCTCCCATTTTACCCTCCCATAATACTGCAATTACACGTGTAAGCCACCATGCCCAGCGAGTGATTTTCTACATAGAAAGGCATGTCATCTGGAAACAAACACACACACACACTCATATTTTTTTTTTGACATGGAGTTTCACTGTTGTTGCCCAGACTAGAGTGCAATGGCATGATCTCGGCTCACTGCAACCTCCGCCTCCTGGTTTCAAGCAATCCTCCTGCCTCAGCCTCCTTAGTAGCTGGGACTATAGGCACGCACCACCATGCCCAGGTAATTTTTGTATTTTTAGGAGAGACGGGGTTTCACCTTGTTGACCAGGATGGTCTCGATCTCTTGACCTCATGATTTACCCACCTCAGCCTCCCAAAGTGCTGGGATTATAGGCGTGAGCCACCGTGCCCAGCTACATTTTCTTTTTAGATACAGTAATTCTGTTGCCAGCCTGGAGTGCCATGGCACAATTTCTGCTCACTGTAACCTCTGCCTCCTGTGTCCAAGCATTTTTCCTGTTTCAGCCTCCTGAGTAACTGGGACTACAGGCTTGCACCACCACATACAACTAATTTTTTGTTTGTTTGTTTGTTTGTTTGTATTTGAGTACAGACACGATTTCACTATGTTGGCCAGGATGGTCTTCAATCTCCTATCCTTGTGGTCCACCTGCCTCGGCCTCCCAAGTGCTGAGATTACAGTTGTGAGTCACCTTGTCTGGACCTGACAAATATAATTTTACTTCTTTCTGATTTGGATGAATTTTATTCTTTTGCTATTTAATTGCTTTGGCTAGGACAGCCAGTATTTCTTGAATAGAAGGAATAAGAGCATTCTTGTATCATGTGAGATTCAATATAAAAAGCATTTTATTTTTTTTTGTTGGTTATTTCACTCTGGTCATTTCATGGATGATCTTTATATTTTTGAAGTAAATTTTTTTTTTTTAGACAAAGTTTTTCACTCTTAACCAGACTGGAGTGCAATGGTGCGATCTCGGCTCACCACAACCTCCGCCTCCTGGGTTCAAGCAATTCTCCTGCCTCAGCCTCCTGAGAAGCTGGGATTACAGGCACATGCCACCATGCCCAGCTAATTTTTTTTGTATTTTTAGTAGAGACAGAGTTTCACCATGTTGACGAGGATGGTCTCGATCTCTTAACCTCGTGATCCACCTGCCTCGGCCTCCCAAAATGCTGGGATTACAGGCATGAGCCATCATGCCTGGCGTCACTTCTATCCATTACAAAGTACAGCCCGGATGAACGTGTGTGACCAAGGGTGTTGTCAAGTCCTCTCACCTGAGGACTGATTAGTGTTCATCCTTGAAAACATGTAGTTAATTGGTTGTAAAGAACAGTGAAGTTTCTTTCTCTCTCTCTTTATTTATTTTATTTTTTTTGAGAGAGGAAGTTTTGCTTTTGTTGCCCAGGCTCGAGTGCAATAGGGGGATCTCAGCTCACTGCAACCTCTGCCTCCCTGGTTCAACTGATTGTCTTCTTTCAGCCCCCGAGTAGCTGGGATCACAGCCATGCGCCACCACAACCTGCTAATTTTATGTTTTGTTTTTGTTTTTTTGTTTTTTTTCAGATGCAGTTTCGCTCTTGTTACCCAGGCTGGAGTGCAAAGGTGCAATCTCGGCTCACCGCAACCTCCGCCTCCTGGGTTTAGCCAATTCTCCTGCCTCAGCTTCCTGAGTAGCTGGGACTACAGGCACGCGCCACCATGCCCAGCTAATGTTTTGTATTTCTAATAGAGACGGGGTTTCACCATGTTGACCAGGATGGTCTCAATCTCTTGACCTCAAGATCCACCCGCCTCGGCCTCCCAAAGTGCTAGGATTACAGGCTTGAGCCAACCCGCCTGGCGAATTTTGTGTTTTTAGTAGAGACGGGGTTTCTCCTTGTTGGTCAGACTGGTTCAACCTCACAGCCTTAGGTGATCTGCCTGTCTCGGCCTCCCAAAGTGCTGGGATTACAGGCAGGAGCCACCGCATCTGGCATCTCTTTTCAATCTCTTAGCGGCCTGCCTCTATTTCCCGTCACATTCTGGTCTAAGGCTTATTTATTAGTAAAATGGTTTTTATTTCTGTTTCTCTTATTGTAGTGGAGACGATTTGTCATTTGGGGAAAGATTTTTTTTTGTTTTCAATTACATTTTCTCATCATTTACAAAGAGAAATAAAGAGTGTTTTTGGGCCAGTCACTGTGGCTAAGGACTGTAAGCCCAGCATTTTTGGAGGCCGAAGCACGGGGGTCAGTTGAAGTCAGAAGTTCGAGACCAGCTTGGCCAACATGGTGAAATTCCTTCTCTACCAGAAATACAAAAATTAGCCTGCCATGGCGGTGAAGTCCTGAATGTCAGCTACTCCAGACGCTGAAGGAGAATTGTTTCAGCCCAGGAGGCAGAGGCTGCAGTGAGCCGAGATCTCACCACTGAACTTTAGCCTGGCGATAGAGAAATACTTTATCTCAAAAAAAAAAAAAAAAAAGGGAAAACAAAAAGGCAAATACAAAAGAGAAAGTAGTAGATCTCTTCCACACAAATGTGCTGAAACAACTAACTGGATATCCACATGGAAAAGAATAATGTTGGATCCGTATGTCACAACATCAAAAATTTTGTTTGAAAAAGTTTGAGAGAGACGAGGAAGAAAGCCCTGCGGGAGGGAGTGTTACTTTGCTGCTTCCAGGAATTGTCAAAAAAACAATTCCACGACTTTTGAATTATGCCTTACCCTTCCTGGTCGGTTTAGCCTCCAAAACCTGAAAAAGAGGCTTTGGGAGCCAGGCTGAGATGCGCAGGTCCCGGCCCCTCCCTCTGCCGGTGCTAAAGGCGAGGTCTGTCCCTCTCGCCCCCCGCCCCTACCTCACCCAGGCCCCGCCCACCTCATCGAGGCTCTCGCCCAGCCCCCGTCCACTCCTCGAGTCTTGCCCAGTTCCCCTCACCGCCTCCAAGGTCTCTCCCAGGCCCCGCCCACCGCTCGAGGTTCTCGCCCAAGCCTGGCTTCCTTCCTGCCGGCAGAGTCACGCAAACCCGGAAGCAGGTCAGGCGAAGCGAACGTCCCACCATGCCGGGTAAGTTTTGCTCTGTGTTGTAGTAAGTCGGCGCTTCTGTACCTGGGACGTGGGGTCCCCACAGACCTGAAAATTGTGGCCCTTATTTTCACCCAGAGCAAATTGAGACGTCGTCGTGGGAGTCCAGGGCTCGCTTCTTTTTGGGTCAAAGTCGCATTGAGGCTGGTCCGGTTCCCGGTCTTTCTGCTGTAGGGCACTTTATAGACTTCCTATTGTGTAGTTTTCCTGCTCAGAACCTTTTTCTGACTCGTCCTGCCCCGCGCTTTTTGAGGTTCTCATCCGAGAGGTGGATTCTCGCCCTGGGTACCTACCACCCTCGCCCTTGTCGGCTCCTGGAGCGCGGCACTGCGGCCCTCTGTCTGGTCCTGAGATCCTGCAGACCCCACCCTTGTCTTAAGGCGCCGTCGCCCCCACACCTCCCTCCTCATGCCAGGCCCTGCTGCTCCCCGGATCTCCCCTCCACAGTGACTGCATACCCTGAGCTCGAGTTGGAGAGGCGCCCAGGGCCTGTCCTGTGTCATGGGGTGTTCTTGCCTGCCCAGCTCCTCCCTGAAAAATGCACTCCCCCAGGATGCGGGCATTCTACTCCAAACCCTCGTGTGATGGCGTGGGCCAAAGGGATCAGGAGACAGAGAGTGGTAGAAAACGTGAGACATGCTGGGCGCGGTGACTCACGCCTGTAATCCCAGCACTTTGGGAGGCCAAGGCGAGTGGATCCCGAGGTCAAGAGATTGAGACCATCCTGATGAACATGGTGAAACCCCGTCTCTACTAGAAATACAAAAAATTAGCTGGGCATGGTGGCACGTGCCTGTAATCCCATCTACTCAGGAGGCTGAGGCTGGAGAATTGCCTGAACCCAGGAGGGAGAGGTTGCGGTGAGCAGAGATCCCGCCATTGCATTCCAGCCTGGGTAACAAGAGCCACACTCCGTCTTAAAAAAAAAAAAAAAAAAGGCTGGGCGCGGTGGCTCAAGCCTGTAATCCCAGCACTTTGGGAGGCCGAGGCGGGTGGATCACGAGGTCAAGAGATCCAGACCATTCTGGTCAACACGATGAAACCCCGTCTCTACTAAAAATACAAAAAATTAGCTGGGCATGGTGGCGCGTGCCTGTGATCCCAGCTACTCAGGAGGCTGAGGCAGGAGAATTGCCTGAACCCAGGAGGCGGAGGTTGCGGTGAGCCGAGATCGCGCCATTGCACTCCAGCCTGGGTAACAAGAGCGAAACTCCGTCTCAAAAAAAAAAAAAAAAGAAGAAAAGAAAAACACTAAGACAGAGAAAAGAAGAATGAGAAAGACCCATAACAGATGGCAAAGTAGAGGATGGGTGTGGGATTTGCCAAGAGACAGCAAAAATGAAAATAAAAGAGAGCAGGAGAGGAGCCCGGTGCTGTGGCTCACGCCTGTAATCCCAACACTTTGAGAGGCCTCGGTAGGTGGCTCAGTTGAGGTCAGGAGTTTGAGACCAGCTGGACCAACATGATGAAACCCTGTCTGCACTAAAAATACAAAATTAGCCGAGCGTGGTGGCACACGCCTGTAGTCCCAGCTATTTGGAAGGCTGAGGCAGGAAAATGGCTTGGACCCGAGAGGCAGAGGTTGCCGTGAGCCAAGATTGTGCCATTGCACTCCAGCCTGGTTAACAAGAGCTAAACTCCGTCTCAAAAATAAATGAATATAGATGAGAAGGGCAATTAGAAGTATGGTTAGAAAGAAAGCAACAGAAATAGCTTGTGAAGTGTAGACCTAGTTTAGGGGTGACTGCATACAGTCCTTTGCAAGTAGCAAAGTTAAGAGAAGAATTCCTGTCCCTGTTAGAATATAATCTAAACTCACGTGTGGTGGTGTCTACTCTTCAGGAATTCGAGTTAGCTCAAGAGAAGTAGGAGAGAGTACTTGTGACTTCCAAGGAGAGGTGGGTGGGCTAGGCCGGTCATATGATGGACACAGTTGAATCCTGAACCAGTGAACCCAGTGGGGAGGGTCTTGTAGATGGGCAGCAGTTGGGGTGCTGTAGACAATCAGGTAGGGGCCTTTCCACTGAGGCTGTAGAGCAGGAGAGGTTAGATCCTTAACCAGCAGTGATCTTTCCGCTAAGGTGTCCTCACAAGGCCAGATACCTGGAGTAGGTAAGAGGAGATTAGCAGCTTGATGAATTTCCTGCCTAGTTTGATGGAGAAGGGGGAGATTGTGTCCAAGAGGGCCAGTTTCTGGGAGAAGGTTAGGCCCAAGCAGAAAGATGGGGCCAGAGAAGGCTTCAAACGGGCTGTGTCCTGTGTGCTCCCAGGGAACAGCATGAACTCGGAGAAGAGCAGTATGTGGAGGGCACACCCAGTCCTCCTTTAGTTGAAGGGTGAGCCTGGTAAGGTGTGTTTTTAGGAGGCCATCGGCTTTCTCTACTTTTCCTGATGACTGAGGGCGGTAAGGGGCATGGAGATTCTACTGAATGCTAAGGGACTGAGAGACTGCTTGGGTAAAAAGTTCCAGCAGCCATACTTCAGAGAGTTATATCTTGAAGCAGTGTTTGTGTCCCGGGTTCATTTAGCATCTGGCCTCTTGACTTTGGCTTAGTTTTGAAGCAGCCTCATTGTCTGGGGTAATAACTGAGGTTTCTTGCCTCACAGCCATGGAGATCAAGATGGTAGACACCCAAGTATGAGGTTAAGAGCAGAAGTACAATAGGTGAACTAAAGACAACAGCTCTCTGCTACAGAGAGGGGTCCTGGAAAAATGTTTTGCAGACCCGCGGTGAAATGCAGGGTGATTTACAGGTGAGCTGGTGGGAGGCAGTGTCTTAATCTACATGGGGTTTAGAAAACTGGGTAAGACCAGATGTGCCATTTGCATAGGGCATGAATTTCTGGCAGCCCCCTGTGCAATCTTTGATTATGCAGGTGGGTTCTTTGTCTGAGCTGTGTCATGTTGCCCATTTCTTTCTTTCCTTTTTTTTTTTTTTTTTCAGAAGGAGTTTCACACCTGTTACCTAGGCTGGAGTGCAATGGTGTAATATCGGCTCACCGAAATTTTTTTTTTCTGGGTTCAGGCATTTCTCCTGCCTCAGCCTCCTGAGTAGCTGAGATTACAGGCACGCGCCACCATGCCCAGCTACTTTTTTGTATTTTTAGTAGAGATGAGGTTTCACCACATTGACTGGGATCATCTTGATCTCTTGACCTCGTGATCCACCCTACTCAGCCTCCCAAAGTGCTGGGATTATAGGTGTGAGCCACCATGCCCGGCCAACAAAATGATATTTTGGGCAGCTTTTTGTTGGAAGGAAAGGTCTGCCTAAATAATTTCTTTTTGCCTCTTGTATCGGTTGGATGTGGCAGGAGTGACCCAGGTGATATGATGAGCTTCCAGTACAGCATAATTTCTGTAAGATTAGCTGAGAGAAAGGATGTGTGGGCCGGAATCAGGCAAGCAAGTTTTATTACCCTGCTGGGCTGCTTCGTAACCATCAGAGGAGGCAGCCCCAAGCTTACAAAAGGAGGGGTCCCTGTAGGGTGAGAGGGGCCTAAGAGAGTTTCAGGACTGAGATAGTCTATCGGCTTGTAGCAAGCACAGAGATAGCTTGTGGGCTTGGGACAGACTTCCGTCATCCTGTAGCACAGTTTTTAAGAAAGAGAAATGTACAAGTATGTGTAACGAACAGTTCTCCCTGTCCTCCCACGAGCTGCCCAGATGGCTGTAATCAGGCTTTGCTTAATCACAGCATGACTAGAAGCCTTGTGGCTCCTAGATGGGGGTCAGGAATGCAGCTGCAGAGCAGTCTCAAGGGGGTGGGGGGGGTCAGTCATGCAGAGGCGGTTTTCTGAGGCAGCTTGTCCCTTACGTTCCTGCCTGTTAATAAGTAACAGAAGAGGGGTGCCATTTTCATCTGGCTGCTTCTTGTTGGACAGGGGAGACTGTGTAGCGGGCCAGTTGGTAGGGACTGTCATTCCTGGAGATGTCGGTATTCTTGGCGCAGCATCATATCTTGTGTTGTTCCATGCGTGCAAGCTTTAATAGGGTCCTGTAAAAAGCAAGGGAGGAGGCATAAGAGGCAGGGGCCAATTGCTAGAAGGAGAAAAGGGTTATGGCAGGACCTAGGAGGGGCTGTAGCCAGGTTGCCTGGGGGTTACAGAACCACTGGGGCCAGGCGAACTGACTGTCCTTAAGTTTTTGTGCTGCGTCTTTCAGCTTTTTTTTTTCTTTTGAGATGGAGTCTCACACTTATTGCCCAAGCTGGAGTGCAGTGGTGTGATCTTGGCTCACTGCAACCTCCACCTTCTGGGTTCAAGCAATTCTCCTGCCTCAGCTTCCTGAGTAGCTGGGACTACAGGCATGCACCACCATGCCCAGCTAAGTTTTGTATTTTTAGTAGAGACAGGGTTTCTCCATGTTGGTCATTCTGGTCTCGAACTCCTGACCTCAGGTGATCCCCACCCACCTCGGCCTCCCAAAGTGATTCGGTTACAGGCATGAGTCACCGCGCCCGGCTGGTCTTTGTGCTTTCTGACAGCATCTCATACTGACCCAGATTTATTGAGGTAGAAACAGCATTGTTCATTTAAAAAGAGGCACGGCCCTCCTTTTTCAACAGTGAAGAGTGCTAGGCCTCTGTGGTTTGCAGGGTGTCTGTCACTGAACAGTCTAATTGGTTTTGGAGGTGAGTGATAGAGTCTGCTATTTCTTCTAGTGATGATTGGAAGTCCCAGGAGAGTGACAGGAAATGTGATAATGAGGTTTCTAGGCTTCCTGCTTCTAACCTGACTAGTTGTGACTCCGAGGGCTGCTAATAAGGGATGAACTGTATTGCTCTTTTTGGGCGGTTTTGTAGGGCAGCAGGGACAGGGAGTTCTTCTGGTTCAGAGCGACAAGGTTAATGTTGGGGATAAGGTAGACCAGGGTGCAAGTGCCTGTCCAGTGGGTAGGAGACAGAAGTAGGTTGTGGGTCCGCAGAGGAAGAAGATGCCTGCGGTGTTAATGCAGACAGACAAGTGGATTGAGAATAGGTGTCGGGACGTGTAGTTCCTCCTTTGGAGGGACTCGGTTCAGCTTCAGCAACCCAGAGTTAGGAGGAGAGAGACCCCTTTGAGAACTGCTGTCTGGGGAAGAGGTTTCCATGTTTGAGAGGCAGGAGGGGAGGTAATGCGGAGGGGCTGGGTAAAGAGTTTGTTGGCTTCAGGGGTCACTGAATAATTTACTCAGAGTGAGGTGTGGGAAGAGGGATGAGAGATGTTCTGAGTTGAGGCACAGGCAGAGGGAGGGATGGTGCCTACATGTGTGTGTCTGTTTCATGAGGTGACACATAAGGGGGCCTGGCCAAATTTTGCGGTGTGGAGGGTGAAGAACATTGGATGGCAGGAGAGGGAGTTTCCCCCAGTTGTAGTTGGCAGTGTATGTGGTTTGGTTGCTCTGTTAGCAGGGCAGTGGATAGTTTGCAGTGAGAGTGAGGGCTCTGTCTACAAAAGCACAGGCTTTTTGGATGGTGTATAAAAAAGTGAACAGGAGTATGGTAGGAGTGTGTTCCCAGGGCTGAGAAACTGGGATAGCTGAGCAGGCAGTAGAGGAAAGGGAAAGGCAGGTCCAGTAAGGGGAAGCAAGTGTAGAGCTGGGGCACAGTAACAAGGAGTGAGAGATCCAGAGAGCGTCGGACGCTTGTAGAAGTGAGAAGGAAGTCGGAGGGAGCAGAGATTGTGGGTCTGTTAAAATAGAAACTTGAGGCAGGTGCATCCTGAGGTCAAGGGATCGAGACCATCCTGGTCAACATGGTGAAACCCCGTCTCTACTAAAAATACAAAAAATTAGCTGGGCATGGTGGCGCGTGCCTGTAATCCCAGCTACTCAGGAGGCTGAGGCAGGAGAATTGCCTGAACCCAGGAGGTGGAGGTTGGGGTGAGCCGAGATTGCGCCATTGCACTCCAGTCTGGGTAACAAGAGCGAAACTCCATCTAAAAAAAAAAAAAGGAAAAAGAAAAAATAGAAACCTGAGGAGGAATGGGATTCTGTATCTGGGGGAAGGAGTTGGTGGGGCTGTACAGGGACGTGGCCTCCTCTAGAGGGTCTCTGAGGCACCTGATCATCACCTGGCTCATCAAATTCTCATTGGAAATCAGCAATGAATACGTGAGCTAGGACTTCCTGTTCATGTGGAAATGGAGAGGGGAAGATGTCTAATATTTGGTATGCTTTGTGGGGAGGCTGTTCCTCATCACGAGGCCTCGGCACCTGGGGCAGGGACGGTGGTATATGGAGTTACGGCTCATGAGTCTTCTTCGCGGATGGGCAGAGGATGGCAGTTGGCAGGTCAGCGGGTGCTTTGGGTCAGGCCAAGTGAAAGCAAAGAGATTTTGGGATTCAGGAGAAAAAGAAATGTTTTTTGTTTTTTTTTTAAGGCATCTTTTAGGTCAATTTCACTGTCATGTGTTGTGTCTGGAGAGATGAGAAAAAAGGAGTTTATAAGGATTGGGAACCACCGAATGAATGGGAAGGACTGCCTGGTTGCTAGTCCGGAAATCACAGACCAGCCGATAGGTGGGTCGTAAGCCTTGTAGGTGTGTTAATGAAATCGGATACTGAGAGACATTGGGAAATTGGGAGGGGTCTTTTAGCCGGATTTTGATGGGGTCATGGGAGCTGCTAGAGAAGGGGTCGTGGTGTCCCACACTACAGGATTAACAAGAGAAGTGGGGAGCGGACACCGGGGGAGGGGTCAAGGTCTGCTGTGGTACTGGAGTAGGAGAGAATCTGGTTGTGGGGAACAGGGACAGGTGATGGAAGCTTTGAATTTGGTTAGAGATCTGCCTAGCATGGAGGAAGGGCAAGGAGGCATGGTAAGGAAAGAGGGGGAGAAAACAGTATGAAATAGGAACAGGAAGAGGTGTGCTGCCACGTGGGTCCGAGGTGAGTCCGTCAACCCAGCTGAGAGCAATGAGTGGGTCCTGAGAATTCAGGCAAAGCCGAATGTTAGCCCAGTACTGGTTTACCTGCTACTAGCACAGTTACCCTGGGCTCTGAGGCAGTAACGGCAGAGGGGGCTGGGGGCCCTGGGCCTCGCCAGGCTTCAGCAGCTAGGCCGAGGGGCTGGGGAAGTGCAGCCATGCTTCACTTTCCTTGCTGAAGAGGTGGCTCTGTGGCACTAGTTCTTCTGTCTGTTAAGAGGACGTTAGACATCCAGTGGCCTGTCTGTTGGCAAAGCGGGCAAGAGGATTCTGGCACTCATGGGTTAGGACGGGCCTGCACCCAGTGGCCTCCTTTGCTGCACTTTAAACAAGGCCCTGGAGCTCCTGCTATTGGGTCATTTGTGCCCTTGGGTGCTGTGGCTGGGCTGATGGACAGCTGCAGCTAGAAGCTGGTATTTGGCATGATTTTGGGGGCTTTGTCTAATTTCCTTTACTCATCCCTGTTATTGAAGACTCGGAAAGCCAGGTAAGGAGGTCTGCTGGGGTTTGAGGACCATCTTCAGCTATTTTAAGTTTGTGCCTAATGTCATGGGCAGATTGGGAGATGAAATGGGTATTAAGAGCAGTAGTTTCTTCTGGGGAGGCAGGGTCAACATGAGTGTGTGTTTGGAGAGCCTCTAAGGCAGAAAAGGAATTGGGCAGAATTTTCAACTGCTTTTTGGGAAATTTGTTTTTATTTCATCATTTACGGCCTTATGGGCAGCTTTATTAAGGCCTGCAGTGAGGCTGTGGGATGCCCAGCCGCTGTTTGCGGGTTGGTACTCACAGGAAGGCTCTTCCCGGGGACCAGCAGCAGCTCCTACAGGGTTTGTAGGGTCCTGCCAATGAAGACTGTCCGCCTGTGCCTGGCCTATGAGCCAGCCACAGTCTTTCCTTTTGGAAGGAGGGGAGAAGAGAGTAATATAGAGATCATGCCAAGTGTGTCCATCAGACTAGCTGAGGTATTTACATTCTCTGATATAAGTATCGGGATTGGAGGAGAAGCACCCGAGACGTTTCTCAATCTGGGATAGATCAGAGAGGGAGAAGTGGAGGTGGTCATGGAGAAGTCCCTCCCAAAGGAGAAGCAAGGGAGCTCGTTGTTGAGCATGTTGGGCTTGAGACAGGTAAGGGTGGAGATGGGGAGGACTGGAGAGAGGGAGGAAGGGATACGGCCAGAGCCGGGCAGAGGGCAGTGGATGCTGAGGCTCTGGTGGGGAATCAGGAGAAAAATCGGTGGGGTCAAAGACAGAGGAATTGTTGGCTGGGGCTGTGGGGCGTGTAGCAGGCTGTCAGTGATCGGCTGGAGCTGTGGGGCTAGTGACACAGGGAGAGTTGGGCTTGGAGTGAGCGAGGAGGATCTGGGAATTAGAATGGGACCAGCAGAGGAAAGGATGGGTAGCATTTCCCATCATGAAGGCAAAAGTTGCCTAAGTCTCTAGGTATATTGAAATCAAAAGTGCCATTTTTGGGCCATTGTGGAATTTGTATTGAGATTATACCAGAGCCACCCAATTGGGGTAGTTTTGCAAGAGGTAGACTGAGAGGCTCCCAAGGTGAATTGGTGAGGAAGAAGAGACTGCCAATTGACAAGCAGCTGGGAGAGGGTGTCCCCTGTCCCACGGGCCCTGTCTAGAATAGAGGCGGTAGCCACCAAGTCAGGCATCCCTGAAATGGAGGAACCAGAGGCCTGGAGGGTGGAGAAAGCCCTTGGCCAGCACTGGATCTTTCGGGAAGGCAGAGACGTCAAGAGTTCTGGGTGAATGGCAAGAGTCTCTTACCCCGGCGGAGGCTCTGATGGTAGATGAGGTTGCCAGCAATGGGAGAGTTGGAGAGCCTCTGGGTCTTCAGCAGGTTGGAGAAGGGGAGGGTTGGCCAGGAAAGAGGCCACAGGATGGGGAAGGGAGGGAAGAGAGAAAGAGAGCCCCTTAAGGATACTCGGCCAGAGCCTATCTTTTCTCAGGTTTGGCACCAAAATGTAAAGGATGTGTAGACCCAAAGTTGGGCAGCGTTGTAACAATGAGAGGAGGCAGGCATGATTATATGTCCTCAAATCGTATGATGTTTGATTCCATCATTAAAACAATTTGTAGATTCTGTTTGTGTCTAGACATGAAGGATCCTATAGAGGTAAGACAGAGCTCTGCAGGTAGAAGGAACATGATTAACCCATAGTTATGAAAACATTAAATCTTATTAATACATAAGATCTATGATACTTTCTAAATAAAACGATAGGAAATGTAGCTTGCCCAACTCGGTGAAACCGCATCTCTACCAAACAATACAAAAAGTAGCTGGGCATGCTGCTGGCCTCCCTGTAGTCCCAGATACTCGGAAGGCTGAGGCAGGAAAATTGCTTGAACCAGGGAGCTGGAGGTTGCAGTGAGCCATGACTGCTCCCTTGCACTCCAGCCTGGGTGACATCCTATCTCTAAAAACAAACAACGGGAAATGCAATGCTCCAGTTAAAAGGGATTTTTTTTTTTTTTTTTTTTGCCAATCATTGAGAGCTTGTAAGGTTGCTGAGGTTGGTTGGCCTTGAACTCTTGGCCTCGCCTTCGCAAGCGCCACGACATCCGGCCGGAGCCACTTTGGGCCCCGGGATTTCTAATCAAGAACATGCTATTGTGCTATTTTACTTTTTGTTTTAAACTAACATTAAACTCTCCTCTTTGGGCCAGGCACAGAGGCTCACACCTGCAATCCCAGAACTTTAAGAGGCCAAGGCAGAAAGATGGCTTGAGCCCAGGAGTTCAAAACCAGCCTGGGACACATAGTGAGACCCTGTCTGTACAAATAGAAGGAAGAAAAAAAAAACCCTTTCTTCTGTGGTAATTGTTCTTTTCAATTTCAACATTAACATCAATTTTTCTTCAATCTTGCTATACGACAGCTACTGCCATTCAATGGAAAGGTGGCTAACATTTCCCGGCATCACTTCTGCCATACATAATCGTCTCCAATAAAAACTGCAGTCTCTTAAGATCTTGGACTGCCCTATTTAATGATTGGTTAGTAGAGCATTTCTTTTCTCTCTCTTTTTTTTTTTTTTTTTTTTTTGAGACGGAGTTTCACTCTTGTTGTTACCCAGGCTGGAGTGCAATGGCGCGATCTCGGCTCACCGCAACCTCTGCCTCCTGGGTTCAGGCAATTCTCCTGCCTCAGCCTCCTGAGTAGCTGGGATTACAGGCACGCGCCACCGTGCCCAGCTAATTTTTTGTATTTTTAGTAGAGACGGGGTTTCACCATGTTGATCAGGATGGTCTCGATCTCTTGATCTTGTGATGCACCGGCCTTGGCCTCCCAAAGTGCTGGGATTACAGGCGTGAGCCACTGTGTCTGGCCAGTAGAGCATTTCTTTTCTATAATCCATACTGGTCTCTGTCAAGGATGCCCTGTGTGCAATAAGTATGACTGATATCACAGCTTTACATTATTCTCTGCCCCTTCCAAAGCCTAATTCAGCCAAGTTCTTTTTTCCTTTCTTTTCTGAGACAGAGTCTCACTCTGTCATCCAGGCTGGAGTGTAGTGGCATGATCTAGGCTAACTGCAACCTTCAGCTTCTGGGTTCAAGTAATTCTCCTGCCTCAGCCTCCTGAGTAGCTGAGATTACAGGTGCAAGCCACAATTCCCAACCCATTTTTGTATTTTTAGTAAAGATGGGGTTTCACCATGTTGGCCAGGCTGGTCTTGAACTACTGACCTCAAGTGATCCACCCATTTCTGACTCCCAAAGTGCTGGAATTAGCCAGTATTCAGCCAATATTTAATTACAAAAGATAGTGTCCGTTTCCCAGAAACATGAATAGAAAGGATCTCACCTCATGAAGTAGGCCATTTCTTGCTATTCTTGCCTGTAGATCATGAAATGACTAAGAAAGACCTCGTAAAAACATTTCAAATGTCAGCTTGAAAGTCAAAAATGGTAAAGAAGCCCTTCTCCTTCAATAATGTAATACATTATTTTATAACCTTAAAGTAACTGGCCATTTCCAAATATCCTTGAGTGATGCTTGGGTGAAAGTCTTAGCATGCACCTTACATTTGTATGGTTTCATCAAAAAAGTTTCTGATGCCTAGTACGACTATGGCCTTTGGAAAATTTCTAATCACATATAATTGTACAAATGCTCTTTAGTATGAATTCTCTGATGTAGATGAATGTTTGAACTCATCATGGTTTTCCACTCAGAGTTTTTGTAATGTTTCTCTCAAGTATCAATTTTTCCAGCATTGAACAATGTGAGAATTGTGCCAGAACACCTTGTGACATTCACTGCATTTGTTAGGTTTCTCACCAGCAAGAATTCTTTGGAGAAATACCTTAAGGCCTTGCCACCTTTAATAGATTAGTAAGGTTTCACTCCACTATGGACTAGCTAATGGTTATTAGGCACTGAACAAAAACTAAAGGCTTTGCTACATTCATTACACTTGCCAAGTTTCTCTGCAGTATAATTAATTTTTTGAGACTGAATTTCACTCATTACCCAAGTTGGAATGCAATGGTGCAATCTCAGCTCGCTGCAACCTCTGATTCCTGGGTTCAAGTGATTCTCCTGCCTCAGCCTCCCAAGTAGCTGGCATTACAGACTCCCGCCACCACTCCTGGCTAATCTTTGTATTTTTAGTAAAGACGGGGTTTCATCATGTTGGTCAGGCTTCTTGAACTCCTGACCTCAGGTGATCCATTCACCTCAGCCTCCCAAAGTGCTGGGATTACAGGATTGAGCTACTACGCCCAACTCTCCTATATAAATTACCCTATGTCTTGGAAGGCTTTAATACTGACTGAACACTCTGTGGTATTAATTACATTTGAAAGGTTTCTCTCCAGCATGGATGACATAATGGTTAGTAAGGCTTGAACGCACACTAAAGGTTTTGCCGCATTCATTACATTTGAAAGGTTTCTCTCCAGTGTGAATTCTCCTGTGATGTGCTAGGGATGAGTTTAGACTGAAGACCTTCCCACACTCACTACATTTGTAAGGTTTTTCTCCAGTATGAATTCTTTGATGGTATACAAGGTATGAATTTTGACTGAAGACTTTGCCACATTCGTTACATTTGTAGGGTTTCTCTCCAGTGTGAATTCTGCGATGTTGTACAAGGTGTGAATTTTGACTGAACCCTTTGTCACATTCATCACACCTGTAAGGTTTCTCACCAGTATGAATTACCAGATGTTGGGCAAGGTATGAATTGCGACTAAAGACCTTGCCACATCCAAGACATTTGTAAGGTTTCTCTCCAGTTGAATTCTTCAGTGGTTTGCTAGGGATGACTTGTGACTGAAGACCCGGCCGTGTTCATGACATTTGTAAGGGTTCTCTCCAGTGTGAATTCTACAGTGTTGTACAAGGTGTGAAATATGATTGAAGACCTTGCCACATTTGTTACATTTATATGGTTTCTCTCCGGTATGAATTCTTTGATGACTTGCAAGGTTTGATTTTTTATTGAAGATGTTGCCACATATATCACATTTTTAAATTGCTTCTCTTCAGAATGGATTATTTGATACACGGTAAAATGTAAGCCTTGATGAAAGGTCTTGCCACACTTGTTATATTGGTAATGTTCTGTCTGAACATTTGCTCTCTCTTTTTCTGTGAATACAGAATCCGTAAGATGACATTTATATGTATGAGAAAGGTGGGTTTTGACAGCAGAAGAAATACTTTGGGGTGGGGAAACTAAGGAACTACTGTTGATTGATTTTCCCATGTGATTATATTGATGTATTTTCCCTTCAGTTTGAAATACCTGCAGTTCTGGTAGATGTGACTGGAAGTTTAATCCAAGCTGACTTTTAATAGGGTTAATTTGCATATCATCCTTTCTACCCTTATAGGTCATAAATTTGTAATGTCTTTCCTCATGTCTCCACAGACACTGAGAGTCATGTAAGTTTTTTTAGATTTCTCTGAAGGAAAAATCTTCTATGCCATGATTTTCATGTCTTTCCAACATTATTATTTGGAATATTTCTCCTGTATTACTCTTCTCTTTTGGTGGTAATTCTTTGATCTCACATTTAGAAAGATATCTACAAGATATAAGAAATCCACAGTTACCAGTTATCTCCTATTGAAATATGTAATATTACACTAAAAGTAATACGTTGAATAGAGTTATAAAATTCCCAACTATGATTTTAATTTTTGAAAAACAAAAATTTTTTTTTTTTTTTTTTTTTTTTTGAGACGGAGTTTCGCTCGTTACCCAGGCTGGAATGCAATGGCGCGATCTCAGCTCACCGCAACCTCCGCCTCCTGGGTTCAGGCAATTCTCCTGCCTCAGCCTCCTGAGTAGCTGGGATTACAGGCACGCGCCACCATGCCCAGCTAATTTTTTGTATTTTTAGTAGAGACGGGGTTTCACCATGTTGACCTGGATGGTCTTGATCTCTTGACCTTGTGATCCACCCACCCCGGCCTCCCAAAGTGCCGGGATTACAGGCTTGAGCCACTGCGCCCGACCTAGGAATAGGTATTTTCTAACAAAGAAAGGGTGACTGCACATAATTCAAGCTAACTGCAGAAAAGCTTAATATGAAGGAATCTATGACCAAACCACTTACACTGCAAAAACTTAGCACCCCAAAAAGGAGAATTTTTCCAACATGAAGCCATAGCCATGGTGTTGAGGGTGGAAGGAAAACGTATGGCTATCTAATAATTGAAATACTTAGGAAATTGATTGAAAGTTCAGAGAAAACATTCTTTAGAGAAACTAAACAGAAGAAGAGCCTGTCAACACTAGAGTGCTTGCTTCCTTCCATTCTGACATAGGAGACAGCCAGAAGCAGGCTGGGGCTGCTATCATCCCACCACTTTGGGAGGCCGAGATGGGTGAATCACCTGAGGTCAGGAGTTCGAGACCACCCATCTCTGCTAAAAAGACAAAAATTAGCTGGGTGTGGTGGCGGGCACCTGTAATCCCAGCTACTTGGGAGGGTGAGGCAGGAAAATTGCTTGAACCAGGGAGGCCAAGGGTGCAGTGTGGCATTCCAGCCTGGGCAACAGCACAATTCTATCTCAAAAAAAAAAAATCAGATATGTTAAAGGGAGTGCATCAAGTTAACACCTCCTGCAGGGGCCAGCAGACACTTCATGCAGGAGAGCTCTGGCTGCATCGGGCAGGTGCCCTTCTAGGATGAACCTACCAAAGGAACAGGCAGCAGTCTTTGCTGTTCGGCAGCCCCTGCTGGTGACCTCCAGGAAAGCAGGGTCTGGAGTGGACCTCCAGCAAACTCAAGCATACCTGCAGCAGAAGGGCCTGTTAGAAAAAAACTAACAGAAAGAAATAGTTGTGTTTTTGTTGTTGTTGTTTTTGAGACGGAGTTTCGCTCTTGTTACCCAGGCTGGAGTGCAATGGCGCGATCTCGGCTCACCACAACCTCCGCCTCCTGGGTTCAGGCAATTCTCCTGCCTCAGCCTCCTGAGTAGCTGGGATTACAGGCATGCGCCACCATGCCCAGCTAATTTTTTGTATTTTTAGTAGAGATGGGGTTTCACCATGTTGATCAGGGTGGTCTCGATCTCTTGACCTCGGGATCCACCTGCCTCGGCCTCCCAAAGTGCTGGGATTACAGGCATGGGCCACTGCACCTGGCCCAAATAACAACTGACTTTAAACCGGAGGCCTTACTTCTGTGAGCTATGCTCCCCACAACGACCTGGGGACCCAATACAGGGTCTTTCTGCTGACTGTCTTCCCACTCAGCTGAGTAACCGTCCTACACCCTTGTGACAGATTCCAGTAGAGTGCGGAAGGAGCACAACCGAAGGATGGCTGAGGGACCTTGTGAAATAAGAGTAAATGCATATAGTGGTCTCTTCTCCGGTTCCTGACCAATAGCTCTGAAGACCTTGGGATGGCCTGGATGATGGGAGCATGATTTGTCCTCATGAGGTACCTCTATGGTCTCCTGGATGGGCTGATCAGCAAGACCAGGCCAGACTTAGGAGCATAAACCAGTCACTGCCATCCAACATCTTCCAGGAAGGGGAGAGGCGCTGCAGACTGAGTTAATAACAATCATGACTACTATGTGGGACGAAAGCTTACAAATGCTAAACACACGCAGGTGCCTGGGGCATGGCACGCCGTGAATCTCCCCACAGTCCTTGTGTGGAGCAGCTCACTGCAAAGATGCCTCTGATTTTAAGTTCACTGTTACTTGTTTCAGCCACTGCTACTTTCATCTAGGACATTTCTATATATTATACCTGATCTTGGCTTGTATTTAGTCTTTGTGTTCTTTGTTTTATATCAGTCATGTGTGGAACTGTCACATCAGAGAATGACTACAGATTCACATGTTAGTGGATCTCCGCCTCTGGCTGTCCATCTGTGTCCTGTGTCCTGTGAAACATCCTTCATCAAGAACCTAAGGAGGTGTTTCACTGAGCTTTGTTGGCTGCCCTAGCAAAGTAATCAAACCCAACAAAAAGGCTGAGGGAACCCAACTTACAGCTGGTTGGTCAGAGGAACGTGTCACAATCTACTGCTTGCATCTGGCATCCCAGGCCTTGCCAGCCTGGGAACTCAACCCTTCACCTGTGAGATCTAATTCCAGGTAGGCAGTGTCAGAACTGAATTAAACTACAGGACATTCAGTTTACGTCTGTCCAGGATTGGGATGTGGATGGGGAAAATACATACATCTTGGTGATCGGAAGGGAGGCATTCTGTGCTCAGTGGCGTGTGAGAGTAGAAAAAGCACTTTTGTTTTTTCACCTTTTTGAATCTCAGTCTTGTGAACTTACCTGGCATAATCTCTATATTATTCTGTCCTTCATCTCCTCCCCAAAGGAAAAGAAAGAGTGTGTGTGGCTCATGGCTCAGGCCCATGCCGACCGTTTTCATCGGCAAGACCCTACTCAACCAATAGGGGCCGCCACCATCCCCCAGAGGGAGCCAGTCTGAGAATACCAGCGCACAGATCCAAGGCTAGGTCTCCAGTCACCAAATGATCACCTGCCTTACTGCAGCCTTAACAGGGCCGCCCAGAGGCTGTACATTTTGAAAAACTCAAAGAAATTTCCCAAAAGGCAGATGAAGCTTCACTGCTACAGAAAGGGGCCTCCTTCCAGGGGAACTGGATAGTCAATGATCAAAAACTCATCATCTTTGAAGAACAAACCAAGGAAATTCTAACATCTCTTCACCCGTCCTTCCATATCAGTGCACGCCCCTGTACCTTCTCCTCTGCCCCCCCGTACCTTCTCCTCTGCCCCCAGTACCTTCTCCTCTGCCCCCCCTTACCTTCTCCTCTGCCCCCCAGTACCTTCTCCTCTGCCCCCCCCGTACTTCTCCTCTGCCCCCCCCCGTACTTCTCCTCTGCCCCCCCATACCTTCTCCTCTGCCCTTACTTCTCTTCCCCACCTACTTACCACAGGCAAGGACATAACCTCAAACTCTAATGTATGCTCGCACTTCCCTCCTCATCCCCACACATCAGCTAAGAGGATCACTCCCAGGAAAGACTGGTAAGCAGACTTCACACGCATAATTTCTTCCTAACCTCATAGATGCCTTCTCAGGGTGGGTGGAAGCGTTCCCCACTTCCTCGGAAAAGGCTGCAGTCGTTTCCCAAATACTTTCTACAGAAATCATTCCTAGCTGTGGTCTCCTGCGCTCCATTCAATCAGACAACGGCCCTAGCTTCGTCTCCCAAATCGCCCAAGTCCCTCGGTGTCCAGTGGCGCCTCCGTATCCCACACCGACCCCAGTCATCAGGAAAAGTTGAAAGGGCAAATGGGATCCTTATAACTCAGTTAACCGAACTCACTCTTGAAGTCCAAAAGCCCTGGACCTCCTCTGCCCAGACTCCTAGCCTGCATCAGAGCCAGCCCAAAAGCATCCTCCTTCCTCAGCCCAGTTGAGTTAATGAACCAAGGCCCTTTCCTCATAAAACAGGCCCCTCGAAGCTAGGAGGGTACCTCCCAACACTCCCACATCTGACGCCTCCGTGAACACGGTGACCAAAGCCTCACGAAGGCCCAGTCACCAGGCCCTCCTCCCAGGAGAACGTCTTTCTAGACCTTGATCCCACAAGCCTTAACCAAAATGGGAAGGCCCCGTTCAGGTTCCCCTCACAACCCGTGCTGCAGCCAAACTCTTAGGACACACTTGTTGCTATCATCTTTGCAGGTTAAAAAGGGACCCCGAGGCCCCCACTGGCCTGTCAACTCCCTCGTCAACCACCCATCAATACTCAGCATCATGCCGGGCCAACCCAACTCCACCTCACACCCATTCCAGAGCAAACACCACCAAATAATTAAGCAAAACTACCCTCTTTGTTGCTGCTCCAAAGAGACGTGGCAAGTAACTGTTGGCTGTGCCTCCCCATCCCGGACACTGCCTACACTGCCAACCCGGTCCCCACCCAAGACTGGCTACACACCAAAGTAACCTATCACCCCCGATTTCAACTAGGTGGACCTTTCCAGTATGATTTACAACAACTAATATGCTTTCTGCTTCCTTTATGGAGCGTATCAAACCCCGAACTTTCACCAGACAGGCAGCTCTTTCTCCCCACATTAATCACACCCAGCCCCTAATAAACCCCATCACCACACACAGCCCTGCTCTCTCAGATGCCACTTCCCAGCCAGCCATTGTTAGGCCACCTGCTCCCCCAGCAGTGTGACTTCACCCCACAACTCCAACCCTCCACAATCACATAAACCAAAACATACTCAACGCTCCATCCTTCTCCTCCCCCATCCTTCACCAATAACTCCTCTCACTGGATCCTAATAGATACAAAATGCTTCCTCCTCCACTGGGCGGATAAAAAAACCACAGACTACCCAACCCACTCCCGATACA
The DNA here is from genome assembly GCA_031835075.1 of Saguinus oedipus. Taxonomy (NCBI): domain Eukaryota; kingdom Metazoa; phylum Chordata; class Mammalia; order Primates; family Cebidae; genus Saguinus; species Saguinus oedipus. The sequence goes on along the minus strand of CM063187.1, from coordinate 53,601,871 downwards.
CCTCTTCAACCGCTCACTGCAGCTGTCCTAGCAGGGACTTTAGGAGTATGGCTTCCAAAGGACAAAAAACTTACACACCGTGTTAACATGCACAGTCAGATCTGCCTGCCAAGCCAAGGCAAGATGCAGTGCCTCCCTTTGTAGCTGCCTTCTTACCAACTGGACTGGCGCCCGCACCTTAGTCTTCCCGTATATCCCCAGGAAGCCAATCCTTGCCTATCCCGGTTGACACCCCACCTGACACAGAGCAATACTGTTTATACCCTTGCTTCTAGAAATAGGAATAGCCGCAGTGTCGAAATAAGAACAGCCAGACTCTTTCCAAAAACCTCAGACAGTATGGAAGACAGCCAAATCCATTTCCACACTTCAAACACAAACACATTCACCAGTGGCAGGTGTCCTGCAAAATGACAGAGGCCTCGATCTCCTTAACCACCAAAAAAGGAGGTCTCTGCATTTCTTTTTTTTTTTTTTGGCATTTTTAGTAGAGACGGAGTTTTGCCATGCTGCGCAGGATGGTCTTGATCTCCTGACCTCGTGATTTGCCCACCTTGGCCTCCCAAAGTGCTGGGATTACAGGTGTGAACCACTGTACCGGGCCAGCCCCTGCATGATTTTTTTAGATGAACAATGCTGTTTTTATTGCAACCAATCTGGAATAGTACAAAATGTGCTCAACAGACTCAAAGGCTGAGCCCAAAACCTAAAAGAAAACAATTCTTCTGTCTGGCCGAGCTGGTCTCTCGGCTCTGGGGCCCCCTGGCTACCTCCTCCCCAGGGCCTGCTACAAACTCCTCCTCCTCTTAGTCTTGGTCACGTTCGTATTACGCCTTCTCACCCAGTGTCCACAGAATCGAACACAAGCTTTTACCCGTAGTATGATATGAGACATAATAATGTTCCATGACTACCAGCTTGAAAGCCAGCGTCATCCAACGTCCCTGCTGAGCATGAAGCGGCTAGAAAAGAACAACGCGCCTTTATACCTTTCTTGCATGTATATAATGAAAGACTGGAAACGTTAGGATCACATGACAGGCCCATAGATCTCCCCACATTCACCCCTATTAAGCCAAACTTATAGCAGAAACAGCCTCAGGCCTTGTAAACAGGCACCTAGGTTTCAGGATGTGGTCGCACCTGGCTCTAGAACCCAGCATGTTGACCCCAATGGACAACAGGTCGGCCCTAACAACCTAATACAGTTTTACTGGGAACAGCATCTGGCCCATATAATTGCGAACTCCCATATAACCCACGTAGTCTGGAAGCCAGGCTGCTGCCTTCCCTGCCTGTGGCGAGGCAGCCTGGAAGGTTGAATAAACTTGCTAAACGTGACCTTGGGTCTGTCTCTCCTTTCCTTCGTGACCTTATACCAACCTCAAGTGATCCGCCCACCTCAGCCTCTGAAAGTGCTGGTATTATGGGCATGAGGTACAGCGCATGGCCTTTATTCCTTTTTTTTTTTTGAGATGCAGTTTGCTCTTGTTGTCCAGGCTGGAGTGCAATGGCGCAATCTTGGCTCACTGTAACTCCCCCTCTCAGGTTCAAGTGATAGACCTGCTTCAGCCTCCCTAGTAGCTGGGACTACAGGCATGTGCTACCACGCCCAGGAAATTTTTGTACTTTTAGTAGAAACGGGGTTTCTCCATGTTTGTCATACTGGTCTCGAACTCCTGACCTCAGGTGATCCACCCGCCTCAGCCTCCCAAAGTGCTGGGATTACAGGCATGAGCCACGGTACCTGGCCTCTTTTTTTCCTATTTCAAATAGACAAGCAGACTATTTGAATAAGAGAGAGGGCTCCATCCAGTATCCTGGGCCCCAGATGCAAAGAAGGAACAGCCCATGTTTCCCGTCTCCTGATTAGGTGTTTCGAGTACAGGAAATGGGATGGAACCTGAAGAGGTCAAGGGGCAGGTGTACGGAGGCCTCAGCTCTGAGCTACAGGGACAGAGAACAGAGCGTCGCATGGAATCGAGCACAGAGGAGACCGCAGGGGACAGACCCTTTGACAGCCCTCCCTGTGCCACAGAGGCAAGACACCAATGAGGCCACAGGAGCCAGATGACAGGGTGTTGCCCACCAGGATAAAGACTCTGCTCGTCTCTGAGCTGCAGCACCGCTAGAACGCCCAAAGATCAAACCACTGCACATCTGAAGAGCAGAGGGGCCGGGCGCAGTGTTTCACACCTACAATCCCAGCACTGTGGGAGGCCGAGGGGGTGGATCACATGAGGTCAGGAATTCAAGACCAGCCTGGCCAACACAGCAAAACCCCATCTCTACTAAAAATACAGAAATTAGCCAGGTGTGGTGGTGTTGCATGCCTGTTGTCCCAGCTACTTGGGAGGCTGAGGCAGGAGAATAACTCCAGCCTGGGCAACAGAGCGAGACCCTGTCTCAAAAATAAACAAATAAAGAGCACAGGGATAAACGAGGCAAAGAAACACGTCCACTCAGAGATCTCAGGATTTAAACTTCTGCCACAGAATTCCTCCAATGGCAGAGAGTTTCCCAACACTGTTTGAAGGTGTAGCTTCCTCTTTGCCCATTTGAGCTCCCTCTGTAATCCCAGCACTTTGGGTGGCCAAGGCAGGCAGATCACGAGGTCAAGAGATCGAGACCATCCTGGCCATACTGGTGAAACTGTCTCCACTAAAAGTATAAAAATTAGCGGGGCACGGTGGCTCACACCTGTAGTCCCAGCTACTTGGGAGGGTGAGGCAAGAGAATCACTTGAACCCGGGAGGTGGAGGTTCCAGTGAGCCAAGGTCATGCCACTACACTCCACTCGGGGTCACAGAGCAAGACTCCATCTCAAAAAATAATAATAATAATAAAATTCCCATCCATCTGGATGTTTTTGCTATTTTCTCCACAGTCCAGGGCTCTTTCCCCAGCTCCAACGTGGAGATAACAGGTCAGAAATAGACTCCTGTGTATAAAAAGAATGGAGCATGACGTGCTGGAGCTTTTCTAGAGTCCCAGCCTATGATTAGGTAGGAAAAAGACATTACAGATGGATCGAGGACAGAATTTCACAAATTCCTCCCTGACCGCCTCCTTCAGAATGCTTAGGGAGCAGTGTAGTATGTGGACATCAAGCTCTCTTTTAAGAACTACGGAATCGAAAACACATGAGTAGTAACAGGGAACTGGGTATCTTTAAAGGCTCCCTTAAGGTTCTGTTTTTGTTTTTTCAGACAGTCTAACTCTGGGCTGGAGTGCAGTGGCGTGTTCTCAGCTCACTGCAGGATTTGCCTCCGCAGTTCAAGCGATTCTCCTTCCTGAGCCTTTCTAGTAGCTGACATTATAGGCGTGCGCCACCATGCCCAGCTAATTTTTTTGTATTTTTCATAGAAACAGGGTTTTCCCATGTTGGCCAGGCTGATAAAAAACCACTGAACTGAGGTGATTCACATGCCTCAGTCTCCCAGTGCTGGGATTACGGGTGTGAGCCACCACACTTGGCCTTCCATAAGGTTTATGCCTACTTTAGTTCTAGAACCCCCACTGAGGTATCCTAAAGAATGCAGAATATCTAAACAAAGGGCACAGTTAAAGTCCAGACGCTACATTATGAAGCTTCTCACTTCAAAATCAATTCGGCTTCCATTTTCGTCAAGCAAGGATGCGCCTCCCAGGATGGTGATCAGTTCGAAGTCAAAGTCTGTGAGAGTATGCCTCGTTTGAGAGGATGGGAGGAAAAGAGTCAAAACCCACACCACTAGCGTGCATGTAAAGAACTTTAAAAAAGGCTTCTCACCGGGTGCAGTGGCTCAGGCCTGTAATCCCAGGACTTTGGGAGGCCAAGGTAGGCAGATCACGAGGTCAGGAGTTTGAGACCAGGCTGGCCAAGATGGTGAAACCCCGTCTCTACTGAAAATATAAAAATTAGTTGGGCACACTGATGGATGGATGCCTGAAATCTCAGCTATTCGGAAGGCTGAAGAAGGAGAATCGCTTGAACCTGGGAGGCGAAGTTTGCAGTGAGCCAAGATCATGCCATTGCACTCTAGCCTGGGCAACAGAGCAATACTCCACCTCAAAAAAAAAAAGCCTTCTCAGGAGACTATGGAGTTAAATTGTCCCCTCAGAAGTTAGGACCTTGTGTGAGCTAGATGGCCTTTCTTTGGGGTCGGATGGCCGGCCACAGGAACGACAGACCAACCATTGGCCTAGTGTTTAGGGCAGTGACCAGAGCCGAAGGCCAGCCAGGGCATCCAGGTCAGTTTCCATATATTGATTTATGGCTAAATATAGCCCAGACATGCCCTAAGTGGTTGAAACCTTGCCCCACCGCCTACTGCAAAGCCTTAGTGGCACAGACAGGGACAAAGGAGGCCACCTACAGACCCCAAGCTCACAAGGGAAGAGAAGAATGGGCAAGAGGTACCAGAGAAACCGATGTTACAGGCTCCCCTGAGGAAAGAGAAGTTCCATCCCCTTACGCTCCAATACACCCATCCCCAGCACACCTAAGGCAAGGTGAAGAGCGCGGAGCAGGCACTCATGCTGTGCAGACCTAGGGACCGGGGCTCACTCAGAAGGGCGTGGGAGCTCAGCGTCTCCCCCTCATAAGGAAATGACAGAAATAAGAAGAGTCACGTGGCCAGTTGTCTCCGATCTGACCATATCTGGACTCTCCAGGTGCTTCTCCGTGAAACATTGGCAGGGCCAGGTTCGTGGTGGGCAAAGAGTCTTTATCCATTAGCCCTCTTCCACTGCTGACCTTCTGAGCTGGAAACACACTCCCTCCTTCCTGGAGAAGCCCAAGTACTCACTGATCTAACACAGTCCACTTTGCTGCTCATAACCCTAATTGGCCACACTGTCAGGAACCGCTGTTAACGTTAATATTGAAGAGCACAGGAGAAGAAACCAAGCAGCTGTCCAGTGGTTAGGAAATACTGCACAGCAGGCCATGGTGCCCTGAAGTATGCAGTGCAGCCCTTCCCTCAGTAGTCCCTAAGTGCACGAAGGCAGGCAGGAAGAAGGCAGTGAGTACAGTCTCAGAGGTCTGCCAAAACTCCGATGAAAGCCCAGGCGAATTTTCTGAGGCTCTGTGAAGCATACCGGCCTTATACCCCATTTGACCCAGAAGCCCCTGCCGACCAATGCATGATGAAGGAGACATCAGGCCGAAGCTACAGAAGCTAGAAGGATTTGAGGGCAAGGATGCTACTGAACTCACACAGGTGGCTATAAAGGTGTTTTACAATGGACAGGAAGAGGCCGAAAGAAAAGCAAGGCACAAGGCAGAAGAAAAGGCAGACTCGTTAGCGGCTGCCTTACTGGAGAGGTGAGCTGGTGTAACGAGAGGATGTGGAAGAGGGTAGGGACGAGGGCGTGGGAGAGCTGCAGTCAGACAGAAGTCTGAAACAGCCCGGATTAGAGAAATCAGTGTGTGCTGTGCAAGTAGAAAGGACACTAGAAAATGAGTGCCCTGATGAAGATCAGGTACCCCATACGGCCACTGCTGTTACCCCCATGCAATACCTAGACTAGCAGCAGCAAGCCCGCAGGCCACAAGTAATCAGGATACAGGCTCTATTGGCTTGGCTGGGGTAGACAGCTATAAAAACTGAAACAGACCAGGCTCCATTTCTCCAGACCCTGGGAAACTATGGTCATGGTAAAGGTAGGGGGCCAGCAAAGGAATTTTACAGTAGATACAGTTGCTGAGCATTCAGTGGGGCCACTGTCTAAAACTTTCACCACCATTATTGGGGCAACAGGAGTGTCAGAAAAAAAGACCCTTCTGATGTGTTATTGGAGGGCAGGAGGTCCAGCACGTGCCCCCGTTCCTTTGTTAGAAAGGGATTTGCTTCCAAAGTGACAAGCACAGATTTTCCCTTTAAACCAGACCAGAACATGACGCAAGATTTTTTTTTTTTTTGATACGGAGTTTCGCTGTTGTTACCCAGACTGGAGTGCAATGGCACAATCTCAGCTCACCACAACCTCCGTCTCCTGGGTTCAAGCGATTCTCCTGCCTCAGCCTCCCGAGTAGCTGGGACTACAGGCCCACACCACCATGCCCAGCTAATTTTTGTATTTTTAGTAGAGACGGGGTTTCATCTTGTTGACCAGGATGGTCTCGATCTCTTGACCTCGTGATCCCCCCGCCTCAGCCTCCCAAAGTGCTGGAATTATAGGCGTGAGCCACCGCGCCCGGCCGACTCTAGATTTTAACCTTTAGCCCTCACAGCAGCACAAGTGAAGAGCAGTGGCTGTTTGCCAAGGATATGGAAGGACCCATAAAGCAGTCCTGGAGGCTGGTGGAGGGAGTCCCACTGCCAGGGCTAATGAGTGAATTTCCAGAAGCATAGGCTGAAGATCCTCCACCTGGGTCAGCCATAAACCATGCTCCGATGGTAGCAGAACTAAGAACAGGAGTCACGCCAGTCCACCTGCGTCAGTATCCTATAACCCAAGGGGTTATCCTAGGCAGAGAAAAGCATCTAGAACAGCTCAGAAAACACAGCATTCTGCTGCTGTGTCAGTCACCTTGGAATACTCTGCTCTTACCGGTGCCACTACCCACTGATGGGATGTCTGCCTCCCATGATTACAGGTCAGCACAGGACTTAATGAACTGTAAACCAGCCTACAGTAACTATTAACCCAGGGGTTCCAAACCATACGCTCCACTCCCTCTAATCCCCTCCAATGGGGCGTGGTTCACTGTTTCAGACTTAAAAGATGCCTTCTGGTCGGGCGCGGTGGCTCACGCCTATAATCCCAGCACTTTGGGAGGCCGAGGCGGGGGGATCACGAGGTCAAGAGATCGAGACCATCCTGGTCAACAAGGTGAAACCCCGTCTCTACTAAAAATACAAAAATTAGCTGGGCATGGTGTTGCGCCATGGCTGAGGCAGGAGAATTGCTTGAACCCAGAAGACGGAGGTTGCGGTGAGCCGAGATCACGCCATTGTCCGGGTAACAACAGCGAAAATCTTGTCTCAAAAAAAAAAAAAAAGATGCCTTCTTTTGCCTTTGCCTCGCACCAGTCAGTCAAGCCCTATTTCCTTTTCAATGGGGCAGTTTCTAACTTACTTGGACCAGGCTTCCCCAAGGGTTCAAGAACTCCCCCACGATCTTCAGTGAGGCCCTAGCAACTGACACCCCACCAAATAAAGACTGTGTACTGCAGTACGGAGATCATTTTCTTTTAGCAGCCCCCACTTCAGAGGACTGTCCCAATGGAACCCAAGACCTCCTTTACCTTCTAGGGAAGGCAGGGTATAAAGTGTCCAGAAAGAGCCCAGATTTCTTGTGGGAGTGACACATACTTGGAGTCTGTCACAAACCAAGGGTAACGTGTGCTACATGGTGCACGCAAGAAAGCTGTCTGTGGGATTCCAGCCCCAACCTCCCACAAGGAAAAGAGATCCTGGGGGCAGCAGGGTTTTGCCGTATTTGGATTGCAAATTGCTCACTAATGGCAAAACTGTGATATGAAGCCACTAAAGTGAGGGAAAAGGAACCCTTCATCTGAGGACCAGAGCAAGGAAAAGCATTTAATGCAATCAAAACAGCTGTAGTTAGGGCCTCGCCCTAGGACTGCGGACATGACTAAGCCCTTCTTCCTGTACGTTTGTGAGCAAAAGGGAATGGCTATCGGCGTCTTAACTCTGGTTCTAGGATCATGGCACTGCCCGGCAGCCTACCTACCTAAGCAGCTGGACTCAGTGTCGGCGATGGCCTCCCTGATTTAAGGCGCTTGCTGCTCCAGCCATGCTCATACAGGAAGCTGGGAAACTGACCTTAGGACAGCGGTTAACCGTACGGGCGCCACGCTCTGTCCTAATGCTAATGGATCAAAGAGGGCATTGCTGGCTGTCAAATCCTAGAATGACCCAGTACCAGGGACTCTTCCGTGAAAATCCCCGAAAACTTTAAAAACTGTAAACACTCGGTTTTTTTTTTTTTTTTTTTTTTGAGATGGAGTCTCGCTGTTGTTACCCAGGCTGGAGTGCAATGGCACGATCTCGGCTCACCGCAACCTCTGCCTCCTGGGTTCAAGCAATTCTCCTGCCTCAGCCTCCCGAGTAGCTGGGATTACAGGCACGCACCACCATGCCCAGTTAATTTTTGTATTTTTAGTAGAGACGGGGTTTCACCATGTTGAGCAGGATGGTCTCAATCTCTTGACCTCGGGATCCACCTGCCTTGGCCTCCCAAAGTGCTGGAATTAAAGGTGTGAGCCACCACACCCACCAACCATAAACACTCCTAACCCTGCTACCTTGCTCCCTCTAGAGCCAGAAGCTCCCTTTCATGGCTGTATAGAAACAGAAGACAATGTCTTCTCCAGAAGGGAAGATCACAGATTGCATCCTCCAGAATCCAGATGTTGAATACTTTACAGAGAGCAGCGGCTTTGGGACAGGAGGGGCCAGGGGGCTGGATATGCAGTTTAACTGTAGATTCAATAGTAAAGGCCCTAAGCCAGTCAACAGGAACACCAGCCCAGAGAGCAGAATCAGCCTCAAAAGAGCACTGCTGCTCAGCGTAAAAGAGCCAACATACACACAACGTAGGCTTCTGCTATACTGCACGTACATGGGCGCATATACCAAAAAGAGGACTCTTAACTGCCCGAGGAACAAGTGTGAAATACCCAGAAGAGATCTCACAACTTTTAAATGCAGTATGGGAACCAAAAGAAAGAGCTGTTGCACACTGCTGAGGCCATCAGAAAGATGAAATCACAGAGGCCAAAGGAAAGAGGAAAGCAGATGCAGAAGCGAGGCGTGCAGCAATGCATACCCCACCTTCTACCACGGCACCTAAAAGGCAGCCTGTGCCACGCCTCTCCCGATCCCTTGCCTCTAGAGGAGCCAAATTCCTTTCCAAATGAGAAGCACAGGTTTGCTCAAGAAAATAGAGCCTATACTGAAGAAGGACGGTGGCAATTCTCAGACAGAAGGTTAGCTATTCCTGAAGCGATACCCCCAGGTCTGTAAAACAATTCCACCAAGAAACTCAGATGGGAAAGACAGCACTAGAAACGCTGGTGGGGTACCATGGCTCACAGTCATCTCCCAAGGTGTTCGTGAATAATGCTTAGTCTGTGCTCAGAACAACCCCAGGCAAAGGCCAACCAGGCCCCCAGGAATCCAAGGAGTAGGGGCAGCCCCTTTTGAAAAGTTGCCTGTAGATTTTACAGAGTTGCCCCGGGCAGGAGGCTATATCACTCTATGTTAGTGTCTGTTTGTACCGACTCAGGTTGGGTAAAGGCTTTCCCCACCAGGATAGAAAAGGCACGAGAAGCAACTAGATTATTAAAAGATATCAGTGGCCGGGCGCGGTGGCTCACGCCTGTAATCCCAGCACTTTGGGAGGCCGAGGCGGGTGGATCATGAGGTCAAGAGATCGAGACCATCCTGGTCAACATGGTGAAACCCCGTCTCTACTAAAAATACAAAAAATTAGCTGGACATGGTGGTGCGCGCCTGTAATCCCAGCTACTCAGGAGGCTGAGGCAGGACAATCACCTGAACCCAGGAGGCAGAGGTTGCGGTGAGCCGAGATCACACTCCAGCCTGGGCAACAAGAGCGAAACTCCGTCTCAAAAAAAAAAAAAAATGTTAATTTTTATTCTACTATTGTTAACCTCAGTATCTGTACAAACGGGCGGGCAACTGGTAGAAAAATGTACTTACTGCCTGCAAACTACTCGGACTGGGAGTACAGTAGTTAAGACGTTGCTGTATCAAATGTAAGTGTCAGGGACTCAGCTCGGGGCCGCACTCACAATCAACAATTTATTCAGTTTGTAACCCAGGCAATGAGCAATCTTACGTATGTTATGACCCCAAGTCTGTGCCTAGGACCTCGTTTAAAATACAAATGGAGTCAAAAAAAGGTCCTCTTCTAAACAGGACTGAGGTCTCCTCCTTCCGGAAGGGAGCATTCCCTTTGTATTTTGATGCCTGCCAAGCAACATATTCAGGCATCGCCTACTCTACCTGTGGTAACCTAACCTGGGAAAGACATCATAGCACACTTTGTAAGTATGTGTGTGGGCCAAGACTTCCTCCACCTTGCTCCCCTGAACCCCAGAAAATAATTATAGGTACTGCACAATACTTGGTCCCCTGTGGGGTTCCCTAAATGGCAGTATCAGGAAGCAGTTGCGCTTACTGAAATGCCAACGAAGCCAAACTGAGAAACGAAAACCTGCAGTCCTATAAAGCTTACTATCCTAAAGCCAGATTTACCCACATGGACTACAGGTCACCCCATAATGGTGTTCATAGGAACATTCCCCACTCCTGTTTGTATATTCTCAAAAAGGGAACTCAGGCCCATCCCCATCAACCTCAGCTCCAAATTTTCAAGTCGTTTTATGAAAATGATAAAAGAACTAGTCAGGAGGTTTTTGAACGCCCTCCAGTAGCCAGTAATCGGTTTGCTCATCTGGCTGGAAGTACAGCTCATCATCTAGCTGTTTCTTCCTGCTATGTCTGCGGAGGCTCCATCATGGGCGATCAACGGCCATGGGAAGCAAAAAAGTTAATGCCTCAAGAAAACGTTACCTTGACCTCACCCCTCCCAAGCCTACACTCAAGCACTCGAGTATTTGGCTCCTAAAAACTTCCATCATCGGAAGGTACTGACTGACCTCCGGGGAAACGCTTCCGTTAACCCAGTGAAAGAACTGGGTTGTCTAGGGCAGCAATACTACAACCAAAGAGGAGGGAGAGCTTTGTGGTGGGGCGGAATAAACAAGGTAAAGTGACCTCTAGATTGCCACGCTACAATCCATTATCCCACTTCCCAGCTTCAAACCACTGCCGGTGTCAACTCAAGGCACCCAATAATTGGCAGGCACCCGCTGGCCTTTAATGTATTTGCAGACAGCAAGCTACTGGCAGTTACCAGCCAACTGGACAGGGGCCTGTGCACTAGGGACAGTGAGATCATCCTTCTTCTTACTCCCCTTGCAGCTGGGAGAAACTCTAGGATACCCTGTTTATGATGAGGTGGGAAACAGAAGTAGGAGAAGCATAGATATCAGAGGAGGTATAAAGGAGACGGGAAAGACATTGATTGACCCCCGAAAGAATTATTCAGTATTACAGGCGAGCTGCCTGGGTACAAGATGGGTCATGGGGATACCATACTCCTATCTATATGATCAATTACATTGTAAGGTTACATACTTGAAATCGTTACCAATTAAACGGCACAAGGTTTAGACCTGTTGGCTGTACAATCTATAAAAATGAGGAATGCCATTTACCAGAATAGACTAGCTTTAGATTATTACTTAGCCCAAAAAGGAGAGATATGTGGAAAATTTAACCTGTCAAACTGCTGCCAAGAAACTGATGATAATGGATTGCTGAGGCTCTGGTAGGGGGTTTAAACCTCACCTGTGTAAACAAAGTCGCTGGGAAGTTTACACAGCAACTGGGGAGAGCCCACAGCAACTCAGCAAGGCCTCTGCAGGCTAACAGTGAGAAGACTCCCTTCTTGCTGGGCAGGGCATCTCTAAAAAAAGGCAGAAGCCCATCAAAGACTTATAATAAGACCCTGCCTTCCTGGGACAGACACCTGGGAAAAAGGGCGGTTGTGGGTTCTGTGTCAGTAGACTTAAATGTCCCTGCCTGGCAGCTCAGAAGGGAGCAACGGATCTCCCAGCACAGCACTTGAGCTCTCATAAGGGTCCGACTGCCTCCTGAAGTGGCTCCCTGAACCCTGTTTATCCTGACTGGGAGTCACTCATACAGGAGAGCTCTGGCTGACACCTGGCGGGTACCCTTCTGGGATGAAGCTATTAGAGGAAGAAACAGGCAGCAATCTTTGCGGCTGGTTCCCAGGCAAGCAGGGTCTAGAGTGGGCCTCCAGCAAACTCCAGCAGACCTGCAGCAGAGGGGCCTGTAATCTTAAAAAAAAAAAAAAGAGGCCAAGTGTGGTGGCTCAAGCCTGTAATCCCAGCACTTCGGGAGGCCAAGGTGGGTGGATCACGAGGTCAAGAGATCGAGACCATCCTGGTCAACATGGTGAAACCCCGTCTCTACTAAAAATACAAAAATTAGCTGGGCATGGTGGCACGCCTGTAGTCCCAGCTACTCGGGAGACTGAGGCAGGAGAATCACTTGAACCCAGGAGGCAGAGGTTGCGGTGAGCCAAAATTGCGCCATTGCACTCCAGTCTGGGTAACAAGAGCAAAACTCCGTCTCAAAAAAAAAAAAAAAAAAAAATGATGAACGGGATATCATCACCAATCCCACAGACCTACAACCATCAAGGATTATTACAAACACCTCTATACACATAAACCTTGAGAAGAGCAACCCCAAGGCACATAATCATCAGATTCACCAGGGTTGAAATGAAAGGAAAAAATGCTAAGGGCAGCTAGAGAGAAAGGTCAGGTTACCCACAAAGGAAAGCCCCTCAGACTCACAGTAGATCTCTCAGCAGAAACCCTACAAGCCAAAAATCTAGAGGAAACGGATAAATTCCTGGACACTTACACCCACCCTAGACTAAACCAGGAAGAAGTTGAATCGCTAAATAGATCAATAACCAGGTCTGAAATTGAGGCAGGAATGAATAGCCTATCAACCAAAAAAAGTCCAGGACCAGACGGGTTCACAGTTGGAATTCTACCAGAGGTACAAAGAGAAGCTGCTGCCATTTCTTCTGAAACTATTCCAAACAAGACAAAAAGAGGGAATCCTCTCTAACTCATTTTATGAGACCAACATCATTCTGATAGCAAAACCTGGCAGAAACACAACTAAATAAGATTTCCCACCAGTATCCATGATAAGCATTAACACGAAAATCCTTCAATAAAATACTGGGAAAGCAAATCTAACAGCACATCAAAAACCTTATCCAACATGATAAAGTCGGCTTCATCCCTGGGATGCAAGGCTGGTTCAACATATGCAAATCAATGAATGCAATCTATCATGTAAACAGAACCAAAGACAAAAACCACATAATCATCTCAATAGATGTAGAGAAGGCCTTTGACAAAATGCAACAGCCCTTTATACTAAAAACTCTCAATAAACAAGGCATCAATGGAATATATCTCAAAATAAGAGCTATTTATGACAAACTCATAGCCAATATCATACTGAATGGGCAAAAACCGGAAGCATTCCTTTTGGAAACCAGCACAAAGCAAGGGTGCCCTCTCTCACCACTCCTATTCAACATAGTATTGGAAGTAGGCAAGAGAAAGAAATAAAGGTATTCAATTAGGAAAAGAGTAAGTCAAATTTCTTTTATATGCAGACAACATGAAGACCCCATGGTCTCAGCCCAAAATCTTAAGCTGATAAGCAACTTAAGCAAAGTCTCAGGATACAAAATCAATGTGCAAAAATCACAGGCATTCCCATATACCAATAACAGACAAACAGAGTCAAATTATGAGTGAACTCCCATTCCCAATTGCTACAAAGAGAATAAAGTTACCTAGGAATACAACTAACAAGGGATGTAAAGAAGCATTTCAAAGAGAACTACAAACCACTGCTCAAGGAAATGAGACGACAAAGATAAAATATCATTCCATGCTCATGTTTATGAAAAATCAGTATCGTGAAAATGGCCATACTGCCCAAAGTAATTTACAGATTCAATGCTATCCCCATCAAGCTGCCATTGACTTTCTTCACAGAATTGGAAAAAACCACCTTAAACTTCATATGGAACCAAAAAAGAGCCTGCATATCTAAGACAATCCTAAGCAAAAAAAAAAAAAAAAAAAAAAAAGCTGGAGGCATCACACTACCTGACTTCAAACTATACTATAAGGTTACAGTAATCAAAACAGCATGGTACTAGTACCAAAACAAAGATACAGACCAATGGAACAGAATAAAGGAATCAGAAATAATATCACACACCTACAACCATCTGATCTTTGACAAACCTGACAAAAACAAGCAACAGAGAACGGATTCTCTATTTAATAAATGGGGTTGGGAAAACTGGCTAGCCATATGCAGAAAGCTTCCTTACACCTTATACAAAAATTAACTCCTGATGGATTAAAGATTTAAACGTAAGACCTAACACCATAAAAACCCTAGAAGAAAACCTAGGCAATACCATTCAGGACATAGGCAAAGGTAAGGACTTCATGACTAAAACACTAAAAGCAATGGCAACAAAAGCCAAAATAGATAAATGGGATCTAATTAAACTTAAGAGCTTCTGCACAGCAAAAGAAATTATCATTAGAGTGAACTGGCAACCAACATAATGGAAAAATTTTTTGTAATCTACCCATCGGACAAGGGCTAATATCCAGAATCTACAAGGAACTTAAACAAATTTACAAGAAAAAAACAACCCCATCAAAAAGTGGGCAAAGGATATGAACACTTTTTTTTTTTTTGAGACGGAGTTTTGATGTTGTTACCCAGACTGGAGTGCAATGGCACGATCTTGGCTCACTGCAACCTCCACCTTCTGGTTTCAAGCAATTCTCCTGCCTCAGCCTCCCGAGGAGCTGGGACTACAGGCGCGCACCACCATGTCCAGCTAATTTTTGCTTTGGTAGAAACAGGGTTTCACCTTGTTGACCAGGATGGTCTCGATCTCTTGACCTTGTGATCCACCCGCCTCGGCCTCCCAAAGTGCTGGGATTATAGGTGTGAGCCACTGTGCCCAGCTGAACAGACACTTTTCAAAAGAAAACATTTATGCAGCCAACAAACATATGAAAAAAAGCTCATCATCGTTTTTCATTAGAAAAATGCAAATCAAAACCACAATGAGATACCATCTCACACCAGTTAAAATGGCAATCTTTAAAAAAATCAGGAGATGGGCCGGGCACGGTGGATCACACCTGTAATCCCAGCACTTTGGGAGGCTGAGGCGGGTGGATCACAAGGTCAAGAGATCGACACCATCCTAGTCAACATGGTGAAATCCCGTCTCTACTAAAAATTAGCTGGGCATGGTGGCGCGTGCCTGTAATCCCAGCTACTCAGGAGGCTGAGGTAGGAGAATTGCCTGAACCCAGAAGGCGGAGGTTGCGGTGAGCCGAGATCGCACCATTGCACTCCAGCCTGGGTAACAAGAGAGAAACTCCATCTCAAAAAAAAAGATCTACAATACACTTGATTAACCATTCTGCCCTGACACTGAGCTACAAGGTATTACATATACTTAAATAAATCTAGTAAATCACCTCATAGAAATACCAATCAGAGGCTGGGTGTGGTGGCTCACACCTGTAATCTCAGCACTTTGGGAGACCGAGGCAGGTGGATCACCTGAGGTCAGGAGTTCAAGACCAGCCTGGCCAACATGGTGAAACCCTGTTAAAAAAAAAAAAAAAAAAAAAAAAAAAAAAGACATGCAATCACATTAAACCAAGAAAAAGAAGGGAAAAAGGAGAGAAAAACAAACGAAAAATGGCATACCTCTAAAGGTAACAGTGATTAGATGCGTACAGTGGTGGTGTTGCTTTCTATTAAAGTGTCATTTATAAAAAGCAACAAAGGAGGGGAATAAAGAAGAGAATGAAACAATCACAATAATGGCAAAACAAAACCTTGGAATTTGTAGCTGCTACATAATAAAGTAAATTTTGCCGCATTGTGTCCTGTAAAATATGACACCTCCCCAGCTCTGCTGAAGCAGAATATTAATTGCCTTCCTGCAAACCATTTAACCATATCAATCGTCCCCTCATTTAGCAAAGTTCCCAGGCATCTAAAAATTTCTCTTTTTCTTACTGACCAGCTGCAAGGTCACAGAGCAGGTAAGCTCAAAACTGCAGAATGTGTTTCTCAAAGTGTTACTTTTCAAATGTAAAGTGCATCACAAGACATGCCACATGCTGATGAACTGTTCTTTGTTCTAGCTTCTGTAAACCTGCTTCCTGCTTTGTCATCCTGTACCATATAGGTGCATAAAAGGGACCTCATTTTCTTTGTCCTTTGCTCCGAATTAGGAAGCAATGCTGCTGAGCCCATGATCACATTAAGTAAAATCCTCCTGCAACCCCACCGGCCCCTCCAGGTCTCCGATTTCCCATTATAAAGCAAGGATGCGGCTCCCAGGAGGCAACAAGGGAAAATACAAACATCCGCAAGGGCACGTCCCCGCTTCCAGGGGAAGTTGGACTCACCCAGGGAGACCAGGTTCCTGTAGTTCTCCAGCATCATGTCCCTGTATAAACTCTTCTGAGCAGGGTCCAGGCATCTCCACTCCTCCTGAGAGAACTCTATGGCCATATCCCTGAATGTCAATAGACCCTGAAATAAAAACATTTTTTTTTTTTTTGAGATGGAGTTTCGCTCTTGTTACCCAGGCTGGAGTGCAATGGCGTGATCTCGGCTCACCGCAACCTCCGCCTCCTGGGTTCAAGCAATTCTCCTGCCTCAGCCTCCCGAGTAGCTGGGATTACAGGTGCGCACCACCATGCCCAGCTAATTTTTGTATTTTTAGTAAGATGGGGGTTTCACCATGTTGACCAGGATGGTCTCGATGGTCTTGACCTCGTGATCCACCCGCCTCGGCCTCCCAAAGTGCTGGGATTATAGGCGTGAGCAAGAGCCTGTCTCAGAATAAAATAAAACAAAATTACTCAAAGTATGAAAATCCATTTTGTATATATGTGTCCAAAAAATAATAAAAACCTACACAGACTCACAAAAAAACTAGATGTTAATGGGCCAGTCTCAGTGGCTCACACCTGTAATCCCAGCACTTTGGGAGGTCAAGGCAGGCAAATCATGAGGTCAGGAGATGGAGATCATCCTAGCTAACATGGTACAAAAAAGTATCTGGGCGTGGTGGTGGTACTCCTGGCTACTTGGGAGGCTGAGGCAGGAGAATCGGTTGAACCTGGGAGGTGGAGGTTGCAGTGAGCTGAGATTGCACCCCTGCACTCCAGCCTGGGCAACAGAGCAAGACTATCTCAAAAAAAAAAAAAAAAAAACTAGATGTTAATACAAAGGGTTGTCATTTTCTCCAGATTTTCAAAATATACACGTGTGTATATATGTATGTATGCATATATATATGCGTGTGTATGTATGTATGTATGTGTGTGTGTGTGTGTGTGTACATATATATATGTATAAAGATGTGGAAAAATAGGAACCCTTTTACACTGCTGGTGGGAGTGCAAATTAGTAAAAAGTAGCAAGTTTGGGCTGGGCATAGTGGTACATGCCTGTAATCCCAGCACACTGGGAAGCCAAGGCGGGCAGATCACGAGGTCAAGAGATCAAGACCATCCTGGCAATGATGGTGAAACCCCATCTCTACTAAAAATACATAAAGAAAAAAAATCAGCCGGGTGTGGTGGCAAGTGCCTGTAATTCCAGCTACTCAGGAGGCTGAGGTTGCAGTGAGTCGAGATCACACCTCTGTACTCCAGAGCGAGACTCTGTCAAAAAAAAGTCAGGAGACGACAGATGCTGGAGAGGATGTGGAAAAATAGGAACCCTTTTACACTGCTGCTGGGAGTGTAAATTAGTTCAGCCATTGTGGAAGACTGTGGCAATTCCTCAACGAGCTAGAACTAGAAATACCATTTGACCCAGCAATCCTATTACTAGATATATGACCAAAGGAGTATAAATCATTCTATTATAAAGACACACAAGGCGTGGTGGCTCATGCCTGTAATCCAAGCACTTTGGAGGCCAACGTGGGCAGATCACCTGAGGTCAGGAGTTCAAGACCAGCCTGACCAACATGGTGAAACCCCGTCTTTAAAAAAAAAAAAAAAAAAAGGCTGGGCACGGTGGCTCACGCCTGTAATCCCAACACTTTGGAAGGCCAAGAGGGTGGATCACAAGGTCAAGAGATTGAGACCATCCTGGTCAACAAGGTGAAACACTGTCTCTTACTAAAAATACAAAAATTAGCTGGGCATGGTGGTGCGTGCCTGTAGTCCCAGCTACTCGGGAGGCTGAGGCAGGAGAATTGCTTGAACCCAGAAGGCGGAGGTTGCAGTGAGCCGAGATCGTGCCATTGCACTCCAGCCTGGGTAACAACAGCAAAACCTCGTCTCAAAAAAAAAAAAAAAAAAAGGAGACACATGCACACGTACGTTTACTGAGCCACTGTTCACAATAGCAAAGACTTGTAACCAACACAAATGCCCATCAGTGATGGACTGGATAAAGAAAATGTGGCACAGATGCACCATGGAATACTATGCAGCCATCAAAAAGGATGGGTTCCTGTCCTTTCCAGGGACGTGGATGAAGCTGGAAACCACCTTTCTGAGCAAACTAACCCACGAACTGAAAACCAAATACCACATGTTCTCACTCAAAAGTGGGAGTTGAACAATGAGAACATACGGACACAGGGAGGGAAACATCACACACCAGGGCCTGTCAGGGGCTGGGAGGAGAGGGGAGGGAGAGCATTAGGAGAAATAGCTAATGTAGATGACGGGGTGATGGATGCAGGGAACCACCATGGCATGTGTATACCTATGTAACAAACCTTCATGTTCTGCACATGTGCCCCAGAACGTAAAGTACAATTTAAAATAAATAAATAAATAAATATTGGGTACTGGCCTTGATACCAAAGTGAAAAAATAATCTGTACAACAAACCCTGATGATGTGAGATTACTTCTGTAACAAGCCCTCACATGTAGACCCAAACCGCAGGTAAAAGAATATTAAATTTTTTAAATTTACTGCAGAATTTTTTCTAAAGTCTCATAACGATACAGAAATACACACGTACATGACTTGCAATGACACCTGACACAGAACTAACCTTAGTGTCTCCCCAGTGAAGTTGGAAGGAGGGTGGAGGGAAAGGAGGTGCTTTATGGTCAAGGGCATAAGCTGCAGCTTTGCTCTACCACAAAACAAACATGTACACCACGTAATGTTTAAATATAAAAATATGTGTTTAATAATAATTTGTGGGGCTGCGTATGGTGGCTTGCACCTGTAATCCCAACACTCTGGTAGGCTGAGGTGGGTGGATCATCTGAGGTCAGAAGTTTGAGACCCGCCTGGCCAACATGGTGAAATCCCATCTCTACTAAAAATATTAAAAAACTGGCCAGCTGTGGTGGCAAATGCGTATAACCCCGGCTACATGCAAGGCTGAGGCAGAAAAATCACTTGACCCTGGAAGGAGGAGGTTGCAGTCAGCTGAGCTCATGCCACTATCACGCCACTACACTCCAGTCTGAGTGACACAGGGAGACTCCATCTCAAATAATGAATTATTAAGATGATGATGATAGATGGAATGAGAATATGGCTCCATCCTTTAGGATAAAAAAGAAGTACTGCTCCCATATTTGAGAAAAATCATAACCATTTATACCAGAAACACCTGTCACAAACCTCTCCACAGTAACCCCACAGTCTCCATGAGCTTAATGTACTAAGAATGTTTTAATGAATCTCCTGCTATTATTTAGGTTGTTTAGGTTGGTTTCACATACTTAAACTAATGGAATAAAACACCTTGTATCATTCATGTCTGTGTATTAACGCTCCATTCTAATCAGTAAGATGGTTTGAGTCAGAAACACAGAAACTCACTCAATTACCTAAACATGTAGCATAAAATCAGGCAGAAAAGACCTCCCCTTATTGGTCTCCCTTTCTGGAATTTCCCACGTACTTTGTGCACATTAATATGTAATGTCCACGGGCAGCTGCTCTCCTCCTGGTCTACAGAGACCTGACTGTGCATCAGATGTGGCCCCTGAACGATCCCTGCTGCCCAGCAGCCCTGACACCACGGGGCCCGCACCCCGTCTCCATCCACGTCTGGAGTGAGCCCTTCCCAGGACCATGCCCAGTGCAGCCTCTTCCCACGCTCCTGTCACTGGGTCACCAGAGATGGAATCCAGGTGACATGACAGGGACTGAGGGAAGGCATGGCTGAGTGCCAGCAAACCTGTCAGGCAGGACGCGTCAGACTCAGAAGATTCCCAACTCCAAGGCCCACCTGAAAGGAAGGAGACAGAACAATCCGAGATCATCTCACCTGAGGAAGAGCCATCCCTGACTCCTTTGCTTTCCTCTCCCTCTTCCGGGGTTCTTCCTCACGTATCAAGGGTCTTTAGAAGTCAATCCTGAATGTTAAAAATACGTGGTTTACTGCTCAGAATCAACACACCCCCTCCCTGGAACGCAACGACACATATAAAGGAGACCCTGAGGAAATACGGTTCCCTCTGCTGCCCACTGCACCAGGGATGATAAACTACAAGAAAACTAAGTGATTTTTTGACCCCTTTCTCAGAACCCACTTCCCTCCTGGAGAAGCCCACACACACACTGCATCAGTGGGGAGCTGGGATGGAATGAGCTCCCCTTCAGGGCACAGACCCAGCCCTCACCAAAGCCCAGCCAGAGGCTGGGTGCAGTGGCTCATGCCTGTACTCCCAGAACTCTGGGAGGCTGAGGTGGTGGATCACTTGAGCTCATGAGTTTGAGACCAGCCTGGTCAATGTGGCGAAACCCCATCTCTACCAACAACACAAAAGCTTAGCCAGGCATGCTGGTGCACGTCTGTGTCTGTAGTCCCAGCTCCTTAGAAGTCCGATGCAGGTGATCACTTGATCTGTCAGGAGTTCGAAACCAGCCTGGCCAACATGGTAAAACTCTGTCTCTACTAAAAATACAAAAACTGTGCCGGGAGCAGTGGCTCGTGCCTGTAACACTAGCACTCTGGAAGGCCAAAGCGGGCAGATTACTTGAGGTCAGGAGTTACTCCATCTCTAACAAAAATACAAAAAGTAGCCGGGTTTGGTGGGTGTCTGTAATACCAGCTACTAGGGAGTCTGAGGCAGAAGAATCGCTTTAACCTGGGAGATAGAGGTTGCAGTCAGCCAAGATCGTGCCAGTACACTCCAGCCTGGGTGACAGAGTGAGATTCAAAAATAAAATAAATATCAAAATACAAAAATGAGCCCGGTGGCACACACATGTAATCTCAGGTACTTCGGAAGCTGAGACACAAGAATCGCCTGAACCCAGGAGTCAGAGGTTGCGGTGAGCCAAGATCACGAGACTGCTCTCACAGCCTGGATGACAGAGTGAGACTCTCTCAAAAAAAAATATACAGGCCGGGGGCAGTGGCTCACGCCTATAATCCCAGCACTTTGGGAGGCCGAGGCGGGTGGATCACGAGGTCAAGAGATCGAGACCATCCTGGTCAACATGGTGAAACCCTATCTTACTAAAAATACAAAAATCAGCTGGGCATGGTGGTGCATGCCTGTAATCCCAGCTACTCAGGAGGCTGAGGCAGGAGAATTGCTTGAACCCAGGAGGCGGAGGTTGCGGTGAGCTGAGATCGAGCTATTGCACTCCAGCCTGGGTAACAACAGCGAAACACCATCTCAAAAAAAAATAATAAATTAATTAAATAAATAAATATATATATCAAACTTTTTTTTTTTTTTTTTTTTTTTTTTTGCCAATCAATGAGAGCTTGTAAGGTTGCTCAGGTTGGCCTTAAACTCATGGCCTTGCCTTCGCAAGCGCCACGACATCCGGCTGGAGCCACTGTGGGCCCCCTTTTTTTTTTTTTTAAAGACGGGGTTTCGCCATGTGGGTCAGGCTGGTCTTGAACTCCCGACCTTACGTGAGACTAGAAAGCATTCAGACCTCGATCTAAACCGAATGCAACTATTTCAAACAGAAACAATTTTGAAATTGTTTTAAAACAATCCTACAAATTCTGCGGTCAACAGGAAAATAACTGGAACATATATACATGCAGAAAGGAATGATGTGAGCTGATTACAGGATACCACAAAGGCATCTTTCAGAAGTCATTATGTATTAAAAAAGAAAATTTTAAAACTAAGATTCATCTCAAACTCAAACTGAAAAAAAATAACGAAAGAAATGAAGAGAAACCAGAAAGAAGAAAAAGGAAATCTATTACACAACGAGAACAAAAGCACTTTTGGTGTTCTTTCGTTTATGTCATTTTTGTTGTTTTGACATAGTGTTCCACACTCTGCCACCCAGGATGCAGTGCAGTGGCAGGATTTTGCCTCACTGCAACATCTACCTCCCAGGTTACAGTGATTCTTGTGCTTCAGACTCCCAAGAAGCTAGGACTACAGGTGCACGCCACCACGCCAAGCTAACTTTTGTATTTTTAGTAGAGATGGGGTTTCACCATGTTGGCCAGGCTGGTCTTGAACTCCTGACCTTACGTGATCCACTCATCTCAGTCTCCCAAAGTGATAAGATTAGAGGTGTCGGCCACCACGCCCATCTTGATGTCCCTTTAAAAAGTACTATGTAGACTGGGTGCAGTGGCTTATCCTTGTAAGCCCAGTACTTTGGGAGGCCAAGGCAGAAGGATCCTTAGAGCCCAAGATTTCGAGACCAGACTTGGAAACAGTGAAACCTGGTTTCTACAAAAAAAAAAAAAAAAATACAAAAACTAGCTGAAATTGATGGCTCATGCCTGTGGTCCCAGCTAGGCAGCAGGCCAAGGAGGCCGAGGCTGCAGTTAGAGAAGATCACGCCACTGCACTCCAGCCTGAACATCTGAGCCAGACCCTGTCTCAAACTATTAATTAATTAAATTAGAAGTATTATGTAATAACAGCAAGTGGGTTTTTTTTTTCTTTCCCCACTTTACTGTCCAACTTCCTGCCCCACCCTGGGAAAAGGGAAGACAGTGACTCACGCCGAAGGGAGACCTGGGAAGCATCAGGGCCTGGCACAAAAATGAGGGAGATGGGGGGTGACGGTGCATTAAGACAAAGGCGGTGTCTGCAGGATCCCACGACCAGACAGAGGACGCGGCCTCTCCGGGACCGGGGCTGCGGCGCTGCGCTCAGGGGGCCGACGAGGACGAGGGTGGAGGCGCCCAGGGCAGGAATCCACCTCTCGGGTGAGGAATTCAAAAGGCGCGGGGCGGGAGGAGTCAGAAAAAGGTTTTGGGTCGAAACACTAAGCCATAGGAAGTGTACATATTGTCCTACAGCAGAATAACCAGGACAGGACCAGCCTCAGGGAGACTTTAAAAGGAAAAGGAAGCGACCCCCGGAGAATCACAGGAGGACGTCCCAATTTGCTCTGTGTGAAGGAAGACGGGCGAAAACTTCCAGGTCTGTGGGGACCCCACGTCCCAGGTACAGAAGCGCCAGGGACCTGCGACGCGCAGACTTAATACAAGACAGTGCGAAACTCACGCGACGCTAAGGGACCTGAACTCGACGCGATCCGCTTCCGGGTTTGCGCGAGCCTGCGCGCGCAGGACAGAAGCCAGTTTTGGGCGGGACCCGCGTGGAGGTGGGCGGGGCCTGGGCGAGGTGGAGGCGGGGCGCTGGGCGGAGAGACCTTGCCCTTCAGAACCAGCAGAGGGCGGGGCGGGTCTGCACCTGTGCGTCACTCAGCCTCGCTCCCAGAGCCTGTTTATTGGGTTTTGGAGGCGAGACCAGCCAGGAAGGCTGAGGCTTGAGTCAAAAGCCGTGGAATTGTCTGGAACGGGGATGCAAACCAGAATGTGAAATGCAAAGCCCTGCCGGAACAAGGACATAACGATTTCATGCTGACGCCCACAGAACAGAATAGAAATTCTCTCCCTTTCTACTCTCCATTTACTCGGGAGGGACAGTCCAGCCTGTGCTCAGCTGCAGAGACTTCCCTGACGCCCCCAGCTGGGATGCGGGGCTGAGTTAAGTGCTCAGGCCAGGGAGGAGTGAGGTCACCACCTGCTGCTTGAACAGGGCAGACGTGAGAGCGCGAGGATGGGAAACTGAGGTCCCAGCTACTCAGGAAGGGGGAGGATAGCTGTCATCATAGAAATCCTAAACAAGGCCGTGGTGGCTCAAGCCTGTAATCCCAGCACTTTGGGAGGCAGAGGCGGGTGGATCACGAGGTTAAGAGATCGACACCATCCTGGCTAATAACCTGTAAGGTCTCTCTCCAGCATAACTGCCTTATCAATAACAAGGGCTGAATTCTGATCAAAGGTCTTGCCACACTCATTACACTTGTAAGGTTTCTCCCCAGTATAAAGTCTACGATGGCGTGTAAGGTATGACGCCTGACTGAAAGTCCTGCCACACTCATTACCTTTGTAAGGTTTCTCACCAGTGTGACATCTACGATGGCGTGCAAGGTATCGCTTCTGATTAAAGACTTTTCCACATATATCACATTCATATTGTTTCTCTCCTAAACAGATTACCTGATGTTTCCTTAAGAGTGAGCTACAATTAAAGCCTTTGACATTCTAATGACATTGGAAAGATTTTTCTCTCACGTGTACTTTCTGTTTTTGTGTGAGTAATGAAGTATGGGAAGCTGAAATGGAGGAAGAATCGTTGATAGATTTTTCAACTTGATTAGCAATGTTCCCTTCAGTCTGAAATATGTAGAGTTCAGGGAGATGGGAATGAAAGCTTAATCCCAGCTGATCTTTAACAGGCTTGTTTTCAGCATGCCTTTGATCGTATTGGTCTGTACTACAAGGTTTCTGCCATGGGTGCTTCATGGCCATTTCTTTCATCTTGCCACTGATACTCAAAGTCATGAATATCTTTCTCAATTTCCTGGAAGCAAAAATTTTCAATGTGATGCCTTTCACGTGTTTTCAATGTCCCTGTGCAGAACACTTCTGTATTGCCTGACCCTGTGGATGAGAACTCTTGCATCATGCATTTGGAAGACACATGTACAAAATATAAAAACCAACAGTTTTCCAGTTAGTAGAGATGGGGCTGCGCTATGTTGGCCCGGCTGGTCTCGAACTCCTGATCTAAAGTGATCCACAAGCCTCGGCCTCCCACAGTGCTGGGATTATAGGCATGGGTGACAACACCTGGCCTGCCATAAGGTTTTATAACTACTTTAGTTCTGGAACCCCCACTGAGGTACCATGAAGAACACACAACATCTAAACAAAAGGGACAGTTAAAGTCCAGATGCTGCATCATGAAGCTTTTCATTTCGAAATCAATACGGCTTCCGTTTTAGTCAAGCAAGGATGCGGCTCCCAGGAGGCAACAAGGGAAAATAGAAACATCCGCAAGGGCACGTCCCCACTTCCGGGGGAAGTTGTCCTCACCCAGGGAGACCAGGTTCCCATAGTTCTCCAGCATCACATCCCTGTATAAAGTCCTCTGAGCAGGGTCCAGGTATTTCAACTCCTCCTGAGAGAATTCTATGGCCACATCCCTGAATGTCAACAGACCCTGAAATGAAAACACATTTTAACCAAATCATTATAAGAGTTCTTTCTGTTTTTTCTTTTTTGAGATGGAGTTTCCCTCTTGTTGCCCAGGCTGGACTACAATGGCATGATCTGGGCTCACCACAAGCTCCACCACCTGGGTTCAAGCAGTTCCGCCTCAGCTTCTCGAGTAGCTGGGATTACAGGCTGACACCACCATGCCCAACTAAGTTTGTATTTTTCATAGAGACAGGGTTTCTCCATGTTGGTAAGGCTGGTCTTGAATTTTGAAGCTCAGACAATCCACCCACCTTGCCTACCAAAGTACTGGGATTACAGGTGTGAGTCACCGAGCCCTGCTAGAGGAGTTCTTATCTTTACAGAAAATGAGAAAAGAAGAGAGATGAAAGCATGGTTTTAATTGTAGAGAATGTTCTGACAAATCTGAGTAAGAGACTTTTCACCGCATTGTCTTTCTAGTTGTGTTTTTTTGTTTGTTTGTTTGTTTTGAGACGGAGTTTCGCTCTTGTTACCCAGGCTGGAGTGCAATGGCGCGATCTCGGCTCACCGCAACCTCCGCCTCCTGGGTTCAGGCAATTCTCCTGCCTCAGCCTCCCGAGTAGCTGGGATTACAGGCACGCGCCACCATGCCCAGCTAATTTTTTGTATCTTTAGTAGAGACAGGGTTTCACCATGTCGACCAGGATGGTCTCGATATCTTGACCTCGTGATCCACCCGCCTCGGCCTCCCAAAGTGCTGGGATTACAGGCTTGAGCCACCGCGCCCGGCCTCTAGTTGTGTTTATTATACTCTTTGAAGAAGTCATGATACCCTCTCGGTATGAATTCCTATGTTTATAGATAATACAAGATGCACACATACACAAAATCAATGCAGAATTCCCATTATACAAATGTTAGACACTTTTACTGACACACCAAGTGACATTCAGTATCTAGATGAGAGAGAGCATGAGTGACATCTTCAGAGACAACAGTGTCCACAGCGAAATATCAGAAATTAAAATTTGGCAAGTTGTGGAGGCACATGGCTGTAGTCCCAGCAACTCAAGACTCTGAGGCAGAAGAACTGCTTGAACCCAGAAGGCAGAGGTTGCAGTGATTCAAGATTTCACCACTGCACTCCAGCTTGGACAACAGAGACTCAGTCTCAAAAAAACAAAACAAATAAACAAAAAACAGGGAGCAGTGGCTCAGGCCTGTAATCTTAGCACTTTGGGAGGCCAAGGTGGACACTTCATGAGGTTAGGAGATTGAGACCATCCTGGCTAACACGGTGAAACCCTGTCTCTACTAAAAATTAAAAAAAAACATAGCCTGGGATGGTGGCACTTGCCTATAGTCCCAACAAAGTGAGGCTGAGGCAGGAGAATCACTTGAATCCAAAATATGGAGGGTCCAGTGTGCTGAGATTATGCCACTTCACTCCAGCCTGGGTGACAGAGCAAGTCTCTCTCTCTAAAAAAAAAATAATAATAATAATCTGGGCATGGTGGCACACATCTGTAGTCCCAGCTACATGGGAGGCTGAGGTTGGAGGATGGCTTGAGGCTGAGGGTGGAGGTTGCAGTGAGCTAAGATTGCACGAGTGCACTCCAGCCTGGGTAACAGAGTGAGACTCCGTCTCAAAATAAAATAAAATACATGAAAACAAAATTACTCTTCTGTAGTGTAGAAAGCAAAAAAAGAAAAAAAGAAAAAAAAGAAAACGCCGGGCACAGTGGTTCACGCCTGTAATCCCAGCACTTGGGAGGCCGAGGCAGGTGGATCGCGAGGTCAAGAGATCAAGACCATCCTGGTCAACATGGTGAAACCCCGTCTCTATTAAAAACACAAAAATTAGCTGGGCATGGTGGCATGTGCCTGTAATCCCAGCTACTCACGAGGCTGAGGCAGGAGAATTGCCTGAACCCAGGAGGCGGAGGTGGTGGTGAGCCGAGTTCGTGCCATTGCACTCCAGCCTGGGTAACAAGAGCGAAACTCCATCTCAAAAAAAAAAAAAGTGTTGTCATTTCCCCAGGTTTCCAAAATATAAAAGATTTTTTTTTTTTTTGAGATGGAGTTTTTTACACAGCACCCAAAGGCATAAATGACCCAATAGCAGGGGCTCTCCGGGGCCTTGTTTAAAGTGCAGCAAAGAAGGCCACTGGGTGCAGGCCTGTCCTAACCCATGAGTGCCAGAATCCCCTTGCCCGCTTTGCCAACAGACAGGCCACTGGAAGTCTAATGTCCTCTCAACAGACAGACAGAAGAGCTTCTGCCTCAGAGCCACCACCTCTTCACAAGAAGAAAAGCGAAGCATGGCTGCACTCCTGCAGCCCCTCGGCCTAGCTGCTGAAGCCTGGCGAGGCCCAGGGCCCCCAGCCCCCTCTGCCGTTACTGCCTCAGAGCCCAGGGTAACTGTGCTAGTAGCAGGTAAACCAGTACTGGGCTAACATTCGGCTTTGCCTGAATTCTCAGGACCCACTCATTGCTCTCAGCTGGGTTGACGGACTCACCTCGGACCCACGTGGCAGCACACCTCTTCCTGTTCCTATTTCATACTGTTTTCTCCCCCTCTTTCCTTACCATGCCTCCTTGCCCTTCCTCCATGCTAGGCAGATCTCTAACCAAATTCAAAGCTTCCATCACCTGTTGCTGTTCCCCACAACCAGATTCTCTCCTACTCCAGTACCACAGCAGACCTTGACCCCTCCCCCGGTGTCCGCTCCCCACTTCTCTTGTTAATCCCGTAGTGTGGGACACCACGACCCCTTCTCTAGCAGCTCCCATGACCCCATCAAAATCCGGCTAAAAGACCCCTCCCAATTTCCCAATGTCTCTCAGTATGCGATTTCATTAACACACCTACAAGGCTTACGACCCACCTGTCGGCTGGTCTGTGATTTCTGGACTAGCAACCAGGCAGTCCTTCCCATTCATTCGGTGGTTCCCAATCCTTATAAACTCCTTTTTTCTCATCTCTCCAGACACAACACATGACAGTGAAATTGACCTAAAAGATGCCTTTAAAAAAACACACACATTTCTTTTCCTCCTGAATCCCAAAATCTCTTTGCTTTCCTTTGGACTGACCCTGAAACTCTCCAGTCAAAACAATATACTTGGACAGTCTTCCCCCAAAGCTTTAGAGAGAGCCCCCGTTTCTTTGGACAAGCTCTAGTTCAATGCCCGACCTCCCTTGGCCTCTTCCCTAGCCGGCTACTCCAGCAGGTGGATGAACTCCTCCCTATAGGGCTCTCAGACTCACACTATTACCCTTGTAAACTTTCTTGCTAGTAAAGGATGTAAGTTTCCCCCTCCAAAGCCCAACGCTCCGCTCCAACAGCGACATGCTAAGGAGTTCAGTTTTCCCACGGGGCCCAAGCCACGACCCCAGCACAGGCATCACTGATTGATACACAGCCTGCCCCCACTCACCTCTAAAGGTGAAATCTTCAGAATATGGATTCCCAGTTTTTCCCTCCTAGCCCGCACCCTCTGTGAAGCAGCTAAAGGCCCTCTGAATGAGCCCCGAAATCCTTCACACAACATCGTCCCTAGCTTCCACACAGTTAAAGCCACCGTTGTAACTGCTCCTGCTCTGTCTTTGCCTGACATTTCTCAGCTTTTCATTCTCTACACAGCCCAAAACCATAGAATAGCCCTTGGTGTTGAAAGAAAAGGAAGTCCTCTTTCCTCTCTCCCACAGCTTACCTATCTAAACAACTAGACTACACTGCCGAAGAGTGGCCCACCTGCCTCAGAGCCGCAGCAGCAGCCACCATCCGAGCCTTAGGAAGCACGAAACTACCAGTCCATTGAGACACCGCAGTCCACAGCCCACACAATCCACAAGATCTCCTCCCCTCCCGAGCACTGAGCACACTTTCTCCGTGGATCCAACTACCCCATGCCCTCTTCCTTGAACACCCCGAGATCCGCCTCTCCAAAGTGCTCCCCTCAGTCCTGCGTCCCTACTTCAGTGTCTTCCTCCCCTCCCACCCGCTCCCGTACTGACATCCTTCCTACAGCACCATTCCCTCCGATCTCCCCTGAACCTCTCACTGATCCTGAGGACCAGTTATAGACGGCTCCTCTTCCAAGTCAGCAAATGCCAGGCATGCAGTCATCCCTTGACCGAGTAATTGAAGCCAAACCCCTACCCCTAGGGACCTCCTCCCCAAAGGTGGAACTTACAGCTCTCACCAGGGCCCTAACCTCCCCAAAGGCAACAGTCAACATTTGTACCAAGTCCAAATATGCCTGTCACAGTCTCCATTCTTAACGCCGCCACCTGGCAAGAGAGGATTCCTTACCTCCAAAGGAACCCCCATCACTAATGGCCCCTTATTTACCAACTTCTCCAAGCTGCACACCTCCCAGCTAAGGCAGGAGTTATGCAGCATCGGGGACATCAAACAGGGTCAGATGACAAGAGGAAACAGAAAGGCTGGAGAGGCAGCCAAAACAGCCTCCATTTCTTGTGCGCCTGCTCCTTTCCTCCTCATTATCTACCCCCAATGTTCCCCCACTGAAGAATCTTCCCTGCTACAAGGGGCTTCCTTCCAAAGGAGCTGGGTAGTCAACGATCAAAAACAAGGCTCAGTGCCAAACTCACTCTTGAAGTCCCGCAACCCCGGCCCTCCCTTCTGCCCATAGCCCTAGCCTGTATCAGAGCCAGCCTGAAAGCACCTTCCTTCCTCGGCCCATTTGAGTTAATGTATGGACTCCCTTTCCTCCTGCAAAACAGGCCCCTTCTAACTCAGCTAGGAGAGTACCTCCCAACATTTATCCTCATCTGCCATCTCCTCTGTGAACAAGCAGACCAGGCCCTGCCAAAACCCCTCCAACCAGACTCTCCTACCAGGAGAGCATGTCTTCCTAAAAACTCTTAACCCAGCAAGCCTTAAACCAAAGTGGGAAGCCCCTTTTCAAGTTATTCTTATAACCCCCACCACAGCCAGACTCTTAGGACCAATCTCTTGATACCATCTTTCCCGATTAAAAAGAGCTCCCAAGCTGGGCACGGTGGCTCACGCCTGTAATCTCAGCACTTTGGGAGGCCGAGGTGGGCTAATCAACTGAGGTCAGGAGTTCAAGACCAGCCTGGCCAACATGGTGAAACTCTGTCTCCTTAAAATAAAAAAAAGCTCCCCAAGCACCCACTGACCTGCCAACTGCCATCCTCCACCCATCCGCATAGAAGACTCATGAGCGGTAACTCCATATATCACCACCGTCCCTGCTCCAGGTGCCAAGGCCTCGTGATGAGGAACAGCCTCCCCACAAAGCATACCAAATATTAGACATCTTCCCCTCTCCATTTCCACACGAACATGAAGTCCTAGCTCACGTATTCATTGCTGATTTGCAATGAGAATTTGATGAGCCAGGTGATGTTATCAGGTGCCTCAGAGACCCTCTAGAGGAGGCCACGTCCCTGTACAGCCCCACCAACTCCTTCCCCCAGATACAGAATCCCATTCCTCCTCAGGTTTCTATTTTAATAGTCACCCACAGCCTTTGCTCCCTCAGAATCCCTTCTCACTTCTACAAGACTCGAAGGCTCTGTGGATCACTCAGTGCTTGTTACTGAGGCTCCCTCACTCTCTGGATCTTAACTCACTCCTTGGCACTGATGCTCCCACACTCTCTGGATCTCTCCCTCCTTGTTACTGAGGCTCCCTTGCTCTCTGGATCTCACTCCTTGTTACTGCGCCCCAGCTCTACACTTGCTTCCCGTTGCTGGACCTGCATTTCCCTTTTTTCTACTGCTTGCTCAGCTCTCCCAGTTTCTCAGCCCTGGGACCATATTTTCATTTGCTTTTTATACACAATCCAAAAAGGCTCTGCCTCTGTGGACAGTCCTCATCCTCACTGGAAACAATCCCACTGCCCTGCTAACAGTGTTTCCAAACTTCTATCCACATACACTGCCAACTACAACTGTGTGAAACTCCCTCCCCTGCCATCCAATGTTCTTCACCCTCCACACTGAGAAACTTGGCCAGGCCCCCTTATGTGTCATCTCTTGGGACAGACAAACGCACGTAGGCACCATCCCTCCCTCTGCCTGTGCCTCAAATCAGACCATCTCTCATCCCTTTTCCCACACCTCACTCTGAGTAAATTATCCAGTGACCCCTGAAGCCAACAGACTCTTTACCCAGCCCCTCCACATTACCTCCCCTCCTGCCTCTCAAACATGGAAGCCCCTTCCCCAGACAGCGGTTCTCAAAGGGGTCTCTCTCCTCCTCACTCTGGGTTGCTTAAGCTGAACCGAGTCCCTCCAAACAAGGAACTACACATCCCAACACCTATTCTCAATCCACTTGTCTGTCTGCATTAACACCGCAGGCATCTTCTTCCTCTGCGGACCCACAACCTACTTCTGTCTCCTACCCACTGGACAGGTACTTGCACCCTGGTCTACCTTATCCCCAACATTAACCTTGTCGCTCTGAACAAAGAACTCCCTGTCCCTGCTGCCCTACAAAACCGCCCAAAAAGAGCAATACAGTTCATCCCCTTATTAGCAGCCCTCGGAGTCACAACTAGTTGGGTTAGAAGCAGGAAGCCTGGAAACCTCATCACATTTCCTATCACTCTCCTGGGACTTCCAATCATCACTAGAAGAAATAGTAGACTCTATCACTCACCTCCAAAACCAATTAGACTGTTCAGTGGCAGTCACCCTGCAAACCACAGAGGCCTAGAACTCTTCACTGTTGAAAAAGGAGGGCCATGCCTCTTTTTTCTTTTTGAGATGGTTTCACTGTTGTTACCCAGGCTGGAGCGCAATGGCGCGATCTCGGCTCACCACAACCTCCGCCTCCTGGGTTCAGACAATTCTCCTGCCTCAGCCTTTTGAGTAGCTGGGATTACAGGCACGCACCACCATGCCCAGCTAATTTTGTATTTTTAGTAGAGATGGGGTTTCACCATGTTGACCAGGATGGTCTAGATCTCTTGACCTCGTGATTCACCCGCCTCAGCCTCCCAAAGTGCTAGGATTACAGGCTTGAGCCACCACGCCCGGCTGTGTTCTTTTTTTTGAGATGGAATTTTGCTTTTGTAACCCAGGTTAGAGTGCAATGGCACAATCTACACTCAATGCAACATATGCCTCCTGGGTTCAGGCAATACTCCTGCCTCAGCCTCCAAAGTCACTGAAAAAACAGGGATGCACCACCACACCAGGCTCATTTTTTGTATCTAGTAGACATGGCTTTCATTATGTTGGTCACACTGGTCTTAAACTCCTGACCTCAGGTGATCCACCTACCTCAGCCTCCCAAATAACTGAAATTATAGGCGTGAGCCACCACACCCAACCTAATTTTGAATTACTTAATCTACCACTGAGATACAGGTACTATTTTTTTTTTTTTTTTTTTGAGATGGAGTTTCACTCTTTTTTTTTTTTTTTGCCAATCAATGAGAGCTTGTAAGGTTGCTGAGGTTGGTTGGCCTTGAACTCTTGGCCTCGCCTTCGCAAGCGCCACGACATCCGGCAGGAGCCACTTTGGGCCCCTGAGATGGAGTTTCACTCTTAATTACCCAGGCTGGAGTGCAATGCGCAATCTCGGCTCACCACAACCTACGCCTCCTGCGTTCAAGCAATTCTCCTACCTCAGCCTCCCAAGCAGCTGGGACTACAGGCTGCACCACCATGCCCAGCTAATTTTGTTGTATTTTTAGTAGAGATGGGGTTTCACCATGACCAGGATGGTCTCCATCTCTTGACCTAGTGATCCACCCGCCTCGGCCTCCCAAAATGCTGGGATTACAGGCATGAGCCACCACTCCCTGCGAGGTACTATGTTTCTTGTTTGCATTTCAAAGACAAAACTCGTAAGTCCTTAAAAAGACATGCTTAGATCACCACTGAACTGAAAAAACGTTTAGTGTCTGAAAACTACCACTTCAGAAGACAGAAAATGCATTTACAAAGGTTCTAAATAAATATCCTGAGAAAAGAGACAAAAGAAATTTTTTTCCTTTAATAAGGAGAAATTATGCCTCTCATTTATTTGCTTGAGACAGAATCTAGCTCTGTCACCCAAGCTGGAGGGCAGTGGGGAAATCAGGTATCACTGCAGCATCGATTCTCTGGTTCAAGCCATCCTCCCACATGATCAATCTGAGTAGCTGGGACAACAGGTGTGCACCACCACATTTGGCCAATTTTTTTTTTTAATTTTTAGCAGAGAGGAGGTCCCCCTGTTGCCCAGGCTAGTCTTGAAACCCTAGGCTCATGGACACCACCTTCCTCAGCCTCTGACAGCACTGGAATTTCAGGCCTGAGCCACTGCATCTGATTGTATCATATATGTAATGTTTCTCCTTGCTTCAATTTTAGCAAAATCTGTATTCCCCTCATACAGGCTCTTTTCAAACTCTTGTCTTATCCTTCTGAGTGCCTCAAATTATAGCCTGTTCAGACATGTTATACCAAGTTTGTTCTGGTCTGTTTTGGTGCAACAAGTGTGAAATTCATGCACAAATTGTTCATAATATGTATTTTTCCATGAACTTCTTGAAGATCCTTGTACTAACAAACTGTACTCAAGGGAATATAAAAAGGAATTGTATATATTCAAGTTCTACTTATTCATGGGATGCAAGGATGGTTCAATGTACTCAAATCCATGTGATATACCATTTGCACAGAATGACAGATAAAAGCCGCATTATCTCAAAAGATCAAGAAAAATAGGCTGGGTACGGTGCCTCACGCCTGTAATCCCAGCACTTTGGAGGCCAAGGTGGGTGGATTACGAGGTCAAGAGATTGAGACCATCCTGGTCAACATGGTGAAACCCCGCATCTACTAAAAATACAATTAACTAGGCACGGTGGCACGTGCCTGTAATCCCAGCTACTCAGGAGGCTGAGGCAGGAGAATTGCCTGAACCCAGAAGGCAGAGGTCGCGGTGAGCTGAGATTGCACCATTGCACTCCAGCCTGGGTAACAAGAGTGAAACTCTGTCTCAAAAGCAAAAAAAAAAAAAAAAAAAAGGAAGAAAAATCATTTAACAAAATTCAACATTCATCCTTCATAAAAATCCTAAGCAAAATAGATAAGAAGTTTACCTCAGGCCGGGTGCGGTGGCTCAAGCCTGTAATCCCAGCACTTTGGGAGGCCGAGGCGGGTGGATCACGAGGTCAAGAGATCGAGACCATCCTGGTCAACATGGTGAAACCCCGTCTCTACTAAAAATACAAAAAAATTAGCTGGGCATGGCGGTGCATGCCTGTAATCCCAGCTACTCAGGAGGCTGAGGCAGGAGAATTGCCTGAACCCAGGAGGCGGAGGTTGCGGTGAGCCGAGATCGCGCCATTGCACTCCAGCCTGGGTAACAACAGTGAAACTCCGTGTCAAAAAAAAAAAAATCTGTGTGTGTGAGTGTGTTTGCAGATGACATGCCTTTCTATGTAGAAAATCACTTGCTGGGCACAATGGCTTACACTTGTAATCCCAGCATTATGGGAGGGTAAAATAGGAGGATCACCTGAAGTTAGGAGTTCAAAACCACATGGTCATCATGGTAAAACCCCATCTCTACTAAAAATACAAAAAAAGTAGCAGGCATGGTGGGGGGTACCTATAATTCCAGTTACTCAGGAGGCTGAGGTAGGAGAAACACTTAACTCAGGAGGTGGAGGTTGCAGTCAGCCAAGCTGACACCACTGCACTCCAGCTCGAGCAGCAAGAGTGACACTGCCTCTCAAAAAAAAAAAAAAAAGAAAATCTCAAAGAATCAACCAAAATATCATTGGTACAATAAACATAGTTAGCGTAATTGTAGAATACAAAGTTAGCACTTAAAATTAGCTGAATTTCCATAAAATAAACAATTTTAAAAGAAATTAAAAACACACTTCTATTTGCTAGAGAACTTAAAGAAATACTTAGAAGTAAATGTAAAAAGGTGAGAAGTTTGTACCATGAAATCTACATTGATCAAAATGATTAAAAATGTATATAGAGATATAAGCCATATTGATGGAGAAATATTATTAAATGACTGTAAAACCCAATATGATCTGAATTCAACACAATACCCACAAAAACCTCTATTAGTTTTCTAAAGAAACAAAAAACAGGCTGGGAAAAGTGGCTTACATCTGTTGCCCAGGCTGGTCTCCAACTAAACTCAAGTGATCTACCTGTCTTTGCCTCCCAAAGTGCTAAGAATACAGATGTGAGCCACCCCACCCAGTCCAATCCTCTTAACATACACGCCTTCATATCAATTAATGCTGGAACTCAATGTTAAGTCAACTGAAACTCAAGTCAATGCTGAATTGACTCTAATGTCAATTAATGTTTGATGGTTTGCTAGACTCATCGCACCTTAGAACATCATCTCAAAAATGAATTTTTTTTTTTTTTTTTTTTTGAGATGGAGTTTCGCTCTTGTTACCCAGGCTGGAGTGCAATGGCTCGATCTCGGCTCACCGCAACCTCCACCTCCTGGGTTCAGGAAATTCTTCTGCCTCAGCCTCCTGAGTAGCTGGGACTGCAGGCACACACCATGATGCCCAGGTAATTTTTTGTTTTAGTAGAGATGGGGTTTCACCATGTTGACCAGGACGGTCTCGATCTCTTGACATCATGATCCACCCACCTCGGCCTCCCTAAGTGCTAGGATTACAGGCGAGAGCCACCACGCCTGGCCAAAAGTGAATTTTCCAACGTTCTCCACGCACTGACCTCTGCCTGAAGACCTTGTCACACTTACGACATTTGTAAGATTTCTGTCCAGTATGGATTTTCTAATATCTAATAAGGTGTGAACATGAAGTGAAGGCTTTGCCACAATAATCACATTTGTGAGGCTTCTCTTCTCTATGAAGTTTTCTGTTTTGCATAAGATGAGAATTGACTGAAGACCTTGCCACAGTTATGACATTTATAAGGGTTATCTCCAGTATGAGTTCGCCAATGAACTGAAAGGTATGAACAATGTCTAAAACATTTGCGAAACTGATTACACTTGCAAGAATCCATTCATTATGGATTCTCCAATGATTTACATTGGAGGATGCACACTGGTTGTAGCGTTACTGAAGACTTGGTGACAATCATTACATGAGTAAAGTTTCCCTATACCATGGATTGCTTCATGGTGTTCAATAAGTGTTGACTGCCCACTAAAGGCATTGCCACACTCATTAAACCTGTAAGGTTTCTCTCTAGTGTGAATTTTAGTATGTTGTGCCAGGTGTGAATCACGCCTGAAAGCTTTGTCACAAATATTACATTAGTAAGGTTTCTCTCTAGTATGAATTCTCCTATGTCTTTTAAGACTTGATTTGAGACTGTAAACTTTGTCACATTCTTCACATTTGTAAGGTTTCTCTCCAGTATGAATTCTCCTATGTCTTTTAAGACTTGATTTGAGACTGTAAACTTTGTCACATTCTTCACATTTGTAAGGTTTCTCTCCAGTGTGAAGCCTATGATGACGTGCAAGGTGTGCTTCTCGATTAAAACCCTTGCCACATTCATTACACATATAAGGTTTCTCTCCAGTATGAAGTCTACGATGAACTAAAAGGGATGATGTCTGACTGAAGGTCTTGCCACACTCATTACACTTGTAAGGTTTCTCTCCTGTATGAAGTGTATGATGACGTGAAAGGTGTGCCTGTCGATTAAAAACCTTGCCACATTCATTACACTTGTAAGGTTTCTCTCCTGTATGAATTCTATGATGAACTAAAAGGGATGATGACCCACTGAAGGTCTTGCCACACTCATTACACTTGTAAGGTTTCTCTCCTGTATGAATTCTATGATGAACTAAAAGGGATGATTTCTGAGTGAAGGTCTTGCCACATTCATTACATTTGTAAGGTTTCTCTCCTGTATGAATTCTACGATGAACTAAAAGGGATGATTTCTGACTGAAGGTCTTGCCACACTCATTACACTTGTAAGGTTTCTCTCCAGTATGAACTCTATGATGACATGCAAGGTGTGTTTGTCGATTAAAAACCTTGCCACATTCATTACACTTGTAAGGTTGCTCTCCTGTATGAATTCTACGATGAACTAAAAGGGATGATTTCTGACTGAAGGTCTTGCTACACTCATTACACTTGTAAGGTTTCTCTCCAGTATGAAGCCTATGATGACATGCAAGCTGTGCTTGTCGATTAAGAACCTTGCCACATTCATTACACTTGTAAGGTTTCTCTCCAGTATGAATTCTTCTATGTATTTGAAGGTTTGATTTGCAACGGAAAACTGCATCACATTCTTCACATTTGTAAGGTTTCTCTCCAGTATGAGTTCGCTGATGAACTGCAAGGTATGAACAACGTCTAAAGAACTTGCCACATTTATCACACTTGTAAGATCTTTCTTTACTATGGATTCTCCAATGCCTTGCAATGGTTGTAGCATTACTGAAGACGTGATGAAAATCATTACACTTGTAAAGTTTCCCTATACCATGGGTTGACTGATGGTAAGTAAGTGTTGACTGATACCTAAAGGCTCTGCCACACTCCTTACACATGTAAGGTTTCTCTCCAGTGTGAATTCTGGTATGTCGTGCCAGGTGTGAATCACACCCGAAAGCCTTGTCACACACCTTACATTTGTATGGTTTCTCTCCGGCATGAATTATTTTATGATTGTAAAGGTCTGATTTGCGACTAAAAACTTTGTCACATTCGTAAAGTTTCTCTCCAGTATGAAGTCTACAATGATATACAAAGGATGATTTCTGACGGAAGGTTTTGCCACACTCCTTACACTTGTAAGGTTTCTCTCCAGTTTGAATTGCCATATGAATTACAAGGGCTGAATTTCCACCAAAGGTCTTGCCACACTCATTACACTTGTAAGGTGTCCCTCCAGTATGAAGTCTACAGTGGCGTGTAAGGGTTGACTTCTGACTGAAGCTCTTGCCACACTCATTACACTTGTGAGGTTTCTCATGAGTGTGACATCTAGGATGGTGTTCAAGGTATTGCTTCTGATTAAAGGCCTTTCCACACACATCACATTCATATTGTTTCTCTTCTAAATAAATTATCTGATGTTTCTTCAAGAGAGAGCTACAGTTAAAGGCTTTTTCCTCATCACATTGGAAAGATACTTCTCTCATGTGTACTTTCGATTTTTGTGTGAGTAACGAAGAATGGAGGAAATTGTTGTCATAGTTATTAGAAATATGGGCTTGGGGCCTACAAGAAATTATTTTGGGAGCTGAAACTGAGAAAACACCAATAGATTTCTCAACCTCATTACCAAATTTCCCTTCCGTCTGAAATATGTGCAGTTCAGGCAAATGCGAATGAAAGCTTAATCCCAGCTGATCTTCACTAGGCTTGTTGCCAGCGTGCCTTTCATCATATTGGTCTGTACCACAAGGAAGCTTTTCAACTTTTCTCATGAGTGCCTCATGGCTATTTCTACACTGAAAATCATAAATATCTTTGTCAATTTCCTGGAAGCAAAAATCTCCGATGTGATGACTTTCATGTCTATCTAACATTCCTGTGGGGAACACTTCTGTATCGCCTTGTGCTGTTGACAAGAGCCCCTTCATCTTGTATTTGGAAGAGTTATCTACAAAATATAAACACAAATAGGTTTCCAATTAAGTACAAATGGTGTATAATACTAAAATGTATAAATATGACACACAGAGAGGAACACAAAAGAAGTGAGACTCTTCAATAAATAAAGGGTGATTACATGGACTTCAAGCCATGTCTACTGAAGCCTATTTCCATTATCACAACAAAACACTGATGGGACAAACATGTGTAAGCCTAAAGGAAGGAGTATTTTTCCACAGTGACCCTAAAGTGTATAACACTTTGCAAAAAATATATTTCTTTTTTTTCTTTTTTTTTTTTTTAAAGTCAGGGTTTCACCATGTTGGTCAGGCTGGTCTTGAACTCCTGACCTCAGGTGATCGGCCCGCCTCGGCCTCCCAAAGTGCTGAGATTATAGACATGAGCAACTCCACCAGGCCAGGTTATGGAAATTTTAAGTTTCATTATTATACTACAACTTCCCCAAATATCTATCCAACACACTTCAGTTCTTCATACTGACCGGAATGCACACTAACGTGATTCTTATATTCACATTATAATCATGCTTAAACCACTTACGTGTTTACTAAAACCTCAAAGACAAACGATTTTAAATCATAACAATGGCTGGGCACAGAGGCTCATGCCTGTAATCCCAGCACTTTGGGAATCTGAGGAAGATGGGTCGCTTGAGATCAGCAGTTCGAGTCCAGCCTCACCAACATGGTATAACCTCATCTCTACTAAAAACACAACAATTAGCTAGGGATGGTGGTGGGTGCCTGTAGTTTCAGCTACTCAGGAAGCTGGGGCATAAGAACCATTGGAGCCTGGCGGGCAGAGGCTGTGGTTAGACATGATTGCACCACTGCACTTAGTCTGAGTGACAGAGCGAGACTCCATCTCAAAGATAAATAAAACTTAAAAAAACGTAAATGAGAAGGGAGTCAAAGCATGTCTACACAAAAAAGCAACGAAACACAAAAAGCAGCATATGAGGAAGAACAAAACAAAACCTACAAGAATTACAGATAACAGGTAACAGAAAGGCAACGGTAAGGTCTTCTCCATCAGTAATACTTCAAATGTAAATACTTAACTCTGCACTCAGAAGAAAAAGACTGGCTGAATCAACAGGAGCCAACTACGTGTTGTCCACAGGAGACTCGTATTAGCCCTAAGGACACACATATGCTACAATTTAAAAAATAAAAACCAACAGTTCACATGAGGGTTGAGGTCTGTCATCTCAGGAATGCAGGAGGCTGAGGAGGATCTCAAGACCAAGTGCAGCAACACAGCAAGACACTGTGTCTACAGAAAAAAAAAAACAAC
This sequence comes from Saguinus oedipus, assembly GCA_031835075.1. Taxonomy (NCBI): domain Eukaryota; kingdom Metazoa; phylum Chordata; class Mammalia; order Primates; family Cebidae; genus Saguinus; species Saguinus oedipus. The sequence continues at coordinate 53,561,813 of CM063187.1, read as the reverse complement.
CTAAAACATTAGCCTGCCATGGTGGCGTGTACCTGTACCAGCTACCCAGGGAGGCTGAGGTGGGACGATCACTTGAGCCCAGAAATTCAAGGTTTCAGTGAGGCATGATGACACCATGACACTCCACCCTGGGTGACAGAGCAAGACACTGTATCTCAAAAATTTTTTAATAGAAAATAACACAAAAGATAAAACATAATATCCCAAGCAACTGTCATCCAGAGAGAGGAGAGCTGGCAATACTAAAATACGTTTTAACTCAAAACTATTTTATTGGAGAGAAGGAAGGACATTATATCATGATAATAGGGTCAATTCACCATTAATATACAGGAACTAGAGATACATACGCATGAATATCAGAGCTCCATACTTAAAGCCAATGTTTACAGAATCAAATAAATCGCTCCACCGTAATACTAGATGATTTCAACATACGACTTTCAATAACGAAAAAAAACAAGAGAGCTGACCAATAAAAATGGAGAGGGAGGCCGGGTGCGTGGCTCACAGTGTAATCCCGGCACTGTGGGAGGCTTAAGCTTGTAGATCACTTCAGGTCAGAAGTCTGAGACTAGCCTGGCCAACAGAGTAAAACTCCGTCTCTACTAAAAATACAAAAATTAGCTGGGTTTGCTGGTGCACATCTATAATCACACTTACTCAGGAGGCTGAGGCAGGAGAATCACTTGAACCCAGTGGGCAGAGGCTGCAGTGAGCTGAGACTGCACCACTGCACGCCAGTCTGAGTGACTGAACGAGACTCCATCACACACACAAAAGAAACTGATTATTAAATCGATAAAATCCAGAATCGTGTGTAATATGCAGAAATGTGTAAGGTGAAAGTAGCAGTGGCTTAAACAAGTAACCGTGAACTTCAAACCAGAGGCATCTTTCCGGTGAGCTGTACTTCCAAGAGGACCTGAGGATGCAACGTACGGCCTTTCTGTTAACTCTTTCCCACTCAGCTGAGTAACCAACTCAGAAAAATCTACCTACTCCTCTGTGACACACACTAGTAGTGTGGGTGAAGCATAACCGGAGAATGGCTGAGGAACCCTGTGACATAAGAAGAAATGCATATACTGGTCTCTTCCCCGGTTCCTGACACAGAGCTCCGAAGACCGTGGGATGTCCTGGGTGATGGGAGGGCCATTTGTCCTCATGAGGAAACCTCTGAGGTCTCCTGGATGGGGCTGATCACCAGCAAGACCAGGCCAGGCTTAGAAGCATGGAACAGTCACTGCCATCCACCATCCTCCAGGAAGGGGAGAGGGGCTGGAGACTGAGTTAATACCAATCGTGACTACGTGGTGAAGCCTCCGTGCAAATCCCTAAACTATGGGGGAAACGAGAGATTCCAAATGCTGAACACACGCAGGAGCCTGGGGCCTGGCACACCCGTGAACCTTCCCATGGTCCTTGTGTGGAGCACAGCTCGCTGCAGAGACGCCTCTGGTTTCTTGTACACTGATATTTGTTTAAGCTACTTCTACGTTCATCCAGTACATTTTTACATATTACACATGATGTTGGATTTTATTGATTTAATAATCATTTTTCTATATATTTTTTGAGACCGAGGTTTCCTCTGTCACCAGGTGTACAGCGTTCGCCCGAGGGCTTGAGACAGTAGCGTGACTCGCCTTAACTCGGTTGCTGGACCTATCTGTACTCTCCCACCTGAGGGCTGTTGAGCTGAGGCAAAGGCCGCGGGCTGAGTCACTGAGGCAAAAACAGAATGCAAAGCAAAGGTGTGCGGTTTGTGAGGACATTGTGCTGTCTTCATGTCCCCGTCAGTCTCTGTGTAAGCAATAAAACTTGCTGCAATTGAGATGCCTAAGAGGAGCAAAGACCCCTGCCCATGTTTTCTCTGGAGCCAAGTCTTTGTTCCACCCCGTGATGGAAAACAGGTTTGACAAGTCATCTTAAAGGCATCTTTGAAAGACATAAACTTCCTTTTGAGTTATTTTCACAGGCCTCTGATAAATATTCTGTTTACCCCTTATTTGCATAAACTTCTTTGTGAGCTACTTTCACAAGCCTCTGCTAACTATTCTGTTTACCCTTCTTTTACATAACCTTTATGAGCTATTTCCAGGAGCCTCTGTTTACCCTTTCTTTGTGAGATAAAGTAACTGTAGACAAGAAAAAAGGTATAAAAACTGTAACCCACAAGAATAAATTTGCTACGTTTTCCACCCCAGATTACGCAGCCCTCCAGACTCCGCTTTTTCTCTCTTTTTTCCGCGCGCTGTCTCCCTCAGGTTGAACAAGACATCTGCGTAGGCGGTCCCGGGGACTCCCGCAGGTCGACAGCCCCCCGGCAGACGTGCTGGACCCCGATAACCAGGCTGGACTGCAGTGGCGTGATGTTGGCTCACCGCAACCTTCACCTCCCAGGTTCAAGTGATTTTCCCACCTCAGCCTCTAGAGTAGCTGGGACTACAGGTGTGTGGCATCATGCTCAGCTAATTTTTGTATTTTTAGTAGAGACAGGGTTTCACGCTGTTGGCCACGCTGGTCTCGAACCCCTGACCTCATGATTCACCTGGCCTCCCATTATGCTGGGATTACAAGCATGAGCCACTGAGTACGGCTCATTTTCCTATTTTCTATGATAGTCTTTGTGTTCTTTGTTTTATATCAGTAATGTGTGGAACTGTTATATCAGAGAACGACTATTCATTTACAATTTAGTGCCTCCCTCTGAATCTTCTCAGCTGGCTGTCCTCTGTGTCCTGTGAAACATTCTTTATCATGAACCTAAGAAGGTGTTTCACTGAGTTTTGTGAGCCACCCTAGCAAAGCAATGAAACCCAAGAAAGGGGTTGAGGGAACCCAACTTACAGCTGGTTGGTCAGAGGAACATGTGACAATCTCCACCTGCAACTGCTCTTTGAGGTCCGGGGCCGCCCTTGCTGGCCTAAGAACTCAACCCTTCACCTGTGAGATCTGACTCTAACTCCAGGTAGACAGCGTCAGAACTGAATTAAACTACAAGAAATTCAGGTTGTGTCCGTTCACGATTTGGATGTGGTTGAGAAGAAATCCACTTCTGCTGGTAATCAGAATTGAGGCATTCAGTGCAAGGTGGCATGTGAGGGTAGGAAAAGCATTTCTGACTTTTTTTTTGTTTGTGTGTGTGGGAGGACAGAGTCTTGCTCTGTCACCCAGGCTGGAGTGCAGGGGTGAAATTTTAGCTCACTGCAACCTCTGGCTCTCAGGTTCAAGAGATTCTCCTGCCTCAGTCTCCCAAGTAGCTGGAATTAAAGGCACACACCATCACACCCAGCTACTTTTTGCATTTTCAGTCGGGATGGAGTTTCACCATGTTGCCAGGCTGGTCTCAAACTCCTGACCTAAAGTGATCCGCCCTCCTCAGCCTCAAAGTGCAGGGATGACAGGTGTGATCCACCGTATGTGGCCATTTTTTTCCCCAAATAGACAAGTAGACTATTTAAACAAGCAGAGAAAGCTCTGGGCATTGTTATGGGCCCCAGATGCAAAAAAGAAACAGCCCATGTTTCCCGTCTCCTGATTAGGTGTTGCGAGTACAGGAAATGGGATGGAACCTGAAGAAGTCAAGGGGCAGGTGTACAGAGGCCTCAGCTCTGAGCTACAGGGACAGAGAATGGAGCATCACATGGAATCAAGTACAGAGGAGACCGCAGGAGGAACAGACCCTTTGACAGCCCTCCCTGTGCCACAGAGGCAAGAAACCAACGAGGCCACCGGAGCCAGATGACAGGGTGTTGCCCACCAGGATAAAGACTCTGCTCGTCTCTGAGCTGCAGCACCGCTAGAACGCCCAAAGATCAAACCACTGCACATCTGAAGAGCAGAGGGGCCGGGCGCAGTGTTTCACACCTACAATCCCAGCACTGTGGGAGGCCGAGGGGGGGGGATCACATGAGGTCAGGAGTTCAAGACCAGCCTGGCCAACACAGTGAAACCTTGTCTCTGCTAAAAATACAAAAATTAGCCAGGTGTGGTGGTGATGCACACCTGTAGTCCCAGCCACCTGAAAGGCTTAGGCAGGAGAATCATGTTGAACCCAGGCGGCAGAGGTTGCAGAGAACTATTGTGCCACTGCTCTCCAGCCGAGGCAACAGAGCAAGACGTCATCTCAAAAATAAATAAATAAATAAATAAATAACAAACAGAAGGACAAGTGGGGACAAAGAAAGGTGCCCATTCAGAGACCTCAGAATTTAAGCTTTCCTTTTCCCACAGATTTCTCCCGCTTACAGTTGCCTCAGTATTTACTTCTTTATGTATTTAGTATATTTATCTATTGTTATTATACTTTAAGTTCTGGGGACACGTGCAGAACGAGCAGGTCTGTCACAAAGGTGTACACGTGCCATGGTGCTTTGCTGCATCCATCACCCCATCATCTACATGAGGTATTTCTCCTAATGCTCTCCCTCCCCTAGTCCCCCACCCCCTGCCATCCCTCCCCTAGTGTGTGATGTTTCCCTCCCTGTGTCCATGAGTTCTCACTGTCCAACACTCAATTATGAATGAGAACATGCAGTGTTTGATTTTCTGTTCTTGTGTCAGTTTGCTGAAAATGATGGTCTCCAGCTTTATCCAGGTCCCTGCAAAGGACATAAACTCATCGTTGTTTTTGGCCACACATCCCCACACACTATCTGAAGGTGTAGCTTCTCCTCTGCCCATCTTAGCTCCCACCTGTGTTTACACCTGAAGTACATTCCCACCCATCTAGACTTTTCTGCTTTTTCCTTGACTCTCCGCAGGCTCTTTCCCTGGCTTCATCATGGAGACAACAGGTCAGAAAGAGGCTCCTGCTTGTAAAAAGAAAGAAACGTGACGTGCTGGAGCTTTTCTAGTGTCCCAGCCCTACGTTTCAGTAGGAAAGAAGACATTCCAGATAGATCGAGGAAAATATTTCACACTGCTCCTCTGACTGCCTCCTTCGGAATGATTAGAGAGCATTGTCATATGTGGAAATCAAGCTTCCTTCTAAGAACTACTGAGTAAAAAGCACAGGAGTGACAAACAGGGAACTGGATATCTTTAAAGTCTGCCAGAAGGTTTTGCTTTTGTTTTGAGACAGGGTCTTGTTCTGTAGCTCGTGCTGGAGTGCAGTGGCGTGATCTCGTCTCACTGCAACCTCTGCCTCCCTGGTTCAAGCGATTCTGCTTCCTCAGCCTTTCTAGTATCTAGAATTACTGGAGGGCACAACCATGCCTGGCTAATTTTTGCATTTTTGGTAGAGACAGGGTTTCTCCATGTTGGCCAGGCTGGTCTTGAACTCCTGACCTGAAGGGATCCATAAGCCTCAGCTTCTCACAGTGCTGGGATCACAGGCCTGAGTCACTGCAGCTGGTCTGCCATCAGGTTTTTCCCTACTTTACTTCTGGAAACCCCCGTGAGGTACCATGAAGAATGCACAACCTCTAAACAAAACACAGGGTTAACATCCAGAAGCTTTTCATTTCAAAATCAATACGGCATCCATTTTAGGCAAGCAAGGATGCGGCTCCCAGGAGGCAACAAGGGAAAATACAAACATCCTCAAGGGCACGTCCCCACTTCCGGGGGAAGTTGGACTCACCCAGAGAGACCAGGTTCCTGTAGTTCTCCAGCATCACGTCCCTGTATAAAGTCTTCTGAGCAGGGTCCAGGCATCTCCACTCCTCCTGAGAGAACTCTATGGCCACATCCCTGAATGTCAATAGACCCTGAAATGAAAACACATTTTAACCACATGGTTATGGGAGGAGTTCTGATCTTTACAGAGAATGACAAGAGGACAGAGTTGAAAGCAGAGATTTTTTTCTTTTCTTTTTTTGAGACGGAGTTTCGCTCTTGTTACCCAGGCTGGAGTGCAATGGTGCGATCTAGGCTCACCGCAACCTCCGCCTCCTGGGTTCAGGCAATTCTCCTGCCTCAGTCTCCTGAGTAACTGGGATTACAGGCACGCGCCACCATGCCCAGCTAATCTTTGTATTTTTAGTAGAGACAGGGTTTCACCATGTTGACCAGGATGGTCTCAATCTCTTGACCTCGTGATCCACCTGCTTCGGCCTCCCAAAGTGCTGGGATTACAGGCTTGAGCCACCATGCGCGGTCGAAAGTACAGATTTAATTGTAGGGAATGTTCTGACAAATGGAGAAAGGGATTTTTCACCACATTATGTCTTCCCAGTTGTGTTTATTATACTTTTTGAAGAGGTCGTGATGCCCTCTCGGTATGGATTTCTTATGTTTGTGGATAATACAAGAAATACAAACAGCAGCTACTAAATGTGCTCAAAAAAAAAAAAAAAAAAGAAGCACACAAACCAAAAAACACAGCATTCTCACTAAAGAAATGTTTGAAAATTTTACTGACACACCAAGTAACATTTTGTATCTACATGAGACAGAATATGAATGATGTTTTCAGAAATGACAACGTCCACAGTGAAAAACCGGAAACTAAAATTCTATTGGGCATGATGGGAATGGCTGTAATCCCAGCACTTTGGAAGGCCATAGTGGGTGGATCACCTGAGCTCAGCCATATAAGACCAGTGTGGTGAACATGGTGAAACCCTGTCCCTACTAAAAATACAAAAATTGGCCTGTCACAGTGGCTCATGTCTGTAATCCAAGCACTTTGGGAGGGCAAAGTGGGCAGATCACAAGGTCAGAGGTTTGAGACCAGCCTGATCAACATGGTGAAACCCTGTGTCTACTAAAAATACAAAAATTAGTCGGGCATGGTGTCACATAACTGTAATCACAGCTACTCAGGAGGCTGAGGCAGGAGAATCCCTTGAACCCAGGAGGTGGAGGTTGCAGTGAGTCAAGATTATGCCATTATACTCCAGCCTCGGTGACAAAGGAAAAACTCAGTCTCAAAAAAAAAAGGTAAACAGCCAGGTGCAGTTGGTCATGCCTGTAATTCCAGGACTTTGGGAGGTCAAAGTCGGCAGATCTTGAGGTCAGGAGTTTGAGACCAGCCTGGCCAAGAGGGTAAAACCCCATCTCTACTAAAAATACAAAAATAAGCCAGGCGGTGTGGTGGGCCCCTACAATTCCAGGTGCTTGAAAACCTGAGGCAGAGACTTGCTTGAACCTGGGAGGTGGAGGATGCAGTCAGCGAAGATTGTGCCACAGCACTTTAGCCTGGGTGACAACAAGACTCCCGTCCCCCCCCCAAAAAAAAGCTAAATAAAAATAACTATTACGTAAGGTGATGAAATGATCTGTACAACAAGCCCCAATGACACGAGTCTACCTATGTGACAAACCTTCACACAGAGCCTAAAGTTAAAACATAAATCTAAAAGGTAATTTTTTTAAGCACTGTAGAATTTTTTCTAAAAGTCTCATAAAGATGCAGAAATACACGATTATAAGACTTGCCCTGACACCTGACACAGAACTGACAGTAGTGGGTCCCCGGTGAGGCTGGAAGGAGGGTGGAGGACGTGACAGGGGAAGGAGGAGCTTTATGGTCAAGGGGCTAAGCTGCAGCTCTGCTTGGAGCTTTACCACAAAACAAATACGTATATCACGTGGTGTTTAAATACAAAAACGTTTATTAAATAATAATCGGTGGGGCTGGGCACAGTGACCACACCTGTAATCCCAGCACTCTGGGAGGCTAAGTCAAGTGGATCATCTGAGGTCAGGAGTTTGAGTCCAGCGTGACCAACGTGGGGAAAGCCCATCTCTACTAAAAAACACAGAAGAATTAGCTGGGTGTGGTGGCAGGGGCCTATAATGGCAGCTATTTGGGAGGCTGAAGCGGGACAATCACATGAACCAGGGAGGCAGAGGTTGCAGTGAGCCGAGATCACACCACTGCACTCCGGCCTGAATGACAGAGCAACACTTTCTCTGAAAGAATAATAATGATAGGTAGAATGAGAAAATGGCTCCATGCTTTAGGATAGAAATGAAGTCCTGCTCCCATATTTAAGAACATTAGAACCATTTTTACTGAAAATGCCTGTTTCAAAGCCTTTCCACAGCAACACCACAGTCTCCATGCGCTTAATGCACTAAGAATGGTTTAATGAGGCCAGGCGCAGTGGCTCAGGCCTGTAATCCCAGCACTTTGGGAGACCGAGGCGGGTGGATCACGAGGTCAAAAGATCGAGACCATCCTGGTCAACATGGTGAAACACCGTCTCTACTAAAAATACAAAAAATTAGCTGGGCATGGTGGCGCATGCCTGTAATCCCAGCTACTCAGGAGGCTGAGGCAGGAGAATTGCCTGATCCCAGGAGGTGTAGGTTGCGGTGAGCCGAGATCGCGCCATTGCACTCCAGCCTGGGTAACAAGAGCAAAACTCTGTCTAAAAAAAAAAAACAAAAAAAAAAAACAGAAACTCACTCAATTACCTAAATATGTAGCATAAAATCAGGCAGAAAAGACTTCCCCTCATTGGTCTCCCTTTCTGGAATTTCCCACGTACTTTGTGCACATTAATATGTAATGTCCACGGGCAGCTGCTCTCCTCCTGGTCTACAGAGAGCTGACTGTGCATCAGATGTGGCCCCTGAACGATCCCTGCTGCCCAGCAGCCCTGACACCACGGGGCCCGCACCCCGTCTCCATCCACGTCTGGAGTGAGCCCTTCCCAGGACCATGCCCAGTGCAGCCTCTTCCCACGCTCCTGTCACTGGGTCACCAGAGATGGAATCCAGGTGACATGACAGGGACTGAGGGAAGGCATGGCTGAGTGCCAGCAAACCTGTCAGGCAGGACGCGTCAGACTCAGAATATTCCCAACTCCAAGGCCCACCTGAAAGGAAGGAGACAGAACAATCCGAGATCATCTCACCTGAGGAAGAGCCATCCCTGACTCCTTTGCTTTCCTCTTCCTCTTCCGGGGTTCTTCCTCACGTATCAAGGGTCTTTAGAAGTCAATCCTGAATGTTAAAAATACGTGGTTTACTGCTCAGAATCAACACACCCCCTCCCTGGAACGCAACGACACATATAAAGGAGACCCTGAGGAAATACGGTTCCCTCTGCTGCCCACTGCACCAGGGATGATAAACTCCTAGAAGAAAACTAAGATTTTTTGACCCCTTTCTTCAGAACCAGCTTCCCTCCTGGAGAAGCCCACACACACACTGCATCAGTGGGGAGCTGGGATGGAATGAGCTCCCCTTCAGGGCACAGACCCATCCCTCACCAAAGCCCAGCCAGAGGCTGGGTGTGTTGGCTCAGAACTTTAATCCCAGCACTCTGGAAGGCCAAGAGAGGTGGATCGCTTGAGCAAGGAGTTGGAGACCAGCCTGGGCAACATGGTGAAACGCCATCTCTATGAAAAATACAAACACTTAGCCAGGCATGCTGCTACACATCTCTGTCTGTGCTCCCAGCTTATTATGAGGCTGAGGTGGGAGGATCACTTGAGCCCAGGGGGTAAAGGTTGCAATGAGCTAAGATTGCACCACTACAGTCCAGCCTGGGTGACAAGAGTGAGACTCTATGTTTTAAAAAAAAAGTCCAGGCGTGGTGGCTCAGCCTGTAATACCAGAACTTTGGGAAGCCAGGTCAGGCAGATCACAAGGTCAGGAGTAGGAGAACACCTGGCCAAGAGATCAGGCTGGCCAATATGCTAAAACCCCATCTCTACTAAAAATACAAAACTTAGCCGAGCGTGGTGGTGGGTTTCTCTAATCCCACCTACTCTGGAGCCTGAGGCAGGAGAATTCCATAAACCCAGGAGCAGGAAGTTGCAGTGAGCCAAGATCCCACAACTGCACTCCAGCAAGAAACAAAAAAACAAACAAAAAAAACCTTGCTGCTCAATGATGGACACAGAGCCAACCTTAAACATTATTAAAAGTCAGCAAGCTTTCCAACTTGGACCCGGCAGAATGGCTCCCGCAAAGAGGTGTGGGGAAAAGAAAAAGCCGTTCTGCCACCAATGAGGTGGTGACCCGAGACTGCACCATCAGCATTCACAAGCGCATCCACGGGGTGGGCTTCAAGCGTGCCCCTCGGGCGCTCAACAACATTCATAAATTTCCCATGAAGGAGATGGGAGGTCCAGGTGTGTGCATTGATACCAGGCTCAACAAACCTGTCCCGGTCAAAGGAATAAGGAATGTCCCACACCATGCGCACGTGCGGTTGTCCAGACAATGTAATGAGGATGAAGAGTCACCACATGAGCTCTATACTGTGGTTACCTGTGTACCTGTTACCGCTTTCAGAAACCTACAGGCCAGCACTGCGGATGACAACCAATCACTCATCGTCGTAAACATAAAGTTAAGGCTGGTCGTGGTGGCTCATGCCTGTAATCCCAGCACTTTGGGAGGCCAAGGAAGGCAGATCACCTGAGGTCGGGAGTTCCAGACCAGGCTGACCAACATAGAGAAACCCCATGTCTACTAAAAAGACAAAATTAGCTGGGCATGGTGGTGCATGCCTGTGATTCCAGCTATTTGGGAGGCTGAGGCAGAATAATCACTTGAATCCCAGAGGTGGAAGTTGTGGTGAGCCGAGATTGCACCATTGCACTCCAGGCTGGGCAACAAGAGTGCAACTTTGTCTCAAAAAAAACAATAATAGGGCCAGGCGCGGTGGCTCACGCCTGTAATCCCAGCACTTTGGGAGGCCGAGGTGGGTAGATCATGAGGTCAAGAGATCGAGACCATCCTGGTCAACATGGTGAAACCCTGTCTCTACTAAAAATACAAAAAATTAGCTGGGCATGGTGGCGCGTGCCTGTAATCCCAGCTACTCAGGAGGCTGAGGCAGGAGAATTGCTTGAACCCAGGAGGCAGAGGTTGCAGTGAGCCGAGATTGCACCATTGCACTCCAGCCTGGGTAACAAGAGCGAAACTCCGTCTCAAAAAAATAAATTAATAATAATAATAATAAAACAAACAGAAAAGAAAGAAACAACACAGGCCTACCCTGAGTGTGTGAAGGAGAATCTCTGGAGTATAATAGATGTAGGTGTAAATTCCCCAGCACTCTAATGTGAAGCTACGGTTGAGATCACTCGGAGGAGGAGGAGGCGAGTCCAGCGCAGCCCCTCCGTCTAGCTCTGCTCTCCCCCAGGGCCTCGGATCATCAGTACCGAGGCAGTGGAAGGTGAAGAACACAAAAAGCATGCAGAACAGCCAATATGGACCAGAGGTGGGGGTGAGGGTGTGGCTGCAGTGCTCACTGGGAGGTGGGTCACAGAAGTCCCCACTGAGAGGTGACATCAGAACAGACACCGGGGAAGGAGGTGTGCCTGCCCCTGCAGCTGAGGGGCCAGCGAGTTCCAGCAGAGACACAGCCCATGTGAAGGCCTTGAGGCAGGAGCAACCCTGGCCCCAGGAACAGGAAAGAGGCCTGTGTGGCTGGAGCAGAGGGAGTGAGGACACAGGCAGGAGATGAGGTCAGAGAGGTCCTGGGAACCCAGATCAGGCAGGGACCAAGTCTTCAAACATTTTTCTCCCACAACAACGAAGAATCTTCCAACATATCTCCAGAATGAACCAGAGGGCCTTGAGGGAAAACATGAACTTAAAAGCTCACAGCTCAAGATTTTAATGAATGACCTAAGAAAAGAAAATTGAAAAACAGACTAACTGGTTAAAGTACGTTTTGATGTTCAGGTTAAAGGTCACTGAAATGATCAAACTCAAGTCTTAGGTACCAAAGGTTTCCAATGAATAATAAAGACCAGAAGGCATGCAGACCTCGATCTAAACCAGACACAACTAACTTCAAACAGAAATTATATTTTTTTGCAGATGGAGTCTGGCTCTGTAGCCTAGGCTGGAGTGTAGTGGCTCGATCTCGGCTCACCGCAACCTCCGCCTCCTGAATCCCGGTTCATGCAATTCTCCCGCCTCAGCCTCCTGAGTAACTGGGATTACAGGCACACCCCACCATGCTGAGCTAATTTTGTATTTTTAGTAGAGACATGGTTTCACCGTGTTGGCAAGGCTGGTCTCAAACTCCTGACCTCGTGATCCACACGCCTTGGCCTCCCAAAGTGTTGGGATTACAGGCATAAGCCACAGCACGGGTAAGAAACTATTTTGAAATTGTTTTTATGTTTTTTTTTGAGATGGGGTTTCACCATGTTGGTCAGACTGGTCTCAAAACTCCTGACGTCAGGTAACCACCCCCATCGGCCTCCCAAAGTGCTGGGATTACAGGTGTGAGCCACCGCATCTGGCCTAAATTGTTTTTTAAAATATCTAGGCCGGGCGCGGTGGCTCAAGCCTGTAATCCCAGCACTTTGGGAGGCCGAGGCGGGTGGATCACAAGGTCAAGAGATCGAGACCATCCTGGTCAACATGGTGAAACCCCGTCTCTACTAAAAATACAAAAAATTAGCTGGGCATAGTGGCGCGTACCTGTAATCCCAGCTACTCAGGAGGCTGAGGCAGGAGAATTGCCTGAACCCAGGAGGCGGAGGTTGCGGTGAGCCGAGATCGCGCCATTGCACTCCAGCCTGGGTAACGAGCAAAACTCCATCTCAAAAAAAAAAATAAATAAAATAAAATAAAATAAAAATATATATATATATATATATATATATGGATGGGCACAGTGGCTCATGCCTGTAATCGCAGTACTTTGGGAGGCCGAGGTGGGCAGATCACGAGTTTGAGACCAGTCTTGCCCACATGGTGAAACCTAAAAATATAAAAAATTAGCCAGGCATTGTGGTTTGTGCCTATAATCCCAGCTACTCAGGCGAATGAGACAGAACAGCTTGAACCTGGGAGGTGGAGGTTGCAGTAAGGGGAGGTTGTCCCACTGCACTCCAGCCTGGGTGACCAAGCAAGACTCCGTTTCAGAAAATAAACTAACTATCTAGTTAACCAACTAATTCTGGGGTCAACAGGAAAATAACTGGAACATAGACATGTACAGAAATAAATGATATGATTTGGTTACAGGATGCCACAAAGGTGTCTTTCAGAAGTGATTATGTAGTAAAAAAGAAATTTTTAGGGCCGGGCGCGGTGGCTCACGCCTGTAATCCCAGCACTTTGGGAGGCCGAGGCGGGTGGATCACGAGGTCAACAGATCGAGACCATCCTGGTCAACATGGTGAAACCCCGTCTCTACTAAAAATACAAAAAATTAGCTGGGCATGGTGGTACATGCCTGTAATCCCAGCTACTCAGGAGGCTGAGGCAGGAGAATTGCCTGAACCCAGGAGGCGGAGGTTGTGGTGAGCTGAGATCGCGCCATTGCATTCCAGCCTGGGTAACAAGAGCAAAACTCCATCTCAAAAAAAAAAAATTTTTTAACTAAAATTTATCTCAAATTCAAACTGCAAAAAATAATAGTAAAGTAAAAGAAATGAAGAGGTAACAGAAAGAAAAAAAATATTTATTGCACAATGAGAACAAAAGCACTTCTGATGTATCTTTTTTTTTTTCTTTTTTGAGATAAAGTCTCGCTCTGTTGCCCAGGCTGTAGTACATTGGCACAATCTCAGCTCAGTGCAGCCTTGGCCTCCCAGGTTCCAGCGATTCTTCTGCCTCAGCCTCCCAGGTAGCTGGGATTAAAGTCGCATGCTACCACCCACAGACAAGTTTTGTATATTTAGAAGAGACAGCGTTTCACCATGTTGGCCACACTGGTTTCGAACTCCTGACCTTAGGTGATCTGGCCACCTCAGCCTCACAAAATGCTAGGGCTACAGGCTTGAGCCACTGCAACCAGACTCTTTTTTGTTTGGGTGGTTGGTTTTTTTATTGTTTCTTTTTATGAGAGTAAAATTGGCTGTGCCGCACAGGCTGCAGTGCAGTGGCGTGATATCGGCTCATGGCAACCTCTACCTTTCAAATTCAAGTGATTCTTGTGCCTCCTGAGTACCCAGGACTACAAGTGCATGCCACCACGCCCTGTAGCCATGACAATATCATCACCTCTGATGTCCCTTTTAAAAAGTACTATGAGCCAGGTGTAGTGGCTCATGGCTGTTATCCCAGCACTTTGGGAGGCCAAGGTGGGCAGATCACCTGAGGTCAGCAGTTTGAGACCAGCCTGACCAACATGGAGAAACCCCATCTCTATACTAAATATAGAAAATGAGCCTGGTGCAGTGGCCTATGCCTGTAATCCCAGCTACTTGGAAGGCTGAGGCAAGAGAATCGCTTGAACCCAGGAAGTGGAGGTTGCAGTGAGTGGAGAATGTGCCACTGCAGTCCACCCTGGGCAACAGGAGCAAATCTCCATCTCAAAAAAAAAAAAAAACGATCTAGGCCAGGTGCGGTGGCTCATCCCTGTGATCCCAACTGCAATCCGAACCACAATCCGAGTACTTTGAGAGGCCAAGACAGGAGGATCCTTTGAGCTCAAAATATTGAGACCAGCCTGGGAAACAGTGATACCACTTTTCAAAGAAAAAAAAAACCCACAAAAACTAGTCAGGCTTGGTGGCTCATGCCTGTGGTTTCACCTACTCAGGAGGCTGAGTTAGGAGGATCACTTGAGCCTACCAGGTTGAGGCTGCAGTTAGAAGAGACCGCCCCACTGCACTCCAGCCTGAGCCACAGAACCACACCCTGCCTCAAAATATTAATTAATTAAATTATAAGTATTATATAATCACAGAAAGTGATTTTTGTTTTCTTTTGTTTTGTTTTTTTGAGACAAAGTTTCACTCTTGTTGCCCAGCCTGGACTGCAATGGTGTGACTTCAGCTCACCAAAACCTCCACTTCCCAGGTTCAACCGATTCTCCTGCCTCAGCCTCCCAGGTAGCTGGAATTGTAGGCATGTGCTACTATGCCCGGGAAATTTTGTATTTTTAGTAGAAATGGGTTTTCTCCATGTTCGTCAGGCTGGTTTTGAATTCTGGACCTCAGGTGATCCACCCGCCTCGGCCTCCCAAAGTGCTGGGATTACAAGCATGAGACAGGTGTCTACCCCAAAAAGTGATTTATTTTTCACACTTCACTGCCCCACTTCCTACCTCACCCTGGGAAAAGGGAAGAGAATGACTCAGCAGAGTAAGTCACTGTCCTCTGGCTAAATACAGATTCCAACTGGAAGCTAAATGACCTGTGACGCCAAGATTTATAGAATGTACATGTCTTAGAGATGAGAATTTTTAAATTCTCAATCTCATCTGTATAACTTTTAAAGTTCTAAGTTCTTATTAGATAGTATAACTTATGAATTCAACATGTCAACTAATTATATCCAATGAATTCATCCACTCACCTGAACCCCAAATCCTCCACCCCCACCCCTTTTCTTATGAGACAGGGTCTAGCTCTGTTGACCAGGCTGGAGTGCAGTGGCATGATCTCGGCTCACTGCAGCCTGGACCTCCTGGGCTCAAGTGATTCTCCTGCCTCAGGCTCCAGAGTAGCTGGGAATACAGGTGTGCACCACCATGCCCAGTTAATGTATGTGTATGTGTCAGAGATGAGGGTCTCACTATGTTGCCCAGGCTGGTCTTGAACTCCTGCACTCAAGTAATCCCCTTGCCTCAGTCTCCTAAAGTGCAGGGATTGCAGGCAGGAGCCACTACACCCAGCTCCTTTCTTCATTACTCTGCTTCCCTCCCTAATTCTGTACATCTCTTTATTCTCCCCTTTTCTCTCTAGCTTTTTTTTTTTTTCCTGCAACCTCTGCCTCCCAGGTTCAAGCAATTTTCCTGCCTCAGCCTCTGTAGCAGCTGGGATTACAGGCATGAGCCACCACAACCAGCTAATTTTGTATTTTTAGTAGAGACAGGTTTCTCCACATTGGTCAGGCTGGCCTTAAACTCTCAACCTCAGGTGATCCGCCCACCTTGGCCTCCCAAAGTGCCGGGATTACAGGTGTGATCCACCACGCCCGGCCTCTAGCTCTTGTTTTCTTTTTCCCTGGGATTCTGCTCCTCACTTTGTACCCCTCTCCTCCCCTGCTGTTTATCACCTTCTCCCCTCTATTCCTTCTCTTCTGCCTCTTCTGCTCCATCCTCCCAACTTACTTAACCTCTTGTTGCTCCTTCTCTCCAATCTTTTAATCGTCCTTAATCTATATATATTTCTGCCTCTTATCTCATTTCTGTGCCTCCTCTGCTCTCCCTGTTAAATTCTCCCTTCCCCGTTATACCCCCGTCCCCACTCTCTGGCACCCCACATCCCCAGGTGTCCTCCCTGCTGTGGCTCCCTCTGTTCTCCTTGCCACCAGCACCACTCTGCTCTATCTGCCCTGGCTCCAAGTCCCTCCTCCTCTCCCTCACTCTCATGAGCCTCCCTGCCTTGCTGTCCTTCATCTCTCTGTACATCACGCTTTTCTCTACATTTCTCCAGTTGCTTTTCCCCTCCTGCTCTTTTTTTTTTTTTTTTTTCACTTCTGCTGTCTGTTGGCAAATCCTTCACCCATCCTCTACTTTGCCATCTGTTATGCGTCTTCCTCATTCTTGTTTTCTCTATCTCAGGTTTTCCACTGCTGTCTGTCTCCTGATGTCTTTGGCCCACACAATCAAGGAGGGTTTGGAGTAAGACGCCTGCCTCTGGAGAAGTGCCTTTTTACAGAGGCTGGAGCTGGGCAGGCAAGAACATCCCGTGTCACACGACAGGCCCCAGGCATCTCCCCAAAGCGGGATCAGGGGTAAGAGGTGACTGCGGAGGGGAGACCTGGGGAGCAGTAGGGCCCCTCTGTCAGGCCTCCATGTGCAAGCCCGGACCCAGAAGGTCTGAAATCCTGCCTGCCTTGGCTGATCACCCCCAATTCCCCGCCTGGGTTCGCCATTATCCCTGATAGCCCAGCGGAGCTTCCCCCTTTAAGATGGCTCACCCAACCCTGCCATCTTAACTGTTACTATGATAATGTGACTACTCCTCACCCCGCCCTGCCATCTTAACTACTCTTCCGCCTTACTCCACCGCCATTGTAACTGAACTTACGGTATAGTATATTCCTTGCCCCTTCCCCCACCACTGTAACTGATCTTACTACGTAAGACCCCTGTCCCCTCCCTAAAAGATTTGCCTCAACCTGTAAAACCAACTCCTATCCCATTGCTCTTCATTGAGGCCCTTTTCGGCTTTAGCCCAACTGCCCCCAGGTGAATAAACAGCCATGTTTCTCACACAAAGCCTGTTCTGGGGGTCTCTTCATTCAAAGCGCGCCTTTTAACACCCTCACGAGGAGGGAGGTGTGGGGTCGGCGCCTTGGGAAAGGGTGGGGTCTGCAGGATCCCAGGACCAGGCAGAGCACGCGGCCTCCCCGGGACTGGGGCCGAGGCGCTGCGCTCAGGGGGCCGAGGAAGGCGAGGGTGGGAGGCGCCCAGGACGGGAATCCAGTCCTCAGGTGAGGACTTCAAAAAGCGTGGGGCGAGAGGAGTCGGAAAAAGGTTTTGAGCAGAACTACGCCATAGGAAATGTATACAGTGCAGTATAACAGAAAAAACTGGGGACGGGACCAGCCTGAGAGCGACTTTAAACCCAAAAGGAAGCGACCCCAGGACTCTCATGGAAACGCCTCAATTTCCTCTGGGTGAAGAAAGATGGGCGAGAATTTCCAGGTCTGTGGGGACCCGACGACCCACGTATAGAAGGACCTGGGAAACGGAGACTTAATTCAAGACAGAGTGAAACTCACGAGCAAACGGTGGGACGTTCCCTCCACGGGATGCGCTTCCAAGTTTGCACGAATCTGAGTGCGCAGGACAGAAGCCAGGCCTGGGCGGCCCGAGAGGGGCCGGCGAGGACTGTATGAGGTAGGGGCGGGGCCTGGGCGGCCCGCGGGGGGCGGGCGGGGCCTGTGTGAGGTAGGGGCGGGGCATGGGCGGCCCCGAAGGGATGTGGGCGGTGCCTGGGCGGCCCGAGGGGGCTAGGCGGGGCCTGTGCGAGGTAGGGGCGGGGCCTGGGGACCCCGGCGGGAGGTGGGCGTGGCCTGGGCGAGGTAGGGGCGGGCCGCGTGGAGGAGAGAACCTGCCCTTCAAAACTGGGAGAGGGCGGGGCCGGCCGACACCTGTGAGTTTCGCAGCCTCGCTCTCAGCGCCTCCGTTTTTCAAGTTTGGGAGGCCAGATTTTGCCAGGAAGTCCGAGGGATAATTCAAAAGCCCTGGTATTGTCTGCAACGGGGATGCAAACTAGAATGTGAAATGCAAAGCTCTGCCTAAGCGGAAGGTACAAGTTCATGCTGACAGCCCACAGAACAGAATAGAAATCCTCACCCTTTCTATTCCCCAATCACTCAAGAGGGAAGAGTCCACCCTGTGCTCAGCTTCAGAGACTTCCCTAACGCCACCGCCTGGATGCAGGAGGAATGCTCAGGCCCGGGAGGAGTGAGGTCACCACATGCTGCTTGAACACAGCGGGGATACGGGCGCAAGGGCGGGAGGTCTCAGCTACTCAGGAGAAACGCTCAGCCTGGGTGTCCAGACAAGCCTGGGCGACACAGTAACATCCCCTTCCGCCTCACTCTATTTCTCTTCTCTCTCTCATTATGTTTTGACTTTTAAAAATAAAATGTTTAATGGTGTGATACAAGGATTCAACGTTATTCTTTTCCGTGTGAATATCCAGTTGTCTCAGCAAATTTGTGGAAGAGATCTTTTACTTCTTTTTTTCTTTCTTACCAGTGTAAACAAATCTTCTTTTTTTAAATTTACTTTTTTCTTTTCTATTTTTCTGAGATGGAGTCTCACTCTATTGCCCAGGCTGGAGTGAAATGGCACGATCTTGGCTCACTGCAACCTCTGCCTCCCTGCTTGAAGCAATTTTCCTACCTCAGCTTTTGGAGTAGCTGGCTTTACAGGCGCGTGCCACCATGCCTGGCTAATTTTTGCATTTTTGGTAAAGACGAGGTTTCACCATGTTGGCCCAGCTGGTCTAGAATTCCTGACTTCAAGTGATCTGCCTGCCTCAGACTCCTAAAGTGCTGAGATTACAGGCGTGAGCCACCATGCCTGATCCAAGAAATACTCTTTACTTCACTTTTTGAATGTTGAGACAATATAATTGAAAACAAAAATATCTTCCCCAAAATGAGAAATCATCTCCACAACAATAGAGATAATAAAAAAAACATTGTATTAATAGATAAGCCTTAGACCATAATGTGATGGGTAATAGAGGCAAACAGCTAAGAGACTGAAAAGAGGGAAAGAAACTTCACTGTTCTACACAACCCATTAAGTACACGTTATGCAGATAAACACTAATTAGTCCTCAGGTAAGAGGACTTAACAACACCCTTGGTCACACATGTTCATCATGGCTCTACTTGGTAGTGGAGGTGACCGTCTTTGTCAGCTCATTAGCTTCATCCAGAGGGAAAGGGAAAAATCCAAACCAATTTTTTTTTTTTTTTTTTTTTTAGAAATGTGAGTTTCACAACATGGCAATAGGTGCCCTCTCTGGTAAGACTTCTACATTCTGACAGAAACTGATGTTAGAAGTAAATAATAAAGTTTAGAACCTATAATTAAGTATAGAGTTTATGTGAACATGAAGCTTGAAGATAGCCACCTGGAAACATCAACTCCAAAGGAATGAGATCAGTGTTTGAAAATAGAGATGTTAAGGTTAGTTAGAAGAAAAAGTACGAAGTCTCAAAGAAAACAATCACTCCAAGAAGTTCTCAGCAAGGCAATTTTACCTCTGTAAAAATGTGCTGCCTGTAAACCTAATTGCCATGAGAGCACACTGAACAAGGAGAGCTTTTTATCCTAATGCATTGCGCTTCTATCACTGTCTCTATTGGCTGGAGATGGACCTCACAATTTAAAGTAAACCAGCCTGGTTAAAAGCTTAAAACTTTCTTTTTTTTTTTTGAGACAGAGTTTCGCTCGTTACCCAGGCTGGAGTGCACTGGTGCGATCTTGGCTCACCGCAACCTCCGCCTCCTGGGTTCAGGCAATTCTTCTGCCTCAGCCTCCTGGGTAGCTGGGATTACAGGCATGCGCCACCATGCCCAGCTAATTTTTGTATTTTTAGTAGTGACGGGGTTTCACCATGTTGACCAGGATGGCCTTGATCTCTTGACCTCGTGATCCACCCGCCTCAGCCTCCCAAAGTGCTGGGATTACAGGCTTGAGCCACCACGCCTGGCCGAGGTTTGATTTTTGATTAAAAACCTTGCCACACTCATTACACTTATTTAATTTTTTGTTTATTTTATTTATTTTTTACCTGACTATTGCAGTATACACTTCTAAGGTTTCTCTCCAGTACGAAGTCTACAATGGAATACAAGTGATGACATCTGACTGAAGGTTTTGCCACACTCATTACACTTGTAAGGTTTCTCTCCAGTGTGGATTCTAGTATGCTGTGCCAGGTGTGAACCACGTCTGAAAGCCTTGTCACACACCTTACATTTGTATGGTGACTCTCCAGTATGAATTCTTTCATGTCTTCCAAGGTCTGATTTCCATCTGAAAACTTTGTCACATTCTTCATATCTGTAAGGTTTCTCTCCAGTATGAAGTCTATGATGACTTGAAAGGTTTGATTGCTGATTAAAAAACTTGCCACATTCATTACACTTGTAAGGTTTCTCCCTAGTGTGGGTTCTAGTATGTTGTGACAGGTGTGAATGACGCCTGAAAGCCTTGTCACAGACCTCACATTTGTATGCTTTTTCTCCATGAATTTTCCTATGTCTTTTAAGGTCTGATTTCCGAGTAAAAGCTTTCTTACATTCTCCACATTTGTAAGGTTTCTCTCCAGTATGAAGTCTATGATGACTTGCAAGGTTTGATGGTTGATTAAAAACCTTGCCACACTCATTACACTTGTAAGGTTTCTGTCCTGTATGAATTGCCTTAGGAATCACAAGGGCTGAATTTCGACCAAAGGTCTTGCTGCACTCATTACACTTTGAAGGTTTCTCTCCAGTATGAAGTCTACAATGGCGTGCAAGGATTGACTGCCGACTGAAGTTCACGCCACACTCATGACACTGGTAAGGTTTCTCACCAGTGTGACACCTACTATGGCGTGTGAGGTATTGCTTCCGATTAAAGGCCTTGCCACCTACATCACATTCATATTGTTTCTCTCCTAAATGGATTGTCTGATGTTTCCTTAAGAGTGAGCTGCAATTAAGGGCTTTGCCACTCTCATGACATGGGAAAGATTTTTCTCTCATATGTACTTCCTGTTGTTGTGTGAGTAGTGAAGAATGGAGGAAATTATTTTCATACTTATTAGAAATAAGGGTTTGGGGCCCACAATACATTCTTTGGGCTGTTGAAACTGAGGAAGCGTCGTTGGGAGACTTCTCCACTTGATTATCAACTATCCCTTCAGTCTGGAATATGCGCAGTTCAGGGAGATGGGAATGAAAGATTACTCCAAGCTCATCTTTAATAGGCTTATTTCCAGCCTGCCTTTGACCGTATTGCTCTGTACTACTAGTCAACTTTTTGATTTTTGTCATGGGAGTTTCATGGCTATTTCTTTCCTCTTCTTCCCACTGAAACTCAAAGTCATCAGTATGTTTCTCAATTTCCTGGAAGCAAAAGTCTCCAGGGTGATGACTCTCATGCGTTTCCAACGTCCCTGTGTGGGACATTTCTGTATTGCCCTGTGCTGTTAATGAGAACTTCTTCATCATGCATTTGAAAGAGATATCTACAAAATATAAACACCAATACATTTGAAATTGAGGACAAACAGTAAATAATACTGAAACGTGTAAATATTCCACAGAAAACGATACTTATATTAAGCTTCCCAAACATGATCTTCAAGGTTTAGGAACACAGAAGGAGTGAGATCTTTAATAAAGGTTGATTACATGTACTTCAAGTCATTTCTACAGAAGCCTATTCCAATATCATGACCACACAGTGACAGGGCACAAACATCTGTAAGCCCCAAGTAAGATATTTTTCCACTGAGACCCTAAAGTGTGTAACAATTGGCAAAAAATGTATCACTGTCCCATCGATAAACTGAAAAATTTATAGTCTTCATATTTATACCGTATTTACTGTATGTATACAAATAAATTGTAAAGAACCACACAGTACACTATATTGATGAATAATCCACAACAAGCTCATCTAAGGATGACCAAAATCAATGGAAATTTTTTTTTTTTTTTTTGAGACGGAATTTCACTCTTGTGACCCAGGCTGGAGGGCAATGGCACAATCTCGGCTCGGCACAATCTCGGCTCACCGCAACCTCCGCCTCCTGGGTTCAGGCAATTCTCCTGCCTCAGCCTCCCGAGTAGCTGGGATTACAGGCACGTGCCACCATGCCCAGCTAATTTTTGTATTTTTAGTAGAGACGGGGTTTCACCATGTTGATCAGGATGGTCTCGATCTCTTGACCTCGTGATCCACCCGCTTCGGCCTCCCAAAGTGCTGGGATTACAGGCTTGATCCACCGCGCCCGGCCGGAAATTTTGTATTGTCAAACAATCATAGCACTGAGAAGATATAAAATGATTACAAAAATTTGTCAGGCCTGGTGGCCCACACCTGTAGTCCCAGCCACTCGAGAGGCTGAAGCACAAGGATCACTTGAACGTGGAAGGCAGAGGTTTCAGTGAATCGAGATTGCACCACTGCACTTAATCCTGGGTGAAAAAGTGAGACTCCATCTCTATTTTTTTTGAGACAGAGTTTCAGTCTCTCGCCCAGGCTGGAGTGCAATGGCATGATCTCGGCTCACTGCAACCTCCATCTCCCAGTGTCAAGAGATTCTCCTGCCTCATCCTCCCAAATAGCTGGAATTACAAACGCCCGCCACACCTGGGTAATTTTTGTATTTTGTTGTTGTTGTTGTTGTTTTTAATTTTTGTATTTTTAG
Source organism: Saguinus oedipus (assembly GCA_031835075.1). Taxonomy (NCBI): domain Eukaryota; kingdom Metazoa; phylum Chordata; class Mammalia; order Primates; family Cebidae; genus Saguinus; species Saguinus oedipus. The sequence goes on along the minus strand of CM063187.1, from coordinate 53,539,083 downwards.
TAGAGACAAGGTTTCACCATCTTGGCCAGGCTGGTCTCGAAATCCTGACCTCATGATCCCCCTGCCTTGGCCTCCCAAAGTGTTGGGATTACAGGCATGACCCACCGCACCTGACCGAGACTCCACCTCAAGAAAAAAAGAAAACAAAGCTAGGTGCGGTGGCTCACGCCTGTAATCCCAGCACTTTGGGAGGCAGAGGCGGGTGGATCACGAGGTCAAGAGATCGAGACCATCCTGGTCAACATGGTGAAACCCCGTCTCTACTAAAAATACAAAAAATTAGCTGGGCGTGGTGGCGCGTGCCTGTAATCCCAGCTACTCAGGAGGCTGAGGCAGGAGAATTGCCTGAACCCAGGAGGCGGAGGTTGCGGTGAGCTGAGATCACGCCATTGCACTCCAGCCTGGGTAACAAGAGCGAAACTCCGTCTCAAAAGAAAAAAAAAAAAAAATATTAACACAATATTTTTCTAAATATATGTCATAAAATTATATATATCCAGGGAGAACAGGTACTTTGTGACTTTTTAAAAAAATTTTTTTGATATATTTTTTTTTTTCAGACAATGTCTCATTCTATCACCCAGGTTGGAGTGCAATGATGAGACCTCCGCTCACTGCAACCTCTGCCTCCTGGGTTCAAGCGATTCATCTGCCTCAGCCTCCTTAGTAGCTGAGATTACAGGCACGTGCCACCATGCCCAGCTAATTTTTGTATTTTTAGTAGAGACGGGGTTTCACCTTGTTCGCCAGGCTGGTCTCCAACTCCTCACTTCTGCTGATCCACCTGCCACTGCCTCCCAAAGTCTTGGGATTACAGTCATAACTCCCGGTGCCTTGAGGCACTTTGTGACATTACAGAGAGGAGTGTGTCAGACATATTGCAGATCACATACCAAAAATCCATATGTAAAATCAGAAAAATTAGTTGGCCAGGCGCGGTGGCTCATGCCTGTTATTCTAGCACTTTGGGAGGCTGAGGCAGGCAGATCATGATGTCAGGAATTCAAGACCAGCCTGGCCAAAAAAGCAAAACCCCATCTCTATTGAAAGTACAAAATTTAAGCCTGGCATAGTGGCTCATACCTGTAATACCAGCACTTTGGGAGGCTGAGGTCAGCGGATCACGTGAGGTTGGAAGTTTGAGACCAGCCTGACCAACATGGAGAAACACCGTCTCTACTAAAAATACAAAATTAGCTGGGCATGGTCGCATATGCCTGTAATCTCAGCTACTCAGGAGGCTGAGGCAGGAGAATTTCTTGAACACAGGAGGAGGAAGTTGCAGTGAGCTGAGATTGCGCCATTACACTCCAGCCTGGGCAACAAGAGCAAAACATTGTCTTAAAAAAAAAAAGCTGGGTGCGGTGGCTCACGCCTATAATCCCAGCACTTTGGGAGGCGGGTGGATCACAAGGTCAAGAGATTGAGACCATCCTGGTCAACAAGGTGAAACCCTGTCTCTACTAAAAATACAAAAAAATTAGCTGGGCATGGTGGTGCGCGCCTGTAGTCCCAGCTTCTCGGGAGGCTGAGGCAGGAGAATTGCTTGAACCCAGAAGGCAGAGGTTGCAGAGAGCCAAGATCGTGCCATTGCACTCCAGTCTGGGTAACAGCAGCGAAACTCCGTCTCAAAAAAAAAAAAAGAAGCCGGGCGCGGTGGCTCAAGCCTGTAATCCCAGCACTTTGGGAGGCCGAGGCGGGTGGATCACAAGGTCAAGAGATCTAGACCATCCTGGTCAACATAGTGAAACCCCGTCTCCACTAAAAATACAAAAATTAGCTCAGCGTGGTGGTGTGCACCTGTTGTCCCAGCTACTCTGGAGGCTGAGGCAGGAGAATTGCTTGAACCCAGGAGGCAGAGGTTGCAGTGAGGCGAGATCGCGCCATTGCACTCCAGCCTGGTGCCTGGCGACGGAGAGAGACTCTGCCTAAACAAAAAAAACAACAACCCTGGAATACATGCTAAGATCACCACTTTCTGAATGAACCTCAGCATACCATCAAAGAAATACATTATAAACAAATTGCTGAAAATCAAAAAGACAGCATTATTATTATTATTATTATTATTTTTAATAGAGATGGGGTTTCACCATGTTGACCAGGCTGGTCTCAAACTCCTGACCTCAAGCAATCCACCTGCCTCAGCCTCCCAAAGTGCTGGGATTACAGGCGTAAACCACTGCGCCCGGCGACAACATTATTTTGAAATAAAACACTCAATACACACAGAATACAAGAAACCCACCTCAACATAATAAAGACCATTTAGGAGAAGCCCACAGTTACCATCACAGTGGATGGCGAAAGCTTAAAATCTCTTCCTCTAAGATCAGGAAAGAGACTAATAAGCCTGCTTTTGCTATTTCTACTCAGCATGTTACTGGAATCCTGACTGAAGAAATTAGACACAAGAAAAAGAAATAAATGCCAAGCAGTGGGGAAAAAAAAAGTTCAATGCTCTGTGTTCACAGAAGACATCATCTGATATTTGGAAATCACTAAAGATCCCATGGAAGACTGGGCACAGTGTCTCGTGCCTGTAATCCCAGCAATCTGGCAGGCCGTACATGTAAAGCATATACAGAGGCCAAGCATATGTAAAGCATATACAGAGCATGGTAGCTCTTGCTTGTAATCCCAGCACTTTGGGAGGCTAAGGCAGGTGGATCAACTGAGGTCAGGAGTTCGAGACCAGCCTGACCAACATGGAGAAACCTCGTCTCTACTGAAAATACAAAATTAGCTGGGTATGGTGGCGCATGCCTGTAATCTCAGCTACTTGGGCGGCTGAGGCAGGAGAATAGCTTGAACCCGGGAGGCAAAGGCTGCGGTGAGGTGAGATCCCACCACTGCACTCCACCCTGGACAAGAGTGACACTGTCTCAAAAACAAACAAACAAAAAAGCATAATGTATGGGGCAAAATCACAGAAAGAAATATAAAACCGGCCAGGTGCGGTGGTTCACGCCTATAATCTCAGCACTTTGGGAGGCCGAGGCAGGTGGATCACGAAGTCAAGAGATCGAGACCATCCTGGTCAACAAGGTGAAACCCCATCTCTACTAAAAATACGAAAATTAGCTGGGCATGGTGGTGTGCGCCTGTAGACCCAGCTACTCAGGAGGCTGAGGCAGGAGAATTGCGTGAACCCAGGAGGTGGAGGTTGCGGTGAGCCGAGATCGTGCCATTGCCAGCCTGAGTAACAAGAGCAAAACTCTGCCTCAAAAAAAAAAGAAATATAAAACCAGGAAGAGTCAAGATGGACAAGGGCAGATTCCTCGTGTCTGGAGGGACGTTTTCCTCACCCACAGACTCCAGGTTCCTGTAGTTCTCCAACATCACGTTCCTGTATAAAGCCCTCTGAGCAGGGGTCAGGCATTTCCATTCCGCCAAAGAGAATTCTACAGCCACATCCCTGAAAGTCAAGAGTCCCTAAAATGAAAAACACATTTCAACAAAACATTATGGAGGAGTGAGTTACCACCTTCACATGAAATGAGAAAAGAGAAATTAAGTATCCATTTCATCAGAGACTGTTCTGAGAAACCCACCTTAAGGTATTTTTGAACATTTCTTCTCTATTGCTGTATTTTATTGTACTTACCCATGGAAGATTTTAAGATCCCCAAAGTCACTGTAGAAGTCTTGGTTTTGGCCGGGCGCGGTGGCTCAAGCCTGTAATCCCAGCACTTTGGGAGGCCGAGGCGGGTGGATCACGAGGTCAAGGATCGAGACCATCCTGCTCCTTGTGGTGAAACCCTGTCTCTACTGAAAATACAAAAAATTAGCTGGGCACAGTGGCGCATGTCTGTAATCCCAGCTACTCAGGAGGCTGAGGCAGGAGAATTGCCTGAACCCGGGAGGTGGAGGTTGCAGTGAGCCAAGATTGTGCCATTGCACTCCAGCCTTGGTAACAAGAGCGAAACTCCGTCTCAAAAAAAAAAAAAAAAAAAAAAGAAGTGTTGGTTTTATGGACAATATAAAAAATACACAAACAAAAAGGAAACACACGACCAGGTGGGGTGGCTTATGTCTATAATCCTAACACATTGGGAGGCCAAGGCAGGCAGATCACTTGAGGTTAAGAGTTCGAGACCAGCCTGGCATGGTGGCTCCTGCTTCTAATCCCAGCACTTCGGGAGGCAGAGGCGGGCAGATCACAAGGTTAGAAGATCAAGACCAGCCTTGTCAACATGGTGAAACCCTGTCTCTACTAAAAATACAAAAATTAGTGGGCTGTGGTGACAGGCACCTGTAATCCCTGCTACTTAGAAGGCTGAGGCAGAAGAATCGCTTGAACCCAGGAGGTGGAGGTTGCAGTGAGCTGACATTGCACCATTGCACTCCAGCCTGGGTGACAGAGTAAGACTGTCTAAAAAAAGAAAGAAAGAATTAGCTGCTGCATGTTTCAACACATGCCTATCATTCTAGCTCTTTGGGAGGGTAAAGCATAGATGACTTGAACCCAGGAGTTCAAGGCTGCTGTAAACTAGAATTGCGCCATTGTACTCCAGTCCTGGGTCACAGGGCAACACCTTTTCTCTCTCTCTCTTTTTTTTTTTTGAGATGGAGTGTAGCTCTGTTGCCCAGGCTGGAGTGCAATGGTATGATCTGGGCTCTCCGCAACCTCCACCTCCTGGGTTCAAGTGATTCTCCTGCCTCAGCCTCCTGAGTAGCTGAGATTACAGGCACGTGCCACCATGCGCAGCTAATTTTTTGTATTTTTAGTAGAGACAGGGTTTCACCATGTTGACCAGGAGAGTCTCGATCTCTTGACCTTGTGATCCACCCATCTCAGCCTCGCAAAGTGCTGGGATTATAGGTGTGAGCCACCGCGCCTGGCCTATTTTTTTTTTTATTTTTAGTAGAGATGGCGTTTCTCTCTGTTAGCCAGGATGATCTTGAACTCCTGAGGTCATGATTTGCCTGCCTTGACCTCCCAAAGTGCTGGGATTACAGGCTTGAGCCACCCTGCTGACCCTTTTTTTTTTTTTATTAAGACAGAGTCTCTGTCTGTCACCTAGGCTGGAGTGCAGTGGCACAATCTCAGCTTATTGCAATCTCAACCTTCTGGGTTCAAGTGATTCTCCTGTGTCAGCCTCCTGAGTAGCTGAGATTACCACCATGTGCCACCACACCCAGCTCATTTTTGAATTTTTAGTAGAGATGAGGTTTCAGCATATTGGCTGCTTTCGAACTCCTGAGCTTTAGTGATCCATCCGCCTCGGCCTCCCAATGTGCTGGGACTGCAGGCATCGGCCACCGTACCCAGACCGAAAACATGTCTCTTAAGAAAAGAAGTTTGGAGTCAGAGACACGTTGATCTACTAGCGTGGCTTCCACTGCATGACCAAATCAGATACAAAATAGCTCCCCCTATTGGTCTCCTTTTCCAGAATTTACCAGACATCTGTGCACATTAACCTATGTGTCTCTTTTTTTATTTTTTTTTGAGACGGAGTTTCACTCTTGTTACCCACACTGGAGTGCAATGGCGCGATCTCGGCTCACCGCAACCTCCGCCTCCTGGGTTCAAGCAATTCTCCTGCCTCAGCCTCCCGAGTAGCTGGGATTACAGGTGCACGCCACCATGACCAGGTAATTTTTGTATTTTTAATAGAGACGGGGTTTCACCATGTTGACCAGGATGGTCTCGATCTCTTGACCTCGTGATCCACCCGCCTCGGCCTCCCAAGGTGCTGGGATTATAGGTGTGAGCCACCGCGCCCGGCCCTATGTGTTTCATATGTGGTTTCTAAGATCTCATCCACAAAGAGCTAACATACATCTGTGGCCCAGAATAATCCAGCCTTCCCAGCAGCACTGACACCGCGGGGCCCACACCCCGTGTCCATCCAGGTCTGGATGTCAGCCCTTCCCACGACCAAGCCCAGTGGAGTTTCTTCCTGAGTTCACGTCACTGGGTCACAGGAGATGGAATCTCAGAGCAGATAACAGGAACTGAGGAAGGCACGGGTGAGTGCGAGCCAACGTGTCAGGCAGGACGCTTCAGACTCAGAACAGACTGGCTACTGCAATACCTGTCATTTCAGAAAGGAAACAGACAGATGAACCCACCGAGGAGTGTCACTTTACCTGAGGAAGAGCCATGCCTGGCTCCTTTTCTTTCCTCTTCTGAGCTGCTTCCTCATGAGTCTTTAGAAATCAATCCTGTATGTGAAAAGAATTTAAGACTTTAATAGAAACCACTCACTCCCTTCCTGTGAGAAAAACACACACGGGAGAGACCTCACCCTGTAGAAAGACAGACCTCTGCTGCCCATCATGCAGAGATAAGAAAGTCCCTGTCCAGATGTGGTGGCTCACATCTGTAATCCCCGCATTTTGGGAGGTGGAGGTGGGTGGATCACAAGGTCAGGAGTTCAAGGCCAGCCTGGCCAAGACGGTGAAACCCCGTCTCTACTAAAAATACAAAACAAGGCCAGGCGCGGTGGCTCAAGCCTGTAATCCCAGCACTTTCGGAGGCCAAGGCAGGTGGATCACAAGGTCAAGAGATCGAGACCATCTTGGTCAACATGGTGAAACCCCATCTCTACTAAAAATACAAAAATTAGCTGGGCATGGTGGCACATGCCTGTAATCCCAGCTACTCAGGAGGCTGAGGCAGGAGAATTGCCTGAACCCAGGAGGCGGAGGTTGCGGTGAGCCGAGATCGCACCATTGCACTCCAGCCTGGGTAACAAGAGCGAAACTCTGTCTCAAAAAAAAAAAATTAGCCAGGCATGGTGGTGGGTGCCTGTAATCCGAGCTACTCAGGAGGCTGAGGCAGAGAACTGCTGGAACCTGGGAGGTGGAGGCTGCAGTAAGCCAAGATTGCATCACTGCACTCCAGCCTGGGCGACAGAGTAAGTAAGGCTCTGTCTCAAAAAATAAAAACAGTCCGGGCGCGGTGGCTCACGCCTATAATCCCAGCACTTTGGGAGGCTGAGGCGGGTGGATCACGAGGTCAAGAGATCGAGACCATCCTGGTCAACAAGGTGAAACCCCGTCTCTACTAAAAATACAAAAAATTAGCTGGGCATGGTGGTGCGTGCCTGTAGTCCCAGCTACTCGGGAGGCTGAGGCAGGAGAATTGCCTGAACCCAGAAGGCGGAGGTTGCAGTGAGCCGAGATCATGCCATTGCACTCCAGCCTGTGTAACAAGAGCGAAACTCCATCTAAAAAAAAAAATAAATAAAAAATAAAAAATAGGATACTGTGCAGAATCGACACCTTTAAAGGGGAAGGAAAAGAAGGAAGAACACGTCATCAGCCCTGGACCTCAGGTGGCTGAAGGAGAGAATGTATCTGGTGTCTGCCATATCTTTGCATCCTTCATTGACACTTTTTTCCATGTCACTGATCTTTCTGGCAAGGAAGCCACCTGCCACATGACTGGTGGGATGAAGGTGAAGGCAGACCGAGATGAGTCCTCGCCGTATGCTGCTTTGTTGGCTGCTCAGGAGGTGGCCCAGAAGTGCAAGGAGCTGGGCATCACTGCCCTACACATCAAACTCCGGGCCACAGGAGGAAACAGAACCAAGAGCCCTGGACCTGGAGCCCAGTCAGCCCTCAGAGCCCTTTCCTGCTCAGTATGAAGATCAGGCAGATTGAGGACGTCACCCCCATCCCCTCTGCCAGCACCTGCAGGAAGGGGGATCACCATGGTCACCATCTGTATACAAGACTCGTCAACATATTTTCTGTTAATAAATTGTCTTCATGTAAAAATAAATAAATAAATCAAATAAAGTTAAAAAAAAAAACAAAGAAAGTTCCACAGGAAGACCTACAAGTGTATGTTTCACCCTGGTCTTGAGATCTCACTCCCCTGCTGGAGAAGCCCCACACACCAGGCAGCAGTGGGGAGCTGGACTGGACTGAGCTCCCCTTCAGGGCACAACCCCAGGCCTGACCAAACCCCATCCAGAGCACAGCCCCTCCCCTATCTGTGGATCACAGGCTGAGCTCAGCCCTCAGAAACGGAGGACACAGAGCCTTGACGCTCAGTGCTGCACAGATTACTATCACCTGGGACACTGTCAGTATTACTGAGGGTGCGTTCCATCCCATCAGAACAAGAATCTCTGGTAAAGCAGAAGAATGTTCTATTTGCAAAATGCCTCTGCACTCTAATGTGAAGCCAGGGCGGAGCTCCACTCGGAGGGGCGAGCCCAGCGCAGCCACGCATTCCGGCTCTGCTCTGCCCTTTGGGCCTTCTTCTCACCAGGATCCAGACAGTGGATGGCAAAGCCACAAAACTAATCTCAAGAACAGGCAACGTGGACCAGAGGTGGGGTGAAGGTTGGGGTATGTGAAAGGAAAATCAAACTTGGGGCCCCGATATCACTAAGCAAAAGGGAAAAGCCAAGCTGGGACCTGCTTAGGAAACCGGACTCCCTTTTATTCAGAGCCACCCCTCCGCTCCGACATAGACGTGTATCTAACTGCTGTCTTTGGAAAGGCTGATCAGAAACTCAAATCGAGGACGCATCACAGTGGCTCACACCTGTAATCCCAACATTTTGGAAGGCCCAGGCAGGCAGACCACTTGGGGTCAAGAGACTGAGACCAGCCTGACCAACATGGTGAAACTAAGTCTCTGCAAAAAATACAAGCACCTGGCTGGGTGAGGTGGCTCCTGCCTGTAATCCCAGTACACTGGGAGGCCAAGGCGGGAAGACCGCTTGAGGTCAGGAGCTCGAGACCAAGCTCACCACCATGGAGAAACCCCCTATCTACAAAAAATTGAAAAATTAGCTGAGTGTGGTGGTGCACGCCTATAGTCCCAGCTACTCAGAAGGCTAAGGAAGGAGAATCGCTTGAACACGGGAGGCGAAGGTTGCAGTGAGGCAAGATTGTGCAACTACACTCCAGTCTGGGTGACAGAGTCTCAAAAAAAAAAATAAAAAAAATAAAAAAAATTTTTTTTTAAAAAATATATATATATAATTTATTTATAAATAAATAAATAAACATTAGCCAGGCCTAGTGGGGCGTGCCTGTGGTCCCAGCTACTGTGGAGGCGGAGGCTGAGGCGGAAAAATCTCTTGAGCCCATGAGGTTGCAGCTCCAGTGAGCTGTGATCCTGCCACTGCACTCCTGCCTGGGCAACAGTATCAGCATCTCCAAAAAATAAAAATAAAAGTTAAAGGCCAGGCGCAGGGGCTCAAGCCAGGAATCCCAACACTTTGGGAGGCTGAGGCAGGCAGATCACCTGAGGTCAGGAGTTTGAGACCAGCCTGATTGAGAAAACCAGTCTCTACTGAAAATACAAAACTAGCCGGGCATGGTGGTGCACACCTGTAATCCCAGGTACTCAAGAGCTGAGCAGGAGAATCGCTTGAACCCCTGGGGTGGAGGTTGTGGTGAGCCAAGATTTCACCATTGCACTCCAGTCTGGGCAAGAAGAGCAAAACCCCGTGTCAAAAAATTGTAAAAAAAAAAGAAAATTAAAAAATAAAAAACAACTAATGAAATGGGAGGAAGGAGAAAAAAGGAAACTCATTACAAAATGAGAACAAAAGTACTCTACTTGTTTTTTTGAGATGGTGTTTTACTTTTATTGCCACGCTGGCGTGCAATGATGTGATCTCAGCTTACAGCAACCTCCGCCTCCCGGCTTGAAGTGATTCTCAAGCCTCAGCCTCCTGAGTAGCTGGGATTACAGGTATTTGCCACCATGCCAGGCTACATTTTTGTAATTTTAGTAAAGATGGGGTTTCTCCACGTTGGTCAGGCTGTTCTTGAACTCTGTACCTCAGGTGATCCACCCACCTCGGCCTCCCAAAGTGCTGGGATTACAGGCGGAAGCCACCACGCCCAACCCAAAAGCACGTTTAACATTTTTTATTAGGTGTCATGTAGTAACAGACTGAGTCACTTCTTCCCCTACTTCACTGCCCCACTCCCCACCCCACCCATGGTAAGGGAAGAGGGTGATGCACGACTAATGAATTCCATCACTGTCCTCTGGCTGAACAGAGGTTTCAAAGAGAAGCTAGCCTCTGACGCCATGATTATAAAATGTGCCACACTTAGAGACAGGCGTTTGGCAGCTTTCATTCTCATAGGTAGTTTTAAACAAAATTGAATTTATTATGTTATAAAGAGAGAGAGCAACATGTCATAACTTAATCACCAAATCCAGTCAACTCAGCACGCATGGTCCCCCCTCGTTTTCATTACTGTTTCCCTCCCTCATTCTGCACCCAGCTCTTTCTCACCTTCTCTCTGTGGGTAACCACCCATACAGGCACTGAGGAATGAGAGCTAAGCAGAACCCTGGCACAGTTAGGGCCTGAGGAATATCTCAATTTATAGTGTTACTACTCAGCTATTTCCTTTTATATAATCCTTTACAGGGCCAGGCACGGTGGCTCACACCTGTAATCCCAGCACTTAGGGAGGCTGAGGCAGGTGGATCACGAAGTCAAGAGATCGAGACCATCCTGGTCAACATGGTGAAACCCCGTCTCTACTAAAAATACAAAAAATTAGCTGGGCACGGTTGCGTGTGCCTATAATCCCAGCTACTCAGGAGGCTGAGGCAGGAGAATTGCCTGAACCCAGGAGGTGGAGGTTGCGGTGAACTGAGATCCCGCCATTGCACTCCAGCCTGGGTAACAAGAGCGAAACTCCGTCTTAAAAAAAAAAAAAACCAAAATAATAATCCTTTACATAATCATATATTAGTTTATAGAAATAAAGGGCCGGGAGCGGTGGCTCAAGCCTGTAATCCCAGCACTTTGGGTGGCTGAGGCGGGTGGATAATGAGGTCAAGATATCGAGACCATCCTGGTCAACATGTTGAAACCCCGTCTCTACTAAAGATACAAAAAATTAGCTGGACACGGTGGCGCGTGCCTGTAATCCCAGCTATTCAGGAGGCTGAGGCAGGAGAATTGCCTGAACCCAGGAGGCGGAGGTTGTGGTGAGCCGAGATCGCGCCATTGCACTCCAGCCTGGGTAACAAGAGCGAAACTCCGTCACAAAAAAAAAAGAAATAGGGCTTGAAGAATCCCTTTATATAATCCTCTATATATAATCATATAATAGTTGATAGTATGAGTGCCTAAAGAATGTTTCCCGACATATATACCTATAATTATATCTTAGTTCATAATTGGAGGAATGCCTAGAGTGGACACAGTACAGAGCATGAATTAAGGAATAAGCAGCTTATAATCGGAGGAATGCCTAGAGCAGACACAGTGCAGAGCATGATTTAAGGGAAAAACAGTTATACCAGGACAAGAATCCATGGCCCAGGCGGCAGCGTTCAGTATCGTAAAGATATCCGCTGTATGGCAGGCTTGGGGCGAGAGCCACTCCTCCTGATAAGGAGTTGTAGGACCTTGCTCCAGTTCTTGTGGAAGGCTGCCCTCAGACCGGCAATCCACCTTGGTGACTGTGAACTTTATCAGCTCTTGCTACTGTGCTGCTTGAAAAGCATCTTCCCATAGAACCCATTGGAAGCTGCCAGAAGGTGGCGGTAACCTTGACAGCTCTGTCACTGCTGTGTGACTTAAAGCATCCTCCTATAAATCTTCTTAGAAGTAGTTTCCTATAGACAGAAGTATTGCACACTGCACCCTCTTCACTGCGCACGGCCCACCTTCAAGCCTCGGTGACCTAATGGGGGTGGACCCCTTACTGCACATGGCCCTTGCCTTCATGGGAACGGGCCCCTTGCTGTGCAGTGTCCACCTCCTGGCCTAGGTGACCTAATGGGGGTCGAACCCTTGTTTTATTGCTCACGACACTATCACTATCCTTAAAGACGATTTCACTCACTGCCCTGCCCACTAACCTATACACAATAAATACTCACGCTTCTGGACATTCGGGGCCTCACCTGACTCTGCTTATAGGTGGCGTGGCCCCCTGAGCCCAGCTGCGTTTTCCTTGTACTTCTGTGTCCTGTCTCTTTATTTCTCAGATCCTGCACCTCAGCACAGCATAAGGCTCACCCCACGACCCTGTGGGGCCCTCAGTCCTACACTCTCTTTTTCCTTCTATATTTCCTGCTGAGTTTCTGCTTATTTTATGCCCCTCTCCTTTCCTACCCCATTCTTTTTTTGAGGCGAGTTTTGCTCTTGTTGCCCAGGCTGGAGTGCAATGGTGCAATCTCGGCTCATTGCAACCTCTACCTCCTGGGTTCAAGCGATTCTCCTGCCTCAGCCTTCTACTAAAAAAATAGCTAAGCATGAGCCACCGTGCCCGGCCTGAAACCTTGTTTCTTTAAAAAAAAAACAAAAAACAAACAAACAAAAAAACTGTAAACCCAGCACTTTGAGAGGCTGAGGCGGGTGAATAACGAGGTCAAGAGATCGAGACCATCCTGGTCAACATGGTGAAACCCCATCTCTACTAAAAACACAAAAAATTAGCTGGGCACAGTGGCGCATGTCTGTAATCCCAGCTACTCAGGAGGCTGAGGCAGGAGAACTGCCTGAACCCAGGAGGCAGAGGTTGCGGTGAGCCGAGATCGCACCATTGCACTCCAGCCTGGGTAACAAGAGCGAAATTCCATCTCAAAAATAAAATAAAATAAAATACAAAACTAGCTGGGCTTGGTGGCTCGCCCAGTGGTCCCACCTACTCGGGAGGCTGAGGTAGGATGATGGCTTGAGCCTAGGAGGTTGAGACTGCAGTTAGAGGAGATGATGCCACTGCACCCAGCCTGGGAGTTAGAAGCAGACTGTGTCGCAAAATAACAATTAATTAATTAATTTAATTAAAAGTATTATGTAATAACTGAAAGTGATTCTTTTCCCACTTCACTGCCCCACTTCCTACCCAACTCTGAGAAAAGGGAAGAGAATGACTCACAACTGAGTAAGTCACTGCCCTCTGGTTGAATAGGGATTCCATGTGGAAGCTAGCCTCTGCTGCCAAGATTTATAAAAGGTACATGTCTTACAGATAGGAATCTTAAAATTCTCAATCTCCTAAAACTAAAACAATAACTTTTAATAACTTAAAACTTATTTAAGTAGATTATATACACAGAAGTCAACACGTCACAACTAATCAAATCCAATGAACTCACCCACTCATCTGTACCCAAAGTCCCCCATCCTTTTTTCCTTCTGAGAGACTGGATCTCACTCTGTGGATGCATGATCTTGGCTCACTGCAGCCTAGACCTCCTAAGCTCAACTAATTCTCCTACCTGGGACTCCAGAGTAGCTGGGATTACAGGTGCGCACCATCATACAAGGTTTTTTTTTTTTTTTTTTCAGAGATGGGGTCCCACTATGTTGCCCAGGCTGGTCTCGAACTCCTGGACTGAAGCATCCCCTTGCCTCAGTCTCCTGAAGTGCGGGGATTACAGGCGGGAGCCACTGCACCCAGCCCCTCTTTCTTCCTTACTGTCCTTCCCTCCCTAATTCTGCACAGCTCTCTCACTCTCCCCTTCTCTCTCTAGCTCTTGTTTTCTTTTTCCCTGGGATTCTGCTCCTCACTTGTAACCCTCTCCTCCCCTGCTGTTCATCCCCTTCTTCCCTCTATTCCTTCTCTTCCAACTCTTCTGCTCCATCCTCCCAACTTATTTATTTATTATTATTATTTTTTTTTGAGACAGAGTTTTGCTCTTGTTACCCAGACCGGAGTGCAATGGCGCGATCTCGGCTCACCGCAATCTCCACCTCCTGGGTTCAAGCAATTCTCCTGCCTCAGCCCCCCGAGTAGCTGGGACTACAGGCATACGCCACCATGCCCAGCAAATTTTTGTATTTTTAGTAGAGACAGGGTTTCACCATGCTGACCAAGATGGTCTGGATCTCTAGACCTCGTTATCCACCCGCCTCGGCCTCCCAAAGTGCTGGGATTATAGGTGTGAGACACTGCGCCCGGCCAACTTATTTAACCTCTTATTGCTCCTTCTCCCCAATCGTCCTCAATTTCCATGTATTTCTGCTTCTTCTTCCATCTCTGAACCTCCTCTACCCTCCCTGTTAAATTCTTCCCTGTTATATCCCCGTCCCCACTCTCTGGCACCCCACATCCCCAGGTGTCCTCCCTGCTGTGGCTCCCTCTGTTCTTGCCACCAGCACCACTCTGCTGTCTGCCCCGGCTCCAAATCCCTCCTCGTCTCCCTCACTCTCATGAGCCTCCCTCTTTGCTGCCCCATCCCTGCTTTGCTGTCCTTCATCTCTCTGTACATCTCGCTTTTCTCTACATTTCTCCACTTGCTTTTCTCCTCCTTTTATTTTTTCACTTTTGCTGTCTCTTGCAAATCCCTCACCCATTCTCTACTTTGCCATCTGTTACGGGTGTTCCGCATTCCTCTTTTCTCTGTCTCAGGTTTTCTACTGCTGTCTCCTGATTCCGTGGGCCCCCACAATCACAGGAGGGTTTGAAGTCGCCTGCATCCGGAGAAGCACATTTTTAGAGGGGCCAGAGCTGGGCAGGCAAGACCACCCCGTGTCACAGGACAGGCCCCGGGCACCTCCCCAAGTCGGGCTCAGGGGAAGTAGTGACTGCGGAGGGGAGATCTGGGGAGCAGCAGGGCCCCTCACGAGGAGGGAGCTGTGGGGGCGACGGCGCCTTAGGACAAGGGTGGGGTCTGCAGGATCCCAGGACCATGCAGAGGACGCGGCCTGCCCCAGACTGGAGCCGCAGCGCTGCGCTCAGGGGGCCGACAAGGGCAAGGGTGGGAGGCGCCCAGGGTGGGAATCCACCTGTCGGGTGAGGACTTTAATAAGCGTGGGGCAGGAGAGGTCAGAAAAAGGTTTTGAGCAGGAAAACTACGCGATAGGAAGTGTATACAGTGCACTATAACAGAAAAACCGGGGACGGGACAAGCCTGAGGGCGACTTTAAATCAAAAAGGAAGCGACCCCCGGACTCTCACGGAAACGTCTCAATTTGCTCTGGGTGAAGGAAGATAGGTGAGAATTTCCAGCTCTGTGGGGACCCCAAGTCCCAGGTACAGAAGCGCTGGGGACCAGGGAAGCGGAGAATTAATGCAATACAGAGCGAAACTCACGCGTCCCAGAGGGTCCCTCATTTCACGCGATCCGCTTCCGGGCTAAACCAGGCCTGGGCGAGGCCCGCAGGGAGGTGGGCGGGGCCTGGGCGGGGTGGGGGCGGGGCGCTAGGCGGAGAGACCTTGCCCTTCAGAACCAGCAGAGGGCGGGGCCGGCCGACACGTGTCTCTCTCAGCCTCGCTCCCAGCGCCTGTTTCTAGGGTTTTGGAGGCCGGGAAGGCTGACACATGAGTCAAAAGTCCTGGAATTGTCTAGAAAGGGGATGCAAACCAGAATGTGAAATTCAAAGCCCTGTCTGGGCGGAAAGTAGTTTTCCTGCTGACGCTCACAGAACATAATAGAAATCCTTTCCCTTTCTACTCTCCATTCACCCGGGAGAGTTCACCCCGAGCTCAGCTTCTGAGACTTCCCGAACGCCACTGCCTGAGAGGCGGGACGGAGTGCTCAGGCCAGGGAGGAGTGAGGTCACTACCTGCTGCTTGAACACAGTATGAGGGCATGAGGGCGGGAGACTGAGGTCCCAGCTACTCAGGAAGCAACGGCCGGAGGATTGCTGAACCCCGGGGTCCAGGCCAGTCTGGGAGACAAAGTAACACCCCCTCCCGCTGTACTCCCTTCCTGGTCTCTCTCTCTCTCGCTCTCTTGTAACCTTTCAAAATAAAATTGATGATGTGACATAGGGAACCAACATTATACTTTTCCATGTGGATATGCAGTTAGTTGTCCCAGCACATTTGTGGAAGACATCTATTATTTTCTTTTTTTAATTTAGTTTTTTCTTTCCTTTTTGTTTTATTTTTGGTTTTTTTGAGATGGGGTCTAGCTTTGTCGCCTGGCGTAGGCGGTGGGGGGGCGGGGCTGCAGTGGCGCGATCCTGGCTCACTGCAACCTCTGCCTCACAAGTTCAAGCGTGCTACTCCTGACTCAGCCTCCGGAGTAGCTGGAATTGCAGGCGCCCACCACCACATCCAGCTAATTTTTGTATCTGTGGTAGAGACGGGGTTTCACTGTGTTGGCCAGGCTGTTCTCGAACTCCTGACCTCGTGATCTGACTGCCTTGGCCTTCCAAAGTGCTTACGATTACAAGCCTGAGTCACCGCGCCTTTTTTTGTTTTTGTTTTGAGACAGAATATTTCTATGTTGTCCGGGCTGGAGTGCAGCGGCAAGATCTGGGCTCACTGGGATTACAGGCGTAAGCCACCGTGCTTGGCCCAAGAAATACTGTTTACTTCACTTTTTAAAGGTTGAGAAAATATAACTGAAAACAAAAACATCTTCCCCCAAATGACGATATAGAGAAAGAAATAAAAACCACTTTAATAATAAACCTTAGACCAGAATACAATGGGAAATAGGCAAAGAGCTAAGAGATTGACGAGAGAAGGAAACTTCCCTGTTCTATACAAGGCATTAAGTATATGTTTTCAAGGTAAACACTAGTAAGTCCTCAAATAAGAGGACGTGACAACACCCTTAGTCACACATGTTCATCCTAGCTCCACTTGGTAATGGAGGTGACCATGTGTGTCAGCTCATTAGCTTCATCCCGAGGGAGAGGAAAAAATCCTAACCCATGTCTTTTTGACAAGTGTGAGTTTCACAACATGGCGACAGGCACCCTCTCTGGTGAGGCTCCTACAATCCAACAGAAACTGATGTCAGTAGTAAATAGTACAATTTAGAATATATGATTAAGTATAGAGTTTATGTGAACACAAAGTTTGAAGACAGCCACCTAGAAATATCAACTCCAAATGAATGAGATCAGCATTCCAAAGTACAGACGTTAAGGTTTCACAGGCAGAGGGAAAGACAAAGGAGCTTTATCAGAATCACCACATTTTCCATTCAAGACCAGTGCATAGGTTTCGGCAACTTGATTGGTTACGGACTGATACACTTCAAGGAAAGTTACTTTATCATTCCACAAGGGAAAATAAGCCAGGAGTGACTGCTCACACCTGTAATCTCAGCACTTTGGGAGGCTGAGGCAGGTGGACCACCTGAGGTTAGGCGTTCAAGACCAGCCTGATCAACAAGGTGAAACCCCAACTCTACTGAAAATGCAAAAATTAGCTGGGCATGGTGGCAGGCACCTGTAGTCCCAGCTACTCAGAAGGCTGAGACAGGAGAATTGCTTGAACCAAGGAGGCAAAGGTTACACTGCACAGAGATGGCGCCTCTGTACTTCAGCCTGGGCAAGGGAGTGAGCCTCCGTCTCAAAAAAAAAAAAAAAAAAAAAAAAGAAGGGACAATGAGGCTTATTCTTACTAATTATTAACAGAAAAACTTTTTTTTTTTTTTTTTTGAGACGGAGTTTCGCTCTTGTTACCCAGGCTGGAGTGCAATGGCGTGATCTCGGCTCACCGCAACCTCCGCCTCCTGGGTTCAGGCAGTTCTCCTGCCTCAGCCTCCTGAGTAGCTGGGATTACAGGCACGCGCCACCGAGCCCAGCTAATTTTTTGTATTTTTAGTAGAGACGGGGTTTCACCATGTTGACCAGGATGGTCTCGATCTCTTGACCTCGTGATCCACCCACCTCGGCCTTCCAAAGTGCTGGGATTACAGGCTTGAGCCACCGCACCCGGCCTAACAGAAAAACTTTTTTATTTGCTTGTTTGTTTTGAGACAGTCTTTCTCGGTCACTCAGGCTTTAGCACAGTGGCTCCATCTCAGCTCACTGTAACCTCCAACTCTCGATTTCAAGCAGTTCTCCTACCTTAGCCTCCCAAGCATCTGGAATTACAGGCATACATTACCATGCCTGCCTAATTGTTTTCCATTTTTAGTTGAGACGGTGTTTCACCATGTTGGCCAAGCTGTTTTCAAACTCCTGACCTCAAGCAATCCACCCGCCTCAGCCTCTGACAGTGCTAGCATTACAGGTGTGAGCCGCCGCTCACTTTACTGTCATGCAATATGAGATTGTCCTTCACCTCCTGTGTGTAGTAGACAGTTCTGCATGTTAACTTTCAGTTTCCGTTATCCACTCCAACAACCCAGGACCTTGCTTAGTTTAATACATCATTCTAATTGTCAGTCCCCGCTGCTAAAGTATGAAATTCAAGTACAATTTTCTATAATACATATTTTTCCATGTTCTTGATGATCCCTTGTACTAGAAAACTCTATTCAAGAGGATATAAAAAGGACTGTAGATATTCAACTGCCACTTATCTCTGGGATGCAAGGATGGGTCCACATATTTAAGCAAATCAATGTGATATGTCACTTTAACAGAATGAAAGATAAAAACCACATCATCTCAATAGATGGAGAAAAAGCAGTTCACAAAATTCAACATCCAGTCATCCTAAACAAAGTAAACAGAGATACAAATTTACCGCAACAATGAAACGACCACAGCAGAAATAACCAGTCCGAGAAAATGGAATGCTTTTCCTGCAGGATCTCACATGGTCCAAGAACGCTCTCACCCCTTGTATCAAAAAACACTGGCTGTCTTAGCCGGAGCAATTAAATAGCCAAAGAAATAAAACTCATCCAAATCAGAAAGAAAGAAGTACAATTATATGTGTTTGTAAAGGACATAATCTGTGTAGAAAATCACAGAGTCAACCAAGATACTACTGGAACTAATAAACACATTCAGTGTATTTGCAGAATACAGTATCAGCACCAAAAATTAGGTGAACTCCCATACATTAACAGTAAACAATTTCAAAAGAAACTTTTAAAAATACTTCTATTTGTTAGAGAACCTAAAGTAAGAAATATTTAGAAATACATGTAAAAAGGTTAGAAATTTGTACCATGAAATCTGCAAACATTGATCAAAGTGATTTAAAACATATAGCCGGGTGCGGGGGCTCACACCTGTAATCCCAGCACTTCAGGAGGCTGAGGTGGGCGGTGCTGTCTGGCAAGTAGCCCACATTAAATGAGAAAAGGTATCAATAGTAACACCCACAAAAGAGAGTCTACCAAAGGAGGGAACATGGGTAACATCCATCTACCAAACAGTGTTAGGAGAAAGTCCCCTAGGGTCAACTCCAAAGAAAAGTGGCTGTCGAACTAAAAGCTGACAAGAAGGACACTGTTGGGCAGTAGATTTAGCTTGTTTCCAAGTAATGGATAATTTGTTTTTTAAACTCACCGCATTAGTATGAGTTACCACATGAAAATCAATTGCAGAAGCGACTAATGCATCAGCTCTAGCATTGGGTGCTGACAGAGGCCCTGGCAAAGGAGAATGAGAACAAATATGAGTAATATAGAAAGGGGAAGATCAGGCCGGGCGCGGTGGCTCAAGCCTGTAATCCCAGCACTTTGGGTGGCCGAGGCGGGTGGATCACGAGGTCAAGAGATCGAGACCATCCTGGTCAACATGGTGAAACCCCATCTCTACTAAAGATACAAAAAATGAGCTGGGCATGGTGGCGCGTGCCTGTAATCCCAGCTACTCAGGAGGCTGAGGCAGGAGAATTGCCTGAACCCAGGAGGCGGAGGTTGCGGTGAGCCGTGATCGTGCCATTGCACTCCAGCCTGGGGTAACAAAAGCGAAACTCCATCTCAAAAAAAAAAAAAAAAAAAAACGAAAGGGGAAGATCATGCTTGAAGCATCGTCTGGAATTGTTTTAAAAAAGTGAAAGCAAATCGTCATCAGACGAAAACTTAATCAGAGCAGTCTCCATGTTCTGGGCAACATGTACCACATAGGCTGAATCAGAGACAATATTAACTGGTTCAGGAAAATCCTGAAGTACAATCATAACCACTATAAGCTCAGCACGCTGGGCTGAGGCAGAACCAGTACGAATCTCTCATTCTTGTGGTCTTGTATGCTTCGCACGAGCATTTGAGGAAGCATCAGTAAAAACAGTCACAGCTTCAGGCAGTGGAGCTTGTGCAGTAACGTTGGGCAGAATCCAGGACGTTAGTTTAAGGAAGTGAAAAAGCTTAACATTAGGGTAATGACTGTCAATTATTCCTGGAAAGTTAGCAAAATTTACTTGCCAAGTGACAGTGAGTGAAACCTTGGCAAACCTCTTATTTAAGGGAACAACAATTCTATAAAGCTCCGGGCTAGAAATTTTAAGAACGTGTGAGCCTGTGCAATCAGAACAGAAATTTGGTCCAAATAAACAGTAAGCATTCTCAGAAAACTGTGTGGAAGAAAACATCATTCAATCAAATCCTGTTTCTGAGTAATTTCTGTGGGAGAATAACACAAAGGGTAACTGGGGACTAACCCGAGTAACCTCTGCTTGTTGGATTTTGTTTTCAATTAGCTGCAGCTCAGACTCTGCCTCAGGAGTTAAAGATCTTTTGCTACATAAGTCAGGATTTCCTCATAAAGTAGAAAAGAGGTTTGACATGACATAGGTGGGAATTCTCAAGGAGGGCTGAATCAAATTAATATCCCCAAGAAGTTTTTGGAACTCATTTAAAGTTTTAAAGGAGCTTCTTCTAAGCTGAACCTTTTGAGGACTAATAACTTTTTCTTCTAATTGTAAGCCCAAATATTGAAAAGGGAAAGAAGTTTGAATTTTCTCAGGGGCAATTACCAGACCTGCCTCTGTGAAAGCCTGTTGAATGGCCATGAAACAGTAAATTAAAACAGAACATGCTGGAGCAGAAGAAAGGATATTGTCCAGGTAATGAATAATATAGCATTGAGGGAACTCTTCCCAAAAAGGGTGTAACACGCAGCCAACAAATGACTGGGAAAACTCTCCAGCGATATCATGCTACAGGACCAACATTGTTAGGAGCAGGAACAGTAAAGGCAAATTTCTCAAAGTCCTGAGCTGCTAGGGGAATATTAAAAAAAAAAAAAATCCTTACAATCAAATAATAAGAGACCAATACTCAGGAATCACAGTGGGAGTTGCAGGCCAGGTTGTAGAGCACCCATAGGTTGAATAACTGCATTAACAGCTCCTAAATCATTAGCATTCACCATTTACCAGATTTCTTCTGAATTACAAATACCAAAGATCCCTCAATGTGTCCCTTTTCTAACTGTTCAGAAACCAAAACAGGGAGAGCCTCCAGTTTAGGCTGAGACAGTAGCTACTGATGGACCCAAATCAATTTATCTGTTTTCCAGGTAAGCAGAATGGTATCTGGAGGCCTGATAGTGACCGCTGCTAAGAATAGCCATGACTGGTAGTGTCAAACTTATAAGGTTGAACGGGTTCTGTAATTCCCTGCGCTGCTTTTCCTAATCCTGTCCCTAGACGTAGCCCATATTAGACATGTTTCTGCTCTGTGGGCTACAGGAAACAGGTGTTAAAAGATTTGTGCCCCCATTGTTGTCGAAGATCACAGCCCCAAAGATTGGCTGGAATGGGAGTGATTAAAAGATAGACAGCACCCGACTGTCCCTTGGCCTATACAATTCAAGGTGGGAGAGCTGTCATAAACCTCAGAAGCCTGACCAACACCCACTGAACCGGTGGAAGTAATTCCTTTAGGCCAATGAGGCCACTCTTGCAAGGCAATAACAGAACAGTCAGCCCCCGTATCAATCATTCCAGAAAACTTTTTGCTCTGAATACAACCAGGACAGGACGACTGTCAGATATAACACTCGCCCAGTAGGCAGGTTTACCACAGTTATCTGCGCTCCCAAACCCACCCATTCTTATCTCAGAGCTGGAGCCAAGTCATATGTAAGGGAGAAGGGGCAGCGGAGCTATGCCATCTCCCCGCGTGGAGGCACATAAAGAACAGCAGAGCTGACAACGTGAATTTCCCCAGTATAATCAGGGTCCATAACACCAGTACGTACCTGCATGCCTTTTATATTCAGACTTGATAGACCAAGTCAAAGGTCAACAGAGCCAAATTGCAAAGGGCCAAAAGACACAGTAGGTACAGCAATTGGAGGCTCCCCAGGCAATAAGGAAATGTCTCAGGTGCAGCAGGTCTACTGAGGCACTCCCTGAGGTAGCGGGGACAGGTGTTGTAATGAGATCTTTGTGGGGGTTGTGCCACTTGTTCCTGGGGCACCAACAGTCGCAGTGGAAATCTGCTGACTGGAAAGGCATTCATCAGCCCAGAAGGTTAAGGCTGAACATTCCGGAATGCCCCATTGTTTTGTGGAGCCTGGGGACGGCCTCTCTTCCCATGTCCCTGATTCTGGTTTTGTTGTAAATGGTTGCCATCAATGTCTTAGAATGGCAGTGATTAGCCCAACGGTATCCTTTACAGCATTTAGGGCATAAATTTGTATTTTTACCCCTTTGCTGCACTGGTCTTTGAGACTGGCATTGTGCAGAGCGTTAGCCGGAAGGGCCAGGACAATTCTTTTGTATATGTCCGAAATGACCACACTGAAAACAATTACCAGAGAATTGTCCATCCATTTTAATACCCACCATAGCCTGAGGCATAATATTGCCATATGCGTGGTGCTTTCAACACCCTCAAAAGCCTTAATATAGGTAAGTATATCTCTTCCTGGAGGGATTTTACCCTTAATTGGGTGAACACTGCCCGACAGTCTGGGTTTGTTTGTTCACAAGCCATGAGTTCCACAACTAGGCGCTGTTCATGACTGTCAGGAATAGCTTTTTCTGCCGCATCGTGAAGACGGGCAGTAACGTCTGGATATGGTCCATTAAGTCCCTGACTAACAGGTGTAAATCAACGGCAATGTGCACCTTCATCCTGAATTGTGTCCCATCCATCAAGGCAGCATTTATGAAGCTGACCAACGACCTCATCATTTAATAGTTTGATTTATAATAGCAGTGCATTGCCCCATGCCTGAAAGATTATTGGCAGACATGTTAATAGGAGGATTGGCTCCCTGATTTCTGTGGATGTGTTCCTGAACAGCATCGACCCACCAAGTTCCAAACTGCACATATTGAGATTTTGTTAAGACCACCTTGCCAAGACATACCCAATCATATGGCACCAAACATTTATCCTCTGCCACAGTTTTTAAAGTGAGGCAGACACAAGGAGAATTAGTTCCATATTGTGTGACTGCTTCCTTAAGATCTTTAAGAAATTTAAAAGAAAAGCTTTCCCAATTTGCCATGTGCACCTGAAGCTGTCCTGGATTGAGAGGATCTGACTGGACGACAGCTTGTACACCAGGAATACCAGCAGGAGTGGGCACAGGCTGCTGAGAAACAGGCACTGGTGCCTGAGTGTCAGGCTGTGCGCCCTTAGGCGCCATTGGTTTGCAGAGCAAGAACAGCAGGTGGCTTAGTGCCAGGGGGTGCCGGGATGGGAGTAGCAGGTATAGGAGGCTGCAAAACCATGGAAAACTGCCATGCCTCAGAATCCCCATATTCATGAGCCTGTGTAATGTCTGTCATCAGTGGCATATCATCCTCACCTATGTATGTGACATGTTGTTTTTGGGAGCAAACCACAATCATGGATGGACCAGAAACAGAAAGGAAATTGGAATGCTGAGAGCAAAGGTTGAGAGCCTTTAAACCAGGCTGACCCATGGCTACCTGTGAGGCATGTCTGTCAAGGGCATGTGGACCAGGCTGTGAACCGGCTACCTGCGGAGCATGTCTTTTGAGGGCCTGAACACCAGGCTGACCAATGGACTACAGAGCAGGCTGCGGAGCCTGATGCACAGGACAGAGTTGAGGGCCTTACAGCAAGCCTGAACAGGGATAGAGTTGAGAGCTTCATCACTGGGCTGATTAGATGGATGGTTCACAGCCCTACAGCAGGGCTGAGAAAGAGCAGAAGCTTCTGGCCATGACGGCCGTTGCATGGACTGCTCAATTGGGCTTTGCCAATCAATAGTCTGTAACTCACGCATAAGGTCATCACATGCAGTAAAAGGTGGTGCAGAAGGCTTAGGAGTAGGTGGAGACAAAAGTGGATTCTGGGTCCACCTCCATATTATCAATGGTGTGTTCAATCTTGGCTGTGTCCTCTGGAGAAAGTGACCCAAGAACCTCCTCAACCTCCTCTGAAGAGAGGAAGGAGGAGTCGGCCTCCAAAGACTCTTCCTGTGTCTGGACAGACTTAAGGACAGTACAGAAGACCAAATAGACCAGATTGCAACAGGAAAAATAGGCTGTTCCTTTTGAGTCGCTTTAAGATGGCGGCTGAACTTACCCCAATCCATAAGTTTCAAGGTCCTTCAATGGAGAACCAGGGACAAAACTGATCCGTAACCTCCAACAACTGAATAAATTTCTCAGAAGAAACTGTGACCTTCCTTTCTGAAGGAGAATTTTAATAAAATTAAGATAGGCCGAGTATTTTGTACTGGCTTGTACCACGATTACCCCGGATTCCTCTGAGGCACTTAAGCTTGCCACAAGCTTATCAACTGCAGTCCTGAGGAATTTCTCACTGAAAGATCTCCCGCTTCCACGCTCAAGGCGTACCCTCACACAAGAGAGAAACCCACGTTGGAGCGCCAGATGAAGGGTCCAGCCCTACGGGGTTCTGTGAGCCCCTCCCTAGTGGTGTGGAGACGAGAAACTGGAAATAGTCACAAGACACTGAGATCGAGAGCAAGGGAGTTTGGGCCCAGGGGTCCACTGCCAGCCAAAGCGCGGAGTCCGGCAGTGGCCCCGAGTGTCCGTACACTCTGACTTTTACTGACTACGAAGCTGGGGCAGGGAAGGTAGTGCGTGGCATTGGTGGTCAGTGACAGGGTCAAAGTACATCGTGTGTCATATAGGCAGGGGCCCAGGACACTCAAGAAGCCGAAACAAGGGAAGGAGCATGAGTCAGTGCTTTTCCACACTTGTCAAGACATTACTATTTATGTTCCTTTTACTGATTTTACCTTCTAGGAAAAAGAGGAACCAGGTCCAGAAGTGGAATATGAAAGTAGACATGAAACATGACCACTGAAGCATAGCATCACATAGAGACAATTAAGCCCCAGGATGTCTGTGGGCCTCCCTGACAGCCATCAGGCCCACTGCAAGAACCTGGGGAGTGCAGTTTTCTCCTAGCTTCTGGGAGGAAGGAGACACATCTGATATCTCCTTCCATAGCTTGCTAAACATCGGGCACTTTCCCAGCACTGGTGCTGTCGCATAGCCAAGGTGCCCTCCGGCAGCCCTTACACGGGCATGACAGAGTGCTTAAAGCATCTTGCCTTAGGGTCACTTCTTTCATAATGTCACCTTAGGTTTACACTTCAACACCTGAGAGGCATTAGTAAAAGATTATGCTGAGTATACATATTTGTATATATCTTAATGATTACCTATGAATAACTACTACGATTATCTCTATTTTCTTCTTCATTATTTATATGCAAACAGACTGAGGCTTCTGACTCCTCCCTCGGCACTTACGGGATCTCCTGCCCACAACAACCCTGATTGATATATTGGAAAAATTAATATTGTTAAATGATTATAAAGACCAATGTGATTTAGATTCAACTCAATACCCCTAAAAATCCCTATCAATTTTTGCAAAAAAAACAAACAGGCCGGGCGCGGTGGCTCACGCCTGTAATTCCAGCACTTTGGGAGGCCGAGGTGGGTGGATCACGAGGTCAAGAGATCAAGACCATCCTGGTCAACAAGGTGAAACACCGTCTCCACTAAAAATACAAAAAAATTAGCTGGGCGTGGTGACACACGCCTATAGTCCCAGCTACTCGGAGGCTGAGGCAGGAGAATTGCTGAACCCAGGAGGTGGAGGTTGCAGTGAGCTGAGATCCCGCCATTGCACTCCAGTCTGGGTAACAAGAGCGAATCTCTGTCTCAAAAAAAAAAAAAAAAAAAAAAAAAACTGGGAAAAGAGGCCAGGTTGGTCTCAAACTCTTGATCTCAAGTCATCTACCCATCTTGACCTCCCAAAGTGCTGGGATTACAGGCGTGAGCAGACATGCCAAGACCAATCCTCTTCACATAAACTCGTTAATGTCAATTAATGCTTGAACTGAATGTTAAGTCAACTCAAACTCGTATCAATGCTGAACTGACTCTAATGTCAATGAATGCTTGATGGTTTGCTAGACTCATTGCATTTGGAACAATTATCTCAAAAATGAATTTTCCAATGTTCTGCAAGAAGTGACCTTGGACTGAAGAGCTTGCCACACTTACGAAATGTGTAATATTTCTGTCCAGTATGGATTCTCTGATGTCTAATGAGGTGTGAACGTAAAGGCTTTGCCACAGTCATAACAGTTGTGAGGTTTCTCTCCTGTATGAATTCTCCTGTTTTCCCTAAGATGAAGCCTGACTGAAGACCTTGCCACAATCACAGCATTTGTAAGGTTTCTCTCCAGTATATCAATGAACTGCAATGGATGATGTCTGAAAACTTTGTCACCTTTATTACATTTGTAAGATCTCTCTTCATCATGGATTCTCTAATGATTTGCCATGGTTGTCGCATTAGTGAAGACTTGATAACAATCATTAGGTTAGAAAAGTTTCCCTGTACCATGGATTGATTTATGGTGACTAAGTGTTGAATGCCCCCTAAAGGCTTTGCCACACTCATTACACTTGAAAGGTTTCTCTCCTGTGTGGATTCTAGTATGTTCTGCCAGGGTTGAATTACGCCTGAAAGCCTTGTCACAAACCTTACATTTGTATGGTTTCTCTCCAGTATGAATTCTCCTATGTCTTTCAAGCTGTGATTTGCTTCTGAAAAGTTTGTTACATTCTTCACATTTATAAGGTTTCTCTCCAGTATGAAGTCTACGATGAGGTGCAAGGTGTGATCTTTGATTAAAATCTTTGCCACATACATTACACTTGTAAGGTTTCTCTCCAGTATGAAGTCTATGATGGCCTACAAGACTCGCCATCTTACTGAAGGTCTTGCCACACTCATTACACTTGTAAGGTTTCTCTCCAGTATGAACTCTATGATGACATTCAAGGTGTATCTTTTGATTAAAACCCTTGCCACATTCATTACACTTGTAAGGTTTCTCTCCGGTATGAATTCTATGATGGTATGTAAGGGATGACGTCTGACTGAAGGCCTTGCCACACTCATTACACTTGTAACGTTTCTCTCCACTATGAACTGCCTTATGATTTACAAGGGCTGTATTTCGACCAAAGGACTTGCCACACTCATTACACTTGTAAGGTTTCTCTCCAGTATGAACTACCTTATGATTTACAAGGGTTGTATTTCGACCAAAGGACTTACCACACTCATTACACTTGTAAGGTTTCTCTCCAGTATGAATTGCCTTATGGTTTACGAGGGCTGAATACTGACGGAAGTTCTTGCCACACTCATTACACTTGTAAGGTTTCTCTCCAGTATGAAGTCTACGATGGCATGTAAGGGATGACCTCTGACTGAAGGTCTTGTCACACTCATTACATTTGTAAGGTTTCTCTCCAGTATGAACTTTATGATGACATTTAAGGTGTGCTTTTTGATTAAAAACCTTGCCACATTCATTACACTGGTAAGGTTTCTCTCCAGTATGACGTCTATGATGGTATGTAAGGGATGACTTTTGATTGAAGGTCTTGCCACACTCATTACACTTGTAAGGTTTCTCTCCAGTATGATGTCTACGATGGTAAAAAAGGTATGACGTCTGACTGAAGGTCTTACCACATACATTACACTTGTAAGGTTTCTCTCCAGTATGAAGTCTATGATGACATGCAAGATTTGCCATCTGACTGAAGTTCTTGCCACACTCATTACACTTGTAAGGTTTCTCTCCAGTATGAAGTCTACGATGGCGTACAAGCTGTCGCTTCTGATTAAAGACCTTGCCACTCTGTAAATAAGTAGCTATAAAATAAAAAAATTAAAAAGTTAAAAAAAAAAAAAACCTTGCCACATACAACTCATTTATACTGATCTTCTCCTAAATGGATAATCTGATTTTTCCTTAAAAGTAAGCTACAATTAAAGGCTTTGCCAGTCTCATTACATTGGAAAGATTTTTCTCTCATGTGATGACTTTCATGTCTTTGCAATGTCCTTGTGGGGAACACTTCTGTATTACGTTGTCCTGTGCATGTTGCCTTCATCATGCATTTGGAAGAGACATCTACAAGATGTAAACACCAATAGGTTTCCAATTCAGTACAAATGGTAAATAATACTGAAATGTGTAAATACGACACAAAGAACAATTCTTATTTTAAACTTCCCAACATGATCTTCAAAGTACAGGAACACAAAAGGAATAAGATTCTTTAATAAAGGGCAAAATTAGCCAGGCACGGTGGCAAGCACCTGTAATCCCAGCAACTTGGGAGGCTAAGGCAGGAGAATCACTTGAACCCAGGAGGTAGAGGCTGCATTGAGCTGAGATCACGCCATTGTACTACAGAGACTCCATTTCAAAAAAAAAAAAAAATCAATAAATAATTAAGGGCAATTACATGTACCTCAAATCATTTCTACAGAAGCCTATTTTCAATATCATGAAAAACACTGACAGGGCACAAATGTATAAACCTAAAGTAAGAAGGTATTTTTCCACTGTGATCCTAAAGAGCATAACAGTTTGCAAAAAACACATTACCGTCATATCAATGAAGAGAAAACTATACATTCTTCATATTTACTGTATACAAATAAATGCTAAAGGACCATACAATATACTACATTGGTAAATAACCTAAATAAATAAATAAATGACATTATGTAAATGAAATTTATTAAATTGAATTAATTAAATTTATTTAATTAATCAAATTAAGTAAATGACAATAAGCTCATGTCAGCATAACAAAAATCAGTGGAAATTCTGTATTGTCAAACAATCATAGCACTAAGAAAATCTCAGGAGGCTGAGGCACAAGAATTACTTGAACCCAAGAGGCAGAGGATGCAGTGAGCCGAGATCACATCACTGACCTTGAGTCTAAGCAACAAAGTGAGAAAGAAAGAAAGAAAAATGTGTTAATACAGTATTTTACTGATAGGTCATAAAACTTCCTATATTCACGAAGAACACACACTTTGTGACTTTAAAAAAAATTTCTTGGTGGTGGAAGTGGGATTCAAAAGAATAAAAATGGCAACAAAAACAAATTCTTTTTTTTTTTTTTTTTTTTTGAGATGGAGTTTTGCTCGTTACCCAGACTGGAGTGTAATGGCGCGATCTCAGCTCACCGCAACCTCCGCCTCCTGGGTTCAAGCAATTCTCCTGCCTCAGCCTCCCGGGTAGCTGGGACTACAGACGCGCACCACCATGCCCAGCTAATTTTTTGTATTTTTTTTTTTTTTTTGTAGAGACGGTGTTTCACCTTGTTGACCAGATGGTCTCAATCTCTTGACCTCGTGATCCACCCACCTCAGCCTCCCAAAGTGCTGGGATTATAGGCGTGAGCCACCGCGCCCGGCCACAAATTCTTATATATATATATTTCTTTGAAACAATGTCTCTCCCTGTCATCCAGACTGGAGTGCAATGGTGCAATCCAGGCTTACTGCAACCTCCACCTCCTGGGTTGAAACAATTCTCTGATCTCAGCCTCCAGAGTAGGTGAGATTACAGGTACGCACCACCATGCCCGGCTAATTTTTCTATTTTTATTAGAGTTGGTGTTTTGTCATGTTGGCCTTCCTGATCTCGAACACCTGACCCCAAGTCATGGACCCGCCACGGCCTCTGAAAGCGCTGGGATTACAGGCTTGAGCCACTGCACCTGGCAAATTTCAAGTTTCATTATTATGCTATAACTTTGAGAAGTTTAACATACCTGCAACAATGACTTCCACCCCAAATATCTACACAACACACTTCAGTTCTTCATACAGAAAGGAATCCACACTAAGATGGTTGTTATACTCACATTGTAATCACACTTAACCCACTTATCAGTTTAGTGAAAACTAAATGACAAAAACTACTTAAAGTACTAACACTGGCTGGGCACAACAGCTCGCAACTGTAATGCCAGCACTCTGGAAAGCCGAGGAAGGTAAATCACTTGAGATCAGGAGTTAAAGTCCAGCCTGGACAACATGCTGAAACCGCATCCCTATTAAAAACACAAAAATTAGGTGGGCATGGTGGTGTGAGCCTGTAGTCCCAGCTATTCAGGAAGCTGGGGCAAAAAATCGTTTTAGTCGGGAGGCAGAGGATGCAGTTAGCGAAGATTACACCACTGCACTGTAGCCTGGGCGACAGAGTGAGACTCTGTCATAAAAGAAAAAGTACCCAGGAGTGGTGGCTCATGTCTATAATCCCAGCACTTTGGGAGGCCGAGGCAGGTAGATCACGAGGTCAAGAGATCAAGACCATCCTGGTCAACATGGTGAAACCCCGTCTCTACTAAAAATACAAAAATTAGCTGGGCATGGTGGCCTGTGACTGTAATCCCAGCTACTCAGGAGGCTGAGGCAGGAGAATTGCCTGAACTCAGGAGGCGGAGGTTGCGGTGAGCCGAGATCGCGCCAATGCACCCCAGCCTGGGTAACAAGAGCCAAACTCTGTCTCAAAAAAAAAAGAAAAAGTAAATGAAAAGAAAGTTAAAGAATATCTACACAAAAAAGAAATTAAACACAAAAAGTAGTACATGAGAAATGAAGAACAAAAAAAAACCAGCCTGGCCATCATGGTGAAACCCCATCTTTATATTTTCAAAAAAAAAAAAAGAGTAGAAGAAGAATAAAAAAAAGAAACTCAAAGTCATTAATATCTTTCTCAATTTCCTGGAGGCAAAAATCTCCAATGTGATGACTTTCATATCTTTCCAATGACCCTATGTGGAACACGTCTGTGTTGCCTGGCCCTGTGGATGAGAACTCCTTCATCATGCATTTGGAAGATACTTACAAACTGTAAACACGAATAGGTTTCTAATTCAGTACAGAGGTAAAAAATACTGCAATATGCAAATATGACACAAAAAAACAATACTTAAACTTTCCAAACGTAATCTTCGAAGTTAAGAATCACAAAAGGAGTAACATTCTTTAATAAATAAAGGGGGATTCTATGCACTTCAAATCATTTCTATGGAATCCTATTTCCAATATCATGACAAAACACTGAAAGGGCAGCAACATGTGTGAGCCTAAAGTAAGGAGTATTCTTCCACTGTGGTCCTCAAGTGTATAACTGTTTGCAAAAAACGTATCACTGTTTCAACAATGAAGATAAAAACATGTTATCTTCCTATTTATAGTACATTTACTGTATACAAATAAGTGTTAACAGAACGTACAATATATTAGTAAATTTACAACAAGCTCATGTAAGGATAACCAAATTCAATGGAAATTCTGCATTGCCAAACAATCATAGCACTGAGAAGATAACAAAAGATTACAGAAATTAGCCAGGCGTGGTGGCCTGCGTCTGTAGTCCCAGCTACTAGAAAGGCTGAAACTGGCTGAGCGCAGTGGCTCATGCCTATAATCCCAGCACTTTGGGAGGCCAAGGCGGGTGGATCACGAGGGCAAGACATTGAGACCATCCTGGTCAACAAGGTGAAACCCCATCTCTACTAAAAATACAAAAAATTAGTTGGGCATGGTGGCGCATGCCTATAGTCCCAGCTACTCAGGAGGCTGAGGCAGGAGAATTGCTTGAACCCAGGAGGTGGAGGTTGCAGTGAGCCGAGATCGCACCATTGCACTCCAGCCTGGGTAACAAGAGCGAAACTCTGTCTCAAAAAAAAAAAAAAAAGAAAGGCTGAAACCACAGACACAAGAATCACTTGCACCCAAGAAGCAGAGCTTGCAGTGAGCAGAGGTCACAGCACTGCACTCCAGCCTGGGCGACAAAGTAAGACTACATTTCAAAAAAGAAAAAAAGAAAAGGAAATATTAAGATAGCATTTTTCTAAATACATGTCATAAAATTACCTATATCCATGCAGAACACGCACTTTGTAAAATTTTCTTTAAAAGTTTTTGTATTTTTATTTTTTTGAGATGCAGTCTCTCTGTCACCCAGGCTGGAATGCAATTATGTGATCTTGGCTCACTGCAACCTCCACCTCCCAGGCTGAAATGATCCTCCTGCCTCAGTCTCCTGAGTACCTGGGATTACAGGCATGCACCACCATGCCTAGCTAATTTTTATATTTTTAATAGAAATGGGGTTTCACCATGTTGGCCATGCTGGTCTCGAACTCCTGACCTTAAGTGATCCACCTTCCCGGGCCTCTCAAAGTCCTGAATTACAAGCATGAGCCACTGCAACCAGTAGCACTTTGTGACACTAATGAGAGGAATGTGTCAGTTACACTGCATACCACATACCCAAAAGCTGTATGGAAAATCATAAAAATAAAATATTTTAACCCATGATAAAATGAGAAAGGAAATAAAGTGCATTTACAAAGCCTACAAAATTCTAAACTCTCTTAACAGAGATGCCACAGCTTCTACTTACCAGCAGCATGCAATATAAGAACTGAAATACATGTTAAGATCACTACCTTCTGATGAATGAGGTCAAGAAAATACACAGCATTATAAAAAATAAGAATTGACTAAAGCCCGGGTGCAGTGGCTCAGGACTGTAATCCCAGCACTTTGGGAGGCCAAGGCAGGCAGTTCACCAGGTCAGGAGTTCAAGACCAGCCTGGCCAACATGGCGAAATCCCATCTATCCTAAAAATACAAAAAAATTACATAAAAGGAACAGCAGGAGCGATGGCTCACCTGAGGTCAGGAGTTCGAGAACAGCCTGACCAATATGGAGAAACCCCGTCTCTACTAATAACATAAAATTAGCCGGGTGTGGTAGCACATGCCTGTAATTCAAGCTACTTGGGAGGCTGAGGCAGGAGAATCGTTTGAACTTGGGAGGTTGAGGAAACAGTGAGCCGAGATCACACGATTGCACTCCAGCCTAGGCAACAAGAGAAAAACTCTGTCTCAATAAACAAAAAAAAAAGGAAATGAGGGGAGGGAGGGAAGGGAGAAGGGAGGGAGTAAGGGAGGGAGGGAAGGAAGGGGAAAGAACGAACATGCTGTGCTAGAGCTTTTCTAGAGTCCCTGCCCTACGTTTCAGTAGGAAAGAAGACATTACAGATAGATAGAGGAAAATATTTCACAAATTCCTCCACTGACTGCCTCTTTCTAAATGCTTAGGGAGCATTATAATATGCAGTCATTAAGCTCTCTTCCAAAAACTACTGAATCAAAACCACAGGAGTAGCAAACAGGGAACTGGTTGTCTTTTGTTTTTCAATATCATTTCTAAATATTAAGAGACGGGGTTTCACCATGTTAGCCAGGATAGTCTCGATCTCCTGACCTCATGATCTATCCACCTCGGCCTCCCAAAGTGTTGGGATTACAGGTGTGAGCCACCAAGCCTGGCCAGAACTGGATATCTTTAAAGTCTGCCAGAGGGTTTTGTTTTTGTTTTTTGCGACAGAGTCTTGCTCTGTCGCCCGGGCTGGAGTGCAGTGGCGCGATCTCAGCTCACTGCATTCTTTGCCTCCCAGGTTAAAGAAATTCTCCTTCCTCAGCCTTTCTAGCAGCTGCGATTTCAGGCATGCGCCACCACATCCAGCTAATTTTTGTATTTTTAGTAGAGACAGGGTTTCACAATGTTGGCCACGCTGGTCTCAAACTCCTGATCTGAAGTCATCCACAAGCCTCAGCCTCCCAGAGTGCTGGGATCACAGGTGAGTCACTGCACCCAGCTTGCCATAAGGTTTATGCCTACTTTAGATCTGGAACCCCCAATGAGGTATCATGAAGAACACACAACATCTAAATACCCAAGGGCACATCCCCGCTTCCGGAGGGAAGTTATCCTCACCCAGGGAGACCAGGTTCCTGTAGTTCTCCAGCATCACGTCCCTGTATAACGTCCTCTGAGCAGGGTCCAGGCATCTCCACTCCTCCTGAGAGAATTCTATGGCCACATCCCTGAATGTCAATAGACCCTGAAATGAAAACACATTTTAACCACATGGTTCTGGGAGGAGTTCTGATCTCTACAGAGAATGAGAATAGGACAGAGGTGAAAGCACGGATTTAATTGTAGGGAATGTTCTGACAAATGGAGAAAGGGATTTTTCACCACATTATGTCTTCCCAGTTGTGTTTATTATACTTTTTGAAGAGGTCATGATGCCCTCTCGGTATGGATTTCTTATGTTTGTGGATAATACAAGAAATATACAAACAAACAAACAAAAAATTAATGCAGCATTCCTGCTACAGAAAGCTTAGAAACTTAGAGATGGGGTTTTACCATATTGATCTGCCTGGTCGTGAACTCCTGACCGCAGGCGATTCACCTGCCTCCGCCTCCCAAAGTGCTGGGATTACAGGAATGAGCCACTGTGCCCAGCTGGTTGGACACTTTTATTGACACACCAAGTCACATTCAGTATCTAGATGATATCAGTATATTCAGTATCTAGATGATATTCAGTATCTAGATCATGAGGGATGTTTTCAGAGATGACAATGTCCACAGTGAAAGATCAGAAACAAATCTGGACAGGCACTGTGGCACAGGTGTAATCCCAGCACTCCGGGAGGCCAAGGCTGGGGTGAGTCAGGAGTTCGAGACCAGCCTGGACAACATGGTGAAACCTGGTCTCTACTAAAAATACAAAATTAGCCATGCATGGTTCTTGGCATGTGTAATTCCAGCTACCTGCAAGGCCAAGGCAGGAGCATCGCTTGAACCTTAACGATGGAATTTGCAGTGAGCAGAAATCATGCCATTACACTCCAGCCTGGGCAATAAAAGCAAAACTCATTCTCAAAAAATATAAATAAATAAGAAATAACTATGGGTATGGGGTTTAACAGAGGAGTGATGAAATAATCTGTATAACAAACCCCAAATGACATGAGTCGTTGATCATTATCAAACTGTCCTAATTACAGCAACAGCAATAACTAACATGTTTGAACACCTCCCACGGGCTAAACACTTCTACGTGCTTCCCATGTCCTGAGCAATAAACTAAACACCCTGTCCCATGAGGAAAGATCTGTCCTTAAAGAGACTGCCTCACACACACTCTAGGAAACTTGCTACAAATCAAACAGCTAAAAATGTCAACACAAGCACCTGAATCCAGCAGTCTGGATTCAGCTTTGAATATAACCCCCTAAATAACAGACACAGCTTCAAATCTACATTGACAGTGGTTTACCTAGTGGAGGGAATTGAGAGAAGTCCAAGGTTGAGAACATGGAGCACCGTAAAATGTCACTGAATAGTCACACAGGCGTGCACGCAACCCTTTATCACCCTTCTTATCTTTTTTTTCTTTTGAGACTGATTCTTACTCTATGGCTGTGGCTGGAGTGTAGTGGTGAAATCTGGGCTTACTGCAACCCCTGACACTCAGGTTCAAGCAATTCTCTTGCCTCAGCCTCCCAAGTAGGTGGGATTCCAGGTTCCTGCCATAGCGCCTAGAGGATATACACACATACACATACACACACACACACACACACACACACACACACACACACACACACATATACACACACACACATATACACACACACACGTTTTCTGATTCAGAGCCTTGCTCTGCCACTAGGCTGGAGTGCAGTTCTGACTCTGGTTACGATTCTCCTGCCTCAGCCTCCCAAGTAGCTGGGATTACAGGCATACACCCTAATGCCCTGTAGTCCAGCTACTTAGGAGGCTGAGGCAAAAGAATAGCTTCAACCCAGGAGGCAAAGGTTGAAGTGAGCTGAGATCACACCACTGCACTCCAGGCTGGGCGACAGAGTGAGACTCCATCTCAAATAAATAAATACAGACATACATACATACAATTAGCTGCATGTCGTAAAATATGCCTGTTGTTCTATCTTTTTGGGAGGCTAAAGTACGGATCACTTGAGCCCAAGACTTCGAAGCTGCTGTAAACTCTGGATTGTGCCATTGTACTCCAGACCTGTGCCACATAGCAACACCTTCTCTCTGTTTTTGAGACAAAGTCTCACTCTGTCGCCCAGGCTGGAGCGCAGTGACATAATCTTGGCTTACGGTAACCTCCACCTCCTGGGTTCAAGTGGTTCTCCTGTGTCAGCCTCCTGAGTAGCTGAGATTACAGACATGTGCCACCACACCAGCTAACTGTCGTATTTTTAGCAGAGATAGGGTTTCTGCATGTTGGCCAGGGTGATCTCAAACTTCTGACCTCAAGTGATCCAGCTGCCTCAGCTTCCCAAAGTGCTGGTATTACAGGCATCAGCCACCACACCATCCTATCTCTTAAAAAAAAACAAAGTTTGGAGTCAGAGACGTGTTGATCTACTAGTGTGGCTTCCACTGCATGACCAAATCAGTTACAAAATATCTCCCCTTACTGGTCTCCTTTTCCAGAATTTACCAGACATCCGTGCACATTAACCTATGTGTTTCATACGTAGTTTCTCTGATCTCGCCCACAAAGGTCTTACAACCAGATGTGGCCCCTGAACAATCCAGGCTGCGCAGCAGCACTGACACCACAAGGCCCACACCCCGTGTCCATCCAGGTCTGGTGTCAGCCCTTCCCATGACCATGCCCAGTGGAGCCTCTTCCCAGGTTCATGTCACTGGGTCCCAGGAGATGGAATCTCAGAGCAGATGACAGGAACTGAGGAAGGCACGGGTGAGTGCGAGCCAACGTGTCAGGCAGGACGCTTCAGACTCAGAACAGACTGGCTACTGCAATACCTGTCATTTCAGAAAGGAAAGAGACAGATGAACCCA
Organism: Saguinus oedipus; assembly: GCA_031835075.1. Classification (NCBI taxonomy): domain Eukaryota; kingdom Metazoa; phylum Chordata; class Mammalia; order Primates; family Cebidae; genus Saguinus; species Saguinus oedipus. The sequence continues at coordinate 53,502,511 of CM063187.1, read as the reverse complement.
CCGAGGAGTGTCACTTTACCTGCGGAAGAGCCATGCCTGGCTCCTTTTCTTTCCTCTTCTGAGCTGCTTCCTCACATGAGTCTTTAGAAATCAACCCTGTATGTGAAAAATACAGGAGACTTTATGTTAGAAATGACTCACTCCCTACCTGTGACAAAAACTCACAAGGGAGACCTCACCCTGTAGAAAGATGGGCCTCTGCTGCCCACTGCACCAGAGATCATGCAGAGGTAAGACAGTCCCACAGGAAGACCTACAAGTCTGTTTCACCCTCGTCTTCAGATCTCACTCCCCTCCTGGAGAAGCCCCACACACCAGGCAGCAGTGGGGAGCTGGACTGGACTGAGCTCCCCTTCAGGGCACAGCCCCTGCCCTAACCAAACCCCAACCAGAGCACAGCCCCTCCCCTCTCTGTGGATCACAGGCTCAGCTCAGCCCTCAGAAATGGAGGACAAAGAAGTGGGTAACCCCCAATCTAGACACTGAGGAAGGAGAGCTGTGCAGAACCCCAGCACAATTAGTACCTGAAGAATACCTGGGTTCAAGCAATTCTCCTGCCTCAGCCTCCCGAGTAGCTGGGATTATAGGCGTGAGCGACCATGCCCAGCTAATTTTTGTATTTTTAGTAGAGACGTGGTTTCACCTTGTTGACCAGGAGGATCTCGATCTCTTGACCTCATGATCTACCCGCCTCGGCCTCCCAAAGTGCTGGGATTATAAGCGTGAGCCACCACGCCCAGCCTTTTTTTTTAAAAATAAAAACGGGGTTTCACCATGTTGGTCAGGCTGGTCTTGAACTCCCAACCTCAGGTGATCCGCCCGCCTTGGCCTCCAAAGTGCTTGGATTATAGGCGTGAGCCACCATGCCTGGCCATAAAGAATATCTTATAGTTTTACTACTCAGTTATTTCCTTTATATAATCCTTTATATATAATCATGTAGTAGTTTATAGTTGGAACAATTAGTATCTTTCTACTCAGTTATTTCCATATATAATTATATCTTAGTTCATAGTTGGAGGAATGCCTAGAGCAGACATGGTACAGAGCATGAGTTAAGGAATAAGCAGCTACACATATATAATCGTATCTTCCTGATAGTCAGAAGAATATCTAGAGCAGACATGGTGCAGAGCATGATTTAAGGGAAAAACAGCTATACCAGGACAAGAATCCGGCCCAGGCAGCAGCGTTCAGTATTGTAAAGATACCCGCTGTATGGCAGGCTTGGGGCAAGAGTCACTCCTCCTGAAAAGGAGTTGCGGTACCTTGCATCCAGTTCTTGTGGAAAGCTGGCCTCAGGCTGGGAAGCCTGTGAGTGTCTGAGGGTTTAAAACCCCTTTGGTAGGGCCGGGCGCGGTGGCTCAAGCCTGTAATCCCAGCACTTTGGGAGGCCGAGGTGGGTGGATCACGAGGTCAAGAGATCGAGACCATCCTGGCCAACAAGGTGAAACCCCGTCTCTACTAAAAATACAAAAACTTAGCGGGGCATGGTGGCGCATGCCTGTAATCCCAGCCACTCAGGAGGCTGAGGCAGGAGAATTGCCTGAACCCAGGAGGCAGAGGTTGCGGTGAGCCGAGATGGTGCCATTGCACTCCAGCCTGGGTAACAAGAGCGAAACTCTGTCTCAAAAAAAAAAAAAAAAAACCCTTTGGTATAATTGTGCCTAGGTGGCTGTATACCTTGTCAGCTGTGTTGCTATGTACTGACTCAAAGCATCCTCCTATAGAAATCACTGGGAGCTGCCAGCAGGTGGCTGTATACCCTGTTAGTTCTTCAGCTACTGTGCTGACTCAAAGCATCCTCCTATGGAATTCCTTAAAAGTAGCCTGCCCCTAGATAAGAGATGGTGCACACTGCACCCTCTTCAATGCACACAGCCCACCTCCTTTCCTCGGTGACCTAATCGGGATAAACCCCTTGCTGTGCACTGCCCACCTCCTAGCCTAGGTGACCTAACGGGGGTGGACCCCTTGTTTATTGCTCACATGACTGTCGTGACCCTATCACTATCCTTAAGATGACCTCACTCACTACCCTACCCCCAACCTATACCCAATAAACACAGATGCTCCTGGACGTTCAGAGCCTCGCCTGTCTCCGCTTGTAAGTGGCGCCCAGTTGTGCTTTCTTCGTCCCTCTGTGTCTTGTCTCTTTACTTATCGGAACCAGTGCCTCTGCACAGCGGTAGGGTCTACCCCACATCGATGTAGGGTCGGACCCTACACACACAGCCTTGACACTCAATACTGCACACAGATTACTATCACCTGGGACACTGTCGCTATTACTGAGGATGGGTTCTATCCCATCAGAATCAGAATCCCTGGTAAAGCAGCACAGATATTCTATTTGCAAAATGCCTCTGTCTCTAATGTGAAGCCAGGGTTGAGCTCCACTCAGAGCAGGTGAGCCCAGCACAGCCCAGTGTTCTCTGTTCTCCCCTTGGGCCTTGTTCTCATCAGGAGCAAAAGAGCCGATGGCAAAGGCAGAAAAATGATCACACAGAACAGGCAATGTGCACCAAAGCTGGGGTGAAGGTTGGGCTATGGAAAAGAAATCCTGGAGTCCCCAAGTCAGTAAGCTAAAGGGAAAAGTCAAGCTGGGAACTGCTTAGGAAACCAGACTCCCCTTCTATTCAAAGTCACCCCTCTGCTCCCTGACACACATGCATATCTGAGTGCATCCTTTGGAAAGGCTGATCAGAAATTCAAAGGAAGAACTCAGTGCAGTCTTCCCAAGACGCTGGGCAGCCAACGCAGGCATTAACTTGCGGTCAAGAGATGGAGACCAGCCCAGCCAATGTGGCAAAACATGGGCGACAGAGCGAGACTTCATCTAAGAAGAAAGAAACTCAAAAGATTGCAACCATTTGTGCCTCACTGATCTGTGACATGGAAGCCCCCTCCCTGCTTGAGGTCTTCCTGCCTTTGCTTAAAGTTGTTCCGCTTTTCAGACCAAACCAATGTGCTTCTTTCATATATTGATTGATGTCTGTCTCCCTAAAATGTATAAAATTAAGCGGTGCCCCGACTACCTTGGACACGTCATCACCACTTCCTGAGGCTGTGTCACAGGTGCGTCTTCAACCTTGGCAAAATAAACTTTTTTTTTTTTTTTTTTTGAGACAGTTTTGTTCTTGTTGCCCAAGCTAGAGTGCAATGGCACAATCTCGGCTCACTGCAACCTCCGCCTCCCAGATTCAAGCAATTCTCCTGCCTCAGCCTCCTGAGTTGTTGAAATTATAGGCATGCGCCACCATGCCTAGATTTGTGTGTGTGTGTTTTTAGTAGAGACAGGGTTTCACTATGTTAGCCAGGCTGGTCTTGAACGGCTGACCTCAGGTGATCTGCCCACCTCAGCCTACAGGATTGCAGAGCTCAGGGGAGAGGCCAACAAGGGATTTGGAGCCGTGTAGGTGGGTTAAAGCCATGAGAGGATAAGGTTCATGGTGATTTGAGTCTAATACGCTTTTTCTCTCTTCTTGTGCTTTAAAAAAAATCTGGAGGACTGGAATCCATTTAAAATTTGAGTTAAAACTAGGCACTGGCTGAATTCGATGGCTCACACCTGTAATCCCAGCACTTTGGGAGGCCAAGGTGGGTGGATCACAAGGTCAGGAGATGGAGATTATTCTGGGAAACGTGATAAAACCCTGCCTTTACTAAAAATACAAAAAAATAGCCAGGTGTGGTGGTGGGTGCTTGTAATCCCAGCTACATGGGAGGCTGAGGCATAATAGCTTTAACCTGGGAGGTGAAGGTTATAGTGAGCCAAGATCATGCCACTGCACTCCACCCCAGCCTGGGCGACAAAATGAGACTCCGCCTAAAAAGCAAAAAAAAGAAAGGAAAAGTCACGCACTGTATTTTGTCAGTCACTGTAGGGTTCAGTGTCACTCGGACTGAGCTTTTCCGGTCTTATTCCTCCCCTCTGTTACAGGTGGGCTCACTGAGACATTTCACCAAGTTCTCCTGAGAAGCCCTGAGGTGAAGAAGAAGAAGGTGTGACCAATTCCCATGTGATGGCCTAAAAGGGCCAGTAGGCTGCCTTGGTCTTCCTCCTCTGGAAAACTCCAAGACCAGCCGGGAGTGGTGGCTCACCCCTGTAATCCCAGCATTTTGGGAAGTTGAGGCAGGCAGATCACTTGAGCCCAGAAATTTGAGACCAACCTGGGCAACATGGGGAAACCCCTTCTCTACCAAAAATACCATTAGCCAGGCGTTGTAGCAGTCGTCTTTGGTCCCAGCTACTGGAGAGGCGGACGCAAGAAGATTCACTTGAGCATGGGAGGCAGAGGTTGCAGTGATGCAAGACTGTGCCAAAGCATTCCAGCCTGGGTGACAAGGTGACACTCCATCTCAAAAAAAAAAATTCCAAGACGAGCGAGCCTCGGTGGCTCACACCTGTAATCCCAGCACTTTGGGAAGCCGAGGCAGGTAGATCATGAGGTCAAGAGATTGAGACCATCCTGGCCAACATGGTGAAACCCGGTCTCTACTAAAAATACAAAAATTATCTGGGGGGCATGGTGGTGTGCATCTGTACTCCCAGCTACTCGGAGGCTGAGGCAGCAGAATTGCTTGAACCCAGGAGGCGGAGGTTGCAGTGAGGCAAGATCGTGTCACTGCACTCCAGCCTGGACTCAGAGACTCTCAAAACAGGAAAAAAAAATTAGCAGGGCCGAGTGGGGCGCATCTGTGGTTCCCAGCTAATCTAGAGGTTGAGGTGGGAAAATCACTTGAGCCCAGGAGGTAGCAGCTGCAGTGAGCTGTGATCCTGCCACTGCACTCTAGCCTAGGTGACAGTAAAAAGTCTCAAAAATAATAAAAATTAAATATAAAAAACTAATGAAATGAAGAGGAACTAGAAAAAAAAGAAAACGCATTATAAAATGAGAACAAAAACACTTTTTTTCTCAGGCGGAGTTTCACTCGTTACCTAAGCTCGAGTGCAATGGCGCGATCTCCGCTCACCAACCTCCACCTCCCGGGTTCAAGTGATTCTCCTGCCTCAGCCTGCTGAGTAGATGGGAGGCGCCACCATGCCCAGCTAATTTTGTATTTTTAGTAGAGACGGGGTTTCTTCATGTTGGTCAGGTTGGTCTCGAACTCGGTCGCCAGCTCGCTCTTTCTCCTTAGCCTCTGGGAACACACTCACTGGAGGGGATGGAATAAGATGGCTGCCTCCCGGAAGAGGACGTTTTCCACGGTTTAGAACTGGAGAGCAGGAGGGCCCGACATGCCGAGGAGGGAGGTGGGGGACATGGGGCCGTACGCCAGGGGTGGGGTCTGCAAAATCCCAGGACCAGACAGAGGTCGCGGCCTCCAAGGGACTGGGGCTGTGGCGCTCCAGGGGCCGACAAGGGAAAGGGTGGGAGGCGCCCAGGGTGGGAATCCACTCCGGGGTGAGGACTTTAAAAAGCGCGGGATGGGAGGAGGGGTCAGAAAACGGTTTTGAGCAGGAAAACTACTAGATAGAAGCCGTGTACAAGGCTCCGTAGCAGAAAGGCCGGGACGGGACTAGCCTCAGACTAACTTTCACCCTAAGAGGAGGCCGGACGCGGTGGCTAACGCCTGTAACGCCAGCACTTTGGAAGGCAGAGGCGGATGGATCACGAAGTCAGGACGTCTCAATTTGCCCTGGGTGGAGGAAAGGGGGGCGGAAATTTCCAGGTCTCTGGGGACCCCACGTCCCGAGTATAGGAGAGCCGGGAACCTATGAAGGGTCGACTTACTACGGACAGTGTGAAACTCACGGGTTGCAGTGTGACCCTCACTGAGGTGATCTGCTTCCAAGTTTGAGGGAATCCGCAACTCCGGAAAAAGGCCAGGTCTGGGAGGAGCCCCAAGGAAGTGGGCGGGGCCTGGGCGAGATAGGGCGCGGCACGAAGGGCAAGGGGCGGGCGTGGAGGATAAAGGATCAAACTGTCGCCCAAGTTGGAGTGGAGTGGCCTAGTCTCGGCTCACCGCAGCCTCGACCTATGGAGCTCAATTTATCCTCTTGTCTCAGCCTCCTGATTAGCTAGGACTACAGGCATGCACCACCACACCTGGCTGATTTTTATATTTTTTTGCAGAGATGAGGTTTGACCATATTACCCAGGCTGATCTCTGACTCCTGGGCTCAGACGACCCACCCATCTCGACCTCCCAAAGTGCTAGATTACAGGCGTGAGTCACCGCGCCCGACCAAGTTATTGCCTTTTTAAAAAACAACAATTAGTGACATAACTTATCACAGGCCTTAGCTTTCCACACCCCAGATGTTTACCCCAGGAAAGTCCCTGGAGCTAAGCACAGGATTGACCCTCACGGTCTGGAATCAATGGGAAACAGAAATGAAATTTCTTTTCTGTTCTGTCACGCGTCAGCATGAAATTCCACATTGAGACCAGGCAGTTTCACATTTCATATTCCAGTTTGCGACCCTTTCACAGATAACCCTAGGGCTTTCTAATTAAATTGTTAAAATTAGCATTTATGTAATTATATATTTTAGAGAGTGAATCAATGTTGTCCAAGCTGGAATGCAGGGGTGCAATGTTGGCTCAAGGCAGCCTCCAACTCCTGGGCGCAAGTGATCCTTCCACCTACGCCTCTGGGGTAGCTGGGCGTACAAGTTCACACCCCACCGTAAACTTAAATTTTTTTTTTTTTTTTTTTTTTTTTTGAGACGGAGTTTCGCTCTTGTTACCCAGGCTGGAATGCAATGGCGCGATCTCGGCTCACCGCAACCTCCGCCTCCTGGGTTCAGGCAATTCTCCTGCCTCAGCCTCCTGAGTAGCTGGGATTACAGGCATGCGCCACCGTGCCCAGCTAATTTTTTGTATCTTTAGTAGAGACGGGGTTTCACCATGTTGACCAGGATGGTCTCGATCTCTTGACCTCGTGATCCACCCGCCTCGGCCTCCCAAAGTGCTGGGATTACAGGCTTGAGCCACCGCGCCCGGCTAAATTTTTTTTTTTGAGATACCGTTTCACTCGTGTCACTCAGACTATAGTGCATTAGCACGATCTCGGCTCACTACGACTTCTGCCTCCCGGGTTCAAGTGATTCTCCTGCCTGAGCTTACCAAGTAGCAGGGATTACTGGTGCCCGCCACCACGTCCAACTAATTTTCTGCATTTTTAGTAGAGACTGGGTTTTTCTATGCAGACCAGGCTGGTCTCGAACTGTTGACCTCAACTGATCTACCCGCCTTGGCCTCCGAAAGTGCTGGGATTACAGGCGTGAGCCACTGCTCCCGGCAGGTAAGTTTAAAATTAACTGCAATAAGGCCGGGCGCGGTGGCTCAAGCCTGTAATCCCAGCACTTTGGGAGGCGGACGCGGGTGGATCAAGAGGTCAAGAGATCGAGACCATCCTGGTCAACATGGTGAAACCCTGTCTCTACTAAAAATACAAAAAATCAGCTGGGCATGGTGGCGCGTGCCTGTAATCCCAGCTACTCAGGAGGCTGAGGCAAGAGAATCGCCTGAACCCAGGAGGCGGAGGTTGCGGTGAGCCGAGATCGCGCCATTGCACTCCAGCCTGGGTAACAGCGAAACTCCGTCTCAAAAAAAAAAAAATTGTACAGTAAAAAGGATTCTGGTAAGCTAAGGTTACTTTATTATTGAAGAAAGAAGTATCTTTTATAAAGTGACTGGAGACTAAATGTACAGAGTTTATAAGCCTATAGTAGTTGTGGGTAACCCCCCATATAGGCACCGAGGAATGAGAGCTAAGCAGAACCCTGGCACAGTTAGAGCTTGAGAAATATCTCAATTTATAGTGTTACTACTCAGCTATTTCCTTTTATATAATCCTTTACATAATCATATATTAGTTTATAGAAATAGGGCTTGAAGGATCCCTTTATATAATCCTCTATATATAATCATGTAACAGTTGATAGTGTGAGTGCCTAAAGAATATTTCCCTACATATATACCTATAATTATATCTTAGTTCATAATCAGAGGAATGCCTAGAGTGGACATAGTACAGAGCATGAATTAAGGAATAAGCAGCTTATAATCAGAGGAATGCCTAGAGCAGACACAGTGCAGAGCATGATTTAAGGGAAAAACAGTTATACCAGGACAAGAATCCATGGCCCAGGTGGCAGCGTTCAGTATCGTAAAGATACCCGCTGTATGGCAGGCTTGGAGCGAGAGCCACTCCTCCTGATAAAGGAGTTGTAGGACCTTGCTCCAGTTCTTGTGGAAGGCTGCCCTCAGACCGGCAATCCACCTTGGTGACTGTGAACTTTATCAGCTCTTGCTACTGTGCTGCTTGAAAAGCATCTTCCCATAGAACCCATTGGAAGCTGCCAGAAGGTGGCGGTAACACTGACAGCTCTGTCACTGCTGTATGACTTAAAGCATCCTCCTATAAATCTTCTTAGAAGTAGTTTCCCATAGATAGAAGTATTGCACACTGCACCCTCTTCACTGCGCACGGCCCACCTTCAAGCCTCGGTGACCTAATGGGGGTGGACCCCTTACTGCACACGGCCCTTGCCTTCATGGGAACAGGACCCTTGCTGTGCACTGTCCACCTCCTGGCCTAGGTGACCTAATGGGGGTAGACCCCATATTTTATTGCTCACGATTCTATCACTATCCTTAAAGATGATTTCACTCACTGCCCTGCCCCCTAACCTATACACAATAAATACTCACGCTTCTGGACATTTGGGGCCTCTCCTGACTCTGCTTATAGGTGGCGTGGCCCCCTGAGCCCAGCTACGTTTTCTTAGTACTTCTGTGTCCTGTCTCTTTATATCTCAGATCCTGCACCTCAGCACAGCATAAGGCTCACCCCACGACCCTGTGGGGCCTCAGCCCTACAGCAGTGTATAGTTATGTCTTAGGCCTTCACGTTCATTCACCACCCACCGACTCACCAGAGCAATTTATATTATAGACCTGCAAGCTTCATTGAAAAGCACCTTATACATGTATACCATTTTTTAACCTTTCATACCATATAATTACCTTTTCTATGTTTAGACATGTTTTGAGTTACAAGTATTTACCATTGTTATCGTTGCTCAGTGTTTAGTATATAACATGCTGTATAGGTTTTTGGCAATAGGCTGTACCATGTATCCTACGTGTGTAATAGGTTATACTATCTCAGTTTATGTAAGTACAGTCTATAAAGATAACACCTGAAAACATATTTCTCAGGAGAAATCCCTATTAAGTGACACATGATTTTATTTGCATATAACCTATGCACATCCTTTACATCCTCTCAAATACTTTAAATTACCCCTTGATTCCCATATATTTTAAATCATCTCTTGATGACTTACATTAACTCAAGAAATGTAAATTTGTAAATAGTTATACTATACTGTTTTCTTGTATTATTTTTGTTGTTTTATTGCTATTTTTATAGGCTTCTCTCTCATTTTTTTCTCAGACATAGTTTCACTCTGTCGCCAGGCTAGAGTGCAGTGGTGTAATCTCGGCTCACTGCCATTCAAGCGATCCTCCTGCCTCAGCCTCCTGAGTAGCTGGGACTATAGTCACACGCCACCATGCCCAGCTAATTTTTGTATTTTTAGTAGAGATGGGATCTCACCATATTGCCCAGGATGGTCTCAATCTCTTGACCTTGTGATCTGCCTGGCTCAGCCTCCCAAACTGCTGGGATTACAGACATGAACCACCGTGCCTGATCTGGCTTCTCTCTTTTTAAAAAATTATTTCTGCTGGGCACGGTGGCTCAGGCCTGTAATCCCATCACTTTGGGAGACCAAGGCAGGCAGATCACCTGAGGTCGGGAATTTGAGATCAGCTTGACCAACATGGGGAAACCCTGTCTCTACTAAAAACACAAAATTAGCTGGGTGTGGTGGCACTTGCCTATAATTCCAGCTACTTGGGAGGCTGAGGCAGGAGAACTGCTTGAACCTGGGAGGTGGAGGTTGCGGAGAGCCGAGATTGTGCCATTACATTCCAGCCTGGGCAACAAGAGTGAAACTCCGTCAAAAAAAAATTTATTTCAGTTTTAGCTGGATGAAGCTATGGACGGGTACCCCACAGATAGTGAGGGCTGACTGTAGACTCTAGCTGCTCATAAGCTAAAGGCCTTTTTTTGACCAGATCTACTTTTGTGGATCTCAGTGTTTTTGTTTAAGTAACCCTTACATTAGGTTAGGAACACCCCGAAATCACAAGTATTAATGCTTGCAATTAGGATATATCAATGAGAAGCTGTAATGTGCATCCTTTAAACAGAATAAATAGGGTTCAGTACTGTTTGAGATTTCAGGCATCCACTGAGGGTCTCGGAACATATCCCCCATGGATAAGGGGATGATAGTTCTGAGTCCAGGCTGACACATTTGCTGGCACTCACCCATGCCTTCCCTCAATCCCTCTCCTCTCACTGATATTCCATCTCCTGTGACCCAGTGACATGAACTTGGGAAGAGGCTGCACTGGGCATGGTCCTGGGAAGGGCTCACCCCCAGACATGGATGGAGACAAGGTGTGGGCCCCATGGTGTCAGGGCTGTTGGGCAGTAAGGACTGTTCAGGGGCCACATCTGATGCCTCGTCAGCTCTCTGTAGACCAGGAGTAGAGAAGGTGCACATGGAAGTCATGTATTAATGTGTGCAAACACTTGGTAAATTTTGGAAAAAAGTTCAGGAAGGCCGGGCATGGTGGCTCACACGTGCAATCCCAGCACTTTGGGAGGCTGAGGCAGGTATATCACTTGAGGCTAGGAGTTCGAGACCAGCCTGGCCAACATGGTGAACCCCCGTCTCTACTAAAATACAAAAATTAGCTGGGTGTGGTAGCACATTCCTGTAATCCCAGCTACTCAGGAGGCTGAGGCAGGAGAATCACTTGAACCTGGGAGGTGAAGGTTGCAGTGATCCAAGATCGTGCCAGCCTAAGCGACAGAGTGAGACTCCATCTCAAAAAAAAAAAAAAGAGTTCAGGAAGAGGAAATCTCTTCTACCTGAATTTAGATTCCATTTGAAGCTAAACAAGTGAGTCACTATTTCTAAGTCAAAAATCTTAATGACTGGGAAAAGTATGGCATGTTCAGACACAGACATTAGTGATAGAGGGTGTTTTATTCCATCCCTTTTAAAACATAAAATCAACCTAAATATCTAACAGCAGGCAGTTCAAAAACAATTTAAAAATTTGTTTCTTTTCCTTGTTTTGGGACCTGGCTACATTCAGGGAGGAGATTTTCTCATCATGATCCTCCCATGGAGACTGCAGGGAGTCTTGTGAAGCAGCTGTGTTGGGTGAAAAGGGTATATTTTGGTTGTTGTTGTTGTTGTTTCTGAGACGGACTCTCGCTCTGTTGCCCAGGCTGGAGTGCAGTGGCATGATCGTGGCTCACTGCAATCTTCATCTACAGATTCAAGCAATTCTCATGCCTTGGCCTCTGGAGTTGGTTGGGATTACGGACGCCTGCCACCATGCCCAGCTAATTTTTGTATTTTGTTTTAGTCACACCTGTAATCCTGGCACATTGGGAGGCCAAGGCAGGTGGATCACTTGAGGTCAGAAGTTCAAGACCAGCCTGGGCAACATGGTGAAACCCCGTCTCTACTAAAATTACAAAAATTAGCCATGTGTGGTGGCATGCACCTGTAATCCCAGCTACTTGGGAGACTGAGGTGGGAGGATGGCTTGAGCCAGGGATGCAGAGGTTGCAGTGAGCTGAGATCATGCCACTGCACCCCAGCCTGGGCAACAAAAAAAAAGTGCTGCTGAAGAAGGAAACTTGTTTTCAGTATATTCTTCTTAGGTAATATGCTAAAATGACATTCTTTTCCTTGGTTACAATTAGGTCATCCATCAGTTTTAGTAGATTCAGCTCATTCTTGCCCTCCCCGTACCACTCTCCTTTGTGTGTGTGTTTCTGCCTTTTCCCTCTGCTTCTGGTCTCTGTTCAGGCATCCTGTGCAGTGATGACTGGCTACAGCACAGACAAGCCCCCTTTTCCTTCCTTTGAATTCTAAGAAGTATATCCCATGTTTACTAATAATTACGATGTTTCATGAGATGTTCTTGCTTGATAGAGCAATTTATTTTTGGCCTGATTTTTCATTATCCAGTAATTTCTTAAGGCATTTTTATTTGCCCTTAATATGTTAAATGAATATGCAATATTAATGAACTTTCTAATTATGTATCACTATTTTATCAATGGAATAAATTAACAAATTTCACTGGGCTTTTGTTAATATTTAAATATCTACATTTAATGGACAAAAAAATGAACGTATTTATAGGCTAGGGGTAATGGCACGTGCTTGTTATACTAGCTTCTCCGGAGGCTGAGGTAGGAGCATCTCTTTAGCCCAGAAGTTTGAAACTACCCTGGGCAACCTAGTGAGACCCCATCTCAATATTTTAAAAAGTTTTATTCATATTTTTGAATATGAGTATTTAATAGAGATTGAAGTTCAACTTTCTATATATTTTTATGGTCTACCATTTTGTACACCTTGATATAGAATCATGTTTATAAACTAAGTACAATTTGTATATACATTTGTATTTTTGTAAACATGATGAAATGTACATTTGCATAAATAACTGTGACAGCTGGGCATGATGGTGTGTGCCTTTATCACCAGGTATTTGGGAGGCCGAGGAGGGAGTTCAAGGTATAGTGTGCTATGAATAAGCCACCACACTGCCATCTGGACACATAGTGAAACTCTGCCTCTAAAAATTTTAAAAGAAAATTGTGACAAATATCACCTTAAAAAATAGGTCATTGAGGCCAGGCACGGTGACTCACATCTGCAAAAGTCACCTGCAAAAATAAAGTGGTAATTTAGACTTTCCTAGGTAATTTAGACTGAGGGAAGACATGGGTGAGTGCGAGCAAACGTGACAGGTAGGACACTTCAGACTCAGAGAACTGACATCTCCAATGCCCGATGTGTATAAGGAAAAATTCTCCTCAAATCTTGCTCCTCTACTGTCACACCACAACAATCATCAACACAGAAGAAGACTTCTGTAACTAAATGTGTATGAGTTCTTTCCCCACACACCAAGCAGCAGACACTAGCTGGGTATCCTCCAATGTAATTCCGACACTGTCTACCTGGAGACAGTGTCAGATCCCACAGGTGGATGGCTCCGTGTCCGAGTCTGCCTCCGCACACACCAGTCTCAAGTCCAGGCCTTCAGAACTTCTGTCTGTCCAGCTTCAAACTGGGGTTCCCATGACCCCCTCTTTGGGTTCAATTAATTTGCTGGAGTGGCTCACAGAACTCAGGGAAACACTTATTTACCTTTACCCAGTTTATTATAAAGGATATTGCAAAGGATACAGATGAAGAGGCACCTATGGCAAGGTATGGAGAAAGAGGCACAGAGCTTCCAGGCCCTCCCTGGGCTCACCACCCTCCAACAGCCTCCACATGTTCAGCCACCCAGAAGCTCATAGAACCTTGCCCCGCTAGGATTTTTTTTTTTTGAGACGGAGTTTCGCTGTTGTTACCCAGATTGGAGTGCAATGGCACGATCTCGGCTCACCAGGATGGTCTCGATCTCTTGACCTTGTGATCCACCCGCCTCGGCCTCCCAAAGTGCTGCGATTGGCAGGAGATCAGAGGCCTGCCCCTGAGGCCTAACATACCCAATATTACAACAAAAGACTGTAACAAGGGCTATGGAGGTTACAAGCCGGGAACCATGGACAGAAACCAATATATATCATAACACCACCTGTGGCATTTCAGAAAGGAAGGAGACACAGAGCAGCACTGAGAATGTCACTGTACCTGAGTCACAGCCATTCCTAATTCCTCCTTTCCTCTTCCTCCTCTTCCAGGCTTCTTCCTTAGGTGAGATGAACGAGACTTTAGAAGCTAATCCTGGAAATCAAAGAAAATTTTTTTAAAAAGAAGTTAATCCAGGGTGTGCAAAATATGCTGTTTATTGTTCAAAATCAACACACCCACTCCCTGTGCTATAACCACACACACAGAGGAAAGAACTCACCCTGTGGAAAGATGGCCCTCTACTGCCCACAGCACCAGGGATAACGCAAAGAAAGTTCTACGGGAAGAACAAATGAGTTTCTGAGTTCTTCAAAACTCACTCCCCTCCTGGAGAAGACCACGCATATGCTGCAGCAGTGGGGAGCTGGGCTGGACTGAGCTCCCCTTCAGGACCCATCCCTGATCAAACCTCTTGCAGAACATCCCCCCTCACCTCTCTGTGGATCACAGACTGATCTCAGTCTTCAGAAATGAAGACACAGCACCCTGATGTTCAATGACAAATACAGATTAGAATCATGTGGGACACTAAATATTACTGAGACTGCGCTTGAACCTATGTGCCTGGGAATCTCTGGAAAGGAGGCATAAGAGATGTACTTGCAAAATGCCTCAGCACTCTAATGTGAAGCCAGGGTTGAGTTCCACTGAGAAAGGACAAGCCCAGTACAACCCCCACCTTCTGACTCTGCTCTCCCCTTGGGTCCTTGTTGTCACCAGGATCCAGAAAGTGGACAGCAAAGGAGTAGAAAGAAACATCTAGGGCAGGCAATATGGACCAGAGGGGGAGAGGGTATGACAGGGGGAGTGTCACAGAAATCTCCACTGAGAAGCTGATATCAGAACCCAGAACTAGAAAAGGAAGGGTGTTTGTCACCTGCAACTGAGAGGCCAGAGAGTTCTAGGAGGAGGGACAGCCCAGGTGAAGGCCCTGAGACGGGAGCAACCTCAGCTCCCAGAAAAGGAAAGAGGCCTGTGTGGCTGCAGCAGAGGGAGCCAGGAGGACACTGGCAGTAAATGAGATCAGAGAGGTCCTGGGGGCATAGATCAGGGAAGGCTGGAGGCCTTTAAAAACTCTTCTTCCTCACCTGAAAAGAAATGGAAATGCTAGTTCCTCACCCATTTTAAGCAATCATGTAATTTTTTTCTTTACGTTATTCCTTAAAACACTTTCAAACAAGGAACCATCTCCTAGATTTTAATATATGCCAATAAGTTCACCTAAGCTTTCAGGAGTATGGGGTCACCCTTACCTGAGATATGCAGGACTGTGGGGGAGCATGCATGGGAGAACTCAAAAAGTCAGTAGCGGACAATGTAAGTATGGAGATGTCTGTTGGATAGCCCAGCAGAGAGTTGACTAGATAACTGGACAGATAATTCTAGAAATTAGGGGTGAGATCTACAAGGGATGGAAACATAAAGTTGGGGTTTAAAGCCATGAGATAACATGATAAAGGCGGCAGACGTGGACAGAGATGAAAAGTGGTTAGAGGATAAAGCCGTGGGTCACTCCCACATTCAAAAAACGGGGAATCAGGACACACCAGCAGAGAAAAATGGTAACAGATGAAGGTGACATCAAGAAAATTGAAGCAAAGAGCAGGGACAAATCCTTCCCAGTAGGGGCCTTGAGACAGGTGGGTGAGCCTGTTACAGATATCTTCCCTTCACTGAGAAAGGAAAAAACCAAACTTTTTATTGCTCTCATGCGCGACACAAAATACTTTACTTCTGGTCAAGAAAATGTGTGTTTTTCCCTACTCTGTAGACTTCCACCTGGGAATCCTAAAATTTAACTCAATCCTTACACTCAATGATTTATCTATAAGGAGACAGTGTCAGATCCCACAGGTGAAGGGTTCAGTCCCACAAGACTACCCTTCACCTTCCAAGCTTACACCAGTAGTATTTGTCACCTCTACTTCTGACCAACCAGATAAACATCATGGTTCCCAAATCCCCCACTGCATTCAGTTAATTTTCTAGAACTGCTATTCCGTCTGGCTGTTTATCTGCAACCTTTGTAATATCCTTTAAAACAAACGAATACACCTCAGTAAAACGTTTCTGGGTTCTGAGAGCTGCTCTGGCAAATTAATTACTGAGGAGTGGGTCATGGGAATCTTCAATTCATAGCCAGTGGCTTAGAAGCTCGGGTTCCAACCTGGGACTTGTAACTGACATCTGAAGTAGGAAAGTCTTGTGGAACTGAGCCTTCAACCTGTGGGATCTCATGCTTACTCCAGGTAGAGCTGTCAGAAGTGAGACAAATTATGTGACACCTCATTGGTGTCTGATGAACTGCTTGTTACTGAGGAGAAATCCCCACACATTCGGTGACCACAGGCGAAGTATTATGTGTTCAGGGTTTACTATTACATTGAGTTTGAGAGGAGGAAAGACAACCGTTTTTCCTCTGGAAGAGCACATTTTCCAGTGGGTGCAATTTGGAACGGAAAAAGTGTCAAAAGCAAGGCCTCGTCACCTCCCTCTGTACAGGGTACGGAACGCGGTTACTGTGAAGAGAAAACCTGGGGAAAGAAGGGCCCAGCCCAAGAAGGACAAGGGGGGGGTGGATTAGGAGAGAGGTGGGGTTTGCAAAATACCAGGGTGGGGCAGATGACGCGACGCTGAGCTCCAACGGACGAGAAGGGCTAGGCTTGGAAGACCCGCAAGGCGTGATCCACCCCGCGGTGAGGGATTTTACGTGATGCGGGCCCGAGGAGAAATGGGACAAAAAGGGTCTACATGGCCCGAAAGCAGAGAGCCCAGGAACAGGACCAGCAGCCTCCGAGCGACTGTAACCTCTGCATTTCAAGGCGACGTGTCTATCTATCTAGTGTGGAGGGCACGGCGGGAGGATTTTAAGGTACGCAAGACCGCCCCGCCCCGCGCGCTAACACCGGGTACAGTAGCGATGGAAGCGAATCTAATCTAGACAAAGGGGAACTCACGCGAGGCTGCAAAGACCGTCACCACACGCGACCGGCTCCGAGTTTTTAGGAAACTGCACGCGAGAGTTCACTCTTCGGGATTCACTTCCGGGTCTGCAGGATTCACTTCCGGATCTGCAGGAAACCTCCTGCAGCGGATGCTAGGAACGGGGAAGAGGAGGGGTGAGGGGCTTGCGCTTTTTTCGGCCTCGTTCTGAGCGCGTCTGTTTTCCAGGTTTTTGTTGTTGTTGTTGTTGAGACGGAATCTTGCTTTGTCACCCAGGCTGGAGTACAGTGGCACGATCTTGGCTCACTGCAACTTCCGCCTTCGGAGTTCAAGTAAATTATCTGCCTCAGCCTCCCGAGTAGCTGGGATTACAAGCGCCCGCCACCACGCGCGGCTAATTTTTTTTTTTTTTTTTTTTTTTTTGAGACGGAGTTTTGCTCTTGTTACCCAGGCTGGAGTGCAATGGCACGATATCTGCTCACCGCAACCTCCGCCTCCTGGGTTCAGGCAATTCTGCCTCAGCCTCGCGAGTAGCCGGGACTACAGGCACGCGCCACCATGCCCAGCTAATTTTTTGTATTTTTAGTAGAGACGGGGTTTCACCATGATGTCAGGATGGTCTCCATCTCCTGATGTCAGGATGGTCTCCATCTCCTGACCTCATGATCCATCCGCCTTGGCCTCCCAAAGTGCTGGGATTACAGGCTACGCGCCCTGCTGTTTTCCAGGTGTTTGAGGAAAGACCCTATCAGAGACCAGAAGCCATGCCTGTAATCTCACCTCCCCTCCCTACAGCCTGCGAGAATAACAAGATAATGCCTGTAATAAACATGTGTGGAGCCCAGAGCTTAGGGCCAACGCGGTCCCCCCATGCTAGCATTTGTTGGCCCCCCTGGACCCATACTGTGGAATTCTACTCTTGTCTTTGTCTTCTTTTCTCACTCCCTTGTCACCACTGGGACCCGGCATCCATGTACAGGGTTGAGGCTGGCACCCAACACAGCACGTCAAATTGGATCCTCTTTAGACATGTTATAAATAGTATGGGCTTATTTTGGTACATGAATGTTTCGAATCCATGCATAGTTTTTTTTCATAATACACAATTTCCCTGAACTTTTTAAAGACCCCCATATTATCCTAGTACTTATATTTAACTGAAGACTTACAGGGACACTGCTTTTTTCATATGTGTAGAGAACACAGGTTGTGTCTGCCATGTCTTTTCATGTCACAAAATTTTGTCTACCAACAACACCCTCATTTATGTACCCCCTAAATTTTTTACTGCAGTAACACAGGGAAGAAATCTTAAACATATAAGCTGATCACAATGTATGGAAGGAAAAATACATTAAGTAAAAGTCATACAAAAACAATAGTTACATACCATAATATGAATATTATAATATATAATATGAATATATAATATATACCATAATATAAAAATGTTACTTCCATCGCGTTTGGAAAATGTCTTTTTTTTTGAGACAGTTTTGCTCTTGTTACCCAGGCTGGAGTGCAATGGCACGATCTCGGCTCACCGCAACCTCCGCCTCCTGGGTTCAGGCAATTCTCC
Organism: Saguinus oedipus; assembly: GCA_031835075.1. Classification (NCBI taxonomy): domain Eukaryota; kingdom Metazoa; phylum Chordata; class Mammalia; order Primates; family Cebidae; genus Saguinus; species Saguinus oedipus. The sequence goes on along the minus strand of CM063187.1, from coordinate 53,484,221 downwards.
TGCCTCAGCCTCCTGAGTAGCTGGGATTACAGGCACGCGCCACCATACCCAGCTAATTGCTTGTATTTTTAGTAGAGACTGGGTTTCACCGTATTGACCAGGATGGTCTTGGTCTCTTGACCTCGTGATCCACCCACCTCAGCCTCCCAAAGTGCTGGGATTACAGGCTTGAGCCACCGTGCCCGGCCTGGAAAATGTTTTATATTTAGTGAGTTGTTAAACCTGGATAAAGCTTTTGCCATATCCATTACAGTTATATGATTTCTCTTTAATATGGATGGTCTAATGTAGATTTATGTCTGAACATATGATGAAGGGTTTGCAATACTCATGTTTAAAAGGTTCAGTCAAGAGTAAATTACCTTGGCTGGGCGCAGTGGCTCACGCCTATAATCCCAGCACTTTGGGAGGCCGAGGCAGGTGGATCACGAGGTCAAGAGATCGAGACCATCCTGGTCAACAAGGTGACACCCCGTCTCTACTAAAAATACGAAAATTAGCTGGGCATGGTGGTGCGCGCCTGTAATCCCAGCTACTCAGGAGGCTGAGGCAGGAGTATTGCCTGAACCCAGGAGGCGGAGGTTGCAGTGAGCCGAGATCGTGCCATTGCACTCCAGCCTGGGTAACAGTGAAACTCCGTCTCAAAAAAAAAAAAAAAAAAAGAATAAATTACCTTATGTTGTGCATGGAGTGAACTGTGACTGCAGAACCCTGGCACACTCTTATTTGTAAGATTCTCTCCAGTATGGACTATCTGATGGGTAATTAGGTTTGAATGCACATTAAAGGCTTTGCCACACTTCCTACATTTGTAAGGTTGCTATCCAGTATGAATTCCCCAATGACTTGTAAGGTGTAAATTTTGACTAAAGATCTTGCCACATTCATTTGTAATGTTTTTCTCCAGAATTAATTACTTGATGGGTAGTTAGGCTTAAATGCACACTAAAACTTTTCCCACATTCACTGACTTGTTAAGAGTCCTCTCCAGTATGAAATCCCTGATGTTGCAATGTCTGACGTTTGATTCAACTGCTTACCACACTCATTACATTTGTAAGATACCTCTAGAGTATAGATTCTCTGTTTTCCAAGGTTTGAAGTTTGTCTGAACTCCTTGCCACATTCATTATATTTGTAAGGTTTCTCTCCAGTATGAATTCTCCAGTGACATGCAAGTCCTGAATTGTGCCTGAAGACTTGCTACATTCATTACATTTGTAAGGTTTGTCTCCAATATTAATTCTCTGTTACTTGCTAGGCTTGAACTGTGACTAAAAAGTTTGCCACAGTGGTCATATTTGTAAGGCTTTTCTCCAGAATAAATTCTCTGATGATTGGCAACGTTAAGGCTAAACGAAGTCCCTGCCATATTCATTACATTTTTAAGATTTTTTATCTCTAGTATAGAGCTACCCGAAGGTAAGGGAGGAACGATCACTAAAGCCTTCGGCACACTAATTACATTTGTAAGGCTTCTCTCCACAATGAATTATCTGATGTTTAGTCAGTGTTGATTGCATACTAAAGGTTCTACCACACACATTACACTTGAAGGCTCCTCTCCTGCGTGCATTCTCCAAGGTAGCACAAGGCATGAATCACAACTGAAGACCTTTCCAAACTCATTACATTTGTAAGGTGTAATGTGTCCCTAATGTGCCTTTTGTTCTCGGGTAAGTAATGAAGAACAGATTAAGTATGGGATTTGAAACTAGAAGAAACTCTCTGGGCTGGTGAGACTGAGAAACCACTGTTGACAGACTTCTCAAACTGGCCACATTCATAAACATTCACTTCAGCTTTCAACAGCTGTGATGCAGGCAGATATGACTGAAAGCTGAATCCAAGCTGGGATTTAAAAACAAAATTCTTGGCCGGACGTGGTGGCTCACGCCTGTAATTCCAGCACTTTGGGAGGCTGAGGTAGGTGGATCATGGCGAAATATACATTCTTCTCAAGCACACACAAAACATTCTATAAGATAGTTAACGTTAGGTCACACAGGAAGTTTGTTTTTTTTTTTTTTTTTTTTTTTTTGAGATGGAGTTTCGCTCTTGTTACCCAGGCTGGAGTGCAATGGCGCGATCTCGGCTCACCACAACCTCTGCCTCCTGGGTTCAAGCAATTCTCCTGCCTCAGCCTCCTGAGTAGCTGGGATTACAGGCACGCGCCACCATGCCCAGCTAATTTTTTGTATTTTTAGTAGAGACAGGGTTTCACCACGTTGACCAGGATGGTCTCGATCTCTTGACCTCGTGATCCACCCGCCTCGACCTCCCAAAGTGCTGGGATTACAGGCTTGAGCCACCGCGGCCGGCCTCACACAAGAAGTTTTAACGAATTAAGAAGATTCACATTATTCCAATTATCTTTTCCAACACAAAGTGATGAAAGTAGAAATGCAAAGCCTTGAGAAAATGACAACATTCATAAATATGTGGAAAATAAACAACAACACACTCGCGAATATTACGCACAGATCAAAATCCTTGAGTCTTGAGTGAGGCAAACTGATACTAAATCTAATGAAGCAGCATAAGAAACTAGAAAAGAACAAACCAAATTATAGTATATATATATATTAGATAGAGTCTTACTCTGTTACCCAGGCTGGAGTGCAGAGGCATGATCTTAGCTCACTACAACCTCCGCCTCCTGGGTTCAAGTAATTCTCTGCCTCACCCTCCCAAGTAGATGGGACTACAGGTGCGCACCACCACACTTGGCTAACTTTTGTATTTTTTTGTAGAGACAGGGTTTTGCCATGTTGGCCAGCCTGGTCTTGAACTCCTGGTCTCAAGTTATCTACCTGCCCTGCCTCTTAAAGTGCTGGGATTACAAGCATGAGCCACCGCATCTGGCCACCAAACCCAATACTAATAGAAGGAAAGAAAGATCAGAGAAGAAGTCAATGAATACAAAAGATCAATGAAGCAAAAACTGATTTTTAAAAAAAGATAAACAAAATTGAAAAACCATTAACTAGTCTAGCCAAGATACAAAGAAAAAACCCAGTTAAACAAAATTGAAAAACCATTAACTAGTCTAGCCAAGATACAAAGAAAAAACCCAGTAAGTAAAATCAGAGCTGAAAAAGGAGACATTACAACTGATACAGCAGAAATACAATGAATCTAAGACACTATTTGGTGCAACCGTATGCCACGAAATTGTTAGACCTAACAGAAACAAATACATTGCTAGACATATACAACCTAACAAGACTGAGCCAAGAAGAGATAGAAAACTGAACAGACCAATTCGAAGTAATAAGATTGAATCAGTAATAAAAGAGCTCCCTTCAACGAAAAGCCCAGCACCTGATGACTTTACTGTGGAATTCTACCCAACATTTAAAGAAGAGCAATTTTTCTCAAATTCTTTCAGAAAACTGAAGAGAAGGCAATGTTTTCCAACTTATTTTATGAGGTTAGCATTACCTGGATGAAAAAAACGGACAAGGACACAACACAAAAGAAAGGTAAGCCAGGCGCGGTGGCTCACACCTGCAATCCCGGCACTTTGGGAGGCTGAGGCAGGAGGATCACACGGTCAAGAGATCGACACCATGTTGGTCATCACAGTGAAACCCTGTCTCTACTAAAAATATATAAAAATTAGCTGGGTGTGGCAGCACAGACCTGTAGTCCCAGCTGCTCAGGAGGCTGAGGCAGGATAATCAGTTGAATCAAGGAGGTAGAGGTTACAGTGAGCCAAAATCCCACCATTGCACTCCAGCCTGGCAACAGACAAGACTCCATCCCCAGAAAAAAGAAAAAAGAAAACTAAGAAATCTAAGGCAATATCTCTGATAAACATAGCTGCAATAATCCTCGATAAAATATCAGCAAACCGAATTCAGCAGCACACTGAAAAGATCACTCACCATAATTAAGTGGGATTTAAAAAAGAAGTGGAATTTATCCCAGAGATGCAAGGATATTTCAACACAGCCAAAGCAATAAACATGATACATCACATCAACACAATGAAAATTTTCAAAAAAATGATAATTCCAACAGACAAAGTACTTACTGAAATTCTACAACCTCTCACGATGAATACCCTCACAAACTAAGTATAGAAAGAGCATGCATATATCAACACAGTAAAGCTACTTATGACTTTATGTGACAATATGACAAAGACATAGTTAACATTATACTTAACGGAAAAAGTAAAAGCTTTCCCTTAAGAACTGGACAAGACAGGCCAGGCTCGGTGGCTCACACCTGTAATCCCAGAACTTTGGGAGGCCAAGGTGGGTGAATCACAAGGTTAGGAGTTTGAGACCAGCCTGGCCAATATGATGAAACACCGTCTCTACTAAAAATACAAAAATTAGCCTGTAATCCCAGCTACTCAGGAGGCGGAGGCAGAAGAATTGCTTGAACCTGGAAGGCAGAGGTTGCGGTGAGCCCAGATCACACCACTGCACTCCAGCATGGGTGACTGAGCAAGACTCTGTCTAAAAAAAAAAAAAAAAAACTGGATAACAACAAGGATGTTCATTCTTACAAATCTTAGTCCACATACTTTTGAACGTTGGATGAGGGAAAAAAGTAAAGTGCACCCATATTTAAAAGGAGGAAGTCGCCGGGCACGGTGGCTCACGCCTGTAATCCCAGCACTTTGGGAGGCCGAGGCGGGTGGATCACGAGGTCAAGAGATCGAGACCATTCTGGACAACATGGTGAAACCCCGTCTCTACTAAAAATACAAAAAAAATTAGCTAGGCATGGTGGTGCGTGCCTGTAATCCCAGCTACTCAGGAGGCTGAGGCAGGAGAATTGCCTGAACCCAGGAGGCGGAGGTTGCGGTGAGCCAAGATCGCGCCATTGCACTCTAGCCTGGGTAACAAGAGCGAAACTCCGTCTCAAAAAAAAAAAAAAAAAAAAAAAGGAGGCAGTCACATCATCCCTGATTACAGGTGGCAAGATTTTACATATAAACATCCCAAAAGCTCTACTAAAATCTCTTAGAGCTGATAAATTCAGTAAAGTTGCAATGTACAAAATCAACATACAAAAATTAGTAGCATACATGCCAACAGCAAACAGACTGAAAAATAAATCAAAAGGGCAATCCCACGTACAATAGCTACAAAAAACCCCAAGGATTACATTTCATGAAATAAGTAAAAAGTCTCTACATAGAAAATTGTAAACAGTAATGAAAGAAGTGGAAGGGTTATACAACAAAGGAAAGACATCCATCCCGTCTTCATGGGTAGGAAAATTAATGTTATGTTGGGATCACATTACCAAACACAATGTACAGACTCAACACATTCTCTTTGAAAATAGCAAAAGACTTTGTTCACAGAAATAGAGAAAAAGAATCCTAATGCTGGGTGCGGTGGCTCATACCTGTAATTCCAGCACTTTGAGATGCTAAGATAGGCAGATCACCTGAGCTCAGGAGTTTGAGACCAGCCTGTGCAACATGGCAAAACCCATCCATACAAAAGATACAAAAATTAGCCAGGTGCGGTGGCATGCACCTGTGGTCCTAGCTACTCAAGAAGCTGAGGCAGGTGAATCGCTTGAGCCTGGGAGGCAGAACTTGCAGTGAGCTGAGACTGCACTACTGCACTCCAACCTGGGCAAGAGACGGTCCTTGTCTAAAAATAAAAAATAAAAATAAATAGAAAAAAAAATCCTAAAATCCATAGGGAACTACAGAAGATTCAAAAAAGCCAAAGCAATTTTGAGCAAAATGAACCAACCTGAGGGTTATTACACTACCTGACTTCAAAATATACTAGGAAGCAGTGCTATCCAAAACAGCTTGTTACTGGGAGAAAAACAGACACATAGACCAACAGTTCAGAATAGAGAACAAATAAATAAACCCTCATCTTTACAGCCAGCTGCTTTTTGACAAAGGTGCCAAGAACATGCATTGGGAAAAAGGAGAGTCTCTTCAATAAATGGTGTTGGAAAACTAGATATCCATATGCAGAAAAATAAAACTAGACCCCTATTTCTCACCACATACAAAAATAAAATCAGAATGGATTTGACATAAATAGATGATCTGAAACTATAAGAAAACAATAGGGGTTGGGCACGGTGGCTCACGCCTGTAATCCAAGTGCTTTGGAGACCAAGGCGGGCAGATCACCCAAGGTTGCGGGTTCGAGACTGGCCTGACCAACATGGTCAAACCCCGTCTTTAAAACAAAAACAAAGAAAACAATAGGAAGACTCTTCAGGGCATTGATCTGGGCAACAATTTTTTAGGTAAGACCTCAAAAACACAGGCAGCAAGAGCAAAAATAGACAATCTGGATTCTATCAAACTAGATTCTGCACAGCACAGGAAAGAGACAACACACTGAAGAGACAAGCAACGGAAGTGAAGAAAATATTTACAGTCTATCCTTCTGAGAAGGGATTAATAAGCTGAATATATAAGAAACTAAAACACCTCAATAGCAGTTCTTTTTCTTTTTGAGATGGAGTCTTGCTCTGTTTCCCAGGCTGGAGTACAGTAGCTCGGGCTTGGCTCACTGCAACCTCTGGCCCCTGGGTTCAAGCGATTGTTGTGCTTGAGGTCATTATATTAAATGAAATAAGCCAGGTACAGAAAAGACACTTATCTCATACTCTCAGTTGTATGTGGGAGCTAAAAAATCGGATGTCATGAAGGTAGAGAGTAGAATGGTCATTATCAGAGAGTGGGAGGGTTAGCACAGGCACGAAAAGAAGTTGGTTAATCGGGGGGAAAAAAGAAGAAAAAAGATGTAGTCTCCAGTAGCACAGTAGAGTGATATAGTGAACAATAATTTATTGTATATTTCAAAGTAGCTAGAAGAGAAAATCTGAAATGATATCAAGAGAAAAAACTAAATGTTTGAGATGATGGATATTTAAATTACTGATTTGATCATTACCCATTGTATGCATGTATCAAAATAGCACATGTAACATATAAATAAGCACAATTAAAAATGTTAAAAGAGACCAGGCATGGTGGCTCATTTCTGTAATTCCAGCACTTTGGGAGGCTGAGGCAGACGGACCATGAGGTCAGGAGTTCAAGACCAGCCTGACCAACAGAGTGAAACCTGCCTTTACTAAAAATAAAAAAAATTAGCCGGGCATGGTGGTGCACACTCCTGTAACCCCAGCTACTCAAGAGGCTGAGGCAGGAGAATCACTTGAATCTGGGAGACGGAAGGTGCAGTGAGCCGCGGTGGCGCCATTGCACTCCAGCCTGGGCAACAAGGGCGAAACAAATAAAAAAAAAGTTAAAACAAAGAATGATGTTAAAGTTGAGTAACAATACTGAATTGTACACTTTAAAAGTTAACAGACTATGGGCCGAGTGCAGTGGCTCAAGCCTGTAATCCCAGCACTTTGGGAGGCCAAGGCAGGTGGATCACGAGGTCAAGAGATCGAGACTATCCTGGTCAACATGGTGAAACCCCGTCTCTACTAAAAATACAAAAAATTAGCTGGGCATGGTGGCGCATGCCTGTAATCCCAGCTACTCAGGAGGCTGAGGCAGGAGAAGGGCTTGAACCGAGGAGGCGGAGGTTGTGGTGAGCCAAGATTGCGCCATTGCCCTCCAGCCTGGGTAAGAAGAGCGAAACTGTCTCAAAAAAAAAAAAAAAGATTTTATCTCACCTTTAAAGATGGAGGAAGTGGACCATGAGTGGCCTCGAGAATCTACAAAGGGTAAGGAAACAAGTTCTCCTCTGGAGATTCATGAAGAATCACAGAACTGTGGACCCGTATTAGATATGTGACCTACAGAATTGTAAAAGAATACATTTTTCCTGTTTTAAGCCAATCACTGTGTGGTAGCAATAGAAAACTGTTCAAATAATTTTATGTAGAAAATTTCAAGAAATCTTCAAAAATCTCTGGAACTAGAAAAATGTAAAGCTGGCAAGGGGTAAGATCAACATACAGCAATCTCGTACATTTCATTGGCCAGGCATGGTAGCTCATGCCTGTATTCTCAGCACTTTGAAAGGCCAAGGCAGGTGGATCGCTTGAGCTCAGGACTTTTGAGACCAGCCTGAGTAATATGGCAAAACCCTGTCTCTACAAAACACGAAAATTAGCAGGCCATGGTGGCACGCACTTGCAGTCTGAGCTACTTAGGTAGCTGGAGTGGGAGGATCACTTAAGGTGGCAGAACAGAGGTTGCAGTTAGCTGAGATTGTTCCATTGCACTCCAGCCTGGTGACAGAGTAAGAGCCCATCTCAAAAAAATAATAATCTTATCTATTTCTGAACACCAGCAATTTACACATGAAAGCTGATATTACAAATAAAATACTGGCTGGGCGCGGTGGGTCAAGCCTGTAATCCCAGCACTTTGGGAGGCAGAGGTGGGTAGATCACCAGGTCAAGATATCGAGAACATCCTGGTCAACACGATGAAACCCCGTCTCTACTAAAAATACAAAAAAATTAGCTGGGCATGGTGGCGCATGCCTGTGATCCCAGCTACTCGGGAGGCTAAGGCAGGAGAATTACCTGAACCCAGGAGGTGGAGGTTGTGGTGAGCCGAGATCACGCCATTGCACTCCAGCCTGGGTAACGAGAGTGAAACTCCATCGCAAAAAAAATAAAATAAATAAATAAATACCATGTATAATTGCTCCATTAAAAAAAAATAGGTCAGCTGGGCCTGATGGCTTGTGCATGTAATCCCAGCACTTTGGGAGGCCAAGGCAGGTGAATCACCTGAGGTCAGCAGTTCGAGACCTGCCTGGCCAACATGATGAAACCCTATCTCTACTAAAAATACAAAAATTAGCCGTTCATAGTGGTGTGTGCCTGTAATTCCAGCTACTCAGGAGGCTGAGTCACAATAATTACTTGACCCCAGGGGCAGAGGTTGCAGTGAGCTAAGATCACGCCACCACTCCAGCCTGGGCGACAGTGTTACTTCGTCTTAAAAAAAAAAAAAAAAAAAAAGGTCAAATAAATACATGACAAACAAAACATTCATAGAACTGTTATGTTAAAACTACAAAACGCTGATGAAAGAAATGAAAGACACCAAATATAGAGACATATACAGAAATTACACCTAATACGTCCCAAGCCAAGCTGAGTCACGGATTCTTCAAGTTAGCCCGCAGACTAAGCACATTCTTTCCCCTTTCCAGTGCATAAAAAGCCCGATACAGACTTGTCAGTACTCCTGTTCAGGATCCCCTCTCTGCTGGCAGAGAGATTTCTTCTTTTGCTTATTAAACTTTCACTCCAACCTCACTTTTGTGTCCTCCTTTTCTTGAAGGTAGAACAAAGACACACAGGTGTTCGGCCGGGCGTGGTGGCTCACGCCTGTAATCCAAGCACTTTGGAGGCCAAGGCGGATGGATCACCTGAGGTTGGGAGTTCAAGACCAGCCTGAGCAACACAGTGAAACCCCATCTTAATAATAATAAAAAAAGAAACACCAGCGTTATCTCAAGTGAGAGACTGTTATATGTTGGTGCATTGCTGAGACTATGCTCAGAAAGAGAAAGGTCATCAAAATTATATACATCAGGCTGGGCGCAGCAGCTCGTGTCTATAATCCCAGCACTTTGGGAGGCTGAGGCAGGTGCATCACCTGAGGTCAGGAGGTTGAGACTAGCCTGATACCGTCTCTACTAAAAACACAAAATTAGCTGGGCCTGGTGGCGCATGCCTGTAATCCCAGGTACCTGGGAGGCTGAGGCAGGAGAATCACTTCAACCCGAGAGATGGAAGTTACAGTGGGCCAAGATCATGCCACTGCACTCCAGCCTAGGTAATAAGAGCAAAACTCCATCTCAGAGAGAGAGAGAAGGGAGAAGAGGGAGAGGGAGAGATGGAGAGGAGAAGGCAGGGAGGGAGAGAAATATGATACAGTGAACATTCACCAAGAGTGATGTACATTTGAGGGTACAGGATGCTGCAGGTGCCCTGCTGTGGGATTTTCATTGTACCCACATGAGCATTTGAGGGCACAGAACAGATATAACTCATGTACCTAGTATGTTACTTATATTCACACTTACCTAAAGATATGTACCCAAATGACGTTTCATTTCACAACCGGAAAACCTGCTTTGGATGCTCCAACCTTAGAATCCCAATGGTACATTACTGTGTGCTACTGAGTCTACATCCTCCTGAGGTGGGATGAAATGATGTTGTTAGAAAACACAAGATTCATTCATACGTAGGAAAAATGAAACTTTATTACTGCAAACATGAGAACTACGTAATTCTAAAAAAAAACAGTTGCAACTTATAATGCCAAAAATTAAATGAGAATCCTACTTGAGAATATGCTGATTTGGCCGGGTGCGGTGGCTCAAGCCTGTAATCTCAGCACTTTGGGAGGCCGAGGCGGGTGGATCACGAGGTCAGGAGATCCAGACCATCCTGGTCAACATGGTGAAACCCCGTCTCTACTAAAAATACAAAAAATTAGCTGGGCATGGTGGCACATGCCTGTAATCCCAGCTACTCAGGAGGCTGAGGCAGGAGAATTGCCTGAACCCAGGAGGTGGAGGTTGCAGTGAGCCAAGATCGCGCCATTGCACTCCAGCCTGAGTAACGAGAGCGAAACTCCATCTCAAAAAAAAAAAAAAAAAAAAGAAATAATCCTGAGCTAATGAAGTCAGCCCTGTGATCCTACTCATTCTTTCCCAGAGGCCACAGTGAAAGGCCTATATGGAAGGCACATGAAGAGATTTCAAAATCATAAACAGTAGCCTTTTCTACATGCCCCAAATAATTGAATTTTTTATAACCTGAACATAAGTGATCATTTCCACATGCCAGTGCACCTTCAATATACATCATCTCATGAGATTCAACATATTTTAACAGCATTATTCTTCAGCATGCCATATCATAAATACTGGAGAGCCAGAGACTAAGTTACTTGTGCAAATCCTATCGTATTCTTTAGTAATGGTCCTTGAATAATAGCCTGAGTACACACAATCCATCTATGTGCTTTCATCCAAGAAGTATATTTTGATGTCCAGCGATTTGGCAGTGCTTCGTAAAGCCTAAGTCACATACATTTCATTTGTATGATTTCCACTTAGTATGGACTCTCTGCTGGAACTCATGATGATCTTGCCACACACAGTTTCTAAGAACTCTCACGAATGAATTCTCTGATGCTGTGCAAGGTCAGAATCGTGACTAAAGACCTCACTGCACAGGGTGCATTTGTAAGGTTTCTCTCCAGTATGAATTCTCTGGTGATTGGTTAAGGAAGACTTGTGACTGATGATCTTGCCAGATTCTTTACATTCATGAGATTTCTTTTCAGCATGGATTGCAAGATGGGCAGTGAGGTCTGAAAACTCTCTAAACGCTGTGCCACATTTATTACATTTGTAAGGTTTCTCGTCAGTATGAATTTTTCGATGTCGTATGAGGTCAGAGTTCTGACTAAAGATCTTGCCACACTGATTGCATCCATAAGGTCTCTCTCTAGTATGAATTCTCTGATGAGAGGTCAGGAAACACTTGCGCCCAAAGACCTTGTCACATTCTTTACATTTGTAAGGTTTCCTTCCAGTGTGAATTAACTGATGGGTAATGAGGCTGGAACACACTGAAAACGCCTTGCCACACTCTTTACATTCATGGTTTCTCACCAGTATGAACTGTTTGATGTTCTGCTAGATATGAATGGCGACTAAAGACCTTGCCACATTGATTACATCTGTAAGGCTTCTCTCCAGTATGAATTTTCTGATGTCGTACAAGGTGTGCAATTTGATTGAAGGCCTTGCCACACTGATGACATTTGTAAGGCCTCTCTCCAGTATGAATTCTTTGATGTTGCACAAGCTTTGAACCGCTACGAAAGACCTTGCCACATTCATGACATTTGTAAGGCTTCTCTCCAGTATGAATTCTTTGGTGTTGTGAAAGGTTTGAATTGCTACTAAAGACCTTGCCACATTGATTACATCTGTAAGGCTTCTCTCCTGTATGAATTTTCTGATGGCATATAAGATTTGAACTACGACTGAAGACCTTGCCACATTCATTACATTTGTAAGGCTTCTCTCCTGTATGAATTTTCTGATGGCATATAAGGTTTGAACTACGACTGAAGACCTTGCCACATTCATTACATTTGTACGGCTTCTCTCCTGTATGAATTTTCTGATGGCATATAAGGTTTGAACTACGACTGAAGACCTTGCCACATTCATTACATTTGTACGGCAGCTTCTCTCCAGTATGAATTCTATGGTGATTAGTTAGAGAAGACTTGTACCTAAAGACTTTGCCACATTCTTTACATTTGTAAGGTTTCTCTCCACTATGGATTAGAAAATGGGCAGTGAGGTCTGAAAACTCTATAAACGCTGTGCCACATTTATTACATTTGTAAGGTTTCTCATCAGTATGAATTTTTCGATGTCGTATGAGGTCGGAGTTCTGACTAAAGATCTTGCCACACTGATTGCATCCATAAGGTCTCTCTCTAGTATGAATTCTCTGATGAGAGGTCAGGAAATACTTGCGCCCAAAGACCTTGTCACATTCTTTACATTTGTAAGGTTTCCTTCCAGTGTGAATTAACTGATGGGTAATGAGGCTGGAACGCACTGAAAACGCCTTGCCACACTCTTTACATTCGTGAGGTTTCTCACCAGTATGAACTGTTTGATGTTCTGCTAGATATGAATGGCGACTAAAGACCTTGCCACATTGATTACATCTGTAAGGCTTCTCTCCAGTATGAATTTTCTGATGTCGTAGAAGGTGTGCAATTTGATTGAAGGCCTTGCCACACTGATGACATTTGTAAGGCCTCTCTCCAGTATGAATTCTTTGATGTTGCACAAGCTTTGAACCGCTACGAAAGACCTTGCCACATTCATGACATTTGTAAGGCTTCTCTCCAGTATGAATTCTTTGGTGTTGTGAAAGGTTTGAATTGCTACTAAAGACCTTGCCACATTCATTACATTTGTAAGGCTTCTCTCCTGTATGAATATTCTGATGGCATATAAGATTTGAACTACGACTGAAGACCTTGCCACATTCATTACATTTGTAAGGCTTCTCTCCAGTATGCATTCTTTGATGTATCACAAGCTTTGAATTGCAACTAAAGACCTTGCCACACTCATTGCATTTGTAAGGATTGTCTGTAATATGGATTACCTGATGGTTGGTGAGGTCTGCAGATGCTCTAAAGACTAGACCATGCTCATTATATTCATAAGTTTCTCCCCTAATATGTGGTTTCTGTTCTTGCAGAAGTAATGGAGCATCATCAAAATTATTTCTATATTTACTTAAATGGCGGGATTTGACACTGGAAGAAGTGTTTTGAAGTGGTGAAACTGAGGAATTGTCACTTAGGAGTTTTTCAACATCCTTACATCCAGACATTTTCCTTTCATCTTTAAATAGCTGCAGATGACTCAGATGTAAATGAAACATGAATCCAAGTTGACTTTTACAAGGCTTGTTTCCTGCATTACTTCCCAATTTAGAGCTCCTCTCTAAAACAGAAAGAAAACAGTGGAACTTCAACCCACGATAATGGCATGTTTAGTGTCTGACAGAGGATCTAGATTCCGCCTCACCTGACTCAGGCATTGGTAGGAGTATCAGCATATTGTGTATATCATGCTGGCAGTGCAGAAAACACAAGGAGCTGAGGTGATGCACGGGAGCAGCGGGGAATCTGCAGGAGTCGAGAGAACTATGGGGAAGTCTGAAAGAGGTTATAAGTAGAGAACTACAACAGAAACTGAAAGCTTTTGGGAAAAAGAAGGGATGAGCCTCTTAGGGAAAACCAGAAATCCAAGAACAGCTATATAGACATTAGTAATGGTACTTCCACAATCCAGAAAAATCACATCTACAGAAAAAAACTGAGTGTTCCCAGTAATTGCTTCACCCTGTACAATCCTTACATAAAAGAACTGGAATGGGGCCGGGCGCAGTGGCTCAAGCCTGTAATCCCAGCACTTTGGGAGGCCGAGGCGGGTGGATCACGAGGTCAAGAGATCGAGACCTTCCTGGTCAACATGGTGAAACCCCGTCTCTACTAAAGATAAAAAAAAATTAGCTGGGCATGGTGGTGCGTGCCTGTAATCCCAGCTACTCAGGAGGCTGAGGCAGGAGAATTGCCTGAACCCAGGAGGCGGAGGCTGCGGTGAGCCGAGATCGTGCCATTGCACTCCAGCCTGGGTAACAAGAGTGAAACTCCGTCTCAAAAAAAAAAAAAAAAAAAAAAGAACTGGAATGGCTGGTGCGGTGGCTCATGTCTGTAATCCCAGCACTTTGGGAAACCAAGGTGGGCTGGTTTCACTTGAGGTCAACCAGCCTGGCTAACACAGTGAAACACACTATGAGGTCAATCACTTCAGGTCAATAGGTTGAGGGGAGGGGAGGGGAGGGGAGGGAAAGAAAGAAAGAATGAACTGGGAGAAGTGGTTGTTTTAGCAAACCTAAAAAAAAAATTACATGGCCTACAAATGGACATGGAAATATGGCTAAAATTAAACAAAGAAACAAACAAGGCCGGGCACGGTGGCTTACGCCTATAATCCCAGCACTTTGGGAGGCCGAGGCGGGTGGATCACGAAGTCAAGAGATTGAGACCATCCTGGTCAACATGGGGAAACCCCGTCTCTACTAAAAATACAAAAAATTAGCTGGGCATGGTGGCGCGTGCCTGTAATCCCAGCTACTCGGGAGGCTGAGGCAGGAGAATCGCCTGAACCCAGGAGGCGGAGGTTGCGGTGAGCCGAGATCGTGCCATTGCACTCCAGCCTGGGTAACCAGAGCAACACTCCATCTCAAAAAAAAAAAAAGAAACAAACAAATATCCAACCTAGAAAAACGCAGCCCTGTGATTACCTGACAAATATTGAAAGCAAGTGGCTTAAGATGCTTAACGAGCTAAAACATAACTGAGAGAGACAACTGTACGAAATCAGGAAAACCATGCATGAAAAGGAGAGTAACATGGCAGGTGCCTGTAATTCCAGCTACTCGGCAGGCCTGGGCTGAAGACTCACCTGAACTCTGGAGGCAGAGGTTGCAGTGACCCAAAATTGGGCCACTGCGCTCCAGCCTGGGCAACGGAATGAGACTCTGTCTCAAAAAAAAAAAGAAAGAAAGAAATACAAAACATGGGAGAAAGTATTAAAAAGAGAGTAAGAATTGTGGAGCTGAAATACCATGACTGAAGTAAATGTTCACTAGAGGGTTCTGCAGCAGACTTGAAGAAGAACAATGAGCAAAAAGAAAACACAACAAGCCAGGTGAGGTGGCTCACACCTGTAATCCCAGCACTTTGGGAGGCTGAGGTGAGTGGACCACATGAGGTTGGGAGTTCGAGACCAGCCTGGCCAATATGGAGAAAACCCATCTCTTAAAAAAAAAAAAAAAAATTAGCCATACGTGATAGTGCATGCCTATAATCCCAGCTACTTGGGTGGCTGAGGCAACAGAATCGCTTCAACCTGGGAGGCAAAGGTTGAATGAGCCGAGATCATGCCACTACACTCAGCCTGGGAAACAAGAGCAAAATTCCATCTCAAAAAAAAAAAAAAAAAGAAAAAAAAAGAAAACACAATGAAGAAAAGGAAACAATACTTTTTCTTATAGATTTCTGAAGAATAATCAAGTGGGAAAATATACAAACTACTGGAGGCGCATAAGGAGAAAACAGAGGATCAAAAATTGCAATTGAAGAAATAATTTCCGAAACAACCCAAATCTGAGGAAAGAACTGAATATAGAAATTCAAGAGGCTTGACCAGACCGGAAACAATGGCTCACACCTGTAATCCCAGCACTTTGGGAGGCCAAGGCAGGTGGACTACCTGAGATCAGGAGTTCAAGATTAGCCCGGCCAACATGGTAAAACCCTGTCTCTACTAAAAAATACCAAAAATTAGCCAGTACAGTAGCTCATACCTGTAATCCTAGCACTTTGAGAGGCGAAGGGGGGTGGACTGCCTGAGCTCAGGAGTTTGAGACCAGCCTGGGCAATATGGTGAAATCCCATGTCTACTAAGATACAAAAAATTAGCCAGGCATAGCAGTGTGCACCTTAGTCCCAGATACTCGTGAGGCTGAGGCCGGAAAATTGCTTAAACCCAGGAGGCGGAGGCTGCAGTGAGCCGAGATGGCACCACTGCACTCTAGCCAGGGCAACAGAGTGAGACTCCACCTCCAACAAAACAAAAATATGAAAAATTAGCCAGGCGTGGTGGCAGGCACCTGTAATCCCAGTTACTTTGGAGGCTGAGGCAGGAGAATTGCTTGAACCCGGGAGGTGGAGACTGCAGTGAGCCAATCTCATGCCATTGCACTCCAGCTTGCGCAACAAGAATGAAACTCTATCTTGACGATTCTAACTAAAATTAATCCAAATACATTCACACAGAGACATACTGTAAAGAAATTATCAAAAGTCAAAAGAAGACAAAGACACAATCTTGACAGCAGCAAGAAAAAAAGAGACTTGTCAAAACAACAGGAAACACTGTAAGATTATAGGTATTTTCCAGCTGATATCTTCCGGCTAGAAAGCAGTGAGGTGGGCCGGGCGCGGTGGCTCACGCCTGTAATCCCAGCACTTTGGGGGGCCGAGGCGGGTGGATCACGAGGTCAAGAGATCGAGACCATCCTGGTCAACATGGTGAAACCCCGTCTTTACTAAAAATACAAAAAATTAGCTGGGCATGGTGGCGCATGCCTGTAATCCCAGGTACTCAGGAGGCTGAGGCAGGAGAATTGCCTGAACCCACGAGGCGGAGGTTGCAGTAAGCCGAGATCACGCCATTACACTCCAGCCTGGGTAACAAGGCTGAAACTTCGTCTCAAAAAAAAAAAAAAAAAAGCAAGCAGTGAAGTGATACACTGAAAGTGCTTAAAGAAAAATAAGCAAAACAGCAATGCAGAATACTACACGTAGCAAAACTTACCCGCAAAAATAAAGACTTTTAGACTTTCCTAGATAAAGAAGAGCTGAGGAAGTTAATTAGAATTCTAGACCTGTTCAAGAAGAAATGCAAAAAGCAGCATTCAAGATGAAAGGAAACCACTCTTTAACCTAAATGAAAATGTAAAGCTCATCACAGGCTGGGTGCGGTGACTCACACCTATAATCTCAGCACTTTGAGAACCTAAGGCGGGTGTATCACCTGAGGAGTTTGAGACCAGGCTGGCCAATGATGAAACCCCATTTCTCCTAAAAATATAAAAATTAGCTGGGTGTGGTGGTGGGCCCCTGTAATCTCAGCTACTCGGGAAGCTGAGGCAGGAGAATCGCTTGAACTCAGGAGGCAGAGTCTACAGCGAGCCAGGATCAGCCTGGGTAATAGAGGAAGACTCCACCTCAAAAAAAAAAAAGGACACATTCATTTAAAAAGCATTATAAAAACATGTTAGTAGGAACATAAAATATATAGGATTAATTTATGCCAGTAATAACAGAAAGTGAGAGCACAGTTGGTAAGCAGAGCTTTCTGTACCTAATCAAGGATCAGCTGTTAACATTTAAAATGGAATGTTTTGGGCTGGGTGCAGTGGCTCACGCCTGTAATCCCAAGCACTGTGGGAGGCCAACGGGGGCTAATCACATGAGGCCAGAAGTTAGAGACCAGACTGGCCAACACGGAAACATCCTGTCTCTACTAAAAGTATATAAATTAGCCAGGTGTGGTGGTGCATGTCTAAAATCCAAGCTACTCGGGAGGCAGAGGGATGAAATGTTCAAATTAACGAAACAAAAAAATGTATTTTCATTTTTACAGTTTTCGAGTCGGGTCTCCCTCTGTCGCCCAGGCTGGAGTGCAGTGGCATGATCTTGGCTCAGCAGAACCTCTGCCTCCTGGGTTCAAGCAATTCTCCTGCCTCAGCCTCCTGAGTAGCTGTGATTACAGGCACGCGCCACCATGCCCAGCTAATTTTTTGTATTTTTAGTAGAGACGGGGTTTTACCAAGTTGACCAGGATGGTCTGGATCTCTTGACCTCCTGATCCACCCGCCTCGGCCTCCCAAAGTGCTGGGATTACAGACTTGAGCCACCGCGCCCAGCCCTTTTAACATTTTTTGACATGGGTCTCCCTCTGTCGCCCAGGCTGGAGTGCAGTGGCATGATCTTGGCTCACTAGAACCTCTGCTTCCTGGGTTCAAGCAATTCTCCTGTCTCAGCCTTCTGAGTAGCTGGGATTACAGGTGCCTGCCATTACACCCTGCTGACTTTGTATTTTTGTAGAGGCAGGGTTTCGCCATGTTGGCCAGGCTGATCTTAAACTCCTGGCCTCAAGTGATCTGCCTGCCTTGGCCTCCCAAAGTGCTGGGATTACAGGTATGAGCCACTCTGCCCAGCCAAAAGAAGAAAAATTTAACAATCCACAAATATGTACCAATAAAACAACACACCTTGCTGGGTATGGTGGCTCACATCTGCAATCCTAACACTTTGGGAAGCTGAGGCAGGTGGACTGCTTGAGGCCAGGAGTTCGAGAGCAGCCTGGGTAACATGGTGAAACGCCATCTCCATAAAAATTACAAAAACTTAGCCAGGCATGGTGGTGCACACCTGTAGTCCCAGCTACTCAGGAGGCTGCAGTGGAAGAATCCCCTGAGCCCAGGAAGTCAGGGATGCAGCAAGTTGTAATCATGCCACTGGACTCTGGCCTGGGTGATGCAAGAGAGACCCTGTTTCCAAAAATACATAGGAAAATAAAGAAAAATGCCTGTTCAGAACTCACAAGACTTCAACTTTTGTTTTCTCATAGAGTTCTCCCACTCGCAGAGAGTTTCCCAAACACTATCTAAGAGTGTGGCTTTGCAGGCTACAGTGGCTCATGCCTATAATCCCAACACTGGATGACGGAGCCAGGAGGATCCCTTGAGTCCAGGAACTCAAGGCTGCAGTGAGCTATGATTGCCACTGCACTTAGTCTGGATGACAGAGTGAGACACTATCTCAAAAAACAAAAATTATGGGGCCTCTCCTCTGCCCACTTGAGCTCTTACCTGTGTTCACACCTTTGATGCATTCCCTGCCATCTGGATTCCTTGCTATTCTCTCTTCACTCTGCAGAGTCCAGGGTTCTCTCTTTTGCTCCAACACGGAGATAAAACTCAGGTCAGGAAGATTCACTCCTATTTATAAAAAGAAAGAAGAAATGTGTGCTATGGCATCTCCCAAGTCCAAGCCCTATATTTAGGTAGGAGAGAGGATATTACAAATGAATCAAAAAATAGCATTTCACAAATTCATCCACTGACTGCCTCTTTCTGAATGCTTAGGGAACACTGCAACACACAGACATCAAGCCCCCTTCCAAGAACTACAGAATCAAAAACACAAGCGGGGGAAACAGGAAATTGGATATTTTTAAAATTTGTCCTAAGCTTTCATGCATACTTCAGCCCTGGTGCCAGCAATGATGAATCGTGAAGGGAGCAGAACACCTGAAGAAAGGGGACATTTCAAGTCCAGAAAGTATAATGGAGCTTTTCAATTTTGAGTCAACAAGGTTTCAATTTCAGTCAAGCAATGCACGAGCTCCCAAGAGACAATACAGAGATCCACCAGGGCAGAGCCCAGCTTCTGGAGGGACATTATTCTCACCCAGGGAGACCAGGTTCCTGTAGTTCTCCAGCATCACGTCCTTGTATAAAGTCCTCTGGGCAGGGTCTAGGCATCTCCACTCCTCCTGAGAGAACTCTATGACCACGTCCATGAATGTCAAGGGTCCCTAAAGGGAAATCCACATTTCAGCCACAGGGTATGGAGAGTGTGCTCATCTTCACACAGAATGAGAAGACAGCTGTTAAGGACTGACTCCACTGAGGTGAGCTCTGTGAAAAGTCCACATTAAGGTACTCTCGAGCTAGTCACGTGTCTATAATTGTTACTTTATTATACTTTTCCATGACAAGTTATGACATTCTTTTTTCTTTTTAGGGATGGGGTTTCTCCATGTTGGCCAGGTTGGTCTTGAACTCCCGACCTCGGATGATCCACCCACCTCGGCCTCCCAAAGTGCTGGGATTACAGGCGTGAGCCAACACACCTGGCCTTATGACATTCTTTAAATCAGTACAGATGTCTCATTTTGTGGACAATACAAACAAAAAAATCAAACCAGGGTTATCCCTATATACAAAGTGTTAGGGGTTTTCACACACCAAGTGATATCCAGTGTCTACCTGAGATACAATTCCAGAGGTGTCTTCAGAGATGACGATGCCTACAGTGGTTTTTCTGTTTTTTGAAACAGAGTGTCACTCTGTCACTCAGACTGGAGTGCAGTGGCATAATCTCGACTCACTGCAACCTTCACCTCCCAAGCTCAAGTGATCCTCCAATCTCAGCTACGGGAGTAGCAGACACTACAGGATCACGCCACCACACCTGGCTAATTTCTGCATTTTTTTGTAAAGATGGGGTCTCGGGCCAGGCGCGGTGGCTCATGCCTGTAATCCCAGCACTTTGGGAGGCCGAGGCAGATGGATCACGAGGTCAAGAGATCGAGACCATCCTGGTCAACATGGTGAAACCCCATCTCTATTAAAAATACAAAAAATTAGCTGGGCACAGTGGCGCGTGCCTGTAGTCCCAGCTACTCAGGAGGCTGAGGCAGGAGAATTGCCTGAACCCAGGAGACGGTGGTTGCGGTGAGCCGAGATCGCGCCATTGCACTCCAGTCTGGGTAACTAGAGTAAAACTCCGTGTCAAAAAAAAAAAAAAAAAACACAAAAATTAGATGGAGATGGTGGTGCGCACCTGTAATCCCAGCTACTTGAGAGGCTGAGGTGGATGAATCCTTTGAACCTGGGAGGCACAGGTTGTAATGAGCAGGGATCACGTCACGGCAGCCTGGCTGGCAGAGCAAAACTCTGTCTCAAAAAAAAAAAACAACGAAAGAAAGAAAGAAACTTCTACAGACAGCTTCTCTAATTCTAGTCCACAGAACACTGACAGTGCATCTAGATGTGACCCCTGAACAATCTCTGCTGCCCAGCAGCCCTGACACCATGGGACCCACACCCCGTCTCCATCCATGTCTGGGGGTGAGTCCTTCCCAGGACCATGCCCAGTGCAGCCTCTTCCCAAGCCAGGCTTAAATGACCGAGAATCTCAGTCCAAATTTAAATATGTCATAGCGAACTATAATCTCAAGTGGAAATGAAGGGACTGGAAGTAGCCATGGGTAAGTACAAGGAAACCAGACAGGAAGGCTGCTTCGGAGTCAGAGATCAGCAACTCCAATGCCAGGTATTTCAGGAAGAAACAGAGAACAATCCGCCGAGAATGTTACCTTACCTGACTGCGGGCCATTCCTGACTTCTTTCCCTTCCTCTTCTGCATTGCCTCCTCACGTATGTCTCTTTGGAACTGAATCCTGAATGTCAAAAATATCCTGTTTAGGGCTTAGAATCAACATGCCTCCTTCCCGTGCCACAGCCACACACAAAGGAAAGACCTCCCTCTGAGGTACTCCTCCAACTTTGACTCTCTTCAGAGGCCTGATTCAGCCTAACTGGGCAAACGGATGTTAACAATTTCGGAAATCACTCCACTATGAGGTTAAGGTACCTCCTCTGTTGAGTGGATTCCCTCTGACATTGTTTCACTTTATTCTTCCCTGCTTTAAAACTGTGAACCTAAAAGCAAAAAAACTGTTCATGTGGTAATAAACCATATGATTCCTAAAATCATGCTTTAATCAACCACTTATTTTAAAAATACAAAACGCAGCTGGGCGCGGTGGCTCACAGCTGTAATCCTAGCACTTTGGGAGGCTGAGGCGGGCAGAGCACAAGGTCAGGAATTCAAGACCAGCCTGGCCAACACGGTGAAACCTCATTGTTCCTAAAAATACAAAAATTTGCTGGGCGTGGTGACACGTGCCTGTAGTACCAGCTATTCGGGAGGCTGAGGCAGGAAAATCACTTGAATCCAGGAGGCAGAGGTTGCAGTAAGCTAAGATCACACCACTGAAACGCTCACAAAAAAGGAAAGTGACTGTGTGGCTGCAGTAGAGAGAGCGGGAAGAACAGAGGCGGGAAAGGAGGTCAGAGAGCTCCTGGGGAAGCAGATCAGGCAGGGCTGAGCTCCTCAAATATTTTCCTCCCACATATCAAAAGAAATTTTGAAACTATCTATTTCTTCGGTCATTTTAAGTAAATATGTCTCATTTTAAGTAAATATGTCATTTATTCTTTGCATTATAAATTAAAACACAAATAGTATCTCCTGTATTTTAAGCACATTCTTAAAATGTTAATCCCCAGAGAGCACAAGATGTCCCTCATCCGAGATGTGCTGGACTGGAGAAGGTGTTTGGGGAGTTCGGAAAGTCTCTATTGGACACATGGAGGTGGAGATGCCTGTGGATGTCCCAGAAGATGTCGAGAACACAACTAGACACAGGACTCTGGAACTCAGGGGAGAGGTGTGCGTGGAGAGGGAAACAGAGACATGTTGGCGGTATGTAAAGCCATAAGATGACCTCAAAAGGAAAAGCAGAGGCTGTGGACAGAGAGAACAGGTTTAGGGACTAAATTGGGTGGCATTTCCATATTCAGAGAAGAAACCTCAGGAGACACCAGCAGAGGAAACTGGTAAGACATGAAAGTAGGCCAGGTGTGGTGGCTCAAGCCTGTAATCCCAGCACTTTGGGAGGCCAAGGCGGGTGGATCACGAGGTCAACAGATCAAGACCATCCTGGTCAAAATGGTGAAACCCCGTCTCTACTAAAAATACAAAAAATTAGCTGGGCATGGTGGCGCGTGCCTGTAATCCCAGCTACTCGGGAGGCTGAGGCAAGAGAATTGCTTGAACCCAGGAGGCGGAAGTTGCGGTGAGTTGAGATCGCGCCATTGCACTCCAGCCTGGGTAACAAGAGCGAAACTCCGTCTCAATAATAATAAAAAAAAGACATGAAAGTAATGAGAAAAACTTTAAACAGATTTTTAAAAATATGAACACTTTCCACAGAAAACTGAAGTAGAAAAAAACATGAACACTGTCTTCAAAGCTGAGAAAAAAATAGTGATCAGCTGTGAAACAGGCTGCTGAGAGAAAAAGATGAGGACAGAAAATTCAGACTAGGATTTAAGCGTGGTACAGGGGCTCATGCCTATAATCCCATCACGCTGTGACTTCTTTTAGGAAGATGGCTAAAAGTGAGGAGTTCAACACCACCCTGGGTAATTTAGTGAGACTTTGTCTCTAAAAACAAATTTTTTTTTTTGCTAAGCACGGTGACTCACACCTGTAATCTCAGCATTTGGGAGGCTGTGGCGGTGTATCACAGGGTCAGGAGTTCAAGACCAGCCTGGCCAAGATGGTGAAACCCCATCTCTACTAAAAACACAAAAACTAACCAGGCGTGGTGGTGGATGCCTGTAATCCCATTTACTTGAGAGGCTGAGGCAGGGAACTGCTTGAACCTGGGAGGCAGAGGTTGTAGTGAGCCGAGATCACACCACTGCACTCTAGCTTGGGCAAGAGTGAGACTCCTCCTCAAAAAAAAAAAAAAAAAAAAAAAAAAAATTTTTTTTTTTAATCAGCTAGGCAGAGGGACAGGCCCATAGTCCTATCTACTCCAGAGGCTGAGACGGGAGGATTGCTGGAGCCCAGGAGTGTCAGGTTACAATGAACTACGACTGTGCCACAGCATGCCAGCTTGGGTGACAGAGCAAGACCTTGTCTCTAAAAATTAAATGAATGAAAAACATAACTGGATTTAGAAACTGAGACATCAATGGCAACTCACAAAAAAAAGGAGCAGTAGAATGCTTGGTGTCAAAACCTGATTGGATGGGATCAAGGAAAAGTGGAGCAGCTTGAGAGAGAGAGAGAGAGAGAGAGCGCGTGAGCGAGCCTAAACAAGATTTTGGTTTATTGTGCTATTACATGGAGCACAGAAAAGGCATACTTACTGCAAGTAAAAATGTAGCTAATACTTCACTTTTTCTTCTGAAGATGAAACAGTAGGGAATAAAATAAAGGCATTACTGTGTGCGTGTGCGTGTGCGTGTGTGTGTGTGTGTGTGTGTGTGTTTTAATGGGCAACACCTCCATCTGGGTACACTGACCAATACAGGCATTACTGTGGCTGGGCTCGGTGGCTCACGCCTGTAATCCTAGCACTTTGGGAGGCCGAGGTGGGTGGATCACCTGAGGTCAGGAGTTCAAGACCAGTGTGGCCATCATGAAACCCCATCTTTTTAAAAAAATAAAAATAAAAATAAAAAAGGAATTTGTGTGTGTGTGTGTGTGTGTTTTAATGGGCAGTACCTACATCTGGGCACACTAATCAACATAATTCCCTTGAAGTGAAAACTGATGACACTGTGGAGGAGGGATGCCATGTCATCATGAGAGTGTGAATGGGGTTGGCTTGTGGCACAAAGTCTCATGGTCAGCAGCAGCCAGCAGCAGGGACAATTCACAGTCACTACTGAGTAAGAACAGAGACCTAGAGACGAGTGAATGGGCCTGTTGGAAAAGTCTTCCTCTGACTATTTGAGATATGAAGAAACCACACTGTTTTTAACTACTCTTACACCACACAGAGAATACCTCACCTCTAGTGATCAAAACATGTGTGTGGTTGTTCCTACACTGACCAGTTATACTGAGCTAAATTACAGAACACCCAGCTGCTGTTTGACGAAGAATTGCTTGTTGGTGACAAGTATCCCCATATTATTTTGGTGACCAGAGACAAGGCATTCTGTGTTCACTGGGAGAGTACAAAAAATCACTTGGTTTTTTCCTATCTTATACACTCACTCACACCCTAGTCCATCCCGAGAAGAGAAAAGAGTGGCCAGGTGTGGTGGCTCACATCTATAATTCCAGTTCTTTGGGAGGCCAAGGTGGGCAGATGGCCTGAGGTCAGGAGTTTGATACCAGTCTGGCCAGCATGGTGAAACTCCACCTCTACTAAAAATACAAAAAAATTAGCTGGTCATGATGGTGTGCGCCTGTAATTCCAGCTACTCAGGAGGCTGAGGCAGGGGAATTGCTTGAACCAGGGACGTGGAGGTTGCAGTGTGCCAAGATGATGCCACTGCACTCCAGCCTGAGCAACAGAACAAGACACTGTCTCCAATTAAAAAAAAAAAAGAGGAGGAAAAGAGAAGAGAGTTAATCACACCTGAATGAGCCCAGTCACTGCCTTCTGGCCCTCTGGCAGAATACAGATTACAAATGGAAGCTAACCTCTGATGCCAAGAATTACAGAATGCACACGCCTTATAAACACGCATCTTCATGTGTGTGTGTGTGTGTGTGGTTTTTTTTTTTTTTTTTTTTTTTTGAGACAGAG
The DNA here is from genome assembly GCA_031835075.1 of Saguinus oedipus. Taxonomy (NCBI): domain Eukaryota; kingdom Metazoa; phylum Chordata; class Mammalia; order Primates; family Cebidae; genus Saguinus; species Saguinus oedipus. Next base: position 53,458,905 of record CM063187.1, on the reverse strand, counting down.
TAATTCTCTGTCACCTAAGCTGGAGGGGAGTGGTGCAATATAGGCTCATTGCAACCTCTGCCTCCCCAGGATTAAGCGATTCTCCTGCCTCAGCCTCCCAAGTAGCTGGGTTTACGGGCGCTGGCCATCATGCCCAACTAATTTTGTATTTTTACTAGAGATGGGATTTCACCTTGTTGGCCAGACTGGTCTCACTCAAGTGATCCGCCCACCTCAGCCTCCCAAAGTGTTGGGATTACACATGTGAGACACAGTCCGAGGCCTCACGTATTTCAGACACATTTTATATTATAAATAGATAAATATGTCACAATTTAATCATAATTTCCAATCAACTGACCAGTCGTTTGTAACCTGAGTCCCCCTCTTCTTTTCTCACTACTGTTTCCCTCCCCCATTCTGTACATATCTCTCATCCTCATCTTCTCCCTAGCTCTTTTTTTCTCTTTATTTTCCCCTAGGATTCAGTACACTTCGAGCCCGTTCTCTTCTCTTTGTCCCCTTCTTTCCTCTATTCCTTTTCTCCCACCTGTTCTGTGCCATTTTCACAATTTATTTCACTTCTTATTCCTCTTTCTGCCCAGTCTTTCATTGTCCCTAATCTCCATACATTTCTGCCTCTTTCCTCCCACATCTCAGCTCCCCTTGGGCTCTCCCTGGAAAATTCCATCTTCCCTGTTACACACCCTCTGTCCCCACTCTCTGGCACCCTGAGATACCAGGCCTACCCCTGCTGTGGTTCTCCCTCTCCTCTCTTTGTCACCAGCTGCCTCCTCTGACTGTCCCAGCACCATGCTGCTCTGTCTGCCCTGGCTCCAAATCCCTCTCCCTCTCTCCCACTCTGAGGAGCCTTCCCTATCTTGTTGAACTTCTGTCTTTCTATAGATCCAGTTTTCTCTACATTTTTAGTTGCTTTTCTCCCCCTGCTACTTTCTCGGCAGCTTCTTTCACTGTGTCTCAGCAAACCCCTCACTCACCTTCTACTTTGCCGTCTGTTAATGGGTCTCTTATTCTTCATTTCTCTTTTAAAATTTCTCTACTTCCTCTGACTCGTTCTCCATCTATTTTTCTCCACACATTCACAGGGAGGAGATTGGAGTAAGATGCCCACCTCCGGAAGAGCTCATTTTCAGTGCGCTGGAAGCTGGTTCCAGAGAACACTGGATGTCAGGAGATAGAAGTCACTCTCCACACTCGGGGTCAGGAGAAGCGGTGACTGGGAAAGGGAGGCCTGGGGAACACAGGGTTCACATCAAGGAGGAAAAAGGCAGGAGTGGGCCAGGAGAGGAGTGGAGTCTGCAGAAACCGGGCAGAGTACGCGGTGTCTCGTCCCGCGCTCCAGGGGCCAAGGCCGAGGCTGGGGGACCAAAGAGACTTGAATCGACCTTGCGGGTAAGGACTTTAGGTGGTACGGGCGTGTCTAGGGATTATTAAAGAATTTGAAGCAGGAAATCTCCACGATAGGAGATGTCTACATGGCCACAGGGCAAAAAGACCGGGCACAGGAGCAGCCTCCAAGCGATTTTAACACGCAGGAAAGCGACCCCGAGACTCCCAAAGGACGTCTGAATTTACTCGGGGTGGAGGAAGCCGTCCCGGAATTTCCAGGTCTACCTGCCACTCATATCCCGGGTATAGAAGCCCAGAAGAACTAGGCAACCTAGAGCTAGTCTAGACAAAGGGAAACTCACGCGCTTCTGCGAAACACTCTCTCCACGCGATCGACTTCCGGATCTACCGGAAACTGCGCTCTAGGCGTTCACTCCCAGCGATCCGCTTCCGGGTTTGCAGGAAATTGCGCGCGCATCCTAGAGGCCGGGACGGGCTGGGACCTAGGCTGACTGGTACTTGGGTCGGGTGGGACCTAGGCAGGCCGGGACGAGGCCGGGGAGGGGCCTGAGCTTCAGTTTGCCCGACTCGCCTCCCTCCAATGCTGTTGCCATGTTGTTGACCCAGGCAAGCCTGGTCATCCTACTTGAGGCGGCAATCCTCTTGAGCCTAGTGAGATACATCTGGCTGTACCTTAATGATACTGCACTGTGCTTGTTTTCAGGGTTTTGGAGGCAAGATCTGCTCAGCGGTCTGAAAACGGATCTTGCCTACGCAGAGCAAAATCGGTTGGTGATTATATCCACGAAAATTCCTTCTATTAAAATGAATTTCAAGTCCCACTTGCTTTCTGTGGAAGCAGAGAGAGAAGAGAGAAAGAGAAAAGAAAGATAAGTAGAAGAAGAGAGAAAACCAAGAGAAAAAAGCGAAGAGAAATGGACAAGAAAAGGAAGGAGGGAAGGGAAGACGGGAAAGGAAAAGAAGGAAGGAGAAGTTTTAGGAATTGAATTAACACACGTTGGCATTGTCTGTGAACAGGATGCAAGCGAAAATGTGAAACGCAAAACCCTGCCAGGGTGGAATGTGCAGTTTCATGTCAATGCCCCACAGAAAACAAATGCTTTTCATTTCTAGTCCCCATTCACTCCAGAGGGTGACAGTCAACCCTCTGCTCAATTCCTGAGACTTTCCTAGGGACACCACGTTGGGCATGAAGGACTAAAGCCACTATGAAGATACGTTAACCAACTGTTTCTTTAAAAAACAAAAAAGAGGAAATAACTTTAAAAAGTAGTCACAAATGACTTAGTTTTTGTTGTTGTTGTTTTGAGGAGTCTCCCTCTGTCACTCAGGCTGGAGTGCAGTGGCATGAACTCAGCTCACTGCAGCCTCTGCTTCCTGGGTTCAAGAGATTCTCCTGCCTCAGCTTCCAGAGTAGCTACCACGCCCGGTCCAACTTGGTTTTTTTATACTTTTTAAAATTTTAAGACAGGGTCTTTGTCACCCAGGCTGGAATGCAGTGGTACAATCATAGCTCACTGCAACCTTGACTTCCTGGGGTCCTGGGCAACTCCTGTCTCAGCTTCCCAAGCAGCTGGGAGTAAAGGCCTGTGCCTCTGCACTGTGCTAATTTTCTGTTGTTTGTTTTTAATAGAGTTGTAGTCTGGCTTTGTTGCCCAGCCAGGTCTCCAAATTCTGGCCTCATGCCATCTTCCCATCTGCTCCTCCCAAAATGCTCAGATTATAGGCATGAGTCACCTTGCACAAGAGGTAAGGACCCCACATCAGGACCTCAGGTTATTTTGGAAATACAAATACATAAGACCCACAAACGGGCCCACTGGCTGCAGAGCGTGGGGTCATTTAAAGTTTTCTTTGATCTGAATACCGACTTCTCACTTAAGTCACTGGGATTCTGGACTATGGCACAGCTCCAAGCAGGCCTGCTTATCCTGCTTAAGGCGGCAATCCCTTAAGCCTAGCGAAATTCATCTGGCCGTATCTCAATGATGTTGCACTGAGATTCTGTCAGTCAAGGTGTGTCACTTCAGTCTCCTGAGACCAACCGCTACCTCCAGATTCAGGGAGGTCAGTGCACACATAAATGGACTAGCTTTATTAAAGGGGATATCTGGGCCAGGCATGGTAACTCATGCCTATAATCCCAACACTTTGGGAGGCCAAGGCAGCCAGATCATCTGAGGTCCAGAGTTCAAGACCAGCCTGGTCAACAGGGTGAAACCCCATCGCTACTAAAAATACCAAAAAAAAAAAAAAAAAATTAGCCAGGCATGGTGGCATATGCCTGTAGTCCCAGCTACTCAGGAGGCTTAGACACGAGAATTGCTTGAATCTGCGAGACGGAGTTGCAGTGAGCCAAGATTGTGCCACTGCACTCCAGCCTGGGAGACAAAGTGAGACTCTGTCTCAAAAAATATAAAAATAAAAGGGATATCTGGATTGGTGGGGAGACTGCAGGATAGCATTCAAGTGGGGTTGAATTGGCCCAGTTGCATCTGGCTTCTCACTTGTGGTTCCCAAGAATGAATGTAGAATGTGCTGGAAATGCAGCATCCTGAGAGGAAAGAACCAGCCAGAAAAGGACAGGATGTGTTCCAGACCCCCAGAACAGGATGTCCTTTGATGCTTTAGGCCAAGGTGCCATGCATCCTTGGAGCACGAAACCCAGGATGGGCTGCCCTTCAGGGTCCCTCAGCTGTGATGCAAGTGGAGCACACACAGAGAGACTGCATCTGCACTGGGTGGTTTTCCTGAGCCTTGGGGAGCAGCATGCACGAATCCCAGGCATCTGCCCATCTGTACGGAACAAATCCACTTCATGTCACTTCCTGTGTGTGCGTGAGGTTATCTCACTCTCAACTCAGACACGCTGGCAACCAGCGTGCAGTGAACCTGCTTCACAAGCAAGGTTGTGGAGAAACTGTATCTTTGTACTTGTTAAGAATCTAAAATACTGCAGTCCGTATGGAAAACAGTATCATGGGAAATTTGGAACTGGGTAACAGGCAAAGGCTGGAACAGTTCGGAGGACTCAAAAGAAGACAGGAAGACATGGGAAAGTTTGGAGCTTCCTCAAGAATGGTTGCTGAATGACCAAAAAGTCCACACTGAGGTGGTCTCAGACGGAGATAAGGAGCTTTACTGGGAACTGGAGAAGTGGGCTGCAGGGAAGAAGTGGGCCGTAGAAGAAGTGCAGGGGTGCAGCCCTCAAGGAGAACCTCTGCTGGAGCAGTGCATAAGGAAGTGTGAGGTTGGAGCCCCCCCAGACTCCTCACTGGGGCACTGCCTAGTGGAGCTGTGAGAAGAGGGCCACCCTCCTCCCGACCCCAGAATGATAGATTCATCAACAGCTTGCACTGTGTGCCTAGAAAAGTAGCAGACACTCAACACCAGCCTGTGAAAGCAGCCAGGAGAGGAGCTGCTCCCTGCAAAGTCGCGGGGGAGGATCTGTCCAAGACCATGGGAACCCACCTCTTGCATCAGCGTGACCTGGATGTGAGAAATGGAGTCAAAAGAGATCATTTCAGAGCTTTAAGATTTACTGCCCCATTGGATTTCAGGCTTGCATGGGAACCCGTCTGTTTTAGCCAATTTTTCCCATTTGGAATAGGCTTTACCCAATGCCTGTGGCTCTACTGTACCCAGGAAATAACTGACTTGCTTTTGATTTTGTAGGTTCATAAGCAGAAGAGACTTGCTTGCCTCAAATAAACTCTGGACTGTGGACTTTTGAGTTAATGCTGAAATAAGACTTTGCGGGACTGTTGGGAAGGAATGATTGGTTTTGAAATGTGAGGCCATGAGATTAGGAAGGACCAGGGGTGAAATAATATGGGTTGACCGTGTCCCCACCAAATCTCATCTTGAATTGTAGCTCCCATAATCCCCACATTGTGGGAGGGACCTGGTGGGAGGTAACTGAATCATGGGAGTGGGTTCTTCCCGTGCTGTTCTCTTGATAGTGAATAAATCTCATGAGATCCGATGGTTTTATAGAGCAGTTGCCCTGCACAGGCCCTCTCTTGCTTGCCGCCACGTAAGACATGCGTTTGCTCCTTCACCTTCCGCCATGAGTGTGAGGCCTTTCCAGTCCTGTGGAACTGCAAGTCCATTAACCTCTTTTCTTTATAAATTACCCAGTCTTGGCTTTGTCTTTATTAGCAGCATGAGAACAGACTAATAAAACACCCCAAGCTACTCACCAAAGTAGCTTTTCTCCAAAGCCATTTTTGGACAAGTTGCGGAAGTCCATCCTGCTTTTGCCAGAAAGCCTCATTATGTAGTAGCATTTGCAGACCATCGGTCTATGGAATCATCATATTCAATATCTAACCCAAACTTTAGGTGGATCTCAAATTCCAGTAGAGCAGTCAAAAGTTCAAATTACCAAAAGTGTTATGAGGGTGAACATATGAAATTTCTACTTAAATCTACAAAAGCAAAAAAAATTCCCATTCTGTGTGACCATTCTTTTTTTTTTTTTTTTTGAGACAGAGTTTCACCATGTTGGTCAGGGTAGTCTTGAACTCCCGACCTCAGGTGATCCACCCGCCTTGGCCTCCAAAGTGCTTGGATTACAGGCGTAAGCCACCACGCCTGCCCTGTGTGACCATTCTTAAGAGAAAATTTATGAACATTAATATTTTCCACTTAAGTAACTGAGCACTATTAGGAAAAAAAGGACATTGTGGTACAGTATTTTCCCTCTTATTCACATACTTTCATTTAATAATATTTGTCATACATTTGTCCTTTTGCTTCATAAAAATTAAGGTGCATGCTATGAGTCTTCTTTGGAACAAAAGAGGCATGTAGAAATATAAGAAACAGTGAATGTCTGATACACTTTTGAGAGTGTATGAGGCTGAAGTTGCATTGTTATAGCATTTTTTTTTTCTTTTTGAGAACGGGTCTCACTCAGGGTCACCAGGCTGGAGTGCAGTGGCATGATCTCAGCTCACTGCAACCTCCGCCCGCCTCCCGGGTTCAAGCAATTCCCGTCTCAGCCTGCCAAGTAGCTGGGACTACAGGTGCCCACCACCATGCCTGGCTAGTTTTTTGTATTTCGGTAGAGATGGGGTTTCATCGTGTTGGCCAGGATGCTCTTGATCTCCTGACCTCGTGATCTGCCCACCTCAGCCTCCCAAAGTGCTGAGATTACAGAAGTGAGCCACCGTGCCTGCCCGTGTTACAGAATTTTGTATATACCCACATAAGCATCCTTTGCAAACGCACAGAGAGAATAACTCAAGTATTAAGTATGATTAGTCTAAATTATACTTACCCAAGGATATGGATTCACAAGTGTGTGCATATGTTATTTCATTTCACACACAATTATTCTGGATGTGTCAATCTTAAAATTTGAATGGTGCATTTTATTAAATGCCTACTTAACACTAAAGTTAGAGTGGTTAGACACATATCACCACCACAGAGCTCAGAGTGAAGACAAAGAAAACTGCACTGCCGGGTATTTACTATTAATGGTGCTTTATTGTGCACTATATTCTCCTAAGGGGGGAATAAAACGGTTGGTAGAAATGATGTGATTCATTCATACTTAGGAAAATTTTAACTTTATTAACCAAAACATGAGAACTATGTACATTCTAAATCAACAGTTGGAAATTATGCCAACAGTTAAATGTGAATGCTACTCAAGAACATGGCATACTAGTAAATTCTCTAATCTGATATAACTGTTCTCTAGTCCATTTCAAAAATGACTACTTTTTTAGAGATGCATTTTGCTCTGTCACCCAGTCTGGAGTGCAGTGGCATGATCTTGGCTCACTGCAACTCCACCTCCTAGGTTCTAGCAATTCTCCAGCCTCCAGCCTCCCGAGTAGCTGGGACTACAGGCGCACGCCACCACACCCAGATAATTTTTTGTATTTTAGTAGAGATGGGGTTTACCGTGTTGCCAGGCTGGCCACCATCTCCCCTGCATAATTTGTACAGATATGCTGTATTTCATGGCTAGTTTGTAGAGCACAGCAGCACTGTGGCCTTCTGTCAGGAAAAACGTGCTGAATACAACAGTATGATCTGCCATCAGACTGCCATCACAGTTTCATAAGATTCCTGCCCACCTCCATGCTAAATCAGACAATGAACTGAAAACGTGCTGTTGTTCTAACCCTCAGGGAACTATATAGAAATGCTTTTCAGCTAATCAAATCAACCCCGTCATCCTAGTGATTCTTTTCAAGAGACCACAATGAAAGATCTGTAAAAAAGTCACATTAAGTGATTTCAAAGTTAAGAATGAAAGTCATAAAATGTAAAGTAGCCGTTTCAAAAAAACCCATATAATTAGGTTAATTGCCTTAATATAACTGGCCGTTTCCGCATGCCCTTGAACCTTTGACATGCATCACATCATGAGATTCCACATATTTTGAGCTGTAACTTTTCTGCCACATGCAGTATCATAAATATCAGAGAACTAGAGACTAAGTTATTGCTTGTGCAAATCTTATGTTCCATAGTAATGGTCATTGAATAATAGCCTCAGCATACACAATCCATCTGTGTGGTTTTATCCAAGATGTGTTTTGATGTCTAAGTCATTTGGCAGGCCTCAAGAGACCTGTGTCACATACACTGATATGATTTCTCTCTAGTATGGAATCTATGATGTTGATTAATGCTGGAACGAATGATGAAGAATTTGCCATACTCAGTTTGTAAGAACTCTCTCATGAATGCATTCTCTCATGCTATGCAAGGTGTGAATTATGACTAAAGCTCTTACCGGCCGGGTGCGGTGGCTCAAGCCTGTAATCCCAGCACTTTGGGAGGCCGAGGCGGGTAGATCACGAGGTCAAGAGATCGAGACCATCCTGGTCAACATGGTGAAACTCGTCTCTACTAAAAATACAAAAACTTAGCTGGACATGGTGGCGTGTGCCTGTAATCCCAGCTACTCGGGAGGCTGAGGCAGGAGAATTGCTTGAACCCAGGAGGCGGAGGTTGCGGTGAGCCAAGATCGCGCCATTGCACTCCAGCCCGGGGAACAAGAGCGAAACTCCATCTAAAAAAAAAAAAAAAAAAAAAAAAAAAAAAAAAGCTCTTACCATACATATTTCATCTGTAAGGCTTCTCTCCAGTATGAATTCTGTGATGATTTGCAAGGTTTGAATTTTGAGTGTAGTCCTTACCACATTCGTTACATCTGTAGGGTTTCTCTCCAGTATGAATTCTCTCATATTTTGTTAGGTATAACTTGTGGCTGAAGATACTGCCACATTCATTACATTTATAAGGCTTCTCTCCAGTATGAATATTCCTATGTCATGCAAGGTGTGAATTTTGACCAAAGACTTCGCTGCATTCACTACATTTGTAAGGTTTCTCTCCAGCATGGATTCTGTGATGAATTGCAAGGCTTGAATTTCGAGTGAAGTCCTTGCCACATTCATTACATCTATAAGGTTTCTCTCCAGTATGAGTATTCCAATGGCTGCTTAGGGATAACTTATGCCTGAAGATCTTGCCACATTCATTATATCTATAAGGCTTCTCTCCCGTATGAACTCTTTGATGTCATGTAAGGCATGAAAGTCGACTAAATACCTTGCCACAGTCACTGCATATGTAAGGTTTCTCTCCAGTATGTATTCTCTGATGTTGTGCAAGGTGTGAATTGTAACTGAAGACTTTGCCACATTCATTACATTTGTAAGGTTGCTCTCCAGTGTGAATTCTAAGATGATTGGTTAGACAAAACTTATGCCTGAAGACCTTGCCACATTCTTTACATTCGTAAGGTTTCTCTCCAGTATGGATTCTTTGATGTCTGGTAAGGTGTGCATTTCAGCTGAACACCCTGCCACATTTATTACATTTGTAAAGTTTCTCTCCAGTGTGAATTACAAGATGAGCAGTAAGGCCTGAACCCCCTGAAAATGCTTTGCCATAAGGTTTCTCTCCACTGTGAATTTTCTGCTGTCGTGCAACGTGTGCATTTCGACTGAAGACCTTGCCACACTCATTACATTTGTAAGGTTTCTCTCCAGTATGGATTCTATGATGATTTGCAAGGTGAGAATTTTGAGTGAAGACTTTGCCACACTCATTACATTTGTAAGGTTTCTCTCCAGTATGGATTCTCTGATGTCGTGCAAGGAGTGAAACTCTATTGAAGAGCTTGCCGCATTCAAGACACTTTTTCTCCAGTGTGAATTCTTTGATGTTGTACAAGGTTTGAACTACTACTAAAGACCTTGCCACATTCATTACATTTGTAAGGGTTATCTGCAGTATGGACTACTTGATGGTTAGCAAGTCTTGAAGACACTCTAAAGACTTTGGCAGGCTTATTACATTCACAAGGTTCTTCCCTCGTCTGTGCTTTTTGTTCTTGTGGGAGGAACCGAGAATCATCCAAATCATTTATATATTTATTTAAAATGTGGGATCTGACACTAGAATAAATTTTCTGAAGTGGTGAAACTAAGGAATTGTTGTTAATAGGTTTTTCAACATGTTTACATCCAGAAATATTCCCTTCAGCTTGAAATAGCTTCAGTTCACTCAGATGCAATTGAAAGGTTAATCCAAGTTGATTTTTAGGAGATTTGTTCCCTGTGTTGCTTCCCAATTTAGAGCTGCTCTCTAAAAAAGAAAGAAAAAAGAGGAACTTCAACCCATGACTATGGTATGTTTAGTGTCTGACAGAGGGACTAGATTCTGTCTCATCTGACTCAGGCAATGGGAAGAATATGAGCATACTATGTATGCAGAAAACAAAAGGGCCTGAGGGAGGCACTGGAGCAATGGGGAATCTACAGGAGTCAAGTGGATTATGGGTTAGTTTGACAGAGATTATGAGCAGAGACATACAACCAAAATTAAAAGCTCCTGAGAAAAAGCAGGGATGAGTCTCTTAGGGAAAATCAGAACTTTTAGAGCAGCTGTGTAGTCATTAGTAATGGTACTTCCACAAGCCAGAAAAAAACACATCCCCAGAAAATGAATGACTGTTTCTACCCCCTTTATAGCAAGCTAATTAGTAAAGGTATCCTCCTGGACAACTGCTTTTGGGTTTTTTTTTGAGATGGAGTCTCACTCCGTCACTACGCTGGAGTGCAGTGGCGGTAGCTGGGACTACAGGCAGACACCACCACAGCCGGCTATTTTTTTGTATCTTTAGTAGAGACAGGGTTTCACCATGTTGGCCAGGATGGTCTCAATCTCCTGACCTTGTGATCTGTCTGCCTTGGCCTCCCAAAGTGCTGGGATTACAGGTGTGAGCCACCACGCCTGGCTCCTGCACAATTCTTATACAAAATAACTGGGAGAAATGGTTGCTTTACCAAACCTAAACCAAAAATTACAAGGCCTACAAAATGACAAGGAAATATGGCTAAAATTATAATAAATCAATCAATCTCAAACAAAGCTAAAAATAGGCAGCTCTCTGAACTACTTGACAGTTATTTAAAGTAACTGCCTTAAGATGCTTAATGAGCTAAAAAAGATAACAGAGACAGATAACTAAATAAAATTAGGCAAACATTACCTGAAAAAAAAAATATCAACCACAGAAGAAACTACTAAAAACAAAAGAACAGAAATTCTGGAGCTGAAATACAGTAACTGAAGTAATAATTCACTAAAAGATTCAACAGCAGACTGCAAAAGGAAAAGATAACAAGCAAACTGAAAGACAGGTATTCAAAGAGCCCAAAAATAAAATAATGAAGAAAAACAACCCTAATATATTTTTGAGATACTATCAGGTTGAACAATATACAAACTATTGGAGACTCACAAGAAGACAGAGGATCAGAAATCACCGTTACAGGAACAATGTTCAAACAACCCAAATCTTTTATTATTATTTTTTTTTGAGAAGGTGTTTCGCTCTTGTTACCCAGGCTGGAGTGCAATGGCGCGATCTCGGCTCACCACAACCTCCACCTCCTGGGTTCAGGCAATTCTCCTGCCTCAGTCTCCTGAGTAGCTGGGATTACAGGCACGCGCCACCGTGCCCAGCTAATTTTTTGTATCTTTAGTAGAGACGGGGTTTCACCATGTTGACCAGGATGGTCTCAATCTCCTGACCTCATGATCCACCCACCTCAGCCTCCCAAAGTGCTGGGATTACAGGCTTGAGCCACCGCACCCGGCCCAAACAACCAAAATCTTAAAAAAGAAATGAATAGCCGGGCGCAGTGGCTCAAGCCTGTAATCCCAGCACTTTGGGAGGCCGAGGCGGGTGGATCACGAGGTCAAAAGATCGAGACCATCCTGGTCAACACGGTGAAACCCCGTCTCTACTAAAAATACAAAAAATTAGCTGGGCATGGTGGCACGTGCCTGTAATCCCAGCTACTCAGGAGGCTGAGGCAGGAGAATTGCCTGAACCCAGGAGGCGGAGGTTGCGGTGAGCCGAGATCGCGCCATTGCACTCCAGCCTGGGTAACAAGAGCGAAACTCCGTCTCAAAAAAAAAAAAAAAAAAAAGAAATGAATATACAAATTCAAGAAGCTTGACCATTCTCACTAAAACTGACCCAAGGACATTCACACAGACATATTATAAAGAAATTATCAAAAGTCAAAGGTACTGTCTTGATAGCAGCAACAAAAAAGACACCATATAAAGGAAAACTGTATAAGATTATATGTATTTTTCAGCAGAAAACTCTGCAGGCTAGAAGGCAGTGAGAGGTTATATTGAAAACAATTAAAGAAAGGGGGAAAAAAGCAAAAATTTCAACCAAGAATACTCTGTTTAGCAACATTCACCTGCAAAAATAAGAAATTTAGATGTTCTTAGGAAATGAAGAGCTGAGGAAGTGCATTCATATTCTAGACTTGCCCAACAAGAAATGCTAAAGGGACGCCTTCAAGATAAAATAAAAAGAATCTAAATGGTATCTTTAACCTTAATAAAAATAGAAAGTTCACCATCAACGGTCAGTAAATAAATCAAACATAGAGACATTTGTTATTACCCCTTTTCTTTTGTAACGACTTTTAATGGTTTGTTTGCTTGCTTGCTTTTTGAGAGAGTCTCTCTCTGCTACCCAGGCTGAAGTGCAGTGGCGCTAACTCGGCTCACTGCAACCATTACCTCCTGAGTTCAAGCAATTCTCCTACCTCACCCTCCCAAGTAGTAGTTGGGATTACAGGCATGTGTTACTACAGCTGGCTAATTTTTGCATTTTTAATAGAGACGGAGTTTCAACATGGTGGTTAGGCTGGTCTTGAACTCAAAAGACAAAATCATTTAAAAAGCACTATATACATATGTTAATGGGACCGTAACATATATCGAAATAATTTCTGCCGTTAATAACAGAAAGTGAGAGCAGACTTGTAAAGTAGAGCTTTCAGTACCTAAACCAAGTTACACTGTTAATACTTAAAAATAGTATGTTTTAACTTCACAGTATTTGAAGTAGCTGGAATGCTAACAACACCAAAAATATCTATCAGACACACACAAGAGATGGAATTCAAGTAGGTAACTATAATGAAACAAGCAAAATACTACAGAAGGTAGGAAGAAAGAAATGTAGGCCGGGCACGGTGGCTCACGCCAATAATCCCAGCACTTTGGGAGGCCGAGGCAGGTGGATCACGAGGTCAAGAGATCAAGACCATCCTGGTCAACATGGTGAAACCCCGTCTCTACTAAAGATACAAAAATTAGCTGGGCATGGTGGTGCGTGCCTGTAATCCCAGCTACTCAGGAGGCTGAGGCAGGAGAATTGCCTGAACCCAGGAGGCGGAGGTTCTGGTGAGCCGAGATCGCGCCATTGCACTCCAGCCTGGGTAACAAGAGTGAAACTCCGTCTGTATATATATATCTACAGAAAGTTTCAGAGCTCCTAAGTACAGAATGAGGTTAGGTGCAAGGGCTCATGCCTGTAATTCCAGCCCTTCGGGAGGCTGAAGTGGGACGAATCCTAGAGCCTAGGAGTTTGAGACAACCTGGGCAACACAGTGAGACCTCTATCAAAAACAAATAAATACTAAGTATAGAATGGAAACTTGATAAAATTCCAATGAGAAATAGACAGCTCCACAATATTATAGTTGAATTCAATATTCCAGTTTTGAAAATGGATAGAACCAGACAGAAGAAGAACCATCTCTCAGACCACAGTACAATCAAATTAAGAACTGAGGATTAAGAAACCCAGTCAAAACTGCACAACTACATGAAAACTGAACAACCTCCTCCTGAATGACTACAAGATACATAATTAAATGAAGGCAGAAATAAAGATGTTCTTTGAAACCAATGAGAATGAAGACACAACGTACCAGAATCTCTGGGACACATTTAAAGCACTGTGTAGAGGGAAATTTATAGCACTAAATGCCTACAAGGAAAAGGAGGAAAGAGCTCAAATCGACAATCTAACATCACAATTAAAAGAACTAAGGCCGGGCACAGTGGCTCATGCCTGTAATCCCAGCACTTTGGGAGGCCGAGGCGGGTGGATCACAAGGTCAAGAGATCGAGACCATCCTGGTCAACATGGTGAAACCCCGTCTCTACTAAAGATACAAAAAATTAGCTGGGCATGGTGGTGCGTGCCTGTAATCCCAGCTACTCAGGAGGCTGAGATAGGAGAATTGCCTGAACCCAGGAGGCGGAGGTTGCGGTGAGCCGAGATCGCGCCATTGCACTCCAGCCTGGGTAACAAGAGTGAAACTCCGTCTCAAAAAAAAAAAAAAAAAAAAAAAAAGAACTAAGGCCAGGCACAGTGGCTCATGCCTGTAATCCCAGCACTTTGGGAGGCCGAGGCGGGTGGATCACAAGGTCAAGAGATCGAGACCATCCTGGTCAACATGGTGAAACCCCATCTCTACTGAAAACACAAAAAATTAGCTGGGCATGGTGGCGCGTGCCTGTAATCCCAGCTACTCAGGAGGCTGAGATAGGAGAATTGCCTGAACCCAGGAGGCGGAGGTTGCGGTGAGCCGAGATCGCGCCATTGCTCTCCAGCCTGGGTAACAAGAGCGAAACTCCGTCTCAAAAAAAAAAAAGAACTAAGGCCAGGCACAGTGGCTCATGCCTATAATCCTAGCACTTCGGGAGGCCGAGGCAGGTGGATCACGAGGTCAAGAGATGGAGACCATCCTGGTCAACATGGTGAAACCCCATCTCTACTGAAAACACAAAAAATTAGCTGGGCATGGTGGCACGTGCCTGTAATCCCAGCTACTCAGGAGGCTGAGGCAGGAGAATTGCCTGAACCCAGGAGGCGGAGGTTGTGGTGAGCCGAGATCGCGCCATTGCACTCCAGCCTGGGTAACGAGGGCGAAACTCCGTCTCAAAAAAAGAAAAAAAAAAGTTGATTTATGACCTAAAAGTAAGACCCAAAATTATAAAACTAGAAAAAAATCATAGATAAAAAGCTTTATGACAGTGGGCTCAACAATGTTTTCCTGGGTATCACCTCGATGGAACAAAAAGACAGTAAAAATATACAAAATACACTACAAGACTGTTGGGGTCCGGCACGTCTGCCGGGGGGCTACTGACCTGCGGGAGTCCCTGAGACCACCACCGTAGATGTCTCGTTCAACCTGAGGGAGAGAGCGCGCGGAAAAGAAGGGAAAGGAAAGCGGAGTCTGGAGGTCCACCTGACCCTAAGTCAAGCAGCAGTTTTGTTTTTGTGGGTTACGCTTTTATACCTTTTTCCTTGTTACATTTACTTTATCTCAGCAGAAAAAGGGGTGAACAGAAAGGAGAACAGAAACCACGTAAAAATAGTTATCAGGGGCTTGTGATAACAGCTTACAAAGCAGTTTAAGAGTCAATATGTGTTTTTCAAAGATACACAGTGCAAACAAACAACGGTGCCCTTAAGGTGGCTTCTTAACCATGTTTTCCATCAGGAGGTAGAGCAAAGGCTCAGCTCCTGAGAAAATATGGGCAGGGGTCTCTGCCACTCTCAGGCACCTCAATTGCAGCAAGCCTATTGCTTACACAGAGACCAAGGGGATATGAAGCAGTCAGCACAATGTCCTCATAAACCGCAGGCCCTTACTCTGCATTCTGTTTTTGCCTCACTGGCTGAGCCATTTTTACCTCGACTCGACAGCCCTCAAGAGTGGAAGGAGAGCAGATAGGTCCAGAAGCCAAGATGGGGCGAGTCACGCTAACTGTCTCAAGCCCTTGGCGCGAACGCTGCACAAGACAGACGATTGCGGCTGAAAGGAAACGATCGCCAGAGTGAAAAGGAAGCTTACTAAACGCAACAAAATATTTACAAATCAAACCTCTGATAAGAGGTTAACATCTAAAATACATGTAACTCATACAAATAAGAAAACAAATGATTTTCATTTAATATTATTATTGAATAAAAGTAAATGAACAAATTAAGAAACAGAGAAAAGAACAGAATTCACATTTCTCCAGGGGTAATATACAAGTAACTACCAACCATTTGAAAACATGCAAAATATCAGTAATTATAAGAAAAAATGGAAAGAAAAAACACAATAACTCACATCCATGAGAAATGTTTATTGTTAAAAAAAAAATCCAAAAAACAAAACAAACCAGTAAATCACCACTGGCAAAAACATTCAGGAATGGGAGACTTGTGCCCTGTTGCTGGAAATGTAAAATGGTGCAAGGAAGTAGGATGGGGCGGGTGCAGCGGCTCACGCCTGTAATCCCAGCATTTTCAGGGACTGAGGCAGGTGGATCCCGAGGCTGGGAGTTGGAGACCTGCCTGGCCAACATGGCAAAGCCCTGTCTCTACTAAAGAAGTAAGAAAAGAAGACAGGTATAGAGGCTGACACCTGTAATCCCTGCTACTCGGGAGGCTGAGACACAGAATCACTCGAACCTGGGAGGCGGAGGTTGCAGTGAGCTGAGCTTGTGTACCGCAGTCCAGCCTGGGTGACCCTGTCTCAAATATAATTAAAAATAATAAAGTAAACAAGTATGACGTTTTCTCAAATAATCCAGAATCGAATTACCAGTATAGGCAACAATTCCTCATGCGGGTATATACACAAAAGAACTGAAGATAGCATCTTAACGAGATATTTAGAAACTCATGTTCACTGCAGCATTATTAAAAATATCAGAGCCGGGTACGGTGACACTCACGTGTAATCCCAGCACTTTGGGAGGCCAAAGCAGATAGAGCGCCTGATGTAAGGAGTTTGAGATCAGCCTGGCCAACGTGGTGAAACTGCACCTGTACTAAAAATAGAGAAAAAATTAGCTGGGTGTGGTGGTGGGTGCCTGTAATCCCAGCTACTCAGGAGGCTGAGGCAGGCAAATCGCTTGAACCTGGAAGGCAAAGGTTGCAGTGAGCCGAGATGGCGCCACTGCATCCAGACTGCGCAATGAGAGCGAAACTCCATCTCAAAAAAAAAAAAAAATCAGAGGTAGAAGCAACCCAGGTGTCCAGCAACGTATGAATAGATAAACAAAAGTGATATATATATAAAAAGAAACATTCTTCAGTCCTAATATACAAATGTCTTTGTATGCTACAAAATGGATGAACTCGGAAGACCCTATGCTAAGTGAAATAAGCCAGTCATAAAAAGACAAATACAATATGATTCCACCTATGTGACGTATGTAAAATACTCAATAGAAAGAGAACAGAAAGGGGAGAGACAAAGAGTGAAGCTGGGTGGGGGAGTGAGTTTAAATGTTCCTGGTAACTAATTCAATCTAAATTCAAACAAGAATACTCTATTTAAACTGTTACACTTATACAATGCAAAATGTTATAAAATTTGATGAAATAAACCAAGTAAGGCATAAAGCAGAGGTACCAATACTAACACATTAGTATATAGTTGTGTGAACAAATGGAAGTTAATATGCACTTCTCTAAAACTAATAAATTTGGCTTCATAATTATCAACAAAAAAACACCAATGACTATGCAGAAAATAAGCAAACGAGCCACAGGGGAATGGCTCGTGCTGAAAGGCAATGTCGGTATCAGCGCAGTGCAGAAACGTTCCTGGCAGTGGTGTGGAGAGCCATGGACTAGTTCATCAGCAACATAAGCAGCAAATAGGAGCCACAGAACAACAGCAAAGCATCAGGTGGTGGATGACCAGGGACCAGGTGAACAATATGGGAAATTCCAGTGGAAAGATGAGGACCAAAAGAGTCATCATGTGTTAACTCAAGAATGTAATTGGCTGGGCGTGGTGATTCACTCCTTAATCCCGGCACTTTGGGAGGCTGAGGCGGGTAGATCACGAGGTCAAGAGATCAAGACCATCCTGGCTAACACGGTGAAACCCTGTCTCTACTAAAAATACAAAAAATTAGCCAGGCGGGCATGGTGGCATATGCCTGTACACCCAGCTACTCGGAAGGCTGAGGGAGGAGAACTGTGTGAACCTGGGAGGCAGAGGTTGCACTGAGCCAAGATCACACTACTGCACTCCAACCTGGGCGACTGAGTGACACTCTGTGTCAAAAACAAAAAAAAATAATGTCCAGAACTTCAGGCATTCTTCAGAAAATACAGGTGACATAAACAACAGTGGAGTAGTCCATGACATACAAAAAAAATTGGCTATATTTTCAATAGAATACTATGAAATACTTGATCATTAATTTGGTAAACCATCATTCATTCAAACATAACAAATCTCCACAGAAAGCATGACTAGAAATAGCATTTGATTCAAGAAACAAAAGGTGAAATTTAAAGAATATCCACAAAGGGGCTGGGCGCGGTGGCTCACTCCTGTAATCCCAGCACTTTGGGAGGCCGAGGCTGGTGGATCATGAGGTCAATAGATCGAGACCATCCTGGTCAACAAGGTGAAACCCCATCTCTACTAAAAATAAAAATAAAAAAATTAGCTGGGCATGGCGCGTACCTGTAGTCCCAGCTACTCGGGAGGCTGAGGGAGGAGAATTGCCTGAACCCAGGAGGCGGAGGTTGCGGTGAGCCAAGATCGTACCACTGCACTCTGGCCTGGGTAACAAGGGCAAAACTCCATCTCAAAGAAGAAAAAAAAATACAGTAAAAAAGGTTGAAGAAATATGTGTCAGTCTAAAAAAACATTCACAGGACTTTTAAAACTACAAAATCCTGATGAAAAAAGACACCCAGTAGACATATATATATAACATCCACTTATTGGAAGACTCAACAAACAATGTGAAATTGCCCTACACTGATACATGGGATTAACATATTTCCTATCAAGGCATTTTGTAGATAACTGACAAGATTATCCAATATTATGAAAGGCCAAAAAATAAAAAAAAAAAGAAACCCAAAAGCCAAAATATCCAGAATATCTGAAAATAATAATAAAAGGCTGGAATCCTTCACATGATTTGAAGTCTTCAACAGAGTAAAAATATTTTTTCATATTGATATTAAACCTAGTCTGTATCTGCCTTTGTCTTATGAGATACTCATGTCACAACTTCTTTGAGACGGTGTCACTCTGTCCCCCAGGCTGGAGTGCAGTCACACAATCACAGCTCACTGACCGCATCCTGGACCTCCTGGGATCAAGTGATCCTCTCACCTCAGCCTTCCAAGTACCTGGGACTACACGGGCATGCCACCATGCTGTCTCGTGTCACAAAATTTTGTCTCCAAACAACACCCGCATTTATTTGTCCCCTAAACTTCTCACCAGAGCAAAACAGAGAAGAAATGTATTAAACATTGAATTTGGATGCAACATATGAAGAAAATGTAAAAATATATATACATACAAAAATATATAATTTTATTACAATTGAAAGTGAACCATGGAATATATTGCATAATACCATAATCTAAAAATGACATATCCACAGCTTTTGAAAAAATGGTTTTGTAAAATTATATTTATTGTATAATAAATATAGATAACAAAGTTGTCATTCATTGGGTAATACATTAAAAAATTATGTCATATTTATTCTATAATTAGGTATTATAAAATTATATGGTCATATTTATTACAAACACGTCCACACAATGATTTTCATTGAACTGTTTAAAAAAAAACTTAATTTTACTAAATTCTATTTCACAAGCATTTTCAACAATGATATTGTGCAATGAGATCTCTATCTGCATCCATAAAAGGAATATAATAAGATGTTACCATGAAGAGAACTGGGGGTCTTTCCTAACCAAGCTGGCAGGAGTTTCAACAGGAAATATTCAGTGTTGTAACAGAGTTGACTGCATTTTATGATGTCTGACACTCACACCTTTTACACCTCACTCCCTCTTCCTATTAGGTGGATCTGGTCAAATCATAACAAAGCCCCAGTGCCCACTCCTCTGGAACCAACTGGAATTTCAAACAAGTGGGTACCCCCACCTCAGCCCTACCCTTCAGCAATCAAGACCCCAAGCCAGTCACCTATCTCACTTCCCTGAAGCCACTTTTGGACCAGGTGGAAAAGTATACCCTGCTTTCCCCAGAAAACCTCATTATTAACGAACACTCTCAGACCATGTCAGTGTATGGGGTCACCATTCTCAATATCCAAGCCAACCCTCAGGGAGACTTCAAGTTCCAGAAGAGTGGTCAAAAGTTCAAATCACCAAAACACTTGTGAGGGTGACTATATGAAGTTTCTAGTTAACCTACCAAAACAAAATTCCCTGCGTGCTTAGACTTCAAAGATGGATGAACATGAATACTTTCAAATTACGTCACTGAGTACAGGTACAAAAAGAAATTATGTTACGGCATTTTCTTTTGTGAGACAGAGTTTCACTCATTACCCAGGCTGGAGTGCAATGGCGTGATCTCAGCTCACCGCAACCTCCGCCTCCTGGGTTCAGGCAATTCTCCTGCCTCAGCCTCCTGAGTAGCTGGGATTACAGGCACGCGCCACCACGCCCGGCTAATTTTTTGTATTTTCAGTAGAGATGGGGTTTCACCATGTTGACCAGAATGGTCTCGATCTCTTGACCTCGTGATCCACCTGCCTTGGCCTCCCCAAGTGTTGGGATGACAAGCGTGAGCCACCGCGCCCAGACTATGTTACAGCATTTCTACCCCCAAGCCCATACTTTATTTCATATTTGTTGTATTACTATTTCTTTTTGCTGCACGAAAATGAAGGTGCACACCATGGGTCTTACTGGGTACACAAGAGGCATATAGAAACGTAATACAGGGCATGCTCATGAACAGCGGTGTACATGTGAGGGTGTACAAGGCTGAAATGGCACTGCTACTCACAAACTGATTTTCACTTTCCCCACGTAAGCATCCTACTCCAGAGTACAAAGAACAACTCAAGTACTACATGTAATTACTCAAAATCATACTTACCTAAGTATGTGCACCCAAGTGCATGTTATGTCTCTCACACACATTCTCTCTCTCACACACTCACACACACAGTTCTGGCTGCTTCAACCTTCAAATCCTAACGGGACATTATTCTGTGCTATAAATTATCCTCCCGAGGTAAGAATAAACAATGCAGGCCGGATTAAACAATCCCAGCACTTTGGGAGGCCGAGGCGGGTGGATCACAAGGTCAAGAGATTGAGACCATCCTGGTCAACATGGTGAAACCCCATCTCTACTAAAGATACAAAAAATTAGCTGGGCATGGTGGTTCACACCTGTAATCCCAGTGCCTCCCGGGTTCAAGTGATCTGCCTCAATCTCTCCAGTACCTGGGATTATAGGCATATGCCACTACTTGTATTTTTCATAGAGACTGAGTTTCCCCATGTTGGGCAGGGTGGTCTTGAACTCCTGACCTCATGATCCGCCTGCCTCGGCCTCCCAAACTACTAGGATTACATGTGTGAGCTATCGTGCCCAGCCCTGTTCTCTCTTTATGTATTATTTATATATATTAGCTTTACATTTGTAAGGTTTCCTTTCAGGGCGGATCAACAGGTGGGTAATAAGGCTTGAATGCAAACTAAATTATTTGCCACATTTTCCGATATTTGTAAGGTTTTTCTCCCGAGTCTTCCATTGTGCTAAATGAATTTTAACTAAAGACTTTGTCACATTCATTGCATCTGGCAGGTGCGCAGCGAATTCTCTCCAGCGTGAATTTTCCGATGTCGTGCAAGGTGTGGATTTTGATTGAAGACCTTGCCACATGCATTACACTTGTAAGGTCTCTCTCCAGTATGAATTCTCTGATGGTTGGTTAGGTATAATTTGTGCCCGAAGACCTTGTTGCATTCATTACATTTGTAAGGTTTCTCTCCAGTATGGATGAGATGATGGGCCGTAAGGCCGGAACGCTTGCGAAACGCTCTTCCGCATTCATTACATTCATAAGGCTTCTCAGTGCTATGAATGATCTGATGCCGGGCAAGGTATGAAGGCTGACTAAAGACCTTGCCACATTCGTTACATTTATAAGGTTTTTCTGCAGTGTGACTTCTCTGATGATTGGTGAGAGAAAATTTGTGCCTAAAGTTCTTTCCACACTCATTACACTTATAAGGTTTCTCTCCAGTATGGACTACAAGATGGGTAGTAAGTCCTGAGCACTCTCTAAATGCTTTGCCGCATTCGTTACATTTGTGAGGCTTCTCTCCAGTATGAATTCTTTGATGTCGAGCAAGGTTTGAATTGCGATTAAACACTTTGTCACATTCACTACATTTGTAAGGCTTCTGCCCAGTATGAATTCTCCGATGTTCTACTAGGTGTGAATTGCGACTGAAGACCTTGCCACATTCAGTACATTTGTAAGGTTTATCTGCAGTATGGATTACCCGATGGTTAGTCAGGCTTGCAGACCCTCTAAAGGCTTTGCCACCTTCACATTCATAAGATTTTCCTCTTATGTATACCTTCTTTTCTTGTGGAAGTGATGGGAAATCAACAAAACCATTTCTATATTTATTAAAAATGTGTGTTGTGAAACTAGAAGAAATGTTTTGAAGTGGTGGAACTGAGGAACTATGCTTTGTGAACGTTTCACCTTGATTACTTCTGTAGATTTTCCTTCCAGCTTGAAACAGCTGCAATTCAGACAGATGTGACTCAGGGGTTAATCCAGGATGATTTTTAATAGATTTGTTTCCTGCATTACTTCTTAATATACAGCTCCTCCCTAGAAAAGCAAGGAAGAGTAGAACATGAACCCATGACTCCGGCATGTTTACAGTCTGGTGGAGGCGATGGAATCTGTCCCACCCAACTCAGACACTAGAAGTAATGGTGTACGTTGTGTGTCACACATTGTGAGAGCTGAAAACACAAGGGGGCGACGTGATGCACTAGAGCAGTGGGAATCTGCAGGACTCGGAAGGATTACGGGGACTTTGAGAAAGATAAAGGGCAGAGAAATAGAACAGAAACTAAAAGCTTTTCAGAAAAAGCAGGATAAGCCCCTTAGAGAAAATAAGACATTTAAGAGCAGTTGTATGGACATTAGTAATAGTATAATGTATGCATAAAGCTAGGAAAGATACATCCCCAGAAAAGGAGAGTGAGGTGTCCCCACACTCTCTACAACAGGCTACTTGGGAAAGGTTTCCCTGTGCACAATTCTTTTTTTTTTTTTTTTTTTTGAGATGGAGTTTTGCTCTTGTTACCCAGACTGAAGTGCAATGGCGCGATCTCGGCTAACCACAACCTCCGCTTCCTGGGTTCAAGCAATTCTCCTGCCTCAGCCTCCTGAGTAGCTGGGATTACAGGTGCGCGCCACCATGCCCAGCTAATTTTTGTATTTTTAGTAGAGACAGGGTTTCACCATGTTGACCAGGATGGTCTCGATCTCTTGACCTTGTGATCCACCTGCCTCGGCCTCCCAAAGTGCTGGGATTATACCGTGAGACACCACGCCTGGCACAATTCTTATATAAAAGAACCGAAAGAAGTAGTTTAGTTTTACCAAACCTAAAATAAGAGATACAAGGCCTACAAAAAGATGGGGAAATACGGCTAAAAGCACAAAATAATAATAAATAAATGTATAAATCTTCAGAAACCAAACCTAAAAATATGAAATCTTGTGAATTACTTGAAGAATACTTAAAGCAAATGCTTTAAGATGTTTAATTAGGCTGGGTGTGGTGGCTCATGCCTGTAATCTCAGTATTTTGGGAGGATGAGGCAGGAGGACTGCGTGGGTGCAGGAGTTCAGGAGCAGCCTGGGTGACACAGCAAGACCTCATCTCTACTAAACGTCAAAAAATCCAGCTGGGCATTTGGGCATGTGCCTGTAATCCCAGCTGCTAAGGAACAGACAAGTGAAATCTGGAAAATACATAATAATATAAAGAATATCAAGCAAAAGATAAACCAATTTTTTTTTTTTTTTTCCAAAACAACCGAGGTTGTATCCATCAGTAAAAGAAACTAATTTTATTTTATTTTATTTACTATTACTTTTTTTTTGATACAGAGTTTCGCTCTTGTTACCCAGGCTGGAGTGCAATGGTGCAATCTCGGTTCACCACAAGCTCCGCCTCCTGGGTTCAGGCAATTCTCCTGCCTCAGCCTCCTGAGTAGCTGGGATTACAGGCACGCGCCACCGTGCCCAGCTAATTTTTTATATTTTTAGTAGAGACAGGGTTTCACCATGTTGACCAGGATGGTCTCGATCTCTTGACCTCGTGATCCACCCGCCTCAGCCTCCCAAAGTCCTGGGATTACAGGTGTGAGCCACCACGCCCGGCCCAAGAAACTAATTTTAAAAATCCAAACACTCTGCCGGGCGCAGTGGCTCACACTTGTAATCCCAACACTTTGGGAGGCCAAGGTGGGTGGATCACCTGAAGTCAGGAGTTCGAGAATTACATGGTGAGAGGCACCTGTAATTGCAGCTACTTGGGAGGCTAAGGCAGGAGAATCGCTTGAACCAAGGAGTTGGAGGTTGCAGTGAGCCAAGACTGCGCCACTGCCTTCCAGCCTGGGCAACAAGAGGAAAACTCCATCTTGAAAAACAGAAACCAAAACCAAACATTCTAGAGCTGAAACACAATGAAGTAAAAATTTACTAGTGGATTCAACAGCAGACTAAATAGGACACAAAGATGAATGAACAAACGTAAAGGTAAAATACTCAAAATATCAGCTATAAAAAACAAAGAAAAAATGACAAAGAAAAACACACAAACCCCAACATTTTGGGATGCTATCAAACAGAACTATTTACAAACTACGGGAGGTTCATAAGAAGACAGAGGATCCCTGTCTTTTGTGATTCAAGTAATAATTCAAGTACTAATGAAATTCCAGTAATAATATCCACACCAGGCACAGTGGCTCATGCTTGCAATCCCAGTACCTTAGGAGGCCGAGGTGGGTGGATCACTTGAGGCTAGGAGTTTGAGATCTGCCTGGCCAACATGGTGAAACCCTCTCTCTACTAAAAATACAAAAACTAGCCAGGTGTGATTCCAGCTACTCGAGTGGCTGAGGCACAAAAATCACTTGAACCTGGGAGAGGCAGATTGCTGCGAGCTCAGATTGTGCCACCTCACTCCAGCCTGGGTGACAGACTGAGACCCTGTTGGAAAGAAAAGGAAAGGAAGGAAAAGAAAAGAAGGAAGGGAGAGAAATAATGCCTAAAACATCACAAATTTGAGGAGAGAACTGGATATACAAATTCCAGAAGTTTGGCCATTCTAACTAAAATTAACCATAGGACATTCACAGAAAGACACATTACAAACAAATTATCGAAAGTCAAAGAGAAAGATACAACCTGGACAGCAGGAACAAACAGGAGACTTGTAATATATAAGAGAACTTGCATGAGACTGTGTGCGTTTTCCAGCAGAAAACTTGCAGGCTAGATCGCAGTGAGATGATACGCTGCAAGTGCTTAAAGAAAGAAAATACGGCTGGGCATGACGGCTCACACCTGTAATCCCAGCCCTTTGGGAGGCTGAGGCAGATGGATGACCTGAGGTCAGGAGTTCAAGACAAGCCTGGTGAACATGGTGAAACCTTGTCTCTGCTGAAAACACAAAAATTAGCTGGGCATGGGGGTGCACACTTGTAATACCAGCTACTCAGGAGGCTGAAGTGGGAGAATCACTTGAATCTGGGAGTTGGAGGGGAGCAGAGGTTGCAGTGAGCCAAGATCCTGCCACTGCACTCCAGTCTGGGTAACAACAGCAAAACTCCGTCTCAAAAAAAAAAAATAAATAAAAATCAAATAAAATCAAAGAGAACAAATGTTTACTCAATAAATAAGTCAGCATGGTGGCTCAAGCCTGTAATCCCAGCACTTTTGGAGGCTGAGGCAGGTGGATCAACTGAGGTCAGGAGTTCAAGACCAGCCTGGCCAACACGGTGAAATCCTGTCTCTACTAAATACAAAACCTAGCCAGGTGGGTGGCATGTGCCTGTAGTCTCAGCTACTTGGGAGGCTGAGGCAGGAGAATGAGTTGAACCCAGGAGGCGGAGTCATCTGGTTCTATCCATTTTTTTTTTTAAGATGGGGTTTCACCATGATAGCCAGGCTGGTCTTGAACTCCTGACCTCAGGTGATCCACCCACCTCAGCCTCCCAAAGTGCTAGGATTACAGGCGTGAGCCACCGCGCCCGGCCGCTTCTATCCATTTTTGAAATGAAGTATTGAAGTCTACTACTATGTTGGGGAGCTATCTGTTTCTTCTTTGAATTCAGCTAAACAAACAAGAAAACGAAAATGCAACATAAGCCTCAAATAACTAAAATGAGAAACGAAACAGAGGATATTACAAATAAAACTGAATTGTAGAAAATGAGATTGCGCAGCTGTGTCACAATGGCTACATTTCCAAATATATGCCACTTACCAAGACTTAAACACGAAGAAAGAAACCTTAAGAACAGTAACAAATAAGGAGTCACAGTAACCAGCAACAAGACCGAATTACTTATCAACCAACAAAAGCAAGTAATGCGCCGGGCGCGGTGGCTCACGCCTGTAATCCCAGCACTTTGGGAGGCCGAGGCGGGCGGATCATGAGGTCAGAAGATCGAGACCGTCCTAGAAAACATGGTGAAACCCCGTCTCTACTAAAATAGAAAAAAAGAAATTAACTGGGCGTGGTGGTGCACGCCTGTAGTCCCAGCGATTCCGGAGGCTGAGGCAGGAGAATCGCTTGAACCCGGGAGGCGGAGGTTGCGGTGAGCTGAGATTTGTGCCACTGCACTCCACTGCGCCACTGCACTCCAGCCAGGTGACAGAGCAAGACTCCGTCTTAAAAAAAGAAAAAAAAAAAAGGCAACGTCATACTGAGTGTTCAAATAAAGAAGGCTTTCCCTTCAGAATTAGGAAAACAAAACAGAAAGCCCACCTTGCACTATTTCTATTCAGATTATAGCAGTCCGTTGGTTTCCAGGAAGCCCTATGTGGTGTTATGATATACATATCCACAGTTCCTGGCTCATAACTCCCATGGCCTTTGCTAGTCTTCTGTTATAACATTGGGTATGGTAGGCCCCGGGGCAGAACTCAGGAAACAGAACCTCTCCAACCTTCTCCTGCCCTCCTCGCACCTGCCCCAGGGAAGAACTCTCATCCTGCCCAACCTTTCTGACCTTGCCAGAGAGCGTCCTGCTTTATGTCTAGGGGAAAGAATGCTGACAAAGAGCCAGGAATGGTGGCTCACACCTATAATCCCAGCACTTTGGGAGGCTGAGGAGGGTGGATCATGAGGTCAGGAGTTTGAGACCAGCCTGGCCAACATAGTAAAACCCTGTCTCTACTAAAAATACAAAAAAAAAAAAAATTAGTGGGGAGGTGGGGGGGCGGGTGGTGGTGGGCACCTGTAATCCCAGCTACTCAGGAGGCTGAGGCAGGAGAATCACTTGAACCCAGGCAGCAGAGGTTGCAGTGAGCCAAGACCACATCACTGCACTCCAGCCTGGCAGACAGTGCAAGACTCCATCTCAAAAAAATGAAAATGTCTTTATATGCTACAAAACGGATGAACCTGAAAGAAACTATGGTAAGTGACATAAGCCATTCACACAAAGACAAAAAAGAGACAGAATGAAGTTACATAATGTAATAAAGCTTCCACAGAAACCTAAAAGGTCTGGGTTCAGAGATCTGGACACTGAACACACCAAGGCTGACAGGAAGCTGAGCAGGAACTCACATGTGCCAGGAGGGTGGCACAAGTCAACTCCAGGGAACAGAAGCACTTGTGCTTGGGACCCTTCCAGACCTGACCCTATGTTCTTTCCATCTGTTAATTTCTCCTTATCGAGTGATTTGAAATAAGGTCTTGCTCCATGTCACCCAGGCTGCAGTGCAGTGGTGTGATCATAGCTCACTGCGGCCTTAAGCTCCTGGGCTCAAGCAGTCCTCCTGAGTAGCTGGGACGACAAGGCATGCACTGCCATGCCTGGCTAATTTTTTAATTTTTTGTAGATGTTGCTGGTCTCAAACTCCCAGGATCAAGTAATCCGCCTGCCTCAGACTCAAAAAATTTTTGGGTTACAGATATAAGCCACCACACTGGGACTGGATCCTTTAAAATATGCTGTGTAGTGGGGCACGGTGGCTCATGCCTGTAATCCAAGCACTTTGGGAGGCCAAGGTAGGTGGATCACGAGGTCGAGATCAAGACCATCCTGGTCAACATGGTGAAACCCTGTCTCTACTAAAGATACAAAAAATTAGCTGGGCATGGTGGCGCATGCCTGTAATCCCAGCTACTCAGGAGGCTGAGGCAGGAGAATTGCCTGAACCCAGGAGGCGGAGGTTGCGGTGAGCCGAGATCGCGTCATTGCACTCCAGCCTGGGTAACAAGAGCGAAACTCTGTCTCAAAAAAAAAAAAAAAAAAAAAAATTAGCTGGGCGTGGTGGTGCACACCTGTAGTCCCAGCTACTCTGGAGGCTGAGGCAGGAGAATTGCTTGAACTGGGGAGGCAGAGGTTGCAGTGAACCCAGGTTGTGCCACTGCACTCCAGCCTGGCCACAGAGCAAGATTCCATCTCAAAAAAAAAATACATTTATGCTTGTAATAAGCCCTGTAAACATTAGGTAGGTATTACCATGAGCTCTGTGAATCACTCTAGCTAGTTAATCAAACCAGAAGAGGGAACACCAACTTTTGAAGCTGTCTGGTCAAAAGTTCCAGAGGCCTGAACTTGTGACTGGTGTCTGGAAGGGGGCGGAGTTGAAGACTGAGCCTCAGACCTGTGGGATGTGACATGCTCCAGGTACACAGCATCAGAAAAGAACTGAAGGGCACCCGGCCAGCATCCACTGCAGGACCGACTGCTTACTTACTGGTAGAGGAAAAAGCTCACATTTGGTCACAGGAGTTTTCTGTGTTTATTGTTGTGTGATGCAGGACAGAGGAAGACATGGTTTGGGTTTGTTCTTGAGTCTTTTTTTCTTTTTTTTGAGATGGAGTTTCGCTCTTGTTACCCAGGCTGGAGTGCAATGGCGCGATCTCGGCTCACCGCAACCTCCGCCTCCTGGGTTCAGGCAGTTCTCCTGCCTCAGCCTCCTGAGTAGCTGGGATTACAGGCACGCGCCACCGTGCCCAGCTAATTTTTGGTATTTTTAGTAGAGACGGGGTTTCACCATGTTGACCAGGACAGTCTCGATCTCTTGACCTCGTGATCCACCTGCCTTGGCCTCCCAAAGTGCTGGGATTATAGGTGTGAGCCACCATGCCTGGCCCAGTTCCTGAGTCTTAAATAACAAATTATGGCAAGTCAATGTAATGGTATTTCTGAGATTAAGATGGCAACAATTTTAAAACAGCATATTCTTTTTTTTTTTTTTGCCAATCAATGAGAGCTTGTAAGGTTGCTGAGGTTGGTTGGCCTTGAACTCTTGGCCTCACCTTCGCAAGCGCCACGACATCCGGCCGGAGCCACTTTGGGCCCCAAAACAGCATATTCTTAAGACACAAAAAATTTCCGTATTATACACTATAATAAATTTAATTGGCAAAAGTGTTAATAGTAGTTACTAAGTCGGATAAAACAAAGGAAAATAAATATTTAAACTCCTATTCAAAATTTCTGGTGTGTGTATAGGTTTTAGAGTCTCCTGCTAAGGCATACCATGTGCCGTAAAAAAGACACACTCGGTCGGGCGTGGTGGCTCACGTCTGAAATCCCAGCACTTTCGGCGGCCGAAGCAGGCAGATCACTTGAGGTCAGGAGTTTAAGACCAGCCTGGACAACATGGTGAAATCCCTTCTCCACTAAAACTACAAAAATTAGCTGTGTTTGGTGGCACGTGCTTGTACTCCCAGCCACTGGGGAGGCTGAGGCACGAGAATCGCTTGAACCTGGGAGGCGGAAGTTACAGTGAGCTGAGATCACACCACGGCACTCCAGCCTGAGTAACAGAGGAAGACTACGTCTCAAAAAACAATTGTATGGCTTTGCCAGGTACGTGGCTGTCATTCTACCACTTTGGGAGGCCAAGGCAGGAGGACTGCTTGAGTCTAGCTAGGGGTTTGAGGCTGCAGTGAGCTATGATTGCCACTGCACTACAGCCTGGGTGATAGTGCAACACCCTGTCTCAAAAAATAAACAAATAAAAACCATAGCTGCCACTCTGCCCATCCGAGCTCTTACCTGTGTTCACGCTTCTGATACGTTCCCGTCCATCTTGAATTTTTACTATTTTAAGTTCACCCTGCAGAGTCGAGGGCTCTCTCCTTTGCTCCAACATGGAGATAATGCTTAGGTCAGGAAGACAGATTCCTGTTGACAAAAAGAAAGAACCAAGATGTGCTGGGGCGTCTCCAAAATCCAAGCCCCATGTTTAGGTAAGAGAGGATATTGCAGATGGATCAAGAATAACCTTGCAGCCGGGCACAGAGGCTCACAGCTGTAATCCCAGCACTTTGAAAGGCCGAGGCAGGTGGATCATGAGGTCAGAAGTTTGAGACCAGCCTGCTCAACATAATGAAACCCCATCTCTATTAAAAATACAAAAAATTAGGCCGGGTGAGGTGGCTCAAGCCTGTAATCCCAGCACTTTGGGAGGCCGAGGCGGGTGGATCACGAGGTCAAGAGATCGAGACTATCCAGGTCAACAGGGTGAAACCCCGTCTCTACTAAAAATACAAAAATTAGCTGGGCATGGTGGCGCGTGCCTGTAATCCCAGCTACTCAGGAGGCTGAGGCAGGAGAATTGCCTGAACCCAGAAGGCGGAGGTTGCGGTGAGCCGAGATCGCGCCATTGCACTCCAGCCTGGGTAACAAGAGCAAAACTCCGTCTCAAAAAAAAAAAAAAATTCAGTCTGCTTGAAGCTGTAATTTAAAAAATTTAAAAAGAAGAAGAAGAAGAAAAAAACAGAGAAAAGAAAAAAATACAAAAATGAGTCAGGTATGCTGGCACAAGCCTGGAGTCCCAGCTACTCGGGAGGCTGAGGCAGAAGAATCGCTTGTACCTGGAGGTGGAAGTTGCAGTGAGCCAAGACCATGCCATTGTCTCAAAAAAAAAAAGTAAGAAAGAAAAATATTTCACAAGTTCACCCACAGACTGCCTCCGTCTGAATGCGTAGGGAATACTGTAATACGCAGCCACTGAGATCTCTTCCAAGAACTACTGATTTGTAAGCACAGGGGAGAAAAGAAAGAACTGGTCATCTGGTGCCACCCAATGACGCATCACTAAGGGGGCAGAACATCTGAAGAAAGGAGACATTTCAAGTCCAGCAAGCATAATAGAGCTTTTCATTTCTGAGTCAACAAGGTTTCTAACTCAGTTAAGCAATTTAGGGGCTCCCAACAGGCACACAAGAGAAAATGCAGAGCTGGCTTAGAGCAGATCCCAGCTTCCGGAGGGACACTGTTCTCACCCAGAAAGACCAGGTTCCTGTAGTTCTCCAGCATCACACCCCTGTACAAAGCCTGCTGTGCAGGGTCCAGGCATGTCCACTCCTCCTGGGAGAATTCTATGGCCACATCCATGAATGTCAAGTGTCCCTAAAATAATGACCACATTGTTTGCAACACTAAAAATGTATAAATTGTACTCCATTTAGTTTATAAACATTTTTAATATTAAGCCATTAAAAATGACAGCTCATTAAAACACAGAAACTTTGACTCCTATCTCTAATAAACACCCACATTCAAAAATATAAATATAGTATTTTTAAAAATTCAGATGGGGTTTCACTAGGTTGCCCAGAAAGATCTCAAACTCTTGAGTTCAATGGAAGTGTTTAATCCTTCTGCCCCTGCCTCCCATGAAGGTGGGATTACAGGCATATACCGCTAATCCCGGCCTATAAATACACTTTTGTCCATTAAAATTTACATATGTAGGTATTAGCAAAAGCCCAATCGAGTTTACTGATTTTGCTAATAAAGCAGTGACATATGACAG
The DNA here is from genome assembly GCA_031835075.1 of Saguinus oedipus. Taxonomy (NCBI): domain Eukaryota; kingdom Metazoa; phylum Chordata; class Mammalia; order Primates; family Cebidae; genus Saguinus; species Saguinus oedipus. Next base: position 53,427,312 of record CM063187.1, on the reverse strand, counting down.
AAAGTTTAAGAATATTATACATTGATTTAACAAATAGGCCAGGCATCCCTGTAATTCCAGCACTTTGGGAGGCCGAGGTGAGTGGATCACCTGAGGTCCAGTTCGAGATCAGCCTGATCAACATGGTGAAAACCCCAAATAAAAAAAAAATTAGCCATGCATGGTGGCAGGTGCCTATAATCCCAGCTCCTCTGGAGGCTGAGGCAGGAGAATCACTTGAACCCAGGAGGCGGAGGCTGCAGTGAGCCAAGATCGCACCATTGCACTCTAGCCTGGGCAATAAGAGTGAAACTCCATCTCAAAAAACAAACAAACAAACAAACAGAGGTCATAGAAAATACCTCAGCAGCACACAGCTTAAGAAATTACTAGGTAATTAATACTCAGGCCAAGAATGAAATTGGAAAAAAACATCATGATATTAAACAAGATCTCATAAAACATCATAATCAACAGTAAACATGGGATCCATTTCCTCTAATTCAAGGCAAGGAAAAGGGCACTGGTCCGTGCTGCAGACAATCACCACCGCACAGGGGGCCTGAGCAGGGACCAGAAGCAAAGGAAAAAAAAAAACAGAAAAAAAAAAATGGGTGGAGGAGGCAGGAAAAAGCCGGATCTGTTAGAACTAAGGAGTGACAGGCCTGTAACTAAATCAGAATGCCATTTCAGCATATTAACTAACACAAGGCCGGGCGCGGTGGCTCACGCCTGTAATCCCAGCACTTCAGGAGGCCAAGAGGGTGGATCACAAGGTCAGATTGAGACCATCCTGGTCAACAAGGTGAAACCCCATCTCTACTAAAAATACAAAAATTAGCTGGGCATGGTGGCACGCGCCTGTAGTCCCAGCTACTCGGGAGGCTGAGGCAGGAGAATTGCTTGAACCCAGGAGGTGGAGGTTGCAGTGAGCCGAGATGGCGCCATTACACTCCAGCCTGGGTAACAAGAGCGAAACTCCATCTCAAAAAAAAAAAATTAGGCAGGCTTCATGGCACACACCTATAATCCCAGCTACTCGGGAGGCTGAGGCAGGAGAATCGCTTGAGCCCAGGAGGTGGAGGTTGCACTGAGCTGAGATTGTGCTGCTGCACTCCAGCCTGGGTGACAAGTGCAAAGCTCCATCTCAAAAAATAATAATAACCATAATTGGTGGAACAGAATGAATATAATTTCTACCTCTTTAACGAATCTGCTACAATCTCTGAGCAAAACTACAGCTTTCCTCACTAATACAGATGCTGTACAAGACTCCCTGCAGGAACATCAGTCTCCACAGGTGGGGCGTTCTGAGACAGAAGAGCGAATGTCTTCCCTGAACCAAGCAAGAAACAAGAAACTAGGAAAGGTGTTTAGCTTCAAATGTAGCAAAAATCAGATAGAAAAGATTTCTCTTTCCTGAACTCCTTTTCCAGAATTTACCAGGTACTTGTGCACATTAATACGTGACTTCCACATGCAGCTTCTCTACTCCCAGTCAGCAGACAGCTGAAAGTGCATCCAGATGTGGCCTCTACATAAACCCTGCTGCCCAACAGCTCTGACACCACGGGGCCCACGCCCCGTCTCCAACCACATCTGGGGGTGAGCCCTTCCAGGACCATGCCCAGAGCAGCCTCTTCCCAAGTGCATGTCACTGGGTCACAGGAGCTGGAACCTAAATCAGATGAGAGGGGCTGAGGGAAGGCATGGGTGAGTGCCAGCAAATGTGCCAGGCTGAATGCTTCAGGCATTTCAGAAAGAAAGAGAAATAGAACAATCCACCAAGAATATCACTCTACCTGAGGAAGAGCCATCCCTGACTCCTCTGCTTTTCCTCTTCTGGGCTTCTTCATCACATAGCATGACTGTCCAGAAGTCAGTCCTAAATGTCAAAAATATGCTGATTACTGCTCAGAATCAACACATTCCGCTTCTGGCACCACAACCCCACACACAGGTCAGACCTCACCCTGGGGAAAGGTGTCCTCCACTGCCCACTGCACCAGGGTTGATTCAGGGACAAGAAACTCCTAGGGCCGGGCGCGGTGGCTCACGCCTGTAATCCCAGCACTTTCGGAGGCCGAGGTGGGTGGATCATGAGGTCAAGAGATCAAGACCATTATGGTCAACATGGTGAAACCCCATCTCTACTAAAAATACAAAAAATTAGCTGGGCGTGGTGGTGCGCACCTGTAATCCCAGCTACTCTGAGGCAGGAGAATTGCCTGAACCCAGGAGGCAGAGGTAGCGGTGAGCCGAGATCGCGCCACTGCACTCCAGCCTGGGTAACAAGAGTGAAACTCCGTCTCAAAAAACAAAAAAACAAAGAAACTCCTACAGGAAGAACAACTAGTGAAGATTTTACTCTTTTCTTCAGGACTCGCTCCCCTCCTGGAAGCCCACACACATGCTGCAGCAGTGGGGAGCTGGGCTGGTCTGAGCTGCCCCATTCAGGACACAGACTCAGCCCTGATCAAACCCCACGCAGAGCACAGCTCCCTCCCCTCTCTGTGGATCCCAGGTTCATGTGATCCCTCACAAACGGAGGACAGAGAGCCTTGGTGCTCAGTGCAGATACACGACACAGTGGAATGCCCTAATCCACGAGGGATATGTTCCAACATGCCCAGTGGACACCTGGAACCTCAAACAGGACTGAACCCTATTCACTGCACTTAAATTATGCATGTGACTGCTTCTCACTGACATATCCAAACTGCCAGCATCAGTATCCATGTGCTTGGGGGATACTGTTAAGTAAAATAATGATTAAACAAAGGACTGAGATACGCCAAAAGTTAGGCCAGATCAAAAAGAAGACTAATACAAAGTTTCATTCCTGTTTCATTTCATTCATTCATTCCTGCCCTCCAGGATGGAGGGCAATGGAGTGATCCTGGCTCACTGCAACCTCCACTTCCTGTGTCCAAACGTTTCTCCTGTTTCAGCCTCCTGAGTAGCTGGAATTACAGACGCCCGCCACCTTGCCTGGCTAATTTTTGTATTTATAGTAGAGATGGTGTTTCACTGTGTTGCCCAGGCTGGACTTGAACTCCTGACCTCTGGTGAACTATGCCCCTTGGCCTCCCAAAGTGCTGGGATTACAGGCGTAAGCCACCACACCCAGCCAAAAGAAGACTATTAACTGACTAATAGGCAGATAGAGGCTACAGTCGGCCTTCAGGATTTCCAGGGTCCAAATCTAGGAATTCAACAAACAACAGACTGAATTAACTACGGTGTGGGGGGGGGGCGTAGGGGGAAGAGCTGGGCGCAGTGGCTCAAAGGCTTACACCTGTAATCCCAGCTCTTTGAAAGGCTGAGTGGGGTGAATCATGAGGTCAGGAGTTCAAGACCAGCCTGACCAACATGGTGAAACCCCATCACTACTAAAAACTACAAAAATTAGCCAGGCGTGGTAGCGCACCTATAATCCCAGCTACTCAGGAGGCTGAGGCAGGAGAATCGTTTGAACCCAGGAGGCAGAGGTTGTGGTGAGCCGAGATCGTGCCACTGCACTCCAGCCCGGAGACAGAGCAAGACTCCATCTCAATAAATACATAAATAAAAATATTGGCCGGGCGCGGTGGTTCACGCCTGTAATCCCAGCACTTTGGGAGGCCGAGGCGGGTGGATCATGAGGTAAAGAGATCGAGACCATCCTGGTCAACAAGGTGAAACCCCGTCTCTACTAAAAATACAAAAAATTAGCTGGGCACGGTGGTGCGCGCCTGTAATCCCAGCTACTCGGGAGGCTGAGGCAGGAGAATTGCCTGAACCCAGGAGGCGGAGGTTGCGGTGAGCCGAGATCGCGCCATTGCACTCCACCCTGGGTAACAAGAGCAAAACTCCGTCTCAAAAAAAAATAAATAAATAAATAAATAAAAATATTATCCAGGCATAGTGTTGCATGCCTGTAATCCTGACTATTTGGGAGACTGAGGCAGGAGGATGACTTGAGTCTTAAGAATTCGAGGTTACAGTGAGCTGTGATTGCCTCCCTGCACTCCAGCCTGTGCAAAAGAGGGAGACCTCATCCCTTACAAAATAAACAATTAATTAAAAATAAATTTAGAAAAAGATAGGTCACTGGTGACTCAGATAAAAGAGCATTGGAATGGTGGATGTGATAACTTGATTGGATAGAGTCAACCAAGAACTGGGGGCAAGAATTGAAGACAGGCTATAAACAAGATTTTAGTGTACTGGGCTCTAAAATAGAGCGTGCAAGAGGAGTACTTCCTGCAGGGAGAATGTAGTAAATACAGTATTTTTTGTTTTAAAGATTGAAGAAAGGAAAGAAAATAAAGGCTTCAGTGAGTATGTGAGTGTGTGTGTGTTTTAATGGACAATACCTCCATTTTAGAATGCCGATCAAAATAATTTTCCTGGCTCACACTTGTAATCCCAGCATTCTGGGAGGCTGAGGCAGGTGGATCACCTGAGGTCAGGACTTCAAGACCAGCCTGACCAACATGGTGAAACCCCATCTCTACTAAAAATACACAGATTAGCCAGGCATGGTGGCGCACCTCTGTAGTCCCAGCTACTTGGGAGGCTGAGGCAGGAGAATCACTTGAACCTGGGGGCAGAGGTTGCAGTGTGCTGAGATTTCACCACTGCACTCCAGCCTGGCAACAGAGCAAGACTGTATCTCAAAAAAATAAAAATAAAAAATAATTTCCTAGACAAAAAATTTAATAACACCTTAGAGGAAGCATGGGGCTGGCACCTGGTGGACAATCTCAGGATCAGCAGCAGCCAGGAGCAGACAGATCATTCCCTGTCACTACTGAGTAGATATCACAGGCCCTGAGACAAGTGGATGGGCCAAGTCTCTTCCCTTTACTGGTTGAGGTAAGAAAAGAAATAAAGTGTTTTTACTACACTCATATTCAGCACAGAATACTATGCCTCTTGTTACCAAAATGTGTGTTTTCCCCCATGGCTCAGACAGAGTGTCATTGCTGCCTAGGCTGGAATGCAGTGGTGCAGTCTCGGCTCACTGCAACCTCTGCCTCCTGGGTTCAAGCGATTTTCCTTCCTCAGCCTCCCAAGAAACTGGGATTATGGGCACATGCCATCATGTCCAGCTAATTTTTGTAGTTTTAGTAGAGACGAGGTTTTGTCATGTTGGCCAGGCTGATCTCGAACTCCTGACCTCAAATGTTCCGCCCACCTCAGCCTCCCAAAGTGTTGGGATTACAGGCGTGAGCCACCGCATCCAGCCCATGCTGACCAGTTCTGTGATACACTCACAGTTGTGTATCCCACAAGTTACCTCAATTTTGATACTGTCTACCCGGAGGCAGGCAAAGATCCCACAGGTTAAAGATGAAGTCCCACAAGACCGCCCCTCGGTTTAGATGCAGATAAAAAGCACAGGCCGGGTGTGGTGGCTCACGCCTGTAATCCCAGCACTTTGGGAGGCCGAGGCAGGTGGATCACCTGAGGTTGGGGGTTTGAGACCAGGCTGACCAACATGGAGAAACCCTATCTTTACTAAAAATACAAAATTAGCCAGGCATGGTGGCGGATGCCTGTAACATCAGCTATTGGGGAAGCTGAGGCAGCGATGGTGGTGAGCTGAGATATTGTGCCACTGTAGTCCAGCCTGGGCAACAACAATAAAAGCATGGTTTCCAAGAGCCTCTGCTTTGTTTTGAGACAGTCTCGCTGTCGCCCAGGCTGGAGTGCAGTGGCGCCACCCTGGTTCACTGCAACCTCCACCTCTTGGGATCAAGAGATTCTTGTGCCTCAATCAAGTAGCTGGGACCACAGGCACATGCCACTATGCCCAGGTAATTTTTGTATTCTTAGTAGAGATGGGTTTTCACCATGTTGGCCAGGCTGGTCACGAACTCCTGACCTTAGCCCGCCTTGGCTTCCCAAAGTGCTGGAATTACAGGCGAGAGCCACTATGCCTGGTCCAAAAGCCCCTCATTTTGATTAGTTTACTAGGAAGGCTCTTCCATCTCTGTTCTTCTGTATCCTCTGTAATATTGTTTGTAACAAAGGGATGAAACTAAGCAAAACATTTCCGAGTTCTGTGAACCACTCTAGCAAATTCACAAAATGTGAGCAAAATTCCCCAGTTTATAGTTGGTTAATTGGTCACGAGGCTGTGGTCCCAACCCAGGACTTGCAAGTGGCACTTGAAGTGGGAGCAAAGTTGTGGAACGCAGCTCTCTACCTGTAGAATCTGATGCTAACTCCACATGGAGTGTTAAGTGTGACGTGAACGAGGCAAGTCACTGACCTCTGGCTGAACAGGGATTGTGAATGGAAGCTCACCTGCGATGCCAAGAATTATAAAATGCACTTGCCTTACAGGCAGGAACTTTGCAAGTCTCATCTTCATCTGCATTTTTAAAATGCATTTTATATTTATAAGATTATAATGAGAGAAATCAATATATCACTGCTTAATCGTAATATTCAATCAACTCATCACTCACCTGCACTCAGGGTCCCAATCTCTTGTCATGAGTATGTTTCCCTCTCTCATTGTGTACATCTCTCATTCTCACCTGCTTTCTCCTGCCTTTCTTCACTTCATTTTTCCCCTAGGCACTGGCTTGTTTTCCTGACCCTCTCCTATCCTATTGTTTCTCCCCCTCTTCCCTCTTTCACGTGTTCTGTTCAATTATGACAATATGTTTTACCCCTAGTTCCTCTTTGTGTCCCATCTTAGCCCCAATTTCTACAAACGGCTGCCTGTTTCTTGCCCTCCCTATCTCTGCTTCCTCTCTGCTCTCCCTGAGGAAAGAAGTCTCGAAAATCCGTGTTTACCTGGCCCAAGGCAGAACGACCGGGGACAGGACCCGTCGCCGAGCGATTTTAACACACGAGGAAGCGACCGCCGGACTCTCACGGAGACGCCTGAATTTACACGGGGTGAATGGAGATGCGGGGATTTCAAGGTCTTTGCCGGCCCTCGGATCCCGGGTACAGAAGAGCGGGGGAGCTGGGAATCCCAGACCGAATCTAAACAAAGGGAAACCGACGCGCTCAGTCGCCACCTTCGATCCACGTGATCTGTTTCCGGGTCTGCAAAACACTGCGCGCGCAACCGAGGTACGAGGACGTGAAGGGGCGGGGCCGGAGCGTCCCTCGACCGACTCCCTGCAAAACCCGGAAGAGTTTTGCCCGCAGTGAGGCTGGAGCAGCTCAGCCGTCTGCAAACTGGGATCGTGCCGAAGCAAAGCAACGTCAGCTGATAATTAGATCCAAGAAATGTCCTGCTATTAAAATAATTTTTTTTTTCGAAACGTGGTTTCACTCTTGTTGTCAGGCTGGAGTGTAATGGCGCGATCTCGGCTCAATGCAACCTCCGCCTCCCGTGTTCAAGCGATTCTCCTGCCTCAGCCTCGCGTGTAGATGGGATTTCAGGCGCCCACCACCATGCCCAGCTAATTTTTTTTTTTTTTTTAAAGAAGAGACGGTGTTGCACAATGTTGGTCAGGCTGGTCTCGAACTGACCTCAGGTGATCCACCCACCTCGGCCTCCCAACGTGCTGGGATTACAGGCGTGAGCCACCGCGCCCGGCCAACTAAAATGAATTTTAAGCCGGCTGTGGTGGTGGGCACCTGTAGTCCCAGCCACTTGGGAGGCTGAGGCTGGAGGATTACTTCAGCCCAGGAGTTCGAGTCTACACAGAGCTATCATGGCCACTGCACTCCAGCCTGGGCATAGTGTATACCCTGTCCTAAAATAAATAAGTAAATAAAAACCACTTAACAAATTAGAATTCAGTAATCCTTGATAAGTCAAAGGTTGGGAATTTGGCAGTTCTCTATCTGGCTTTTCTTTTATAAACAAGGAGACAATCATAAGACTTAATGAAGAGCTATAGGGAAGAACGCTTCTTCACTGCTGGTTCTCTCCAGTAAGCTGTTCCCAGAGAAGCAACGGCGAGATCTCGACTCACTGCAACTTCCGCCTCCCAGGTTCAAACGATTCTGCTACCTTAGATTCCAGAGTAGCTGGGACTACAGGAATGCGCCACCATGCCTGACTCATTTTTGTATTTCTAATACAAACGGGGTTTCGCTTCGTTGGTGAGGCTGCTCTTGAACTCCTGACCTCATGATCCACCCGCCTCAGTCTCCCAAAGTGCTGGGATTACAGGCATGAGCCACTGTGGCTGGCCTAAATTAGATACTTTAAAAACTAATAAACTGCCGGGCGCGGGGGCTCAAGCCTGTAATCCCAGCACTCTGGGAGGCCGAGGCGGGTGGATCACGAGGTCAAGAGATCGAGACCATCCTGGTCAAAATGGTGAAACCCCGTCTCTACTAAAAATACAAAAAATTAGCTGGGCATGATGGCACGTGCCTGTAATCCCAGCTATTCGGGAGGCTGAGGCAGGAAAATTACCTGAACCCAGGAGGCAGGGGTTGTGGTGAGCCGAGATCGCGCCATTGCACTCCAGCCTGGGTAACAAGAGCGAAACTCCGTCTCAAAATTAAACAAACAAACAAAAAAACTAATAAACTCTATTTTGGAACATTTTTAGATTTCTATTTTAAAAATGGGAAAAGGCGAACAAATTCTATATGCCCTGACCTGTTTTCCCTGTTATTAACATCTTACACTATTTTAGTATGGGTTTTACCATTTATAAACCATTCTTGATACATTACTATCAACTTATTTATAATTTATTCTGATTTCCTTAGTTTTAACCCATGTTCTTTTCTGTGGGCCCAGATGACCAGGGGCAGACATATGCTGTCTCTACTATTGCTGATTAAACAAATATGTTTGATTTGCTTATTAGCTTATAGAGTTCTCTGTACACTGAAGTTTATACCCTGAAATAAACAATAGTGAATAAAAAGCACAGCACAAGAGAACAGCTTGTAGCTTGTAAAAGCACAAGCAGAAGTGGTAATGGGAGGCCTAAAGTTAGACGGTCTGAGACCGCCCCATAACCACGGCACATCCCTCCCGTGGCTGCAGGGCAGGAAAACACTGCCTTGGTCCCACGAACTCCTTTCCAACATGGGGTCTGCACAGAGCTCTTGGAAAGAGGGCTTGCGTAGCACTTGGGAAAGGTCGGGGACCTCTGCTCACAAGATTCAGGAGGGTCTTTGCAGATGGGAGCTGGCAAGGCAGCAAGGCCTTCCGGGTGGAGATAGTGGAACACCTCCTGCTCTGCCTGTGTTCTCAGAATATGGGGTAATCTCGGTTGAACTTAGTCCACAGTGCTCAGGAGATAAAAGCCCCTTGATGCAACGTGTGTGGTCAGACCTGGTGGCGCCCTACCATCTGTGTTCAGGTGCAGCTGCATTGTTGATAACAATCAGTGGTAAAACGTGGTGTACTAGAACCACCTGTTTCACTGTATTCTAATGAGGCACGCTTCTCCTCCTGGCTAGCTTGCCTCACAATAGTTTCAAGACCTCCCCTGAGAGTTTCAAGGCCTCCCCTGATAACTGCCCCCTGCTTTCCGCCCCTCAACTAACAGGTGTGTACACCTAATAAAAACCTGTGGAAATCAGAACTCAGGGCCAACGTGGTCCTTGTATGTTACATTGGTTCCCTGGACCCACTCCTTGAACTTTGTCTTTATTTCCTTTTTTTTTTAAAGACGGGGTTTCACCATGTTGGTCAGGCTGGTCTTGAACTCCCGACCTCAGGTGATCCGCCCGCCTTGGCCTCCAAAGTGCTTGGATTACAGGCATGAGCCACCACACTCGGCCCTTTATTTCCTTTCTTTTTTTTTTTTTTCAGACGGAGTTTCGCTCTTCTTACCCAGGCTGGAGTGCAATGGCGCGATCTCGGCTCATCGCAACCTCCGCCTCCTGGGTTCAGGCAATTCTCCTGCCTCAGCCTCCTGTGTAGCTGGGATTACAGGCACGTGCCACCATGCCCAGCTAATTTTTTGTATTTTTAGTAGAGACGGGGTTTCACCATGTTGGCCAGGATGGTCTCGATCTCTTGACCTCGTGATCCACTCGCCTTGGCCTCCCTTTATTTCCTTTCTTAATCCCTTGTCACTTGCTGGGGCTTGAGACACCCACAAACAGGCTTGGGGCTGGTACTCAACACTTTTCTCTGCCTGGGTCCTATGCAGGCCACCACATTACATTTAGGCATTATATGTCTTTAGGCTCCCCTTGGCTCTAGCTGAGTCCTTGTTTGTATAACCTGGTCAGCTTTGAGGAGTCCTGGTTAGGTACAGCAGGCTGTCAATGTGCTACTGGGGACTGCCACTCTATTGGGATGTCTGATGTTTCCCATGATTAGACAAAGGTCAGGTATGTTGGGTAGAAAGACGAAAGAGAAGAGCCATTTTTATCACATTCCATCAAAGGTGCGCACTATTAACGTGACGTAATCCCCTGTGGATACTGACCTTGCTCACCTGAGGCTGTCAGGTTTCTCAGCCATAAAGTTCCTCTCATTCTCTTCTCGTTATACTCTACTCTTTAAAAGGAAGCAGCTGTGTGCAGCCTGTTATTTGTGGAGTTGGGAGTTGCATGTATTCCATGAGTGTCTACAAGAGTTATTTGGAATTCTTCTGCATAGCAGCTGGGTCTCTTCTCTCCCAATTACTCATCTAATCATTCATGCGTATTAGAAAGTGCCATTTAATATTTCAAACTATTATTGGCATCTCATTCTTCCTTTCAGTCTTAGTTCATTCACAGATCCTTCTCGGTCTCTTCATGGTATCCCATTTGTCTTCCCATAATCAGAAGGGGTCTGAAAGCATATGGTTCTGAGGCAGGAAAAAGTCAGGTTCTGAGCACAACTTAAGGAAGCAGAAGGTCCGTGAGAGGTACACTTGGCAGAGAATCTCTTGTGGCTCAGACCTTCACATGTCCTGCACTCTCCACGTGAGCCCCCATCTGCTTCCAGGGTCCATGGAAATAAAAAGTCCTTCCAAATACTGCAGATGGAAGATGCTCGCTAGATACTGTAATTGTTTCTGGTAACTGAGAACTGAGACAAATTATTAGAAACATTATTTTGACTTCTCTAGCATGCACAGCCACTGTGCTAAAGGTAAGGTAATAACTGTCGTTCTTCAGGGAGGTGAAGTCACAGAATCACGAACCTTTATCTCAGGGTCTGGCTGTCTCCCTCTCACAGACACACTGGCTGTGGTAACCTTCACACTGAGCCCACCGTCCTGGGAGTAGAAGGGAGTCTGGTGAGTATTTCCTATTTTATTCTGAGAGGCGCATCTGTGAAGGGAAGGAGGGCTTCAGGAGTCAGGAGAAGTGCTTATGTCAGAAAATTCTTCTTCATAAACACTGGTCCAGAGCTATGTCCCAATGAGCTGCTGAAATAATTCCTGGAGCATTTGGTCCTATACACTCTATACAAATCCTTGATGCCTCTGACTGTAATTTAACGTAATCCTCACTTGTGGTAACAGTTGATGTTATATCCTACTACTATTATCATATATATATATATATTTTTTTTTTTTTTTTTTGAGACAGAGTTTTGCTCTTGTTTATCCAGGCTGGAGTGCAATGGCGTAATCTCGGCTCACTGCAACCTCTGCCTCCTGGGTTTGGGCAATTCTCCTGCCTCAGCCTCCTGAGTAGCTGGGATTACAGGCATGTGCCACCACGCCCAGCTAATTTTTTTGTATTTTTACTAAAGGCGAGGTTTCACCATGTTGACCAGGATGGTCTCGATCTCTTGACCTCGTGATCCACCCACCTCGGCCTCCCAAAGTGCTGGGATTACAGGCGTGAGCCACCACGCCCAGCCTATTATCTGACATTTAAATCACACTTCAATTATAGTCGCGAAGTTTACCCAGCCTACAAAAATTACACTATTTTCAGGATAATAGAGGTGTCAGTATAAAGCCTCTTTTCATGCCATGATGAATAAATAGAACTGTGTGACAATTCTATCAAGAAATGAGTGTCTGGGAGGCAATGGCTACAATGTAAATAACTTATTTCTTTCTGAAAACTGGGCATATTACGTGCTTCATGGACACAGCACTATCCACAGGAAATATCTGTGGTCTGCTGATTATAGTTAAACTATTAGCCCTCTTGGCCTTAGGCAGTATCTGTTTGTGGAAAAGTTAACATTATGATGAGTCTCATACAAAAAAATATCTGAGGATTGGCAGTTTTCAGGTGCCGATGTAGCTTGTGACAATTCTGTTAAAAAGGGAAAAAAAATATGATGGGTGTCACCACACCTGTAATCCAAGCATTTGGGAGACAAAGGTGGGAAGCTCCTTTGAGCCCAGGAGTTCAAAACCAGCCTGGGCTGCTCCAGCCTGGGCCACGGAGCAAGACCCCGCCTCAATGACCCATTTACTGTTTGTCTTTTCTTCAATGTCAGTAATTACATTATTCCTAGATTTAAAGTGCCTTCATTATTATTATTATTATTATTATTATTTTGAGGCGGAGTTTCACTCGTTACCCAGGCTGGAGTGCAATGGCGCGATCTCGGCTCACTGCAACCTCTGCCTCCTGGGTTCAGGCAATTCTCCTGCCTCAGCCTCCTGAGTAGCTGGGATTACAGGCATGCGCCACCATGACCAGCTAATTTTTTGTATTTTTAGTAGAGACGGGGTTTCACCATGTTGACCAGAATGGTCTCGATCTCTTGACCTTGTGATCCACCCGCCTCAGCCTCCCAAAGTGCTGGGATTACAGGCGTGAGCCACCACACCCAGCTAATTTTGTATTTTTAGGAAGTGACAGGTTTCTCCATGCGGGCCAGGCTGGTGTCCAACTCCTGACCTCCTGATCCACCTGCCTTGGCCTCCCAAAGTGTTAGGAGTACAGGAGTGAGCCACTGTGCCCAGCTATGGCCCTTAACTAATAGCCTTTGCATATACAATCCATCTTTTTTATTTTTGAGACAGGGTCCTGCTCTATTTCCCAGGCTGGAGTACAATGGTGTGATTTCACCTCACTGCAACCTCCGCCTCCCGGGTTCAAGCGTTTCTTCTGCCTCGGCTTCCCCAGTAGCTGGGATTACAGGCACCATCCACCACGCCTGGGTAATTTTTGTATTTTTAGTAGAGATGGGGTTTCACCATGTTGGCCAGGTTGATCTGGAACTCTTGACAAGTGATCTGCCCACCTTGGCCTCCCAAAGTGCTGGGACTGCAGGCGTGAGCCACTGCACACGGCCTACGGTTTCATCAAAGATGTGTGGACATCTAGTGACTTGGTAGGCCTGGATAAAGCAAAGCCTGTGTCACATACATTTATATTTCTCTCTAGTAGGACACTCTGATGCTAATTAATGTCAGAACTCATGATGAAGAGTTTGCCATACTCAGTTTGTAAGGACTCTCATGAATGCTCTGATGCTGTGCAAGGTGTGAATTGTGACTAAAGACCTTACTACACATGTTGCATTTGTAAGGTTTCTCTCCAGCATGGATTCTGTGATTTGTAAGGTCTGAATTCTGAGTGAAGACCTTGCCACATCTGTTATTTATTATCATTATTTTTGAGACAGTCTTGCTGTCACCCAGGCTGGAGTGCAGTGGCTTGATCTCAGCTCATTGCAGCCTCCCAGGATGAAGCCGCCTCCAGGGTCCAGGTGATTCTCCTGCCTCAGCCTTCCAAGTAGCTGGGATTACGGCCATGCCACTATGCCTGGCTAATTTTGTATTTTTAATAGAGATGGGGTTTTGCCATGTTGGCCAGGCTACTCTTGAGCTCCTAACCTCAGATCATCCACCTGCTGTGGCCTCCCAACGTGCTGGGATTACAGGCGTGAGCTACTGTGCCCAGCCCCACTTAAATTACCTTTGTAAGGTTTCTCTGTATTACAGATTATCTGCTGAATAGTTAAGACTTGAAGGCACACTAGATGCTTTGCTATAGTCATTACATTTGTAAGGTTTCTGTGCAACATAAATTCCGTGATGTTTTACAAGGTGTGAAATTTGCTTTTTTTCATGTTTTATTTTAGGTTCAAGGAGTTGTGTACATGACTCAACTGTATGTTGCAAAAGTTAGGTGTACAGAGAATTTTGTCACCAAGTGATCAGCATAATACCCAACAGGTAGTTATTCAATCTTCATCTCTTCCCAACCTTCACCCTTAAATAAGCCCCAGTGTCTACTGTGTCCTTCTTTGAGTACATGTGTATTCAATGTTTAGCTCCCACTTATAAGTGACAACATGGGATATTTGATTTTCTGTTCCTGCGTTAGTTCACTTAGGATAATAGCCTCAGCTCCATCCATGTTTCTGTAAAGTACACAATCTTGTTCTTTTTGACGGCTGCATAGTATTCCACGGTGCATATGAACCAGTTTATCTGGTCTGGTGTTGGGCATTTAGGTTGATTCCATGTCTTTGCTATTGTGAATAGTACTGCAATTAACATACACATGTATGTATCTTTATGGGAAATGATTAGATTCCTTTAGGTATAAACCCAGTAATGGGATGCTAGGTTGAATGCTATGTGGTTTTAAGTCTTTGAGAAATCGCTGCACTGCTTTCCACAATGGCTGAATTAATTTACGTTCCCACCAGCAGCGTATAAGTATTTCCCTTTCTCTGTTGGCTTACCAGCAACTATTTGTTGACGTTTTAATAATACCCATTCTGACAGATGTGAGACAGTCTCTCATTGTGGCTTTGACTGCATTTCCTTAATGATCAGTGATAATAACCATTTTTCTCATATGCTTATTGGCAGGATGTATGTCTTCTTTTGAGAAGTGTCTATTTATGTGCTTGGCCCAGTTTTAAATGGGGTTTTTTCATTGGTGATTTGAGTTCTTTATAGAGATTCTGGAAGAGATCTTGAACATTTCCTCCCATTCTGTAGGCTGTTTACTCTGTTAATACCTTTTTTTTTTTTTTTTTTTTGCTGTGCAGGAGTTATTTAATTAGGTCCCACCTGTCAATTTTTGTTTTCATCAAAAATTGGGGTCTTCTGGGATGTGGCCGTGGCTTTGTGTCTTGCTGCAACCAGAGTTCTGGCTTGTCTTCGCTGTTCTCTGTCCTCTGCTATCAGAAGCCCAGCCTCTCGTGGCCTCGTGTCCTGTTGGTACTGGAGAACCACAGCTGAGATGCCAGGACCCCCTGGAAGTTTAGAAATGACTCTTGCTCTTTTGCCCAGGCTGGAGTGCAATGGTGCTGTCTCAGCTCACTGTAACCTCCGTCTTCTGGGTTCAAGCCATTCTCCTGCCTCAGCCTCCCAAGCAGCTGAATATAGGTGCTGTCTACCACGTCTGGCTAATTTTTATATTTATAGTAGAGAGGAGTTTCACATTGATTGGCTGGTCTTTAACTTCTAACCTCAGATGATCTGCCTGCCTCAGCCTCTCAGAGTGCTGGGATCGTAGGCATGAGACACCGTGCCCCACCTCATGTATGTTAACTTCAGAACCAAAAAGTAAACCCTACTGGATCATAAAAAAACAAAAACAAAAACAAAAACAAACTGGGGTCATCATTAAGTCTTTTCCCAGGCTTATGTCTGGAATGGCACTTCCTTGGTTTTCTTCTAGGGATTTAGTAGTTTTATACTTAAGTCTTTAATCCATCTTGAGTTAATTTTTGTATACTGTTTAGAGTAGGGGTCCAGTTTCAATGTTCTGCATATGGCTAGTCATTTACACCAGCATTATTTACTGAATGAACTTTTATTGTTTGTTTTTGTTTCTTTGAGACAGTTTCGCTCTTGTTACCCAGGCTGGAGTGCAATGGCACGATCTCGGCTCACCGCTACCTCTGCCTCCTGGGTTCAGGCAATTCTCCTGCCTCAGCCTCCTGAGTACCTGGGATTACAGGCACGCGCCACCGTGCCCAGCAAATTTTTTGTATTTTTAGTAGAGACGGGGTTTCACCATGTTGACCAGGATGGTCTCGATCTCTTGACCTCGTGATCCACCCGCCTCGGCATCCCAAAGTGCTGGGATTACAGGCTTGAGCCACCGCGCCCAGCCGTGAATGAACTTCTTACTTCATTGCTTGTCAGCTTTGTTGAGGATCAGATGATTGTAGGTATATGCCTTTATTTCTGGATTCTCTGATTCCATTGATCTGTGTGACTGTTTTTCTACCAGTACCATCCTGTTTTAGTTACTGTAACCTTGTAGTATGGTTTGAAGTTGGGTAGTATGATGCCTCAAACTTTTGCTTTTTGCTTAAGGATTGCTTTTGCTATTTAGGTTGGGCTCTTCTGGTTCCAAATACATTTTAAAATGCTTTCTTCTAATTCTGTGAAAAATGTCATTGGTAGTTTGACAGAAATGGCATTAACTCTGCAAATTGCTTTGGGCAATATTTTAACAATATTGATTCTTCCTATCCATGTTCACGAAATATTTTTTCAATTTGTGTTGTTTCTGATTTCTTTGAGCACTGCTTTGTAATTCTCATTGTAGAGATTGTTCACTTATCTGTTTAGCTGTATTTCTGTTTTGTACTTTTTGCACTACTGTGAATGGGATCGTGTTCTTCATTTGGCTCATAGCTTGGACATTACTGGTGTATAAGTACGCAACCAATTTTTGCATATAGATTTTGTATCCTGAAACTTTTTTGAAGTTGTGTATCAGACCTAGGAGCCTTTGGGCAGAGACTACGGGTTTTCTAAGTATAGAATCATATAATCTACAAGAGAAACTGCCTTCCTCTCTTCCTATTTGTATATGCCTTTTCTTTCTTTATCTTGCCTAACTGCTCAGCTTAGGACTTCCAGTACTATGTTGAATAGAAATGGTGAGAATGGTCATCCCTGTTGTGTTACAGTTCTCAAGGGGAATGCTTCCAGCTTTTGCCCATTCAGTATTATGTTGGCTGTGGGTCCATCATAGATGGTTCTTGTAAGTATGTTCCCTCGATGTGTAATTTGTTGAGGGCTTTTAATATGAAGGGATGTTGAATTGTAATAAAAACCTTTCTGCATATAAAGAGATGATCCTGGTCATGTGGTTTTTGTTTTTAATTCTGTGTATATGATGCATCACATTTATTGATTTGTGTATACTGAACCAACCTTGCAGTCCAACAGTAAACCTGCTTGATCATGGTGGATTAGCTTTTTGATGTGCAGATGGATCTGGTTTACTATTATTTTATTGAGGATTTCTACATCTATGTTAACCAAGAATACTGGCCTGAAGTTTTCTTTTTTCACTGGGTCTGTCAGGTTTTGGTATTAGAACGAAGCTGGCCTCATATAATCAGATAGGAGTCCCTCTGGATCTATGTTTTGAATAGTTTCAGTAAAATTGGTAACAGCTCTTCTTTATAATCTGGTTGAATTCAACTATAAATCTGTCGGGTCCAGAGCTTTTTTGATAGCTTTTTAATTACTGATTCAATTTGGGAACTCACTATGGGTTTGTTCAGGATTGCAATTTCTTCTTGGGTTGGGCTCTTCTGGTTCCAAATACATTTTAGAATGTTTTCTTCATTCAATCTTGGGTGGGTTATATCTTTCCAGCAATTTATCAATTTCTTCTAGGTTTTCTAGTTTGTGCATACAGGTGTTCATAGTAATCTCTGAGGGTTTTTTATATTTCTGTGGGGTTGGTGGTAATGTCACCTTTGTCATTTCCGATTGTTTTCTTTAGATCTCCTTTTGCAAGGTGTGAAATTTTGTTGAAGACTTTTCCACACATTCATTACAATTGTGGTCTCTTCAGGATATATTCTCTAATGAATTATTAGAAAAAGTTGTGTTTGAAGACCTTGTCATATTTTTTACATTTGCAAATTTCTTTGCAGTATAGAATAAGAGATGGGTAGCAAGGCTTGAGTGCACACTAAATTCTTTAACATATTTATTACATGTGTAGTTTCTATCCCATATGAACCGTCCAATGTTGTGCTAGGTATGAAATGCGACTGAAGGCCTTATCGCACTCATTACATTTGTAAGGTTTCTCTCCAGTATGAGTTTTCCGATGTCGTGCAAGGTGTGCAATCCGATTGAAAACCTTGCCACACTCATTACATTTGTAAGGTCTTTCACCAGTATGAATTCTCTGATGATTGGTTAGGGATAACTTGTGTCTGAATGATTTGCCACATTCATTACATTTGTAAGGCTTCTCTCCAGTGTGAATTACAAGATGGGCTGTAAGGCCCGAATACTCACTAAATGCTTTACCACATTCATTACATTTGTAAGGCTTCTCTCCGGTGTGAATTCTTCGATGTCGTGCAAGATTTGACAGTTGATTAAATAGTTTTCCACATTCATTACATTTGTAAGGTTTCTCTCCCGTATGAATTCTCCAATGCTGTGCTAGGTGTGAATTCTGAATAAAGACCTTACCACATTCGTTACATTTGTAAGGTTTTTCTCCAGTGTGAATTTTCTGATGTCGTACAAGGAGTGCAATTCTATAGAAGGCCTTGCCACATTCATCACATTTGTAAGGCTTCTCTCCAGTATAAATTCTCCAGTGATTTGCTAGAGATGACTTATGACTGAAGCCCTTACCACATTCATTACATTTGTAAGGTTTCTCTTCAGCATGAATTCTTTGATGTCGTGCAAGGTAAGAATTATTGCTGAAGACTTTACCACATTCATTACATTCATAAGCCTTCTCTCTGATATGAATTCTTTGATGTCGTGCAAAGTTTGAATTGTAACTAAAAACCTTGCCACAGTCATTACATTTATAAGGCTTCTCTCCAGTATGGATTCTCCAATGTTCTGCAAGGTGTGAATTACGACTAAAGACCTTGCCACATTCAGTACATTTGTAAGGCTTCTCTGTGGTATGGATTACTTGATGGTTAGTCAGGCTGGAAGACACTCTAAAGACTTTGCTATGCTCATTACATTCATAAGGTTTTCCTCTAATGTGTACTTTCTGTTCTTGCAGGAGTAATGAAGAATCATCAAAATCATTCCTATTAAAAACAGGGGTTTTGACACTGGAAGAAATTTCTTGAAGAGATGAAACAGAGGAACTGTGGTTGATAAAGTTTTCAACTTGATTACATCCATTTATTACCCTTTCATCTGGAAATAGCTCCAGTTCAGACAGATGTAAGTGAAAGGATACTCCAAGCTGTGTTTTAATTGGTTTGTTTTCTGCATTGCCTCCCAGTGCACAGCTGCTCCCTAAAAAAACAAGAAAAGAGTGAACTTCAGATCCATAATTCTGGCATGTTTAGAGTCTGATGAAAAAACTAGAATCTGCCTCATCTGACTCAAACGCTGGAAGAAATATCAGCATACTTTGTACATCACATTGGCAGTGCTGAAAACAGAAGAGGGTAAGGTGATGACCTGCAGTGCTGAGAAACCTGTAGGAGTCAGGAGGATTACGGGTTAGTTTGGGAGGGATTGTGAGCAGAGAAACAGAACAGGAACTGAAAGCTTCTGAGAAACTCCATCTCTACTAAAAATACAAAAATTAGCAAGGCGTAGTGGCATGCACCCGTAAATTGAGATCATGCTGTTGCACTCCAGCCTGGGCAAAAGGGCAAGACTCCGTTTCGGGGGGGAAAAAAGAAGCATCAGCTCCAAAGACCAAAAACAAAAAACAGTGAAGTAAACAAACACTAATAAGCTTTTGGATGCTCTCAAGTGGAACAATATACAAATTATTAGAGGTTCATAAGGAGAAGACAGAGGATCAGAAATTGCAAATGAAGAAATAATGTCCAAATAATTGTCCAAATCCCAGTTCTGAAGAAAGACCTGAATATACAATTTAAGAAGCTTGACTATTAGGATTAAAATTAACCCAAGGATATCTGACAGAGATACATTATAAACAAATTATCAAACATCAAAGACAGGGGAAGAATCTTGACAGTAGCAACAAAAAAGATACATGCCATCTAGAGGAAAATGTATAAGACCATGTACTTTTCCAGCAGAAACTCTGCATGCTAGAAGGCAGTGAGAGTATATATTGAAAGTGCTTAAAAACAACCAAGAATACTATATTTAGCAAAAGGCACCTGCAAAACAAAGGAGAAATTTAGACTTTCCTCAATAAAGAAGAGCCAAGGAAGTTCACTAGTGCTCCAGACCTGCCCAACAAGAAGTGCTCCAGGGGGTCCTTCAAAATAAAATAAAAGGAATCCAGATAGGACTGGTAACCAAATGAGAAGATAAAATTCTCCACTGAGGTAAATAAATGGGCCAGGTACAGTGGCTCACAAATGTAATCACATCATTCTGAGAGGCCGAGGCAGGAGCATTGCTTGAGGTCAGGAGTTTGAGATGAGACTGGCCAACATGGTGAAACCCCATCTCTACTAAAAATACAGAAATTGCATGGTGGTGCGTGCCTGTAATCCCAGCTACTCGGGAGGCTGAGGCAGGCGAATCACTTGAACCTGGGAGGCGGAGGCTGCAGTGAGTCAAGATTGCACCATTGCACCTCAGCCTGAGTGACACAGTGAGACTGCATCTCAAAATGAAAAAAAAGTAAATAAATGATCAAAAAGAGACATGTATCACTGCACTTTTTATTTGTAACTTTGCTTTTAATTCTTCCCTAGCATGTGAAAGACAAAATCTTATGAAGCACTATAATATATGTTTATGGGGACAAAACATATACAGAAGCAATTTCTGCCATTAATAACATAAAGTGAGAGCAGAGTCATAAAGCAGTGCTTTGTGCACATAATCAAACTCAAGCTGTTAACACTTTATTTTTTTAAATTTAATTAAAAAAAATTTTTTTGAGACGGAGTCTCACTCTGTTGCCCAGGCTGGAATGCAGTGGCACAATCTGAGCTCACTGCAATCTCTGCATCTCAGGTTCAAGCGATTCTCCTGCCTCAGCCTCCTGAGTAGCTGGGACTACAGGCGCCCATGCCCGGCTAATTTTTTGTATTTTAGTAGAGTTGGAGTTTCCTCATGTTGGCCAGAGTGGCCTCAAACTCCTGACCTCAAGTGATCTGTCCACCTTAACCTCTCAAAATGCTAGATTACAGGCATGAGCCACAGTGCCCAGCTCAAAATGCTAGATTACAGGAGTGAGCCACAGTGCCCAGCCAAGCTGTTACCATTTTAAAATGGATTATTTGACCTGTATAATGTTTTATGTAACTGCAATGGTAGCTATACACAAAGAAAGACAGAGGCTGGGCACGGTGACTCACACCTGTAATCCCAGCAGTGTGAGAGGCTGAGGTGGGTGGATCACCCGAGGTCAGGAGTTTGAAACCAGCCTGGCCAACATGGCGAAACTCCGTCTCTTCTAAATATAAAAATGAGCCTGGCATAGTGGCATGTGCCTGTAGTCCCAGCTACTCAGGAGGCTGAGGCAGGAGAATCCCTTGAACCCAGGAGGCGGAGGTTGCACTGCACTCCAGCCCGAGTGACAGAGCGATACTCTGTCTCAAAAAATAAAAAAATCATAAAAAGCCAATAGAATATACACAAAATGAAACAAGATGAAAATCAAAGCATGTCACTACAAACCACGGCCCCCACCCACACACCACAAAAAAGACGGCAGCAAGAGAGAAATGAAGGAGAAAAATTTCTAAGATGCTACAAGGTCTACAGACAATATGTGACTAAATGACAACAGTAATTAAGACCTTCTCTATCAGTGCTTGAAATCTAAAGACTTAATTTTGTAATCAGAAAAATCACAATCTAACCAAATCTTATTCACAAGCGACACACTTAAAGTCTAAGGACATATATTGGCTGAAATTAGAAGGATGGAAAAAGATACTCCATGCAAATGGTAAGAGAGTAGCGGTGCTTATGTTAACATCAGAGATAATATGCTTTTACCCAAAAACTGTTACAAGACACAAAGGTTTTGATGACGAAGGATTCAATTCACCAAGAAGATATAACAGTTACACATACATAAGCACCAAACATCACAGCGCCTAAATATAAAATGAAAACACTGACACATTCAAAAGAGAAATAAACAGCTCCACAATAGAGAGGTGGACTTTATTATCCCAGTTTCAAAAATGGATGGAACCAGACAGAAGAATAAATAGAAGAGTAAAACATCACAGTAGGCCTATTAGATAAGACAAATGTATACTGAACACAGCATGTTACAAGAGCAGAATACGGCCAGGCGCGGCGGCTCAAGCCTGTAATCCCGGCACTTTGGGAGGCCGAGGCGGGTGGATCACGAGGTCAAGAGATCGAGACCGTCCTGGTCAACATGGTGAAACCCCGTCTCTACTAAAAATACAAAAAATTAGCTGGGCACGGTGGCGCGTGCCTGTAATCCCAGCTACTCAGGAGGCTGAGGCAGGAGAATTGCTTGAACCCAGGAGGCAGAGGTTGCGGTGAGCCGAGATCGCGCCATTGCACTCCAGCCTGGGTAACAAGAGCGAAACTCTGTCTCAAAAAAAAAAAAAAAAAAAAAAACAAGAGCAGAATACAAATTTTCTAAATGCCTACAGAACAATTTTTAGAATACATGCCATGTTAAGAAGCAAATTTTTAAAAAATTTGAAAGTGGGAAATTATAAAATGATTCCTATCGTGATGAAATAAAACTACGAATTAGCAGCAAGAGAAAAAAAATGGAAAAATCTACAAGTATGTCCAAATTAACCACCATGCATAAAACCAACGATTCAGAAATTACAAAGGAAATTAGAAAATATCTTGATACAAAGGAAAAGAAAAATGACATACCAGAACATAATGAACTACAACAAAAACAATGCTGAGAAGGATTTTATAACAATGTAAGCTTACATTAAAAATAAAGAAATGGCCAGGCACAGTGGCTCAAACCTGTAATCCCAGTACTTTGGGGGGTCAAGGCAAGAGGATCGCTTGAAGACAGCAGTTGCAGACCAGCCTGGACAACAAAGCGAGAACCCATCTCTACAACTTTTTTTTTTAATTAGCAAGGCACAGTGCTGTGCACCTGTAGTCCCAGCTACTTGGGAGGCTGATACATGAGGATCGATTGATCCCAAGAGCTCCAGGCTTCTGTGAACTATGATCGCACCACCACACTCCACCCTGGGAGACGGAACAAGACCCAATCTCAAAAAAAATGAAAATGAAAAAATAAAAAGTTACATATAAACAACCTAATCTTATACCTCAATGAAGTAAACACACAAGGTATGGTTGCTGACACCTGTAATCCCAGCACTTTGGGAGGCCAAGGTGGGCGAATGACGAGGTCAGGAGTTCAAGACCACCCTGACAAATATGGTGAAACCCCATCTCCACTAAAACTGTGAAAATGAGAAAAATTAGGTGGGCGTGGTTGCCCACGCCTCTAGTCCCAGCTACTCAGGAGGCCGAGGCAGAAGAATCACTCGAACTCAGGATTGGGAGGTTGCAGTGAGCCGAGACGGCGCCACTGCACTCCAGCCTGGGAGACAGAGCCAGAATCTGTCTAAAAAAAAAAAAGAAAGAAAAAAGAAGTAAACTAAACACAAAGGTAGCAGAAAGAAAAAATAAAGACTTGAAAACAAAGAATAGAGAGCACTAGAGAAAGTCATGAAATTAAGCATTCATATTCTTGGGTTTTTAATTTTTTTTTTTTTTTTGAGACTAAGTCTTGCTCTGTCATCTAGGCTGGAGTGCAGTGAGGCCATCTCGGCTAACTGCAACCTCCACCTCCCAGGTTCAAGTGGTTCTCCTGCCTCAGCCTCCAGAGTAGCTGGAATTACAGGCATGTGCCACCACGCCCAGCTAAGTTTTTTTTGTTTTTTGAGACAGAGTCTCACTCCTGTCACCCAGGCTGGAGTGCAATGGTATGATCACAGCTCACTGCAACGCCCACCTCCCGGGTTCAAGCGTTTCTCCTGCCTCAGCCTCCCGAGTAGCTGGGATGACAGATGGCCACTACCATAGCTGGTTAATTTTTGCATTTTTAGTAGAGAAAGGGTTTCACCATGTTGGCCAGGCTTGTCTCAAACTCCTAACCTTGAGTGATCTGCCTGCCTCGGCCTCCCAAAGTGCTGGGATCACGGGAACAGGCCACCACACCTGGCCAAGGGTTCATATTGTGAATGATAAGAAGACTGGCAAACCCTTAGCAGATACCCTGAAAAAAAGGATATTCAAATATCTAAAATTAGAAATGGAAAAGAGGGCATTACAAATGAATGGTTTCAGGCAGGGAGCAGTGGCTAAGGCCTATAATCCAGCACTTTAAAGAGGCCAATGTGGGCAGATCACCTGAGGTCAGGAGTTCAAGACCAGCCTGGCCAACATGGCAAAATCATCTCTATTGAAAATACAAAAATTGCCGGGCGCGGTGGCTCAAGCCTGTAATCCCAGCACTTTGGGAGGCCGAGGCGGGTGGATCACGAGGTCAAGAGATCGAGACCATCCTGGCCAACATGGTGAAACCCCGTCTCTACTAAAAATACAAAAAAAATTAGCTGGGCATGGTGGCACATGCCTGTAATCCCAGCTACTCGGGAGGCTGAGGCAGGAGAATTGCCTGAACCCAGGAGGCGGAGGTTGCGGTGAGCCGAGATCGCACCACTGCACTCCAGCCTGGGTAACAAGAGCGAAACTCCATCTCAAAAAAAAGAAAAAAAAAAAATAGAAAATGCAAAAATTGCCAGACGTGGTGGCTCACGCCTGTAATCCCAGCTACTCGGGAGGCTGCGGCAAGAGACTCACTTGAATCTGGGTAGCAGAGGTTGCAGTGAGCTGAGATGGTGCCATTGCACTCCAGCCTGGGCAATAGAATGAGACTCTGTCTCAAAAAATTAAAATGAAAATAAAACCCACTAATGAATGTTTGCAAATGAAAATGAGTTGAAAATGAGACTGAATAATTGTGTGACAACACAAAACATGATAATAAAGAAAAAACATGAATACATTTCTAGAGAGACACCACTTACCAAGACTTAAGCATGAAGAAGTAGAAACTCTATACACACCGGTAACAAATAAAGAGATCGAGTCACTTATCAAAAACCTACCAACTAGATGGCCGGGCGCGGTGGCTCATGCCTATAATCCCAGCACTTTGGGAGGCCGAAGCAGGTGGATCACAAGGTCAAGAGATCGAGACCATCCTGGTCAACGAGATGAAACCCCGTCTCTACTAAAAATATAAAAATTAGCTGGGCATGGTGGTGCGTGCCTGTAATCCCAGCTACTCAGGAGGCTGAGGCAGGAGAATTGCTTGAACCCAGAAGGTGGAGGCTGTGGTGAGCCGAGATCGTGCCATTGCACTCCAGTCTGGGTAACAACAGCAAAACTCCATCTCAAAAAAAAAAAAAAAACCCTACCAACTAAAATAACGATGAACTAGATGACCTGACTGTAAAATTCTATCAGACACTGAAAAAACATTTAACACTAGTACTTCTAAAAATCTTCCATGAGGGTGATGAGAACACTTCCAAACTCATTTAATACGAGTAGCGTTACCTTGAAAGCAAAGGCAAAGGCCCTACAAAAAAACTGCAGAGGAGTATTTCTGATTAATCGAATGTAAACATCCTAAACAAAATGCTAGCAAAACAAATTCATTAGCATGTTAAAATGGATCACACACCATGACAAAGTGGAATTTATTCCAGGAATGCAAGGATCACATAACTTACGAACATGAATCCATGTGATACCTGACAATAACAGAATAAAGAGAAAAAAACCCACATGATGATCTTGGCTAATACAGAAAAACATTTGAAAAGCTTCAACAATCACTTATGATAAAAACACTCAACACACTAGGAATACTCTACTTAATGGCGGGCATATATAAAACGCCACCAGGTAACATCATAGTCAATGCTTAAAGAGTGAAGAGTTGGCCGGGCGCGGTGGCTCAAGCCTGTAATCCCAGCACTTTGGGAGGCCGAGGCGGGTGGATCACAAGGTCAAAAGATCGAGACCATCCTTGTCAACATGGTGAAACCCCGTCTCTACTAAAAATACAAAAAAAAAATTAAGCTGGGTATGGTGGTGCGTGCCTGTAATCCCAGCTACTCAGGAGGCTGAGGCAGGAGAATTGCCTGAACCCAGGAGGGGGAGGTTGCGGTGAGCCGAGATCGCGCCATTGCACTCCAGCCTGGGTAACAAGAGCAAAACTCCGTCTCAAAAAAAAAAAAAAAAAAAAGAGTGAAGAGTTTTCCTCCATAATTAGGGGGAAAAAGGAACACAGAAATCCTACTTGCATTATTTCTATTCAGAATACAACTGTTCCTTGGTTTCCAGGGAGGACTGGTTCCAGAACTCCCATGTAGTGTTATAATACATGGAGATATAGGCCGATCACAAGATCAGGGGATGGAGAGCATCCTGGCTAACATGGTGAAAACCTGTCTCTACTAAAAATACAAAAAATCAGCCAGCCATGGTGGTGCACATCTGTAATCCCAGCTATTCAGGAGGCTGAGGCATGAGAATCATTTGAACCCAGGAGGCAGAGACTGCAGTGAGCCAAGATCGCACCACTACACTCCCTCCTGGGCAACAGAGTAAGACTCCATCTCAAAAAAAAAAAAGAAATTAAAAATAAGTAATATGGCCGGGCGCAGTGGCTCACGCCTATAATCCCAGCACTTTGGGAGGCTGAGGCGGGTGGATCACGAGGTCAAGAGATTGAGACCATCCTGGTCAACAAGGTAAAACCCCGTCTCTACTAAAAATACAAAAATTAGCTGGGCATGGTGGCGCGTGCCTGTAGTCCCAGCTACTAGGGAGGCTGAGGCAGGAGAATTGCTTGAACCCAGGAGGCAGAGGTTGCAGTGAGCCAAGATTGCACCATTGCACTCCAGCCTGGGTAACAAGAGTGAAACTCCGTCTCAAAAAACAAACCAACAAAAAATGAAGACGTCATCTTGAAGAGATACTTAAAAACCCATGCTCAAGGCTGAGCTCTGTGGCTCACAACTGTAATCCTAGCACTTTGGCAGGCCAAGGCAGGTCTGATCACGAGGTCAGGAGTTTGAGACGAGCCTGGCCAACATGGTGGAACCCCACCTCCACTAAAAATACAAAAATTAGCTGGGCGTAGTGGCATGTGCCTATAGTCCAGCTACTCAGGAGGCTGAGGCAGGAGAATCGCTTGAACCTGAGAGGCAGAAGTTGCAGGGAGCCGAGATTACACCACGCACTCCAGCCTGGGTGACAGAGTGAGACTCCATCTCAAAAAACAAAAACAAAAAAACCCATGTTCATAGCAGCATGATTCAAAATTATAAAGAGGAAGGCGTAATGCACGTGTCCACCAAGGGATGGATAGTTAAAGAAACTGTGGTACAGACAACAGAAAAACATTATTCAGTCCTAAAAGAATATACAATTTTTCTGATGTGCTACAAAATAGATTAACCTGAAAGACACTACACTAAGTGAGATAAGCCAATCATAACAAGATAAATACTGGATGATTCCACTTGAGCATCCAAAATACCGAAATTCATACAAACAGAAAGGAAGCAGGGAGGGGAGAGAGTGAAATTGTGAGGGAAATGAGTTAAATATTCCTGGCAATCAGGGGCCACTGTGGCTCCGGCCAGTTGTCCTGGTGCTTGAGGAGGCAAGGCCATGAGTTCAAGGCCAACCTGAGCAATGTCACATGCTCTCATTGATTGACAAAAAAAAAAAAAAGCCGGCACGGTGGCTCACGCCTATAATCCCAGCACTTTGGGAGGCCGAGGCAGGTGGATCACAAGGTCAAGAGATGGAGACCATCCTGGTCAACATGGTGAAACCCTGTCTCTACTGAAAATACAAAAATTAGCTGGACATGGTGGCCTGCGCCTGTAGTCCCAACTCGGGAGGCTGAGGCAGGAGAATTGCTTGAACCCAGGAGGTGGAGGTTGCGGTGAGCCGAGATCGCACCATTGCACTCCAGCCTGGGTAACAAGCGAAACTCCGTCTCAAAAAAAAAAAAAAAAATTCCTGGCAATCAATTAAATCTAAATTGAAAATAAAAAATAAGAGCAAGCATGGTGGCTCATGCTGATAATCTAGAGTAATTATGGAGGTCAAGGCAGGAGGATTGCTTGAGCCCAGGGATTCAAAATCAACATGGGCAACATGGCGAGATCCCTGTATCTGCAAAATAAAAAAGAGGCTGGGTACAGTGGCTCACACCTATAATCCCAGCACTTTGGGAGACCGAGGCAGGCGGATCACTTAATGTCAGGAGTTTGAGACCAGCCTGGACAACACGGTGAAACCCCATCTCTACTAAAAATACAAAAAACATTAGCCAGGAGTGGTGGCAGGTGTCTGTAATTGCAGACCTGGGAGGCTGAGGCAGCAGAATCCCTTGAACCCAGAGGGGGTGGAGATTACAGTGAGCTGAGATTGCTCCACCGCACCCCAGACTTGGCAACAGAGATTCCATCTCAAATAAGTACATAGAAAAAAAGAAAGAAAAAATAAAATCTCTAGTCAAAAAAAAATATATACATACGTGTATATGTATATATATATATACACATACGTGTATATGTGTGTATATATATATATACGTGTATATGTATATATATATACGTGTATATGTGTGTATATATATACGTGTATATGTATATATATATATATATACACACATACACACATACGTATGTGTACATATGTATCTACGTATCTGCACACATATGTACGTATATACAAGAGTCTTGCTCTGTCTCCCAGCCTCTGTTTCATGACAGAGTGACACTCTGTCTCAAAAACAAGACAAACACAAAAATAAAAACAAAAACCGAAACAAGACAAAACAAAGAAGCCCAAACAACATTGTGGCTTCCACCCTGCCCACCTGAGCTCTTACCTCTGTTTACAACTTCGATGCATTCCCTCCCGTCTGAACGTTTTGCTATTTTCACTTCACTCTCACCAGACCAGAGCTCCCTCCTTTGCTCCAACATGGAGTTAATATTCAGGTCAGGAAGAGAGATTCCTGTTTGTAAAAAAAGAATCAAAATGTGCCGTGGCCATTTCCAAAATCCAAGCCCTCTGTCTAGGCAGGGGAGAGGCTATCACAAATGAATCGATAATAATGTTTTACAAAATCATCCACAGACTGCCTCCTTCTGAGTGCTTAGGAAACACTGTAACGTGGACATGTTACACTATAACATAAAGCCTAAGAGTAGAAAACAGGGACGTGACCATCGTAAAAGTTTGCTGGCAGGCACGGTGGCTCAAGTCTGTAATCCCAGCACTTTGGGAGGCCAAGGTGGGTGGATCACGAGGTCAAGAGATCGAGACCATCCTGGTCAACATGGTGAAACCCCATCTCTACTAAAAATACACAAAATTAGCTGGGCATGGTGGCCCGTGCCTGTAATCCCAGCTACTCAGGAGGCTGAGGCAGGAGAACTGCTTGAACCCAGGAGTGGGAGGTTGCGGTGTGCCGAGATCGCGCCATTGCACTCCAGCCTGGGTAACAAGAGCGAAACTCCGTCTCAAAAAAAAAAAAAAAAAAAAAAATACAAAAATGAGCCAGGCATGGTGTCAGACGCCTGTAATCCTGGTTACTAGGGAGGCTGAGGCTCAAGTAAGCCAAGAGCACATCAATGCTCTCCAGCCTGGGCAACAGAGCAAGACTGAATTTAACAAACAAGAAAGGTTTTATGCATACTTGAGCCCTGGTAACCCCCAATGATATATACTGTGGGGGTCAGAGTATCTGAAGAAAACAGACATTTCAACTCCAGAAAACACTATGGAGCTTTTCATTTCTGAGTCTGCAAGGGTTTTGTTTTTTTAGATGGAGTTTTGCTTTTGTTGTCCAGGCTGGAGTGCAGTGGTGTGATCTTGGCTTACTGCAACCTCCACCTCCCTGGTTCAAGCAATTCTCCTGCCTCAGCCTCCCCAGTAGCTGGGATTACAGGAACCCACCACCACACCTGGCTAATGTTTGTATTTTTTCTTTCTTGAGACGGAGTTTCGCTGTTGTTACCCAGACTGGAGTGCAATGGCACGATCTCGGCTCACCGCAACCTCCGCCTCCTGGGTTCAGGCAATTCTCCTGCCTCAGCCTCCCCAGTAGCTGGGATTACAGGAACCCACCACCACACCTGGCTAATGTTTGTATTTTTTCTTTCTTGAGACGGAGTTTCGCTGTTGTTACCCAGACTGGAGTGCAATGGCACGATCTCGGCTCACCGCAACCTCCGCCTCCTGGGTTCAGGCAATTCTCCTGCCTCAGCCTCCCCAGTAGCTGGGATTACAGGAACCCACCACCACACCTGGCTAATGTCTGTTTTGTTTTTTTTTTTTTTTTTGAGACGGAGTTTTGCTGTTGTTACCCAGACTGGAGTGCAATGGCATGATCTCGGCTCACCGCAACCTCCGCCTCCTAGGTTCAAGCAATTCCCCTGCCTCAGCCTCCCAAATAGCTGGGATTACAGGCGCGCACCACCATGCCCAGCTAATTTTTGTATTTTTAGTAGAGACGGGGGGGTTTCACCTTGTTGACCAGGATGGTTAATATTTGTATTTTTAGTGGAGACGGGGTTTCACCATGTTGGCCAGGCTCATCTCGAACTCCTGACCTCAGGTGATCAGCCTGCCTCAGCCTCCCAAAGGGCTGGGATTATGGGCGTGAGCCACCGTGCCCCTCCCAAGTCAACAAGGTTTTAGTTTCAGTCAAGCAATACAGGGGGCTCCCAGGAGGCACACAAGGGAAAGTGCCAAGATGCCAAGGGCAGATCCCAGCTTCTGCAGGGGAAAGATCCTCACCCAGGGAGACCAGGTTCCTGTAGTTCTCCAACATCACATCCTTGTACAAAGCCCTCTGTGCAGGGTCCAGGCATTTCCACTCCTCCTGAGAGAACTCTATGGCCACATCCGTGAATGTCAAGTGTCCCTAAAATGAAACACAGTTTACCAACAGGATATGGAAAGGGTATTTGTCTTCACTCAAAATGAGAAGAGAGTTGGAAAGATTAACTCGATTGAAGGGAATGTTCAGACAAATCCCATTAAGGTATTTGTGATGTAGTTGTGTCTATAACCTGTTTTTTCCTTTTCTTTCTTTCTTTTTTTTTTTAAGACAAGGTTTCACCATGTTGGCCGGGATGGTCTTGATCCCTTGACCTCGTGATCCACCCACCTCAGCCTCCCATAGTGCTGGGATTACAGGCGTGAGCCACTGCGCCCGGCGTTTTTTTCTTTTCTTGAGACAGAGTCTTGCTCTGTCGCCTAGGCTGGAGTGCAGTGGTGCCATCTTGGCTCACTCCAACCTCCGCCTCCTGGGTTCAATCAATTCTCGTGCCTCAGCCTCCCAGGTATTTGGGATTATAGGTGTGCATCATCCGGCTGATGGTTGTATTTTTAGTAGAGACAGAATTTCGCCACATTGGCCAGGCTGGTCAAACTCCTGATCTCAACTGGTCCACACATCTTGGTATCCATCCCTAAGTGCTGGGATTACAGACGTGAGCCACCACCACCAGCCTGTTAATTGTGGTTTATTATACTTTTCCATAAGAAGTTATATTTTAAAAATCAATACAGATACTAATTTTGTGGGCATTTAAGAAACAAAAATAAGAGGCCGGGTGTGGTGGCTCATGCCTATAGTCTCAGAGACTTGCGAGGCTGAAGCAGGAGAATCACTTGAACCCAGAGGGCGGAGGTTATAATGAGCTGAGATCATGCCACTGCACTCCAGCCTGGCAGAGGAAGACTTCTTCTCAAAGAAAAGAAAAAGAAAGAAATACAAATAAGAAATCCACAGTTACCTCTACAATCTCTATAGAAGCAACAGATAATATTTTTGACACTCTAATGCAAGTGGCATCTTCAGAGATGACAATATCCACAGTGGCTTAAAAAAAAAAAAAATTGTAAGCTATGCCTATAATCCCAGCACTTTGGGAGGCTGAGGCGGGCAGATCACCTGAGGTCAAGAGTTCGAGACCAGCCTGGTCAATATGGTGAAACCATGACTCTACTAAAAATACAAAAATCAGGGGCCCAAAGTGGCTCCGGCCGGATGTCGTGGCGCTTGCGAAGGCGAGGCCAAGAGTTCAAGGCCAACCAACCTCAGCAACGTTACAAGCTCTCAATGATTGGCAAAAAAAAAAAAAAAAAAAAATACAAAAATCAGCCAGGCGTGCTGGTGGGTGCCTGTAATCCCAGCTTCTCAGGAGGCTGAGGCAGGAGAATCACTTGAACCTGGGAGGGGGAGGTTGCAGTGAGCCAAGATCACACTACTGCACTCCAGCCTGGGCTACAGAGTAAGACTCTCTCTCTCAAAAAAAAAGGGGGGGAATTATAAAACTGTGAATGATAACAACAACGACTGAAGCTTTTAAACACTTCCCATGAGATAGGCACTACTCTAAATGCTTTAAATGTCCTGACTGCTATGACAACAGAAGCCCAGGAAAGAAACAGCTATGTCTTACTGAGAAGACAACTGTGTCACAGATAACGCTAAGAAACTCGCCCCAGGTGTAAGGGCTAAAAACGGCAGAGTAAGCACCGATCCCAGGTGTCCGGGCATTAGAGTAAAACCTAAAGAATCAAACAATGGGCCGAACACGGCTCAGGCCTGTAATCCAAGCACTTTGGAGGCCAAGGCGGGCGGATCACCTGAGGTTGGGAGTTCAAGACCAGCCTGACCAACATGGTGAAACCTCGTGTAAAAAAAATTTTTTTTTTAAATCAAACAATGAACAGATCAGCATCAAAAGTAAACTGACAATTACATAATTGAAAAAAGCTAAAACAAGTTCAGGGATAAAATCATGGACCTGCATAAAAGGTCATTATATGTGAGTACACACATATATCCCACAAAATGCTACTATTCACAGCCATCGACTCATTAATATGATGGTGTGGGACAATTTCTGTGGTCATGGAAAATATTTCAGCGTAATTTTAACTGTTAAAATATATACATATATATATAAAATGATGATGTGCCCTTAACAAAACCAGAGGCTTGCTCATCTGTGCAGTCATGAACACACACAAATAGGAGTTGTCTGTTAATAACCTATTTTTTTAGATGACATTTGTCATCAGTTTTGTTTTTTAATTTTCAGAGACAGGGTCTCACTATGTTGTCCAGGATGGATGGCAGTGGCTTATTCATAGTGCACTACAGCCTTGAACTCCTGGGGCTCAAATGTTTCTCCTTCCTAAGCCTCCCAAGTAGCTGGAACTAAAGGTTTGTACCACTGCACCCACCTGTCACAGTGATCTTTGCTATGTACATTTCAGCATGTTTGCAACAAAAATTTATAAATTGTTTTCAATTTAGTTTATAAACATTATTATATATTAAGCCATTAAAAAATGGTAGATCGGCCAGGCGCGGTGGCTCACGCCTATAATCCCAGCACTTTGGGAGGCTGAGGCGGGTGGATTACGAGGTCAAGAGATCGAGACCATCCTGGGCAACAAGGTGAAACCCCATCTCTACTAAAAATACAAAAATTAGCTGGGCATGGTGGTGCGCGCCTGTAGTCCCAGCTACTCGGGAGGCTGAGGCAGGAGAATTGCTTGAACTCAGAAGGCAGAGGTTGCAGTGAGCCGAGATCACGCCATTGCACTCCAGTCTGGGTAACGACAGCAAAACTCCATCTCAAAAAAAAAAAAAGGGTAGACCATGAAAAAATACAGCAGGTTGAATTCCAATCTTTATTAAATACCCAGATTCAAGAATACAAATGTAGGCTGGGCTTGGTGGCTCACACCTGTAGTCCCAGCACTGTGGGAGGACTACGTGAGGCCAGCGGTTTGAGACCAGCCTGGGCAAGGTAGGGAGATCCCATCTCTAATTATATAAAAAACATGATATAAATATATTTAAAAACTGAGAATGAGTGTCAGCATGTTGCCTAGGATAGTCTCAAACTCCTGCATTCAAGGGAATCCTCCTACCTCAGCATCCCAAGAAGCTGGGATTCTACACACATGTGATTGACCCCTGACTTACATAATAATTGTGTCCATAAAATTTAGGTATTTGTGTATTTACAAAAGCCCAATGGGTTTTTTTTTTTTTTTTTTTTTTGAGACAGAATTTCGCTCTTGTTACCCAGGCTGGAGTGCAATGGCGCGATCTCGGCTCACTGCATCCTCCGCCTCCTGGGTTCAGGCAATTCTCCAGCCTCAGCCTCCTGAGTAGCTGGGATTACAGGCACGCGCCACCATGCCCAGCTAATTTTTTGTAACTTTAGTAGAGACGGGGTTTCACCATTTTCACCAGAATGGTCTCGATCTCTTGACCTCGTGATCCACCCGTCTTGGCCTCCCAAAGTGCTGGGATTACAGGCTTGAGCCACCGCGCCCGGCCTTATTTTTTTCTTATTTTTTATTTTTAAAGATGGGGTTTCACCACGATGGCCAGGCTGGTCTTGAACTCCTGACCTCAGGTGATCCACCCACCTCAGCCTCCCAAAGTGCTAGGATTACAGCGTGAGCCACCGCGTCCGGCGGGGTTTATCAATATATTCCATTAATAAAACATTAATACATTATAGAAAATTTATTAATGATATATAATTTAACAAATTAAGTCAAAGAAAGTATCATAGCAGTATATATCTTAAGAAATTAATATACAATTAAAAATAAGACCAAAAATAAAACTGGAAAACAGAAACAACCATGGTTTTATCAAACAAGAGCAGCTCATGAAACATCATAATCAGCAGTAAACATGGCAGACATTCCCTCTACTTTCAGGCAGGGAAAAGAGGGTAGGTCTTTTCTCCAGCCAATCACCACTGCACAGCATGTGTGAACAGGGACCAGAAGAAGAGGTTAAAAAAATTAGTGCCGGGCGCGGTGACTCAAATCTGTAATCCCAGCACTTTGGGAGGCTGAGGCGGTGGATCACGAGGTCAAGAGATTGAGACCATCCTGGTCAACATGGTGAAACCCCGTCTCTACTAAAAATACAAAAAATTAGCTGGGCACAGTGGCGCATGTCTGTAATCCCAGCTACTCAGGAGGCTGAGGCAGGAGAACTGCCTGAACCCAGGAGGCGGAGGTTGCGGTGAGCCGAGATCGCGCCATTGCACTCCAGCTTGGGTAATAAGAGCGAAATTCCGTCTCAAAAAAAAAAAAAAAAAAAAAAATTAGTTAGGCCGGGTGCGGTGGCTCACACCTATAATCCCAGCACTTTGGGAGGCCGAGGCGGGTGGATCACGAGGTCAAGAGATCGAGACCATTGTGGTCAACATGGTGAAACCCCGTCTCTACTAAAAATACAAAAATTAGCTGGGCATGGTGGTGCACACCTGTAGTCCCAGCTACTCAGGAGGCTGAGGCAGGAGAACTACTTGAACCCAGGAGGCGGAGGTTGCGGTGAGCCGAGATCGCGCCATTGCACTCCAGCCTGGGTAACAAGAGCGAAACCCCGTCTCAAAAAATAAAAATAAAAATAAAAATAAAAATAATTAACAACATGATTGAACCAAGACAAAGAATATCATTTTAGCATACTAACTAACAAGAATATATTGGCCTAGCACAGTGGCTCACACCTGTAATCCCAGCACTTTGGGAAGCCAAGGACAGAGGATCACTTGAGGTCAGGAGTTCATGACCAGCCTGACCAACATGGCGAAACCCCATCTCTACTAAATATACAAAAAAATTAGCTGGGTGTGGCAGCAGGCGCCTGTGATCTCAAAAAGAAAGAAGGTCGGGTTTGGTGGCTCATGCCTGTAATCCCAGCACTTTGGGAGGCCGAGGCGGGTGGATCACGAAGTCAGAAGTTCAAGACCAACCTGGCCAAGATGGTGAAACCCCATCTCTCCTAAAAATACAAAGAAATTAGTTGTGCGTGGCAACAGGTGCCTGTAACCTCAGCACTACGGAGTCTGAGGCAGGGAATTGCTTGAACCTGGGAGGCAGAGGTTGCAGTGAGCCCAGATCGTGCCACTGAACTCCAGCCTGGGCAACAGAGCAAGACTCTGTCTAAGAAAAAAAAAAGGAGGAAGGAAGGAAGGAAGGGAAGAAGGGAGAGAGGGAAGGAAGGAAGGAAGGAAAGGAAGAGAAGGAAGAAAAAAAGAAATTTTAACAAAGAAAAATATATATTGAAATGAGTTTCCGTCTTCAGCAGCACTATTTATAAAAAGTCACATAGAGTAAAGAAACATCCTATGCTCCCTTAGGAAATATACATGGCCTTTGGGTACGTCTTTGTAGCAAAAAAAAAAAAGGAAAAAAAAGAAATATACATGGACTCTAACTAAAAGATCTTCCAGACCTGTGTAAGAAACCTGCAACTCTACTAAAAGAGTAACGTCAGCAAGACAGAAGATCAGAAAGCCCCAGACCACTCTGAATCCCTGTAAACACAAATTAAACAACAATACATGGGCCAATTGCCTTTGTGAAAAATCCAGAGGCCACTCAGGAGGCTGCACCCAGAGACGTACGGGACTAAGTGAACCTGCTGGGAGACCAGTGGGAAAATGTGTGACACCCGATCTCCAGAGCCCCTGCCTGGCGTGACATGCCATCATCCAGAGGATACCAGAAACTCCCCAATTCTCCTGTGAGACAAAAACAACACGAATGTCTATCCAACCTCCTGACTTTTCAGGGGACTGCCTGAGGGACAAGTTTCTGTCTTGACTGAACATAAGCATACAAGTAACAGGGCCCCAGGTCAGGAGGCCACTGAAAACAAAGGCACCAGCATAAACCAGAGGGCGCAGTAACGCGGGCAGACACCTTTCCTGTGGCCCCACGCAGGCCGCAGAGCAGGTGCAGTAAGGGGAGCTCCCGAGCAGAACCTGGCCACCCGCTTCAGAGAGGAAGTGACAAGCAAAGCCCTGGGAGGACCCGTCCCAGACAAGGCTCGGGACCTCCCGAGTCTCCAGCTGGGTGGAGAAGCATGTCCTCCCTAAACCAGGCCACACACTAACAACAGAGAGATGACCGATTTTCAATTCAGAGAACCTTCACATGAGCGTGTAAAGGAGCAAATTTTCACCACGTACAGAACAAAGTATCACAAAACAATCACTGAGAATTTTACTTAAAATACCATCATCCTGTATCAATGTATCTCTACAGGACTTGCTCTCCCTCTTTTTTGTTTTGAGACAGAGTTTTGCTCTTGTTGCCCAGGCTGGAGTGAAATGGTGAGATCTCAGCTCACCTCAACAGCTGCCTCCCAGATTCAACTGATTCTCCTGTCTCAGCCTCCTAAGCAGCTGGGATTACAGGCACCCACCACCACAGCCGGCTGATTTTGAATTTTTAGTAGAGACGGGGTTTCTTGATGTTGGTCAGGCTGGTCTCAAACTCCCAACCTCCGCCC
The DNA here is from genome assembly GCA_031835075.1 of Saguinus oedipus. Taxonomy (NCBI): domain Eukaryota; kingdom Metazoa; phylum Chordata; class Mammalia; order Primates; family Cebidae; genus Saguinus; species Saguinus oedipus. Next base: position 53,390,181 of record CM063187.1, on the reverse strand, counting down.
ACCTCGGCCTCCCAAAGTGCTGGGATTACAGGTGTGAGCCACCGCGCCCGGCCCTTGCTCTCACTCTTGACAGAGCTGACAGCAGTGGGTCCCCAGTGAGACCAGGGGAGAGTGGTAGGCTGCCCTCCATAACTACATACATCTCATTTAGACATTTAGGACAGGGCATGCTTTGTATTTGATGGCCTGACCTGTACATTTGGAGTTTTCCTATAAGACAAATTTATACATAATTTGATGTTAAAAAATGGTAATAATAATTGGTGGACAAGAATGTGATTTCCTCCTCTCTAATGACAAGAAAAATCTGCTCCAATCTCTGAGCAAAAATTATATTTTTGCCCAACACAGCTGCTGCAGGAGACTCCCTGAAGGAAAATCAGTCTCCGTGAGAGGCATGTGCTGAAGATGCTGAGAAAACGTCCTCCTGAACCAAGCTAGGCATAAAAACTGGGAAAGGCATTTAACTTCAAAGGTAGTGAAAATCGGGCAGGAAGCCTGGACGCGGTGGCTCACGCTGTAATCTCAGCACTTTGGGAGGCCAAGGCAGGTGGATCACCTGAGGTCAGGAGTTCAAGACCATTCTGGCCAACATGGTGAAACTTCTGTCTCTACTAAAAATACAATAAATAGCCAAGTGTGGTGGTGGGTGCCTGTAATCCCAGCTACTTGGGAGAGTGAGGCACAAGAATCGCTTGTACCTGGGAGTCAGAAGTTGTAGCGAGCTGTCACGCCATTGCACTCCAGCCTGGATGACAGAGCGAGACTTGGTCCCCCACCACCAAAAAAAATAATCAGGCAGAAAAGGTTTCTCCTTCCTGAACTCCTTTCCTAGAATTTACTAGCTGCTTGTGCACAATACATGACTTCCACATGCAGCCTCTGGTCTACAGAGAGCTGACGGTGCATCCCGATGTAGCCCCTGAGCAATCCCTGCTGCCCAGCAGCCCGGACACCATGGGGCCCAGACCCCGTGAGCCCTTCCCAGGACCATGCCCAGTGCAGCCTCTTCCCAAGCTCACGTCACTGGGTCACTAGAGATGGAATCTAAGTGACATGAGAGGGACTGAAGGAAGGCATGGGTGAGTGCCAGCAAACCTGTCAGGCAGGACGCTTCAGCCTCAGAAAAAAACAAATCCTACGCCCGGCACTTCAGAAAGAAAGGAGACAGACCAGTCTACTGAGAGTATCACTTTACCTGAGGAAGAGCCATCCCTGCCTCCTTTGCTTTCCTCTTCCTTCTCTTCTGGGCTTTTTTCTCACACAGCATGACACTTCAGCAGTCAGTCCTAAATGTTTAAAATATGCTGTTTAGGGCTCAGAATCAACACATTCGCTTCCTGCGCCACAACCACACACACAGGTCAGATCTCACCCTGGGGAAAGATGTCCTCCGCCGCCCACTGCAGCAGAGTCCCCTTCCTGCGCCACAACCACACACACAGGTCAGACCTCACCCTGGGGAAAGGTGTCCTCCGCTGCCCACTGCAGCAGAGTCCCCTTCCTGCGCCACAACCACACACACAGGTCAGACCTCACCCTGGGGAAAGGTGTCCTCCGCTGCCCACTGCACCAGAGTTGACAGAGGGACAAGAAAGTCGTCTAGGAAGAGCACGTCAGTTTCTGGCCCTTTTCTTCAGGACTCGTTCCCCTCCTGGAAGCCCACACACATGCTGCAGCAGTGGGGAGCTGGGCTGGACTGAGCTGCCCCATTCAGGACACAGACCCAGATCTGACCAAACCCCATGCAGAATACAGCACCCTCCCCTCTCTGTGGATCCCAGGTTCATAGCAAATGGGTAAAACTAAGCAAGATCTTTCCTTGAGTTCTGTAGACCAAGCTAGCGAATTAATAACATCTGGGGAAAGGTCAAGGGAATCTTCAATTTTTCGATGTTCGGTTGAAGTTCAGGTCCCAACCTGGAACTTACAGCCGGCAGGTGAAGTGGGGGCGGCCTTGTGGAACTGAGCCCCCAACCTGTGGGGTCTGAGGCTAACCCCACATAGACAGTGTCAATTTTTTTTTTTTTTTAGACGGAGTTTCGCTCTTGTTACCCAGGCTGGAGTGCAATGGCACGATCTCGGCTCACCACAACCTCCACCTCCTGGGTTCAGGCAATTCTCCTGTCTCAGCCTCCCTAGTAGCTGGGATTACAGGCATGTGCCACCATGCCCAGCTAATTTTTGTATTTTTAGTAGAGACGGGGTTTCACCATGACCAGGATGGTCTCGATCTCTTGACCTTGTGATACACCTGCCTCGGCCTCCCAAAGTGCTGGGATTATAGGTGTGAGCCACCGCGCCTGGCCGACAGTGTCAACTTGAGTGAAATTACAACACCTAAGTGGTGTCTGATGAAGTGCTTGTTGATGGGAAGTAATCCCCACACATTTTATTCATCAGATATGAGGCATTCTGTGTCGAGGATTCCAAGAGTAGGAAAAACACTTTGGTTTGCCTGCTATCTTATAAACTCGCCGTCCCAGGAAAGGAAGGTGGGTGACCCACAACGAATGACTCAAGTCACTGGCCTGTGCCTGAACAGGGAATGCGAGTGGAGGCTAAACTCTGATGCCAAGAATTATAAAATACACCAGCCTAACAGACAGTTTTGTACATCTCATCTTCATCTGTATTTTTAAAGCAAACTTCATATTATAAATAGAGACATCTGGCCAGGCGCAGTGGCTCAAGCCTGTAATCCCAGCACTTTGGGAGGCCGAGGCGGGTGGATCACAAGGTCAAGAGATCGAGACCATCCTGGTCAACATGGTGAAACGCTGTCTCTACTAAGGATACAAAAAATTAGCTGGGCATGGTGGCGCATGCCTGTAATCCCAGCTACTCAGGAGGCTGAGGCAGGAGAATTGCCTGAACCCAGGAGGCGGAGGTTGCGGTGAGCCGAGATCGCGCCATTGCACTCCAGCCTGGGTAACAAGAGCGAAACTCCGTCTCAAAAAATAAATTAATAAATAAATAAATAGAGAAATCAACATCACAACTTAATCATAATATCCAATCAATTCACCATTCACCTGCGCCCAGGGTCCCCTTTTCTGAGTACAGGGTTTCCCTCCTTCCTTCTGTACGTGTCTCTCATTCTCACCCTCTTTTTCCAGCTTTTTTCCCTTTCTTTTCTCCCTAGGATCCTGCTTCTCTTGAGCCGCTGTCTTCTCCTGTTTCTCCCCTTCTTCCTTCTATTACTTCTCTTCCACCTGCTCCATTCTGGCGACTTGTTCCACCCCTTTTCCTCTCTGCCCAATCTTTGATCGTCCCAATCTCCACCTATTTCTGCTTTTCTTTTTTTTTTTTTTTGAGATGGATTTTTGCTCTTGTCATCCAGGCTGGAGTGCAATGGCATGATCGGCTCACTGCAACCTCCACCTCCCAAATTCAAGCGATTCTCCTGCCTCAGCCTCCCAAGTAGCTGGGATTACAGGTAACCACAACCATGCCCTGCTACTTTTTGTATTTGTATTTTTAGTAGAGACGGGTTTCTCCACATTGACCAGGCTGGTCTCGAACTCCTGACCTCAGGTGATCCACCTGCCTCGGCCTCCCAAAGTGCTGAGATTACAGGTGTGAGCCACCACGCCCGGTTCTGCCTCTTTCCCTGTCTCTGGTCCCCTTCTGCTCCCCCTGTTAAATCCCTTTTTCCCTGTTACACCCCCTTTTCCCCACTCTCTGGCACTCGAGATCCCAGGCCTCACCCTGCTGTGGTTCTCCCTCTGCTCTCCTTGTCACCAGCTGACCCCTCTTGCTGTCCCAGCACCAGGCTGCTCTGTCTGCCCTGGCTCCAAATTCCTCCTCCTCTCCCCCACTCTCAATCTGAGGAAGCTCCCACTTTGCTGCCCCTCTCACTATCTTGCTGTCCTTCATGTCTCCGGAGATGGAACTTTCCTCTGCATTTCTCTAGTTGCTTTTCTCCTCCTGCTACATTCTAGGCCTCATTCTCTGTCTCTGCAAATCCCTTATCCACTTTCTACTTTGCTGTGTACTGATGGCTCTCCCTCAATCTTTTCTCTTTCAAAATATTTCCCTTTCTTCTCCCTCGCTCTCCATCATTCTTTCTGCACCCACTCACATGGAAGGGATTGGGATCCGATGCCCACAAGAATGCCTTTTCAGTGGGGTGTTATTTGGGACGCAGGAACACTGGATGTCAGGAGACAGAATAAGTCACCTCCCCACACCCAGCGGCCGGAGAAGCGCTAGCTGGGAAGAGGAGGCCTGGGGAGCTACGGGGCCCCGGATCAAGGAGGGTAAGGGTAGGGTCTGGATCAACAGTGGGGTGGGGTCTGCAGAATCCCAGAACCCGGCAGAGGTCGCGGCTTCTCCTGGATTGAGATTGGAGCGCTGCGCTCCGGGGCGGACAAGGGCGAGGTTAGGGGGACCGGATAGACCGGAATCCATCTCGTGAGGGAGGACTTTACGCGGTGTAGAGCGGGTGTAGGCATCACTGAAGGACGTGAAGCAGGAAAACTCCGCGACAGGAGGTAACTACATGGCCCTGTGGCAGAAAGACTGGGGACAGGACCCGCCGCCGACAGTTAAACACCCATGGAAGCGACCGCCGGACTCTCACAGAGACGCCTGAATTTGGTCGGGGTAGAGGGAGCGGTGTGGAGATTTGAAGGTCCGTGTGGCCCCTCAGATCCCGGGTACAGAAGCGCGGGGGAGCTGGGAAGCACAGATTTAATTCAGACAAAGGGAAACTCACGCGCCACGGCGTGACCTTCACTCCACGCGATCCACTTCCGGGTTTATGGGAAACTGCGCGCGCAGCGAAGGGGGTCGGAACGGGGCATGGCCCTGCGGGGGCGTGGCAGGGTGGGCGTGGTTGGGGCGGGGCCTGCAATTCTCTCCGCCTCTCTCCCAGCGCCTCTGTTTTCCGGGTTTTGCAGGTGAGATCTGTTAGCGAGGCTGGAGCCGCTCACCTGTCTCCGAACTGTACTCTCGCCCCGGCAAAGCAAAGTCGGCTGATGATTAGATCCGGGAAAATTCCTGCTATTAAAATTAATCTTGAGCCGGCCGTGGGGTCGGGCACCCATAGTCCCAGCTATCCCGAAGGCTGAGTCGCTTGAACCCAGGAGTTCCAGTTTACACAGAGCTATGACGGCCACTGCACTCCAGCTCGGGCGAAGGAGACCCTGTCTCTGAAATAAACCAATACATAAAAACTAATTTTAGCAATTAAAAAGCCCTGGGATTGTCTGTGAAAGCGATGTAAGTTAATATGTGAACTGCAAAACTCTGCCTGAGTGTAGTGTGCAATTTCATGCTGACAGCCCACAAAGCAGAATAGAAATCCTCTCCTTTTCCATTCCCGTTCTTTCGGGAAGAACAGAGGTGACCCTGTGCTCAGCTTCAGAGTTTCCTAGGGACAGCCCCCTGGGGCGTAGAGGGCTAAGACCAGTTGTTGCTTTTAAAAAAAGCATTAACTTGCCGGACGTGGTGGCTCACACCTGTAATCCCAGCAGTTTGGGAGGCAGAGGCGGATGGATTACTTGAGGTCAGGAGTTCGAGACCAGCCTGGCCAACAAGGTGAAACCCCCGTCTCTACTAAAAACACAAAAATTAGCTATGGTGCCACGCGCCTGTAATCCCAGCTACTCGGAAGCAGGAGAATCGCTTGGGCCGGGAAGCGAAGGTTGCAGTGAGCCAAGATCGTGCCACTGCACTCCAGCCTGGGTGACAGAGAGAGTTAAAAAAAAAAAAAAAGTTTAAAGGGCTGGGTGCGGTGGCTCAAGCCTGTAATCCCAGCACTTTGGGAGGCCAAGGCAGGTGAATCACAAGGTCAAGAGATCGAGATCATCCTGATCAACATGGTGAAACCCCGTCTCTACTAAAAATACAAAAAATTAGCTGGGCATGGTGGCGCGTGCCTGTAATCCCAGCTACTCAGGAGGCTGAGGCAGGAGAATTGCCTGAACCCAGGAGGCGGAGGTTGTGGTGAGCCGAGATCGCGCCATTGCACTCCAGCCTGGGTAACAAGAGCGAAACTCCGTCTCAAAAAAAATAAATAAATAAAAATAAAAAATACATGTAAATTATGTAGTTCTTTTTTACATTTCTTATTTTATGTTATTCGATTCCAATTTGAGAAGAATTAACCTCAAATTCTTCTCAAACTTAGTTGACATTGTAATATGCTTACATCAGTAATTTCTAAGTATACCGTAATTTCAAGTTTACTTCATATGCATTCTGAAATTAGAAAATGTACTTTTAACAATTGTGATCTTTTTTAGGTGTCTCATTTTCCTAAAGTTCTCTCATGCAGGAGTAACAAAGCCTGAAGAGAGTCTTCAGAAGACTCCTGGATTGATTTTCTCCAAAGAACAATCTTGCAATAATACTAAAGTTATTTGGTGGGTAAGTTATTCTTTTTCATGTGAACCTAGAAGAAAGTGAAACAAAACTATCAAAATTTACATAGCCTCATGTCTACTGGCAGTAATCTTACGGCAATATTTGTGAATTAACGTGTATGAATAAGTATGCTTTTCTCTCACATCCCTGTTATTGGAACGTTGCATTCATCTTGAAGTGTTAATTAGTTGAAATATGATCCTGTTGGCCAGGTGAGGTGGCCTATAATCCCTGCACTTTGGGAGGCTAAGCTGGTGGATCACTTGAGGTCAGGAGTTTGAGACCAGCCTGGCCAACATGGTGAAACCCCGTCTCTACTAAACTCTACTAAATTTGCTAAATGCAAAAATTAGCTGGGCGTGGTTGTGCACATCTGTAGTCCCAGCTACTTGGGAGACTGAGGCAGGAGAATCACTGGAACCAGGAAGCGGAGGCTGCAGTGAGCCGAGATCAGTCCACTGCACTCCAGCCTGGGTGACAGGGCGAGACTCCCTCTATCGATCTTAAAATAAATAAATAAATAAATAAACAAACAAACCCCAACTATGATCCTTTTGGGATATAAAATTAGCATAAAATTTTCAAGGGACCAACATGGGTATAGTTTTTCTCTACTAAATAAAAATGGGTATTTTGTCAGTTAAAGATTTTTACATATGCTTACCTATAATATCATTATAACGCAGATGCAAATCATTGAGAATACAAAGTATTTTACTAAACTAGGAACTATTTTCAACTGTTGAGTATAGTTTACAGCCTATGCCAAACACACACACAAAAAGAATGAACAGATTCCAACAAAGATGGCATAATGAAAATATTTACATCTGTCAAAACACAAATTCACACTTAGGTTGGGAGAGATGGTATTCAAAAGGATTATTACAATACAGGATGCTCCAGCCACAAGGTCTGCACACGCCTAAGAGCCACAGAGAAAAGAGGTTTTATGTGGAGCAGGGAGCAAGGTTAGAAAGGTCCAGGTATGGGCCAGTGCATGAGCATTTGGCAGTGGGGACAAAGAATTCAGTAATCCTTGATAAGTCAAAGGAGGGGAATTTGGCCTGCGGTTACAGGTGATGTCACCAAGCCCAGCTAACATTTTTGTATTTTTAGTAGAGAAGTGCTTGCACCATCTTGGCCAGGCTGATCTCGAACTCCTGACCTCAAGTGATCTGCCCACTGTGGTCTCCAAAGTGCTGGGATTACAGGTGTGAGCCACTGCACCCAGCTTTTTGTTTTTAATCAGAGTCTTGCTCTGCTGCCCAGGCTGGAGTGCTGTAGTGCAATCGGGGTTCATTGCAGGCTGGACCAGACTCAAGAGGTCCTCCATCTTAGCCTCCTGAGTAACTGGGATCACAGGCACAAATAATTTTCATTTTTATTTTATTTTATTATTTTCTTTTTTGTTACCCAGACTGGAGCGCAATGGCACAATCTTGGCTCATCGAAACCTCCGCCTCCTGGGTTCAAGCAATTCTCCTGCCTCAGCTTCCCGAGCAGCTGGGACTACAGGCGTGCACCACCATGCCTGGCTAATTTTTGTATTTTTAGTAGAGACGGAGTTTCACCTTGTTGACCAGGATGGTCTCGATCTCTTGACCTCGTGATCCACCCGCCTCAGCTTCCCAAAGTGCTGGGATTACAGGCTTGAGCCACCGCGCCCGGCCCTCATGTTTATTTTATTTAATAATAATTTTTTGAGACAGGGCCTCGCTCTGTCACCTAGACTGGAGTGCAGGGCTTATTGCAGCCTTGACTTCCCTGGGCACAGGTGATCCTCCTAAGCCTCCACAGTAGCTAGGACCACAGGTGTGTGCCAGCATGCTCTGGTAATTAAAAAAACAACTGTAAAGATAGGTTTTCCTCTGTTGCTTAGGGTGGTCTTCAACTCCTGGGCTCAATCGAGCCTCCCTCTTCAGCCTCTCAAAATGCTGGGATCACAGGCGTGGGCCATGGCAACTGGCCACCCTTTGCTATTTTCTTTTTTTTTTTTTTGAGATGGAGTTTTGCTGTTGTTACCCAGACTGGAGTGCAATGGCATGATCTCGGCTCACCGCAACTTCCGTCTCCTGGGTTCAAGCAATTCTCCTGCCTCAGCCTCCTGAGTAGCTGGGATTACAGGCACGCACCACCATGCCCAGCTAATTTTTGTATTTTTAGTAGAGACGGGGTTTCACCTTGTTGACCAGGATGGTCTCGATCTCTTGACCTCGTGATCCACCCGCCTCGGCCTCCCAAAGTGCTGGGATTACAGGCTTCAGCCACCGCGCCCGGCCGCTGTTTTCTAGGAATTTAGAAGTAGAGTCGGTTTCAATATTGTCACCACATATTCTAACATGAAAAATTCAACACATGATAAACACACGTTATAACCGTCAAATGGAACATGAGAAAGTTTAAACTGATAATAATGTCAGCATAAACTTGGCCCATGCCTGTCTCTGAACAGTATTGAGGGGCCCTAAGTACTCATTTTGGTTGTCTGGTGTCTGTTCCTGTCACACACAAGAGACACTAACTGGGCACAGTGGTGCAGGCCTGTGATCCCAGCTACACAGGACTATGAGGCAGAATTGCTGAGTCCAGGAGTTTCAGACCAGCCTGAGCAACATAAGGAGACCTCCTCTTGGCCGGGCGCGGTGGCTCAAGCCTGTAATCCCAGCACTTTGGGAGGCCGAGGCGGGTGGATCACGAGGTCAACAGATCGAGACCATCCTGGTCAACATGGTGAAACCCCGTCTCTACTAAAAATACAAAAAAATTAGCTGGGCATAGTGGCGTGTGCCTGTAATCCCCGCTACTCAGGAGGCTGAGGCAGGAGAATTGCCCGAACCCAGGAGGCGGAGGTTGTGGTGAGCCGAGATCGCGCCATTGCACTCCAGCCTGGGTAACAAGAGCGAAACTCCGTCTCAAAAAAAAAAAAAAGGAGACCTCCTCTCAAAAAGTGTTTCTCAATTTCCGTTGCTAGAGTCTGTATACCTGTTAAATGGAACAAAAACTTAGAAGTAGGCCGGGCGAGGTGGCTCACGCCTGTAATCCAACCACTTTGGAGGCCAAAGTGGGCGGATCACCTGAGGTCGGGAGTTCAAGACCAGCCTGACCAACATGGCGAAACCCAGTCTTTAAAAACAAAAAACAAAACAAAACGAAACTTAGAAGTATATTTAGGCTGGGTGTGGTGGCTCAAGTCTGTAATCCCAGCAGTTTGGGAGGCTGAGGCAGGCGGATCATCTGATGTCAGGAATTCAAGACCAGTCTGGTCAACATGGCAAAACACTGTCTCTACTAAAAATACAAAAATTAACCAGGCATGACGGCACACATCTATAACCCCAGCTATTCGGGAGGCTGAAGCAGGAGGATCCCTTGAGCCTGGGAGGCGGAGGCTGCAGTGAGCCAAGACTATGCAACTGCACTCCAGCATAGGTGACAGAGTGAGACTCTGTCTCAAAAAAAAAAAAAAAAAAAAAACAAACGAACAACAACAACAAAAAAACCCACAAGCATAGCATCTGAATGCAACATACGGAAAAAGAAAAAAGTAAAAAAAAAAGTGTGTCTACATATATAACTCACAAAATATAATTTTATCAGAATAGAAAATGAACCATGGAATACATTACTTAATGCTACAATGGGAATGACATTTCCATAGCTTTTGGATAAATGCTCTTTCTAGTAATACCATATTTATAACACATTTTAATAAATCCTATAAATTATAATACATATTTATTATAAACACTTCCACAGAATAATTTTCATTGTCTACTGTAAAAAGTCTTAGACAATTTTACTAAACAATATTTCACAGGTGTTTTCAACAATCACATTGTATTATGAGACCTGTATCTGAGGTATAAAAAGAACGTAAGATATTATCATGAAGAAAATTGGGGTCTTTCCTAACCAAGCTGGCAGGAGTTTCCAGAGGATGCCTTCACTGTTGCACTAGAGTTGACTGCATTTTGTGATGTCTGAACACTCACCTTTACACCTCTGCACTCCCTCTTCGTATTCTACCCATCTGGTCAACTGATAAAGCCTCAGTGCCCATTCCTTTGGTACCAGCTGGAAGGTCAAACCACAAGCAGGCACACACATACCCCAGTCCTACCCCTTAACAATCGTAATGCACCAAGCCAGTCACCTGTGTCAATTTCCTAGTCGTTTTTGGGCCAGCTGCAGAAATCTACCTGCTGTCCCCAGAAAGCCTCATTACTAGTAAACATTTTCAGACCACGTTAGTGCTTGGTGTCATCATTCTCAATATCTGAACCAAACTTCACGTGGATGTCAAAGCAGTTCCAGAAGAGTGATCAAAAGTTCAACTTACCAAAAAGGTTATGAGGGTGAAAACAGGACGTTTCTAGTTAATCTACCAAATCAAAATTCCAGAAGACGATCACTGAGGTCGGGAGTTCAAGACCAGCCTGAGCAATGGAGAAACCCTGTCTCTACTAAAAACCTAAAAAAATCAAAATTCCCACTGTGTGTTCATCCTTAAGAGAACATTTCTGAACATTAACATTTTCAAATTCTGTCACTGAGTACTACAAGGTCAGTACTATGATTGTTAAAATATTTTCACCCTGAAGTCTACACTTTGTACTTCTGATTCCTGAAAACGAAGGTGCCTGGGGTCTTATTTGGCACACAAGAAAAAGGCACATAGTAACGTAATCCAGCTCACGTTCATCAACAGTGATGAACATTTGAGGGAATACGATGAAGCTGCACGGTTATATGCTTTTCCCTTTACCCATCTAAGCATCTCAGGGCAGAATAGAGAGGTAATTCAGGTGCGGTGGCTCACGCCTGTAATCCTAGCACTTTGGGAGGCCGAGGCGGGCAGATCACCGAGGTCGGGAGTTCGAGACCAGCCTGAGCAACATGGAGAAACCCTGTCTCTACTAAAAATCTAAAAAAATTAGCTGGGCATAGTGGCGCATGCCTGTAATCCCAACTACTCGGGAGGCAGAGGCAGAAGAATCGCTTGAACCCAGGAAGGGGAGATTGCAGTGAGCAGAGATTGCACCCACTGCACTCCACCCTGCGCAACGAGAGCAAAAGTCCATCTCAAAAAGAACAGTAGAGAGAATAATTGAAGTACTAAATATTATTACCCAAAATCATACTTACCCCAGTGTATATACCCAAAAGTGTATGTCATTTCATTTAACACATAAAATTGTGGATGCTTCAACCTTAAAAATCCTGGCCAGGCACAGTGGCTCACGCTGGTAATCCCAACACTTTGGGAGGCCAAGGTGGGTGGATCACCTGAGGTCAAGAGATCGAGACCAGACTGGCCAACATGGGGAAACCCCATCTCTACTAAAAATACAAAAAATTAGCTGGGCATGGTGGCGCGTGCCTGTAATCCCAGCTACTCAGGAGGCGGAGACAGGAGAATCACTTGAACCCGGGAGGCAGAGGCTGCAGTGAGCCAAGATCATGCCACTGCACTCCAGCCTGGGCGACAAAGCAAGACTTCATTTCAAAAAAAGAAAAAAGTCCTAGTGGTGCCTTATTATTGTCTGCTATAAAGTATCCTCCTGAGATGGGATAAAACACAATATTGGTATAAAGAATGAATCATTCACACTTTGGAAAATTTAATCTTTATTGTTCCAAACCTAAGAACTATGGACACTAAATCTAACAGTTGCAAATTATGCCAGCAGTTAAATGTGAACCCTACTCAAGAACATGTTACATTGTTATTTTTTTGGGCAGGTGGCGGGGGGGGGGGGGGGGGGGGGGGCAGTTTCGCTCCTTGCCCAGGCTGGAGTGCAATGGCATGATCTTGGTTCACTGCAACCTCCACCTCTTCGGTTCAAGTGATTCTCCTGCCTCAGCCTCCCGAATAGCTGGAATTACAGCTGTCCACGACCAGGCCCAGCTAATTTTTTGTATTTTTAGTAGACATGGGGTTTCACTATGTTGGCCAGGCTGGTCTTGAACTCCTGACCTCAGGCAATCCACCCACCTCGGCCTCCCAAAGTGCTGGGATTACAGGTGTGAGCCACCGCGCCCAGTCACATTGGTAGTTTTGATTAAACTCTCTACTCGGATATAACTGTTCTTTCTTCCATTTCAAAAATTACTTTTTAATCAGTCTTTGCTAACAACAGCTACTGCTATTCAATGGAGAAGGTGGCCACCATTTTCCCCACATCATCTCCCCTACATAATCAGCCTCTAATGACCTGTCTTCGAATAAAAATCTCAGTGTCCTAAAGTCACGGTGTGCTCTGTTTCCTCTGTTGTAGAGCACAGCACTGTGCCTGTCAGGAAAATAGTGTGTTAACTGCAACAAACACACCTGCCTTCATGGCTTTGTTATTCTCTATCCACCTCCATGGTCTCTAAAGCAGACAATATTCAATGTGAGGCCGGGCGCGGTGGCTCACGCCTGTAATCCCAGCACTTTGGGAGGCCGAGGCGTGTGGATCACAAGGTCAAGAGCTTGAGACCATCCTGGTCAACAAGGTGAATCCCTGTCTCTACTAAAAATACGAAAATTAGCTGGGCATAGTGGCGCACTCCTGTAGTCCCAGCTACTCAGGAGGCTGAGGCAGGAGAATTGCCTGAACCCAGGAGGCGGAGGTTGCGTGAGCCGAGATCGCGCCATTGCACTCCAGCCTGGGTAACAAGAGCGAAACTCCGTCTCAAAAAAAAAAAAAAAAAAAAAAAAAAAATTTAATCTGAAAAGGCAGCATCCTTATTCTTCCAGGAAATTGGACAGAAACGCTCCTCAGTTAATTAAGTCAGCCCTGCCATCTTACTGATTCTTTCCCAGAGACCACAGTGACAGGCCTGTAGGGAAGGCACATAAAGAGATTCAAAGTTCAGGATGAAAGTCATAAAAAGTAGCCTTTTTCTTTTGCGACAGAGTCTCACTCTGTCATGCAGGCTGAAGTACAGTGGTAAGATCACAGCTCATTACTCAAACTCTCAAACTCCTGGGCTCAAACAGTCCTCTTGCCTTGGCCTCTGGAGCAGCTGGCGCTACACACAAGTGCCAAGGGCCCTCCTTACTTTTTCGTGTTGTAGAGACAGCCCCTGCAGTGCTGCCCATGCTGACCTTGATCTCCTGGCCTCAAGCGATCCTACTGTCTTGTCTTTCTACTGTGCTGAGATTCCAGGCATGAATCAACGCACCTGGCCTTTCAAACAAACCCCAAATAATTACACTTTTAATAACCCGAATATAACAGACCATTTCCACGTGTCCTGGCACCCTTTACACACATCGTATCATTAGGTTCAACATATTTTGACTTGTTAGCCTTGGCGCACACAATCCATTTGTGTGGTTTCATCAAAGACGTATGTTCTGATGTCTAGTGATTTGGTAGGTCTCGATACCGCCTGTGCCGTATTTATTACAGCTGAACGATTTCTTTCTAGTATGGACTCTCTGAAGTTGATTAATGCCAGAACGTATGATAGGGTTTGCCATACTCAGTTTGTAAGGACTGGCTCATAAATGAATTCTCTGATGCTGTGCAAGCCATGAACTGTGTCTAAAGACCTTACCACACACATAGCATTTGTAAGGTTTCTCTCCAGTATGGATTCTGTGATGATTTGCAAGGTGTGAATTCTGAGTGAAGACTTTGCCACACTCATTACATTTGTAAGGTTTCTCTCCAGTATGAATTTTCTGATGTCGTGCAAGGTGTGAAACCTGAGTGAAGACTTTGCCACATTCATTACATTTATAAGGTCTCTCTCCGTTGTGATGTCTCTGATGAACTGTTAGGGAAAACTTGTGCCTAAAGGCCTTGTCACACTCTTTACATTTGTAAGGTTTCTCTCCAGTATGGATTAACAGATGGGTGGTGAGGCTTGAATGCACACTGAATTCTTTGCCACATTTATTACATTTGTAAAGTTTCTCTCCTGTGTGAATTCTCCAGTGTTGTGCTAGGTACGAACTACTACTGTAAACCTTGCCACATTCGTTACATTTATGAGGCTTCTCTCCAGTATGAATTTTCTGATGTCGCACAAGGTACGTAATTCGACTGAAGACCTTGCCACATTCATTACATTTGTGAGGATTCTCGCCAGTATGGACTTTCTCATGTCGGACAAGGTAGGCAATTCGATTGAAGAGCTTGCCACATTCTTTACACTTGTAAGGCTTCTCTCCCGAATGGATTCTCCAATGTTCTGCAAGGTATGACTTGTTCCTGAAGACTTTACCACATTCATGACATCTGTTAGGTTTATCTGCAGTGTGGATTCCTTGAGGATTAGGAAAGCTTGAAGACACTCTGAAGACTTTGCTCTGCTCTTTACATTTGTAAGGTTTGCTCCTAATGCGTGCTTTCTGTTCTGGTGAGAGTAATGGAAAATCAACAAAATCGTTCCTGTGTTTATTAAAAATGCACGTTTTGACACCATAAGAAATGTTCTGAAGTGGCCAAACTGTACTGTGGCTGATGAACTTTTCGACTTGACTACATTCATAAAATTTCCCTTCACCTTCAAATATCTCCAGTTCCGGCAGAGGTAACTGAAAGGTTAATCCAAGTGGATTTGTAACACGGTTGTTTCCTGTTTTGCTACTCACTGCACACCTCCTCCCTAGGAAAGCAAGAAAAGAGTCTAATTTGAATCCATGGTTCTGGCATGTTTAGACCTTGACAGACGAATCTGCCTCATGTGACTCAGACATTAGAAGACATATCAGCACACTTCGTATATCACACTGGCAGTGCAGAAACCCAAAAAACCCCAAAGGTGGAGTGATGCACTGGAGCAATGGGGAATCTGCAGGAGTCTGGGGGATTATGGGTGAATTTGAGAGAGATTATGAGCAGAGAGACAAAACAGAAATGGAAAGCTTCTAAGAAAAAGTAGCATGAGCCTCTTAGGGAAAATAAGACACTTAAGAGCAGTTGCATAGGCTGGACACAGTGACTGTAATTCCAGCACTTTGGGAGGCTGAGGAGGGCAGATCATTTGAGGTCAGGAGTTCGAGACCAGCTTGGCCAACATGGTGAAACCCCATCTCCACCTAAAAATACAACAATTAGCTGGGTATGGTGGTGTGCGCCTGTAATCCCAGCTACTCAGGAGGCTGAGGCAGAAGAATCACTTGAACCAGGGAGGCAGAGGTTGCAGTGAGCTGAGACCACACCACTGTATTCCAGCCTGGGCGAGACTGAGACTCCGTCTCAAAAAAAAAAAAAAAAAAAAAAGGCCAGGCACAGTGGCTCATTCCTGTAATCCCAACACTTTGAAAGGATGAGGTGGGCAAATCACAAGGTTAAAAGTTCAAGACCAGCCTGACCATCATGGTGAACCCCATCTCTACTAAAAATACAGAAAAAAAAATTAGCTGGGCATGGTGGTTGCGCTCCTGTAATCTCAGCTACGCAGGAGGCTGCAGTGAGCCAAGATCGTGCCACTGCACTCCAGCCTGGGCGACAGAGTGAGACTCCATCTCAAAAAAATTTAAAAATATAATAAATAAAGATAAATAAAAGGAAAATTAGAAAATATCTTGATACAAAGGAAAACGTACATATAACAAAAACAGTGCTAGAAAGGATAGTGTAATAATGTATGCATACATGAAAAATAAGCAAATGCCTGGGTGTGGTTGCTCACATCTGTAATCCCAGCACTTTGGGAGGCTGAGGTGGGAAGATCTCTTGAAGCCAGGAGTTGCAGACCAGCCTAGGCAACAAAGTGAGAGCCCCCCATCTCTAAAAAAAAAAATAGGCCAGGCATGATGGCTGACGCCTGTAATCCGGGCACCTTGGGAGGCCAAGGTGAGCAGATCATGAGGTCAGCTTGGCCAACATGGTGAAACCCCTTCTCTACTAAAATACAAAAAAATAGCCAGGCATGGTGGCGCGCAGCTGAAGTCCCAGCTACTTGGGAGGTCAAGACAGGGGAATCACTTGAACCTGGGAGGTGGAGGCTGCAGTGAGCCGAGATCATGCCACCACACTCCAGCCTGGTGACAGAGCAAGACTCCATCTCAATTAAAAATACATAAAAACATATTAATTAATTAAATCAATTCTTGTTTCAATTAGTGAGGCACAGTGTCGTGTGCCTATAGTCCTGCTACTTGGGAGGCTAAGGTGAGACTCACTGGATCCCAGGATCTATGATCATGCCCCTGCACCCCAGCCTGGGTGACACAGTGAGACCCATCTCTTAATAAATAAATATGCCGGGCACGGTGGCTCACACCTGTAATCCTGGCACTTTGGGAGGCCGAGGCAGGTGGATCACAAGGTCAAGAGATGGAGACCATCCTGGCCATGGTGAAACTCCATCTCTACTAAAAATAGAAAATTAGCTGGATGTGGTGGTGCGCACCTGTAGTCCCAGCTACTCGGGAGGCTGAGGCAGAAGAATTGCTTGAACCCGGGAGGCAGAGGTTGCAGTGAACTGAGATGGTGCCGCTGCACTGTAGCCTGGCGACAGAGTGAGACGCTGTCTCCAAAAATATATATAAATAAATAAATAACTAGAATAAAATAGCATATAAACAAACTAACTTTCTACCTCCACAAAGTAAAGAAAAAAATAAACACAAAGGGGCCGGGCGCGGTGGCTCAAGCCTGTAATCCCAGCACTTTGGGAGGCCAAGGCAGGTGGATCACGAGGTCAAGAGATCGAGACCATCCTGGTCAACATGGTGAAACCCTGTCTCTACTAAAAATACAAAAAATTAGCTGGGCATGGTGGTGCGTGCCTGTAATCCCTGCTACTCAGGAGGCTGAGGCAGGAGAATTGCCTGAACCGAGGAGGCAGAGGTTGCGGTGAGCCGAGATCGTGCCATTGCACTCCAGCCTGGGTAACAAGAGCGAAACTCCGTCTCAAAAAAAAAAAACACAAAGATAGCAGAAGGAAAAAAAGATTAGAAAAGAACACAGCAGAAAAGCACTAGAGAAAGTCATGAAGCTAAGAGTTCACACTTTGAGTAAGACTGACAAACCCTTACTTAAAGTAGAGGAAAGAAACACAAAGTGTATGTCTGAAATAACTAAAATTAGAAATGTACAAGAGGCCGGGTGCGGTGGCTCACACCTATAATCCCAGCACTTTGGGAGGCCGAGGTGGGTGGATCATGAGGTCAAGAGATCGAGACCATCCTGGTCAACAAGGTGAAACCCCGTCTCTACTAAAAATACAAAAATTAGCTGGGCATGGTGGCGCGTGCCTGTAATCCCATCTACTCAGGAGGCTGAGGCAGGAGAATTGCTTGGACCCAGGAGGCCGAGGCTGCGGTGAGCCAAGATCGCGCCATTGTGCTCCAGCCTGGGTAACAACAATAGCAAAACGCCGTCTCAAAAAAAATATATATATATATATATATATGTACAAGAGGACATTACAAACAAGTCTATACAAATAAATTGGAAGTTAAATGAGACTCGACAACTGTATAATCAAAAATATGACCAAGAAGAAAAGAACTGTAAGCCAGGCGTGGTGGCTCATGCCTGTAATCCCAGCACTTTGGGAGACTGAGGCAGGCAGATCACCTGAGGTCCAGAGTTCAAGACCAGCCTGGCCAATATGGTGAAACCCCATCTCTACTAAAAATACAAAAATCAGCCAGGCATGCTGGTGGGTGCCTGTAATCCCAGCTACTTGGGAGACTGAGGCAGGAGAATCGCTTGAACCTGGGAGGTGGAGGTGGTCGTGAGCCAAGATCACACCACTGCACTCCAGCCCAGGCAACACAGCAAGACTCCGTTTCAAAAAAAAAAAAAAAAAGGCCGGGCACGGTGGCTCACACCTGTTCTCCCAACACTTTGGGAGGCCCAGGCAGGCGGATCATGAGGTCAAGAGACTGAGAGCATTCTTGCCAACATAGTGAAACTCTGTGCCTACTAAAATATAAAAAAAAATTAGCTGGGCTTGGTCGTGCACGTCTGTAGTCCCTGCTACTCGGGAGGCTGAGAAAGGAGAGTTGTTTGATCCTGGGAGGTGGTGTGGTTGCAGTGAGCCAAGATTGCGCCACTGTACTCCAGCCTGGTGCCTGGCGACAATGCGAGACTCTGTCTCAAAAAAAAAAAAAAAAAAAAATCATGGCTTCCACTCTGTCCATCTGAGCTCTTACCTGTGTTGATATCTTTAATACCATCCCAACTAGCTGGATTTTTTGCTACTTTCCAGGGCTCTGTCCTTTGCTTCATCATGGAGATAATACTCAGGTCAGGAAGACAAATTCCTGTTTATAAAAGAAAGAATCAAGCGCTGTGACGTCTCCAAAATCCAAGCCCTATGTTTAGGCAGAAGAGATTATAAAAATTAATCCTTTTACGCCAGTTAGAATGGTGATCATTAAAAACAGGAAACAACAGATGCTGGAGAACATGTGGAGAAATAGGAGTGCTTTTACACTGTTGGTGGGAGTGTAAATTAGTTCAACCATTGTGGAAGACAACGTGGTGATTCCTCAAGGATCTAGTACCAGAAATACCATTTGACCCAGCAATCCCATGACTGGGTATATGCCCAAGAGATGATAAATCATTCTACTATAAAGAAAAAAAACATTAATCAAGAATTCAAGAGTAACATTTCACAAATCCACCCACAGACTATCTCCTGAATGCTTAGGGAACACTGTAATAACTGGACATCAAACTCTCTTCCAAGAACTACAGAATCAAAAGCACAGGTAGAAAACAGGGAACTGGCTGGGTGCAGTGGCTCACGCCTATAATCCAAACACTTTGGGAGGCCGAGGCATTCAGATCATGAGGTCAGGAGTTCAAAACCTGCCTGGTCAACATGGTGAAACCCCGACTTTACTAAAAATACAAAATTTAGCCAGGTGTGGTGGCGTGCACCTGTAATCCCACCTACTCAGGAGGCTGAGGCAGGAGAATTGTTTGAACCTAGGAGGCAGAGGCTGCAGTGAGCAGATATCACGCCACTGCACTCCAGACTGGGGACCAGAGCAAGACTCCATCCCAAAAAAAATTAAAAAAAAAAAAAAAAAAAAAAAAGGAACAGGGAACTGGATATTTTAAAAGTTTGTCATGGCCGGGCACGGTGGCTCACACCTGTAATCCTAGCACCTTGGGAGGCCAAGGTGGGTGGATCATCTGAGGTCAGGAGTTCAAGACCAGCCTGGCCATCATG
Organism: Saguinus oedipus; assembly: GCA_031835075.1. NCBI lineage: Eukaryota > Metazoa > Chordata > Mammalia > Primates > Cebidae > Saguinus > Saguinus oedipus. Next base: position 53,370,666 of record CM063187.1, on the reverse strand, counting down.
GTGAAACCCCATGTTTAAAAAAAAAAAAAAAGTTTGTCATAAGGTTTTATGCTCACTTAAGGCCAGGTAGCACCCAAAGGTATATCATGAAGGAGACAGGGCATTTCAAATCCAGAAAGCATACCGGAGCTTTTCATTTCTGAGTCAACAACGTTTCTTTTTTTTGAGACAGAGTCTTGCTCTGTTACCCAGGCTGGAGTGCAGTGGCACAACCTCAGCTCACTGCAACCTCTGCCTCTGGGTTCAAGTGATTCTCCTGCCTCAGCCTCCCGAGTAGCTGAGATTACAGGCATGCGTCACCATGCCTGGCTCATTTTTTTATTTTTAGTAGAGATGCGGTTTTACCATGTTAGTCAGGCTGGTCTTGAACTTCTGACCTTAAGCAATCCATCCATTTCAGCCTCCCAGAGTGCTGGAATTACAGGCGTGAGCCACCATGCCTGGCCAAGTCAACAGGGTTTCAATTTCAGTCACACAATGCAGGGGCTCCCAAGAGGGACACAAAGGAAAATGCAGAGATACCAAGGGCAGATCCCAACTTCTGGAGGGACATTATCCTTACCCAGGGAGACCAGGTTCCTGTAGTTCTCCAGCATCACGTCCCTGTATAACGTCCTCTGAGCAGGGTCCAGGCATTTCCACTCCTCCTGAGAGAATTCTATGGCCACATCCCTGAATGTCAAGGGTCCCTTAAATAAAAGATGCAGCATTTGACCAACAGGGTATGCAGAGAGTACTTCTGTTCACATAAAATGAGAATTGTAAAGATGGACTCAACTGACATGCTGAAGTGAACATTCTGATAAATCCACATTAAGGTTTTTTTTTTTTTTTTTTTCAGACGGAGTTTTGCTCTTGTTACCCAGGCTGGAGTGCAATGGCGCAATCTCGGCTCACCGCAACCTCCGCCTCCTGGGTTCCAGCAATACTCCTGCCTCAGCCTCCTGAGTAGCTAGGATTACAGGCACGTGCCACCGTGCCCAGCTAATTTGTTTTTTTGCATTTTTAGTAGAGACGGGGTTTCACCATGTTGACCAGGATGGTCTCTATCTCTTGACCTCGTGATCCACCCGCCTCGGCCTCCCAAAGTGCTGGGATTACAGGCTTGAGCCACCGCGCCCGGCTTTCTTTTATTTTAAGACGGAGTCTCACTCTGTTGCCAAGGCTGGAGTGCAGTGGTGCAATCTCGGGGCACTGCAACCTCCACCTCCCGGGTTCAAGCAATTCTCCTGCCTCAGCCACCTGAGTTGCTGGGATTACAGGCACACCCCACCACAGCCAGCTAATTTTTGTATTTTTGGTAGAGATGGGGTTTCACCACACTGGTCAGGTTGGTCTTGAACTCCTGACCTCGTGATCTGCCCACCTCAGCTTCCCAAAGTGCTGGGATTACAGATGTGAGCCACTGCGCCCAGCCAATACATTACTATTCTTACTGCCACCGACTCATTAACATGATAGTGTACAACACTTTTAAGATCATGGAAAATGTTTCAGATGTATTTTCAACTGTTCAAAAATGTAAAATTCTTAATGCCTTAGATAAAACTATAGGCTTGCTCATCCACGTACTCAAACACCTCACACGTACACACTTACATATACTTAGAGGCTTATCAAGTAATACACACATATGCTTCTACACGTCAACTGAATAAGAAGTTGTCTCTCAATGACCTATTTTTTAGATGATATCTGTCATCCTTTTTAAAAACGATTCTTCAGGAGGCTGAGGCAGGAGAATTGCCTGAACCCAGGAGGTGGAGGTTGCAGTGAGCCGAGATCTCGCCATTGCACTCCAGCCTGGGTAACAAGAGTGAAACTCCGTCTCAAAAAAATAAACAAATAAATAAAAATAAAAACGATTCTTAGAGACTGAGTCTTGCCGTGTTATCCAGTTTGGAGTGCAGTGGGTAATCACAGCCCCCACGCCCAGCCAGTTTCCTGTTCTCCTGCTGCTTCTTCAGCTCATTCCCATATCTGTTCCAATGACTCCTTATTAACCCATTCATTCCTCAAGAACCACCTCTAAGGGATTCTCAGTGTCATCCTCCTCCACATCCAGATTAAAACTGTGGTAATGCACTAGGTTTGTTTCTGCCAGCATCACGGTAAATGACGTCATGACTGCTCTGAGGTAGCTAGGCAACCAGAATTTTTCAGCTCCAGTGTAATCTTATGGAACCCCCATCACAGGCATGGTCTGTTGCTGACTGAAATGTCCTTAAGTGGCGCATGACTGTACTATGCATTTTTCTTTTTTTGAGATGGAGTCTCACCCTGTTGCCCAGGCTGGAGTGCAATGGTTTGATCTCAGCTCACTGCAACCTCTGCCTCCCGGGTTCAAATGATTCTCCTGCCTCAGCCTCCCGAGTGGCTGGGATTACAGGTGCCCACCACCACGTTCACCTAATTTTTGTATTTTTAGTATCATTTGTGTTTCACCATGTTGGCTAGGCTAGTCTTGAACTCCTGACCTCGTGATCCACTCACCTCAGCCTCCCAAAGTGCGGGATTACAGGTGTGACCCACCTAGCCCTGCCTGTATTATGTTAAAAAAAAAAAAAAAAAAAGGGATTTGAAGACCATCTGATTTGGGTGGCCTCGGGGGTTTACTGGAAGCAAATCCTATGTGACATGGAGGGATGACTGTACAGGGTGGATACACTGGACAAGGGATGATTCAAGTCCTGGGCAAAACAACGGGACAGTGAGAGACTGTATCATCCTACTCAGAAGGGTAAGAAATTTGAAACTTGTGAATTCTTCATTTCTGGAACTTTCCATGTAATATTCTTGGGCTGTGGTTAACCAAGAGTAACTGGAACCTTAAAAGTATACTGGCAGATAAGGAGTAATTACCCTAGAATCGACTTCAAATATTAAGGCTGGGCCCAACCTGAGTATGTGAATGGGAATCTCAGGTAAGAGGATGGGGGCGCAAGACGCGTACCTGCACTCCAATGTGAAGCCAGGGGTGATCGCCACTCAGGGCAAGCCCAGCACACCCCCACCTCTGGCTCTGCTCTCCCCTTGGGGCCTTGTCACCAGGATCCAGGCCGTGGACAGCAAAAGAGCAGGAAGGACATCTAGAGCAGTCAGCATGGACCACAGTGGGGGTGAGGGTGTAGTGGAGTGTTAAATGTGGGGTGGAGAGGAACACAGAAGCCTCCATGAAGCAGGTGACATCAGAACAAAGACCTGAGGAAGAAAAGGTATTTGTGCCTGCACCTGATGGGCAAGAGAGGTCTAGGCAGACGGACAGCCCATGTGGAAACCCTGAGGCAGGAACAACCTTGGCCCCAGGCAAGAGTCCTGTGTGGCTGCAGCAGAGGTAACAAGGAAAATGAGGTCAGAACGGTCCTGGGGGAGCAGATCACACAGGGATGAGGTCGCCAACATTTCTCTCCCATGCCTCAAAGGAATTTCAGAAACAACAATTTTCCTCACCTGTTTTAAGTAAATATGTAATTATTTATGTTATAAATTAATGTACTTTCAGGCTGGGTGTGGTGGCTCACACCTGTAATCCCAGCACTTTGGCAGGCCCAGGTGAGCGGATCACAAGGTCAAGAGATCAAGACTATCCTGGCCAACATGGTGAAACCCTGTCTCTAGTAAAAATACAAAAAAATTAGCTGGGCGTGGTGACATGCACCTGTAGTCACAGCTACTTAGGAGGCTGAGGCAGGAGAATCGCTTGAACCCGGGAAGCAGAGGTTGCAGTGAGCCGAGACTGCACCACTGCATTCCAGCCTGGCGTTAAAGCGAGACTCTGTCTCAAAAAAGAAAAAAAAAAATGAATGTATTTACAATGTAACATCTTACATATTTTGATTATATGACAAGTAGTTCAGCTAAGCCTCAGAAGTACAGGGTCGCCCTCGTCTAAGATGTGCAGGACTGCAGGGGCATGCATTTGGGGGAGTTCAGAAAGTGGCACATATGAGGGGAGATGCCTGTTGGATGTCCCAGCAGAGAAGTGAGAGGACAATTGAACACAGGTTTCTAGACCTCAGGGCAGAAGTCTGCAGGGGACATGGAGACATGTGGGTAGGGTCAAAGCTACGAGGTAAGATGCTAAGGAAGGGTCATGTGTGTGGACCGAGATGAGAAGGGTTTTGAGATCTACGCCTATTCAATATAGGAAAACTCAGTCTGTACCAAAAAAATCAAAAAATTACTCGGTGTGGTGGTGTGCACCTATAGTCCCAGCTACTTGGGAGGCTGAGGCAGGAGGACCTCCTGAGCCCAGGAGTTCAAGGCTGCAGGGAGCTATGATTGCATCACTGCACTCCAGTCTGGGTGACTGAGTGAGACCCTGTCTCAAAACAAAAACGAAAAAGACCTAAATCATGGGACACTCCCACTTTCAGAGAAGACAGCTTCAGGAGACACCAGCAGAGGAAACTGGTAAGACAAAAATCTGAAACAAAGTAATTTATAAAATTTAGAGATGTCTTCAAAGCTAAGAAGAAAGAACAGGGAATGATCAGCTGCCAACATGTTGCTAACAGGAAAAGATGAGGATAGGAAATTCAAAACTGGATTTCGAAACAGAGGTCACCGGTGACTCCCGGAAAAAGGATCAAAGGAACAGTGGAGGTGAAAGCTTAACTGGAAGGGGTAAATCAAGAACTGGAGGCAAGACCGAAGACAGAATAGAAACAAGATTTTAGTACACTGTGTTCTCAAATGGAGCATAAGAGAGGGGAACTTATTACAGGGAGAAATGTAATTAATTGAATTTTTTTTTGTTTGTTTTAATCATGGAGGAGTGACAAGAAAATAAAGGCTTCATTCTGTATCTGCTTTTTTTTTTTTGAGAGAGAGAGTCTCGTTCTTGTCGCCCAGGCTGGAGTATAGTGGTGTGATCTTGGCTCACTGCAACCTCCACCTCCTGGGTTCAAGCGATTCTCCTGCTTCAGCCTCCCGAGTAGCTGGGATTACAGGTATGTGTCACCACACCAGGCTAATTATTGTATTTTTAGTAGAGACAGGGTTTCACCGTGTCGGCCAGCTTCTGTGTCACCACACCAGGCTCTCCTTGTCATGACTTACCACTCCTGACCATTAGTGATCTGCCCACCTTGGCCTCCCAAAGTGCTGGGATTACAGGCGTGAGCCACCGTGCCTGGTCAATGTGTCTGTGTGTCTTTGAATGGACAATACCTCCTTCTGAGTACACTGATCAAAGTAGTCCTTTGAGGTAAATATTGGTGATGCCACAGAGGAAGTATGCCACACTGTCCTGAGACTGTGAGCAGGGCTGGCGCATGGTATACAATCACAGGGTCAGCAACAGCCAGGGGGAGGGACAGATCATTGCCAGTTACTACTGAGCAGAGATCACATGCCCTGAGACAAGGAGGAGGGCCGACTGGAGATCTCTTCCCCTTACTGTCTGAGATGGACATGTGCATGTTTTTTTCCCCATACCAACCAGTTCTCTGGCACACTCCCAGCTGGGTGACCTAGAATGTAATTCCATTTTGATACTCTCTACCTGGAGATAGAATCAGATCTCCTAAGTTAAGGACTCAGTCCTACAAGACTGTCCCTCACTTCAGATGTGGAATAAAATTCATGGTTTCCAAAACCCACTCCTCTGTTTTGATTTGCTAGGAAGGTTCCTCCATCTGTATCTTATCCTTTGTAATAAACTTTATAATTGATAATAAACCTAAGTAAAATTTTCTGAGTTCTGTGAACCGTTCTAGCAAATTAATAAAATGTGAGGAGGCTGGGCAAGGTGGCTCAAGCCTGTAATCCCAGCACTTTGGGAGGCCTAGGTGGGCAGATCACCTAAGGTGTCAGGAGTTCAAGACCAGCCTGGCCAACACGGTGAAACCCCATCTCTACTAAAAATACAAAATCAGCCGGGCATGGTGGCAAGGGCCTGTAACCCCAGCTACGTGGGAGGCTGAGACAGGAGAATCGCTTGAACCCAGGTTGCAGTGAGCCGAGATTTTGAGCCCCTCTCCTCTCCTGCAGTTTATCCTTCTTCCCTCTATTCCTTCTTTTCCACCTGATCTGTTCCATCTTGCAATGTTTTTCCTCGTTGCTCTTTCTCTACAGTCTTGATTGTCTGCAATCTCCATATATTTCTGCCTCTTCTCCCATCTCTGCTCCTCCTGTTAAATTCCCTCTTCTCTGTTATTCCCCCTTGTCCCCACTGTTTGGTAACCCCAGACCCCTGAGGTGGTTCTCCCTCTGCTCTCCTGCCCCAGCTGCCCCGCTCTGTTGCTGTCCCAGCATCACTCTGCTCTGTCTGCCCTGGCTCCAAATCCCTCCTCCTCTCCCAGCTCTGTCTGAGGAGCCTCTCCCTTTGCTGCCCTTCTCCCTGTCTTGCTGTCCTTCATCTTTCTAAAAATAGACTTCACTCTACATTTCTCCAGTTGCTTTTCTCTCCCTTCTACTTCCAGGGGTGCTTATTCCACTTTGCAAATCTCTCACCCTCCCTCTACATTGCCATCTTGCTTCGGATCTCCCTCATTTTTTCTCTAAATTTTCTATTTTCTCTAACTCACTCTCGATCTCTCTTTCACTACACAGTCACAGCAAGAGGACTGGAATAAAATGCCCACCTCAATTCCAGTGGGAGGAATTTGGAACAGAAGAACACTGGGTACCCTAAGGCAGGTCCTGGCCACCTCCTGCAACACAGGATCAGAAGAGGCCGTGACTGCAAAGAGGCCTGGGGACAGAAGGGCCCGGCCCAAGGAGGACTCGAGAGGGAGGCAGATCAGAGATGGGGTCTGCAGAATCTCCAGGCCAGGCAAGGACGCGCGCAGTCCTTCCTGAATTACGGCTGCGGCGCTGCGCCCCAGGAGCCGACACTGGCGAGGACTGGGACCCGGAGGGCGTGAATCCGCCTCGCAGGTGGAGACTTTACGTGGCGCGGGGCTGGCGGAGCGGTCACTGACGGGTTTTAAATAGAAAAACGGCGCGAAAGCAGCTGCCTACACGGCCCTATGGCAAAACAACCCGGGACAGAATCAGCCCCAGAGAGATTTTAACACAAGGAAGCGACCCCAGGTATTCCGAGGGGAGATGTGAATTTACTCGGGGTGGAGGGAGCGGTACGAGGATTTCAAGATCAGTACCGCCCCTCACATCCCGGGTACAGAAGCATCAGGGCACCGCAAAACAAACACTTAATCTAAACAAAGGGAAACTCACGCGCCGCAACTGCGCCATCTCTCCACCCGATCCACTTCCGGGTCTGCAGAAAACTGCGCGCGCAGCGGAGAGGCCAGGCCTGGGCGGGGCCTGCACGCGGATGGGCGGAGCCTGCACGTCCCTCCTCTTATCTCTGGGCATATTTCGGTTTTCTGGATTTTTTTTTTTTTAAGAATTAACAGACCCTTTATATTTGTTTGTTTTGTTTTGTTTTGTTTTGTTTTGTTTTTTTTGAGACGGAGTTTCGCTCTTGTCACCCAGGCTGGAGTGCAATGGCGCGATCTCGGCTCACCGCAACCTCCGCCTCCTGGGTTCAGGCAATTCTCCTGCCTCAGCCTCCTGAGTAGCTGGGATTACAGGCACGCACCACCATGCCCAGCTAATTTTTTGTATTTTTAGTAGAGACGGGGTTTCACCTTATTGACCATGATGGTCTCGATCTCTTGACCTCCTGATCCACCCGCCTCGGCCTCCCAAAGTGCTGGGATTACAGGCTTGAGCCACCGATATATACCCAGCAGGGGAATTGTTGAATACTATAATAATTATCTTTTTAATTGCTTGAGGAACCTCCATGCTGTTTTCCATAAAGGCTGTACTAATTTAGACTCCCACCAGGAGTGTGTAAGAGTTCCCTTTTCACCACATCCTTGCCTGCACTTTTACTTTTTGTCTTTTTGGTAGTAGCCATTCTAACTGTGGTGAGATGATATCTCGTGATTTTTCAGTTGCATTTCCCTCGTGATTAGCGATTTTGAGCATTTTGCCATATCCCTTTTGGGTATTTGTATGTCTTCATTGGATAAATACCCATTCATAACCTTTGCTCACTTTTAAAGCGAGGTATTTGTTTCCCTGCTATTGGGTTTTTTGAGATTTTTATGTATTTGGGATATAAACCTCTTGGTAAGGTTTCCAATGATTTTTTCCATTCTGTTGATGGTTGCTTCACTGTGTTGATTGTTTCTTTTGCTGTATAGAAGTTTTTGATATAATTCCAATTGTCTATTTTTGCTTTCATTGACTGTGCTTTTGGGGTCATATCCAAAAATCATTCCTCAAATCAATATAATGTAGCTCCTTCCCCTATGAATTATCCTTGTAGTTTTATAGTTTCAGACCTTATGTTTAAGTTATTAATGGATTTTGAGGCAATGTTTAAATAAAAAGTGGAAAAAGGCTGGGCATGGTGCTCATGCCTATAATCCCAGCACTTTGGGAGCTTGAGGCAGGTGGATGACGAGGTCAAGAGTTCAAGATCAGCCTGGCCAACCTGGTGAAACCCTGTCTCTACTAAAAAATACAAAAATTAGCTGGGTGCAGTGGTGCACACCTGTAGTCCCAGCTACTTGGGAGGCTGAGGCATGAGAATCACTTGAACCTGGGAGGCGAAGGGTGCAATGAGCTGAGATGGCGCCACTGCACTCCAGCCTGGGCAACAGAGCAAGACTGCCTCAAAACAACAAAAAAAACAAAAAACCCTGTGCTTTTGTCTTTGATTTTTGACAGTTTATTATGTCTTGCTGTAGTCTTATCTGAATTTAAACTAGAGACCTTTAAGCTTCCTACACCTAGACATTTATGTGTTTTCCCAGATATGGACACTTTTGGCTATTTTTTTTTCTTTTTTTTTTTTTGAGACAGAGTTTTCACTCGTTACCCAGGCTGGAGTGCAATGGCGCGATCTCGGCTCACCGCAACCTCCGCCTTCTGGGTTTAAGCAATTCTCCTACCTCAGCCTCCCGAGTAGCTGGGACTACAGGCGCGCACCACCATGCCCAGCTAATTTTTGAGACGGGGTTTCACCTTGTTGACCAGGATGGTCTCGATCTCTTGACCTCGTGATCCGCCCACCTCGGCCTCCCAAAGTGCTGGGATTATAGGCGTGAGCCACAGCGCCTGGCCATTTCTTTAAATAAGTTTTCTATATCCTTCTCTCTCTTTTTCTTCTTGAAATCCTATAATGGGAACTTGGCTCTTTTGATGCTGTCCCATACATCCTGATGACTTTCCTTTTTATATTCTTTCTTCTTCTCTGAGCATGTATTTTCAAATAACCTATCTTCAGGTTCACAAATTCTTTCTTCTGCTTGTTCAATACTGTTGCTACCCCTCTCTATTGCTTTTCTCGTTTCACACACTGGCTTTTTCAGCTCCACATTTCTGGTTTTGATTAGGTCAGAGTATATATAGATATCTAAGAGATGAAGCAGTACAGCTGGTATCTGGGTTACATACAGAATAGCAGGGGAATTATCTGTGTAGCAAGTATGATGAGAGAATGATGGAACGTAAGGAGGCCCAGCGGGGTCAGGGCAGGTGGTAGTGAACCCATGCCCAAAGAGTTAAATAAACTAGTGACTGACACAAATCATCAATGTACCGAACAGCATATAAGAAACAACTTCCTGAAATCCGCAAACTCCCTCTACAAAACTGGCCAAAATTGGTTGAAACCAATATGGCCAAATGGAGTTTGCACAGAACAAGCATGCTGACGTCAGAGCCTGAATTTCCACACCATGTTTCATACTAACTCCCTGTAAACTTGCACATCATGCATGAGGAGACATGAAGAGAGCTGTGCACGCCTGAGGACTTTGCAGACCTCTCCTTTCCTTGTACTAATTACCTGAGAACCCCAGAATCCATCTCCTAAACATTTTATAATTAAATCACTGCCTTAAAGTCAGTACATAGACAAATTTGAGTTTGATTCATCTTGTGAGTCAACTAACAATAAAAAGCTTTTCTTGGCCGGGCGCGGTGGCTCAAGCCTGTAATCCCAGCACTTTGGGAGGCCGAGGTGGGTGGATCACGAGGTCAAGAGATCGAGACCATCCTGGTCAACACGGTGAAACCCCGTCTCTACTAAAAATACAAAAAATTAGCTGGACACGGTGGCGCGTGCCTGTAATCCCAGCTACTCAGGAGGCTGAGGCAGGAGAATTGCCTGAACCCAGGAGGCGGAGGTTGCGGTGAGCCGAGATCGCGCCATTGCACTCCAGCCTGGGTAACAAGAGCGAAACTCTGTCTCAAAAAAAAAAAGCTTTTATTTCTCAAAAACCTGGTGTCAAAATATTGGTTTCTAGTGCCTCACGGAGAGAGCTCCTTTCGCTTGCTAACAGTAGTATCAATTAGACCAGATGGTCTAACAGGGGCTGCAGGTTCATGTTCTCTTAGTGCCTCTTCCCACCCTTAAGAATCCTTTGGGACTGTTCCATTGATGTGTGATGCAAGCTTACTGTGAACATGCTGAGAATTCTTGATGCCAGGCTGCCCAAGGCCACAGTGAGCTTCAGAAAAGGGACAACTATTCCTTTGTTCTGAAGAGATTTTGTGACTCAGGACTGAGCTCAATCTAAGTGACATGCAGCACTGATTTCATTTTCTACTCACTATGTATCTAGGGGTCCTCGTTTCTCTGCTGCCTAGAGATCAATTCATTTTTATCATTATTTGGGAAAATCAGCAACATACATCAGGTAAGGGGAGCCTAGACCCAGCCTCCAGTATCCTGCCCTTTGCCTGCTGCTCTTCCCACTTTCTACATCAGTTACACTAGCAGAGACCCACTGACATGCAGACTCTTGGGAGATACCAGCACATGCGCCCTTGAAGAGAGCAGTTTGGGCATGACAGATATCAGAGTGAGGGCTAGGGCTGGGGGTTCTGCCCAAAGTTCATCATCTACCTGTGTGGTGGCTAGCTCCTGGGAAAATCCCAGGGTATTTCTGTGGCCATGGAGATTATTAAGAGAGGGCAGGATCCCTGCAGAATGGTGTCTCCTGGACACTGGTTTATAATTTCCCTTTTCATGTGAAGGTCTCTGGAACAAGCGTGATAGGGCTGATCTGGAGACCAACGTGGATGCTGTGAAAGCCTCTGATCACATAGGAGAGTAAGGTCTGGGCTCTGGAAGCAGACTCCTATCTGACAGAGCTCCATGCTCCTGGAGATGAGATTCTGTACCCTTCCTCAGCAGAAGACCACAGACTGAATAATCAATTGAGAACTGCAAGTCTTTTAGTTCCTAAGAAAAGAAAAAAAAGTATTTATCCATGTTAAGAGTAACAGCAGCTACTTCAGGAGAATTGCTTCAACTCAGGAGGCAGAGCCTGCAGAGAGCCGAGATTGCAACATCGCACCCCAGCCTGGGTGACAGAGCAAGACTTCATCTCAAAAATTAAATAAAAAATAAGAGCTACAAAATATATGAAAAAACAGGACATATGAAACAAAATATATGTAAAAAATATATGAAAAGAGAGAAGTAACAGTAAAGGAACACAGACCTGAATTAACAGAGAGCCAGATTATTCATGAATAATAAACATCTGCCATTTGATTAGAGAAAAAGTAAGATTGGAGTTCTAGCCCCTCATTCTTATTTTTCAGCATCAGGGAAGGTCCAGTCTCCTACTGCTCTAGAATATGCACAGGGTAGAGAAACAGCAGGGTGGGGCTGAGGCTAAGCCCAAGCTAAGGGGTGAATGGGGAGCAGATTCCTGCTCCTCAGCTTCTGTCAGGAAAGGCATGTGCTCTTGGGGACAGAGGGCAGTGATTCCCCATGAAGACTTGAGGTCTCAGTTTCCCTTCACTTCGCCAAGGTCTGGGAAGGACCCAATTAGCCAACCCAAACTTCCAGTTCCACTTTGTGACATGTGAAGCTACTAGTCTCTTACCCTTCCTGGAGGCTGACTGGGAAAAATCCAGCCCTATGAAGCCTGCAACCCCCCATCACCTCGCAGCTCTGTGTGGTAAGACATCAAGGGAGCAGGGGAAGGAATATTGAATCAGGGCCTGGCACTGAATCTTCACTGGATTTTCTTTTTGACAAGTTGCTAAATGGGGATGATTGATTGATTGATTGATTGAAGATAGTTTTGCTCTGTTGCCCAGGCTGGAGTAGAGTGGCACAATCTCAGCTAACTGCAACCTCTGCCTCCCTGGTTCAAGCAATCCTCTTTCCTCAGCCTCCCGAGTAGCTGAGATTACAGGCGACCTCCACCACACCCAGCTAGTTTCTTCATATTTTTAGTAGAGATGGGATTTCACCGCATTGGTCAGGCTGGTCTCGAACTCCTGACCTCAGGTGATCCACTCACCTTGGCCTCCCAAAATGGTGGGATTATAGGTGTGGGTCACTGTGCCCAGCCTATTTTTTTACCTTATTTTCATTTTTTTTGTAGAGACAAGGTCTAAGTTGCCCAGGCTGGTCTGGAACTCCTGGGCTCACAGCTGGTGCCACCAGCTTGAGTAAATGAACCTGGTGTCATCCTTCCCTCCAGGCCTTATGACCATATGCAGGATCTTGTCTGTGTCCTGCAGTTCACTCCTCAGGGCTGAGGCACCGCCGTGTGATCCTCATCTGCCTGGGGAAGCCATGGTAATTCTCCTCCAGTGACAACCACAGCTCAAGTACCACAGGCAGATTCTGCACCTTGAGTGGAAGGCACAGTGCTTCTAGAGCTCTACTCGTGCCCCTGTGTTAGCCAAATCACCAAATGATTCAGCAGCCTCATCTGCATTCAGATGCCTGGGGCAAAGCAGTGGAAGTAAAACAGCCAAAGAAGTGCGGTCCTCACAAAAGGAGACAAAATTTGTGTGTGGGCTCCCGGAACAGGGCTGTGGAAGGAACCCTTAAGAGACAACCAGTGTAACTGCTGGGATTTAGGCTGAAGGAGGAAAAACTAGGCCAGTGTAGTATGTCCTGGCTGCACGCAGTCTCTCCACCCTGAGCGAGCTCCAGCATCAAAGGCTTCCAGTGGTAAACTTCAGCTCCTACAGAGAGGGCCAGGTGTATGGAGCAAACAAGCCTGCAACCTGGGAGATGAGGAACTGCTCCTAACAATGGACTTAATAACATCACATTCAACACCTGATAGGATTCTCCCAACTTGAAGCTCATAGAAGCTGAGTTACCTCAGTCCCCTTCTCCTGAGAGCACTCCCTCAGTAAGACACTTGAACAAGAGTCTCCACTCAAACTCTGCTTCTAGGGCACATAACCCAAGATACCAGGCAACTCCTGGTTAACTCAGGATTCTCTGCTGGGGTTCAATACCTCAAGCTATCCTTCACTCCTGTCTGTCATACTCGCTCCTGCGGTCTCCGAGTATCACCTCATCACCCAGCCCATCCTGGGTATCCGGCACACCTCCGCCTCCTGTTACGATCCCCATTCCATCACTCACCCAATCCTGCAGCCTCAACACATCCCGGAGACTTGTCTACATACGCACGCCCAATTCTAGATCCCACCTCTGAGCCAGAGTGCATCCTCAGCCCTAGACCCAGGCAGCATTAACCTCACTCTCCAAGAGAGAAAAACTAGGAGACGGTGTTTAAGGCAGGGCTTGTCAGACTTCAGAGTGCAGACGAACCTGGGAATCCTGTGGAAATGAAGGCTCTGACAGCAGGTCTAGGCAGGGGCAACAGGCTGCTGGGAAAGCGAAGGCTGTTGGTCCGCTGCACTCTCGTCACAGTGTACCAGCAGTTATCCATGGGAAGGCCAAGAGTTAATGTCAGACTTGGGTGTTTGGCTACACGTGTGTTCTCATTTCTAGAGCAGTGGTTCTCAACTGGGAGACAGTTTATCAGTCAGGGCATAAATGGAAATGTCTAAGGATGCTTTTTGGTGTCCTTCGGCCTCATCCCCCAGGGAACAATCAGGTCTAACAAGAGTAGGGATGCGCTAATAGGAGGGCTGAGTTGGTAAAGTCACCTTGTCACTCAAAGGCACATTCCTCTCCCACCACCTGTGCAAGATGTGCTCAAGCTTCATGTCCTCTGCGAAACCCTTCCATGCAGACACCACCAGTCCTACTCCAGGGTGCTCTGGGCCCCTCTCTGCATGTTACAATTCAGGTCACCTTCAAGTGACGAAATCCCAAACGAACGGGCGCTTGACCAGTTTAACTCTCCCAGGTGACAATACTGGCATGGCTCTTCACGCCTCAGGCAGCCAGGCTCCCTCTATCTTGTCCCGACTTACTTGACCTTCACTCCTAAGATCATTTTCTAGCCCAACGAAGCAGCTCCTTCTCCAGCCACCTGATCCGTGTTCCAGACTGCAAGAAGGAGGGAAGGAGCTTCCCCCTTAAGAACACTTCCTAGAAGCTGCACATACCAGTTCTGTTCAGCATCGTTTTGGCTTAAATTTTGTCACAATATCACAATTTCAAGAGGCCCTGGAAAAATACCTTGAATCCATGTAGTCATGTGCCCAGCTAAAACTCAGAGCTTCTCTATTACAAAGCGGAGGATACTAAGAGACAACTTGTCCATCTTGCCGTAGTTTGCTCCCTAGTACAGTCCTGATTACTCTGAGACCTCCTGGGGACAGCGTCCAAGCTCAAGTCTTCTTCAAGAACACAGGAAATGACCCACGGGGGTTTCTCGGGCACTGTATGGCTAACTCTGACTACTTCTCATGTTGTGTACTGTTACACACTTTCTGGGATGCTAATTCACTTAGTCCTCACCACCCACGCTGCCATCTAGGCACTACTGTCACACGTCTATTAACTGAAGGAGCCACAATTTGGACCCAGGTAGCCTGGTTCCAAGGCACCTGCTCTTGACCCCCCAAATACTCGGCCAGCATCTGTGAAACTGAACTGCACTACAGGACGCCACGCTGCGCACCTTATGGACGCTCTACCCCACAGGCCAGTGGCACTCCTTGGTGGAGGAGGGTCCCCAGAGAATCCTTTTGGGACATAGGGTTATAATGTGTCCTGTAACAAGATCTTCCCCAGAGAGAAGGGCAGATGGTATGGCCCTGGGGTCATGCCCCCTCCTCCATGCTGATGACTAAGGCCAGAGGACCGACTATTTCTAGACCTTTATTTCTCTGTGAAAAGGGGGAAAATAAAAGGAATAAAATAAAAATAGCACAGTTGACACAAAAACAAACCACTGAGGGGGGAATGGGGGGTGGAGAAGTAGATGGGGAGGGGTTCCCATTACAGCAGCAGGATCCAGTGACCCGGGGTGCTCACATCTCTCCCCAGTGTGGGCGGAGCAGCCCCTTCCTCCCAGGTTCGCTGTCCTGTCGAACCCCGTGCTCCCTCAGCCCGTTGGGAGGTGGACAGTGAGACAACTTCCTAGGCTGGGGAGAGGAGAAACCGTGCTAGAGGAAGGGGCCTGGGGTCAGACCATGCACAGGGAGTGACAGCCAAAGGCCCCCCAGTGTCTCCCCAAAGAGGGATCTGGGGGGGGTGTTGGAGGGTAGACACCAGAGGCCAGTGATTGCTCCTCTTCCAGCATCAGGCGAGTGACAGAACTGGGAAAACAGGAACAGGCAAGAATCAGAACCATAGCCCTCTCTCTGGTCACAATGCCATAGTACCTCCCCCTCCCAGAAGCTGCTGCCCACAGGCCTAGCACCTGTCCTTGAAGTCCACCCTCTTGTAGGGCTCTGCACTTTCTAGGTCTTACCAGTCAGAGCCTCCTGGGCAAAGTATTTGACGTCCACGTCCTGGTCCTGGGTCAGTTTCTCTAGGATGGGCTTGACTTCACTCTGTAGGGTGCTGGAAAGCGAAAGGAGACAGGGAGAGAGAGGGTGAGTCAGGCTGGATTGGGGCAACAGGTGGGCACGGGGCTCTTAAGCAATAGGGTGTATACAGACATGGACACACCAAACCCAAGGTGGGAGAAGTCTCAAGAATCCAGGACACACACAGGAATTAGAAGTGTCTGATCACTGCACAGGAGGGTAACCAGTTAACAATAATATGCTGTTTATTTCAAAATAGTTATAAGAAAAGATTTTGAATGTTCTCATCTAAAGTGACATGCTAATTATGCTAATTTGATCACTGCACATTTGCACACATTACTGAAACACTACTATACTCCCATAAATATGTGTAATTATGTGTCAATTAGAAGTAAGATCAGGCCGGGTGCGGTGCCTCACACCTGCAATCTCAGCACTTTCGGAGGCCGAGGCGGGTGGATCATCTGAGGTCTGAAGTTTGAGACCAGCCTGGCCAACATGGTGAAACTCCATCTACTAAAAATACAAAATTAGCCAGGTGTGGTGGCGTATGCCTGTGACCCCAGCTACGTGGGAGGCTGAGGCAGAATTGTTGGAGCCTCGGAGGTTGCGGTGAGCCAAGATCACGCCATTGCACTCCAGCCTGGGCAACAAGAGCAAAACTCTGTCTCAAAAAAAAAAAAAAAAAAAAAAACCAAGTAAAATCAAGGCTGGCTGTGGTGGCTCACGCCTGTAATCCTAGCACTTTGAAGGCCAAGGTAGGCAGATTGCTTGAGGCCAGGAGTTCCAGACCAACCTGGACAACATGGCAAAACGCTCATCTCTACTGAAAGTACAAAAATTAGCCAAGCATGGTGATGCACACCTATAATCCCAGCTACCTGAGAGGCTGAGGCAGAAGAATTGCCTGAACCCAAGAGGCAGAGGTTGCAGTGAGCCAAGATCACACAACTGCACTCCAGCCTGGGCAACAGAGCGAGACTCTGTCTCAAATGAAAGCCAAACAAACTGCGAAGAACCAACCAACTAGCCAACCAGCCCACTATTGTGAAGGTCAGAAGTACAAAAAACAAGAACAGACTTCTCTGGGACCCCAAAGAGGGAGATCAGAGCAGGCTGGGAAAGTAGAACTGAATCAAAGAACCCCCACGTCTCTGAGGCCAAAAAAATGGATATCCTTCACTGATTTCACACATATTCACTGAGACCTGCCATGTGTTAGGAGTGAATACAGAGCTAAATCACTCTTTATTTCTGCCCATGTGGTACCCAGGCCAGGAAGAAGAGAGAGATCAAACTGGTATGTAAGAGGGGAGTGGCAAGTGGCGCCAAAGGAGAAGTTCCTGGTCCTCCTGGAGCCCAGAGGAGGCATCTACTCTCATCTATGGGGTCCAGGGAAATCCGTCTGCACTGAGTCAACTGAAATGGAGGAGGACTCTGTAAAGAAACTAAAGGTAAGGCTGTTTCCTGGAACAGATAGAGAGAAATCAAAGAGCAGGCTTTGTGGGTCCCCCACTTTCAGTTGACAGACAGCTTCCTGCTCTCCCCAAATAACTACTATCCTTCCTTCCATCATCTAGATTCCTTCATTCTGCCTGTTGCTGAACTTGACATAAAATGGTATGTTCTTGGGTTTGGCTTCTCACTCAACATGGTATTTGTGAGTCATCTGTGTTGCTGCTTATACCAGGCATTTGCTTTTTCACTGCTGAATAGTTTTTCATTGTATGAATAGACTAAAATTTATCTACTCTACTGCTGAAAGACATGGAGGTTGTTTCCATTTCTATGGCTGCTATGAATAAAGCTACCATAAACATTCTTCTGATAGAAATAAGCACTCATTTCTCCTGGATAGAGACACAGGAGTGGAAGAGCTGCTTCACAGTGTGTTTGTATAACTAGCTTCACCAAATGCCACTTGAGTTCCACTCCAGTTTTCCGAGTGATCAACCCTAAATGTGCAGCCCCAGCTGCAATCGATGAGAGCCCCAGCTATCCCATGTCTTCACCAACATTTGCACCACTGAGTCCTTTTCCATTGCTGGCTGTTCCTGAAGGCTAATGATGCTGAACACCTTGTCATACGCTTACTGGCTATGTGGAGATCCTTTTTCAAGTGCCTATTCTAGTTTTCTTGCCCATCTCTCTCTTGCGGTTTCCTTGTCCCACCTGATTTGTAGACAGGTATTCTGGATGAGTCCTTTCTCAGAAACATATATTGCAGACATCTTTCTCCAGTCAGGGGCTTGCATTTTACTCTCAAAATGTTGCCTTTTGAGAAACAGTTTGACATTTTACAGAAGGCCAACTTATCCATCACTTCCTCTGGTTTGCTATCTAACACATCTGTGCCTGTGCGAAGTCATGAAGATATTTTCCTCCATTTTCTTCTAGGTGCTTTATTTTGAAAATCTTTCTGGTTATGGTCTGTCATCTCAAATTAATTTGTTTATGCACTGAGGTGAGACTTTATTCCTACATGGATATCAAATGGATCCAGCTATGTTTTTTTTTTTTGAGACGGAGTTTCACTCTTCTTACCCAGGCTGGAGTGCAATGGCGCGATCTCGGCTCACCGCAACCTCCGCCTCCTGGGTTCAGGCAATTCTCCTGCCTCAGCCTCCTGAGTAGCTGGGACTACAGGCACGTACCACCATGCCCAGCTAATTTTTTGTATTTTTAGTAGAGACGGGGTTTCACCATGTTGACCAGGATGGTCTTGATCTCTTGACCTTGTGATCCGCCCGCCTCGGCCTCCCAAAGTGCTGGGATTACAGGCGTGAGCCACCACACCCAGCCAGCTATGTTTTTAAAAAACATATGTTTCTTCACTGAACTACAGAGGTGCCTGCTGTTATACATACATGGAACTGTTTCTGTGCCTTTGATTCCATTCTATTGGGCTATTTAAATATTCTTTGTTCACATCTATTTTAATTACTGTGGTGTCGTAAGTCTTGGTGTCTGGTAGTATAAATCATCCAACTTTGTTCATTAGAACTATCAATCTTCCACTGAACAACCTGTCGAGATTTAACGGGCTTATACTGACTCTAAAGACAAGTTCAGGGAACTATCCCATCCATGAATATTATGTAGGTCAGCTTGAATTATTTTGAGACAGCGTCTCACTCTGTCATTCAGGCTGGAGTGCAGTGGCGCGATCTCGGCTCACTGAAACTGCTGCCTCCTGGATTCAAGGAATTCTCTTACTTTCAGGCTACTAAACAGCTGGGATTACAGGTGTGTGTCACCACATTGGCTAATATTTTGTTATTTTTAATGGAGATGGGTTTTTCCATGTTGGCCAGGTTTGTCATGAACTCCTGACCTCAAGTGATCTGTCTGCCTTGGCCAGGTCTGCTTTAATTTCTCACAGCAATGTTTCAGTTTACACTAGAGGTGTTACATACACATCTCTCACTACATTTATTCCTGGCTACTTGATATTTTTGGTGCAATTATGAATTATACACATACTTACATATAAAATACTAGGTGATTTCATTATCTAATAACTTGTTACTAGTATACAGGACTGCTATCCCATCATCCCCTCTTTCTATTTCATTCTGTGATGTTCATTCTACAGCTGAGAAAACAGACCTTGAGAAGGGATGGGAGCCAAGGTCACACAGCAACCAACGAGTGGTGCCAGGCCTCTGACCCTGGGCTCCACCTTCCAAGGTCCAAGATAAAGGTGCCCAAAAACAAGCCCCTGCCAGTGTGTGTGGGAGTATCCAGACCTCACCTGTTGTCCAGGATGGGCCCTATCTTCTGCAGAGACTTGGCCACGTTGAAGCGAACATTGGCAACCGGGTCCCCAGCCATACGCAGGACCGTGGGCAGCATATGCTTCGTGGTAATGTCCTGCCCACAGACCTCAGACAGCACCTGGGGGCCAGTAGGTGGCAGGGGTGAGTATGCAAAGGTCCTGGGTAACTCTCATTTCCCACTTCCTCTGACCAGGCCACTTTGGTGATCATGAAGCCCTACAGAGGCTGAGCAGTCCGGGAACTCAGTCCAGTGTCAGAGGAGTGGATCTCCCAACTCCACTAACACCATCCTAACACATCTTCATTCTGCAATGTCCCAGTTTCACTGTCCTCAGGCTTCCCTTAATTATCCTGGAGATGAACCTTAATTATGAAGCCCTAGGATCCCTCCTTAGGACAGTGACCTCCAGAGTGTGGTGTGGGAAGACATGATCAGAACACTTAGCTGTATTTACTTTAAAATCCCATCCTTTAATTTCTAGCACTGTGTATACTACAGTAGTCCATGAGATAATTCTAACTGTACGGAAAGCAAATAGGAGCACTTCCTACCTGTAGCATAACGGTTCTAAGCCCTGTGCACGTATAACCTGATGAATCTTCACACTTCTCAGGCTGTGATTACCAGTGTGAATCCTTTACAAAGCATCAAGTGGTTATGTAACTATCCAAGGTCCACAGCTAATATGTGGCAGTGCCAGAATTTAAAACTAGGTCTGATCTAGAATCTGTACACTCACCCACCATACCACATAGAGACACATTTCTCAGGGAAGGAGAGGGGTGCTCATAAAGCTTAAGACCACTGCTCCAACAGGTCAAGTCTCCAGGCCCTGCGTCCCTCACCATCCATGCCCCCAATCCCAGAGGCCCTATGTCCCTAACCCTGGGAGCCCCACTCCCGTGCCTGCAGTTCCCCCAAAGACTCATCTCTGAATAGAAGATCCCCTCCATGTCTCCATTCCCAAGCCAGGTGTCTCCCTTGGGGAGCCCTCTACTATCTTTCCTCTTCCAGGCACTCCAGTTCCCTAGGGATGGGCCAGCAGGCAGGTAGGGGGCTCACATTGATGCAGAAGAGCGTAGTCATGCGGTGTAGGTAGTTGGGATCTCCGGACATGGCCAAGACCTTGGGGATGATCGTGGCATGGGCCCATTCCTTCCCAAACTTTTCCACTAGCTTCTTCAGGTTGCTGGTGGCTGCCTCACGGATGGCATATACTGCAGAAGGGTGAGGGTGAGAGAGACAGGGATTTGGAGGTAAAGAACTGACTGGGCAAGATGTAGGTCACACTCACCATGGCTTACAAAGCAGCCCCTAGGTGCCAGGCCACATGTGAGCCAAAGAGAGAAAAAAGGGCTTACTGTGTGCTGTATAGTAACTGTTTTTTTCATACAGTAACATTTCAACCACTCCAAGACGTAGGTTCCACTACTGGCCTCATTTTACAGTTGGGCAAACTGAGGCTCCACCAAGTGATTTGCCTAAATTATGTGGTACTTACTACTTCAAACAGGGTCCCAGAGCAAAATATTACCTTTTATTTTTTACCTCTCTTAGTATAAACAATGAGAAATTTTCACAATGGCCCTGAGGGATCAGAATAAGAAGTTTCAGGCCAGGTGCGGTGGCCCACACCTATAATCCCAGCACTCTGGGAGGCCGAGGCGGGTGGATCACGAGGTCAAGAGATCGAGACCATCCTGGTCAACGAGGTGAAACCCCGTCTCTACTAAAAAGTACAAAAATTAGCTGGGCATGGTGGTGCGTGCCTGTAGTCCCAGCTACTCGGGAGGCTGAGGCAGGAAAATTGCTTGAACCCAGAAGGCGGAGGTTGCGGTGAGCCAAGATCATGCCATTGCACTCCAGTCTGGGTAACAACAGCGAAACTCCATCTCAAAAAAAAAAAAAGAATAAGAAGTTTCAAAGAATGAGTGTGAGGCTCATTCAAAGATGGAAAGTGACTTGCTTTAGATGTGATGGTCAAAAGGGCAGGATTCAAAACCATGGTCTGGCTGCTCAGTGGTCCTCTGGCTCTCCACTATACCAGCCAACCCTGGGTGATGTTTTGTCCTCCTCCCACTCAACACTTCTCTAGGACTCTAACCACCAACGAGCTCGTCCATATGAGCATCCAGTGACTCGGGGAGTGATTCCAGCCTCCTCTACTGCCCAAAGTAAGCCCAGCCCCAACCAATCCATCCATCCTTTCTGGAGCTCCCACAGCCCCAACCAATCCATCCATCCTTTCTGGAGCTCCACAGCCCCAACCAATCCATCCATCCTTTCTAGAGCTCCCACAGCCCCAACCAATCCATCCATCCTTTCCAGAGCTCCCACAGCCCCAACCAATCCATCCATCCTTTCCGGAGCTCCCACAGCCCCAACCAATCCATCCATCCTTTCCGGAGCTCCCACAGCCCCAACCAATCCATCCATCCTTTCCGGAGCTCCCACAGCCCCAACCAATCCATCCATCCTTTCTGGAGCTCCCATCTCCTCTTGCTGCTCTCCTATGGAGGTACTCACCATGATCCACAAGCCAGGCCATGCACAAGGAGTTAAGTTTCTCATCAAAAAACTCCACTCCCTACAAGAGAAACCAAGGTAAGGGTTCCAGGGAGAGCAGACAGGGAGAGCTGCCAGCCATACCCCAGGGAACCTAAATTCACCCCAGAAAGACCGGACAGCTCTCAACTTCATCTGAGGTGCTCCTTTCCCTCCTCTCTCTTATTGAATCCAATTTACCATTTAAGGTCCTATTTCCTGGGTCTCTTCCTTTGACTCCCCAGGCAGTTGTCACAGCCTCCACTAAGCCTTCAAAGCCCCCCGTTTCCCCATCATATCCCTGGACAAACTGTCCCTCCCCTGAGGCAGCACTGCCTGGCTCCCAGGCCTCCTTACTCACCAGCTGTCCAGCCAGCAGGGGCATGTACTCAATGATGGCCAGCCGCACCCGCCACTTGGCATCCTCAGCCAGCTCCACAATGGCAGGGAGCAGGGACTGGGACAGCTGTCGGATGCCAATCACCTCATTCACACAGTCCAGGTTGGAGATGATGTTCAGCCGTACCTCAGGGCACTGAGGAGAGGAAAGAAGGATTCTGAGAGAATGCCATGCACACAGCAACCCAGGACAGGATGGAAAGAGCTCAGCTGCATCAACTCGGTATAATGGACATCTCCTGAGGCCCTACGCCTGCCCAAGCCCAGCTCCCAGTCCTGGGGACACAATAAAGGCACACAAAAAGCAGCAGCATGGATCACTAAGGTAAGCAGATTTTAAAACTTACAATAGTCTCACAAGAAATGTTTATCTATTTTGAAAGGACTTAAATACAGCACCCTGGAAAAAATAGGCAGACGTGATTCTTCTAATCCTAGCTCTGCTGCCTGTTAACAAGGGTTCCTTTCCGGATATCAATCCACAACATTGGAGAGGGAAGGGAAGAAAACTATTTCCTTATTAAAACTATTCTAGTCTAAAAAAATAAGTGAGCACTGAAATTAATCAATAAACCAAGTAACAAGGCTGGCAGGCCTGGCCCGTTCAATCCCTGCACATTCCGAAGATAGGACTGGTCCTTGCCCAGCTCCTGTCCTGGGTGTGTGAGCCTCAAGGTGCTGAGTGCGTGAGAAGAGAAGGTTCAGAGAATACACCTTACCCATTTAAAAAGACTTCTTTTTGGTGCACCAAGAAAAAAGTAGCCTTTTTCATTTAGACAAGTTTATAAATTCTGGTGAGAGTCAAAATGTGAAATACAAAGTTTATAAATCTAAAATGGAAGTCCCAAATACAAATCAGATGAATTCCTCACACTAAGAAAACCATGCTGGTTCTTTTCTTCTCTGTAAGAAGCTGCCCTGAGACAGGCTGGCTGCCAGCACGTTATTACCATGTAGTGCTTGCTTAAGGTGAAACTGGAGCAAAAAATGCTTCAATTCTAGCGTACTTGCAGCATGTATGGGCTTGCCTTCACACTGGGCTGAGCCTGGATCCTTCCCCGATGCCAGAGGCAAAATGCTCTCGAAAACTCTGGAGAGGTGTGAAATGACATAGCAGACAACTTGAGGGGCTCTCACCTACCAACTTATGCTATTAAAGCATCAAAATTAACAAAAATTGTATTTATAATATCTATAAAAGATTATAAAAGAAAATATGTGCATGTGAAGCATAACTCAGATATATTACTTAAGTCATAAAATTTGTCATGAACATTAATGATGACTTAAACTTTTAGCAACTGATGTAAATAACCGATTAAAAATACTATACTGTAGGCTGGGTGCGGTGGCTCATGCCTGTAATCCCAGCACTTTGGGCCGGGGCCATGGCTGAGGCGGGCGCATCACCTAAAGTCAAGAGTTCAAGACCAGCCTGACCAACATGAAGAAATCCTGTCTCTAATAAAAATACAAAATTAGCCAGGCGTGGTGGCGCATGCCTGTAATCCCAGCTACTGAGGAGGCTGAGGAAGGAGAATCGATTGCATGCGAGAGGTGGGGGTTGTGGCAAGCCAAGATCATGCCATCGCACTCCAGTCTGGGCAATAAGAACAAAACTCCGTCTCAAAAAAAACAAAAAACATGCCAGGCGCGGTGGCTCAAGCCTGTAATCCCAGCACTTTGGAAGGCCGAGGCAGGTGGATCACGAGGTCAAGATATCGAGACCATCCTGGTCGACACGGTGAAACCCCGTCTCTACTAAAGATACAAAAAATTAGCTGGGCACGGTGGTGCGTGCCTGTAATCCCAGCTACTCAGGAGGCTGAGGCAGGAGAATTGCCTGAACCCAGGAGGCTGAGGTTGCGGTGAGCCGAGATTGCGCCATTGCACTCCAGCCTGGGTAACAAGAGCGAAACTCCGTCTCAAAAAACAAAAAAAAACCCACACTGTTAATAACCCTTTAATAGGGAATAACCCAGAACAAAAAATATATTAAAAATAGTACATTCTTTTCATTTTTCTTTTTTTTCTAAGATGGGGGTTTCACCATGTTGGTCAGGCTGGTCTTGAACTCCTGACCTCAGGTGATCTACCTGCCTTGGCCTCCAAAGTGCTTAGATTACAGGCGTGAGCCACCACGCCCGGCCGCACATTCTTTTCAATGTATCAAAAAATTGACTGTAATCTGGGGCTAAGGGATTATTCCACTGTAGCAGAAATGAATAACATAACTTTCTGGGGCATGGGGGACTGAAATGTGATGCAACACTTTGTTACATTATTTCCTCCAACTTCCTAGCACACTGTGAGTACGCCTGTATACAGAAAAGAAAGAAGGGGATGGGGAAGAGCCAAGGATTGAGGCCTTTGGGAACAAAGACGTCATATACCAGCAAAGGATTGCACCATCTGCCCAGTTTTTCACTACCAAGGCAAAAACCACCATGTGGTCCCTCTGCCTCCTGAACAATCTTGAATCCTTCCATATCACTGCAGCCTTATCTCTACATACCCCTCAGCCTAGCCTCAGTCTTCCAGACTCCCACAGCAGCCTCTGCTTTGGTCTTCCTACATTTCCGCTGGCCACCTCACTTTAATCTTCCCTTTACGTAAGCCTTAGGGTGCCTTCTAATACCAACTGTATTCTGGCTCCTGAACTTGCCCACAGTCAAGTCCAAATTCCTTCCCCAGTGGTCACCCCAATGATCTCTCTAGTCATTACCCGGTACCTCCCCTCATCCTCTGTAATCCAGGTAACCTGAACTGCTAGATGTGATCATGTGACCCTCCTTGGCCAATGGGTGTATGGGGTACAAGCAAGCATGGGGAATCTTGTCCTTCAGAAAACTGGGTCTGCTGTTTTCTGTGCCTGGCTCCTCCATACCGGCTAAAATGCTAAAAACTGGAGCAGCTGCCTGAGACTCAGAGACAGTTGAGGTCAGCAGGGCTAACCCATCAGTGTAGGCCCACCTAGACTGTTATGAGAGAGAGAAAAAAATCCTCCATCTAATTTAAGCCAGAAGGTATTCTGGGGTCTCCATTACAGCACCTTAGCCTAAACCCTAAAAAACATGAACCCATCTGTAACAGCACCTGTAACACCTTATGGGCATCATGGGATTGCCTGAACATCTCCACTGCCACTCTCTGAAGGCCTTTGAGGATCAAAACTGTCTCATTTTAGACAGGGCGTGGCAGTTCATGCTTATAATCCCAGGTCTTTGGAAGCCAAGGAAGGAGAATTGCTTGAGAACAAGATACCAAGACCAACCTGGGCAACACAGCAAGACCCCTGTCTCTATAGAAAAAAAAATTTTTTTTTTTTTTTTTAAGATGGGGTTTCACCATGCTGGTCAGGCTGGTCTTGAACTCCCGGCTTCAGGTGATCTGCCCACCTTGGCCTCCAAAGCACTTGGATTATAGGCGTGAGCCACCACACCTGGCCAGAAAATTTTTAAAAAATTATCTAAGCATGGTGGCTCTTGCCTGTAGGTAGTCACAGCTACTTGGGAGGATCACTTGAGCCTGGAAGGTGAAGGCTGCAGTGCACCACGACCACACCACTACACTACACTGTGGACAACAGAGCAAGACCTTATCTCAAAACATAAACAATAATAATTATTATTTTTTTAGAGACAGAGTCTTGCTCTGAAATCCAGGCTGGAGTGCAGTGGTGTGAAACTGGCTCATTGCAACCTGTGCCTCCTGAGTTCAAGTGATTCTCCTGCCTCAGCCTCCCAAGTAGCTGAGATTACAGGCACCCACCACCACACCTAGCTAATTTTTGCATTTTTAGTAGAGACAGAGTTTCAACATGTTGGCCAGGCTGGTCTCGAACTCCTGACCTCAGGTGATCTACCACCTTGGCCTCCCAAGTGCTGGGATTACAGGCATAAGTGACCATGCCTGGCCATAAACAAATTTTTTTTTTAATTACGACTTTATTTTTCATATCCTTAATGCCGAGGAAAGGACTCATGCAGAGTGCCTGGAGGAATGCATGCATGAACAAACAGCTAGGTCCACAAACATGCAACTCAGCAAAGCTCTGGATGTCCGTCCAGCCCCAGGGCAAGGCTCTTCACCTGTCCCCTCCACAAACCCAGAGCTGAGATCTTGGGACCCTTACCTCATCCTTCAGCTGAGCCAGGAAGAGGGGCAAGAGGTGCTCGATGGTGTTGTCTTTGCCCAGGATGGGAGAGAGGCCCATGATGACTGAGGCCAGGGCTGACTTGACATGTTGGTTGGCGTCGGACACCAGCTCCTGGCAGAGAGAAGGGGTAGGCACAGGGTCAGGGCAACCCCTGCAGCAGCAAGTGGCCAAGCTGACGCCAACTCCTAAGAGACAATAACCTGCTTCTGCCCCTCATTCACGGAGCAGGGGATGGCTTACGGTTCAGGGAAATCACTGTTCCTTATGCGTATTGCCTACTTAAGAGTTCAGTTACCCCTGCTCTCAGCAGCCCCCACTCCAACACCAAACCCCTGTGAACGAGGGGACTCAGTGACCTCTGAGGTTCTAGAAAGTACTCCGAACTCTAAGGCTGGTCCCATGTTGTAGTCAGGACCCCTATCTGCTTAAAATCTAAGAGCTGTCTGGTTATCCCCAAAGCCTTGTCTCCAGCCCCTTTTTGGGAGGCTTGATCCCCTTGGTTCCTCCCATTAAATTCTCTGTTACCTTGATGCAGGGCAAGATCTGGGACATGATCACATTCTCCCGACAGTCAGCTGAGAGGTTTTCACAGAACTCTGTGGGCACGGAGAGGGAGGCAAAGGGAAGTGAGACCCGACGTTCTAGCTCCACCTTCAGTCCCTTGGACACCCACCCGACTTGCTGTGTTCTGGCTGCCAGCACCAACCTTTGACCTTGTGGGAGGCTGCGGCCCTCACCTCGGCCTCACAGTCCTTCATCAGGTTCTGGAAGGCAGGGACCAGGTCTGTCTTGGTGATCTCAGGCCCCACTGCTTTCTGGAGCTGCAGACAGGAAGGAAGAGGTGAAGAGTGAAAAAGCCTGGCAGGTACTCTGGGCTAAGGAAGCCAAAATCAAAGTGAAGGCAACAGAATTAGAGGCCAGAGTGTGGGCCTCGGAAGCACTGCTAAGATCTAATCC
This sequence comes from Saguinus oedipus, assembly GCA_031835075.1. Classification (NCBI taxonomy): domain Eukaryota; kingdom Metazoa; phylum Chordata; class Mammalia; order Primates; family Cebidae; genus Saguinus; species Saguinus oedipus. The sequence continues at coordinate 53,343,140 of CM063187.1, read as the reverse complement.
GAGTGCCAAGTCCAGCCCCAGGGCAAGGCTCTTCACCTCGATGAGCCTCTTTTTATTCAGAAGAAAAATGAGGACTGCAAGGGTACCTACATCATAGTATCATCATTAAAAATAACAGATTTCCATATTGTTCAGGCTACTGGGGTTGGGTTTTCTGTTACCTAATCCAGAAACATTGTAATGATATGGTGACTGCAACTTTTTGATTTATATATGGCTGTATTTCTTAAAATCTGTTATCAGAAACACGTATTACTTTTGTAATGAAAATAAAGCAATAGGCCAAGCGCGATGGCTCACCCCTATAATCCCAGCACTTTGGGAAGCGGAGGTGGGCAGATTACTTGAGTCCAGGAGATCAAGACCAGCCCAGGCACACAGTGAAACCCTGACTCTACAAAAAAATACAAAAATTAGCCGGGTGTGGGAGTGGGTACCTGTAGTCCTAGCTACTCAGGAGGCTGAGGTGGGAGGATCACCTGAGCCCAGCAGGTCAAGGCTGCAGTGAGCTGTGATTGTGGCACTGCACTCCAGTCTGGGTGACAGTGTGAGACCCTGTCTCAAAATAAAAATAAAACAATAAAGATTGATGGGGAAGAAGGCATCCCCATCTTCTTTATAGGGCCAGGCGTGGCGGCTCACACCTGTAATCCCAGCACTTTGGGAGGCCAAGGTGGGAGGATCACTTGAGACCAGGAATTTGAGACCAGCCTGGCCAACATGATGAAACCCCATCTCTACTAACAATACAAAAATTAGCTGGGTGTGGTGGCACACACCTGTAATTCCAGCTACTCAGGAGGCTGAGGCTCAAGAATCACTTGGGTCTGGGAGGTGGAGTCTGCAGTAAACTGAGATTGTGTCACTGTACACCAGCCTGGGTGAAAGAATAATACTCTATCTTAAAAAAAGAAAAAAAAATGGAGACACGCTTGGCCCTGCCTTTTCCTGGCACCAGACATGGAAAGGTGCATGGCTCGTGCTGCAAAGCTGCTTTCTGAAGACCTGGTAGGAAGCAGGACAGTTCATTCCTATGAAGATAATGAATAAGTAAAAACCTTGAAGGGCCTCACATTATCTTGGGCAAATATTACCTTTTTTTCATCTTGCAAATATTTACTGAATGTCTACTGTATGCCAAGAACTGGTTTAACAGCCTAAAATTCCTGCCCTCATGGAATTTGTATTCTAACACCCAGCGTGACACAGCTCAGGAGATTAGGATGGGAAGAACCTTCCCTAACTGTAGTGCTGGTATGCTGTTCTGAGGCTCTGAGTCCTTCTGGCAAATGCCAGTGGGAACCAGCATAATTACAGGCAAAGGGCACCCCAGGGTAGAGTGGCACTCAAGGCCTCTCTGATCCCACCCTGCCCTCTCACCTGCAGAAATTCTCTCAGGCTGGGCCATCAAGATCAGGCCTCAATTCTTCACCCCCAGTGCTCAGCAAATAGCCGGTGCTTAGCAAACATGTTTGTGGGATGTGGCAATCTGGATCACTGTAAAAGGAGCACTGACCTGGGAGTCACAGACCTAGAGCCTAGAGTCTCGTCCCCTTTCTGCCTGGCTGGTAGTGTCACTCTGACCAGTTAATTAAACTTTCCGGGGTTGGGAATGGTGGCTCACACCTGTAATCCCAGCACTTTGGGAGATCGAGGCGGGCAGATCACCTAAGGTCAGTTCAAACCAGCCTGGCTAACATAGTGAAACCCCATCTCTTCTAAAAATACATAATCTAGCTGGGTATCATGGTGGGCACCTGTAATCCCAGTCCCTCAGGAGACAGAGGCAGGAGAGTTGCTTGAACCCGGGAAGGGAGAAGTTGCAGTGAGCTGAGATTGCACCACCATACTCCAGCCTGAAAAACGGCACTTTAGCCTGGGCGACAGAATGAGACATGTCTCAAAAAAAAAACAAAAAAACAAACCCAACTTTTTGGGCTTTGTCTCTCCCTTTGTGAAAGGAGAGTTTGATTATGTCAAGAACACCCCACATGTGTGACCTTCTCTGCTCCTGTGGAAAGTCTTAACTTAGCCTCAGAATCCTTCTCAAGGAAGTACTCCCAGTTGTCACATCAATCAACCAGGACTGACACGTGAAATGAGATGCAATTAGATGATCATAGAGATCTTACTGCTCAAACGCCCAAAGATTCTGTCAGTCTAAAGGAAAACCTCAGCTCCTATATGCTTCCCTTCTGAGGGTATCAGTGTCTTCACTGACAATGTCAGTGGGACGACGTAAACAGTCACTCACGGACCTCTGTGAACTTGTCGGCCACCATGTAGCGGACACGCCAGGACTTGTCCTCAGCGGCCTGGCGCAGAGTGGGCATCACCAGGGCCTCCAGATCTTCCTGGGGCAGGAGTTGGGCGATGTTCACGCACGCCTCCACTGCCAGCAGCCGCACCGAGTCCTGGGGAGAGGAGAGGAGCACGGGGAGGGCAGCAGACGCCTTGCTGAGCTCTGGGATTCTCTTTCAGGGGCAGGGTCCATCAGAAGGATGGGAGGGCAAAAACGGCCATAGATCAAAACCCACCTGCTCGTCAGAGGCCAGGTTGGAGAACATGGGGATGATCTCACTCTTGACGTTGTCCAGCTCCAGCACCTTGGCAAACTCCCCCAGCTTGGAGGCTGCGGCCCGCCGCACCATGGGGGTGTCATCTGAGCACAGGTTCCGGAAGTACCTGGGAGTTGGGGATGGGGATCCTGAGGCAGCAGACAGCATGCCAGAGGAGAGCAAGCATAGACTCTGCAGTCATGTGGGTCCAGGCTTTAGCTGAATAACCTTGAGCAAGTGATGACCCCCTCTCTGTCTTCCCAGCCCTATGAAATGGAGCTGACAGTAATACTACCTACCCCACAGGTCCTCATGAGGTTTAAATGGGATAATACATGTGAGACGCTTTGCAGATTGCACATAATAAATCTAGTCAATGGTAAGTGTTGATGATTACATTATCATGACCATAAAAACTGCTTAACCAACAGCCCAGGCATGGTGGCTCATACCCGTAATCTGAACACTTTGGGAGACTGAGGCAGGAGGATTATTTGAGCCCAGGAGTTCAAGAGCAACATAGTGAGACCCCATCTCTACCAAAAATAAAAAATGAGCCCAGCGTGATAGTGCACAGCTGTGGTCCCAGCTACAGGAGAGGCTCAGGCAGGGGGAATGCTTGAGCCCAGGAGGTTGAAGCTGCAGTGAGCTATGATTGCACCACTGCACTTCAGCCTGGATGACCAGGAGATATCCTATCTCAAAAAGCAAAACAAACAATTGCTTAACTAAGAGGCTGGTCTAGAGCCACAGAAAGGCTTTATTTCTCAGCAGCAACTGCTATGGTCAGAAATGGTGGGAGCCAGTGTAAGTATGTAAGCATGTGTACAGCTGTAAACCATAGTTCAGGCCTGGGCTTGATGGTCAACTGTTTGGAAAGTAGAGGAGCAGGAGGCTGAAAACTGAGGGGGTTTATCCGCCAAAGGCACTGGACCTGGGACAGGCTGGAGACACCATCAGATGCGATTTGCTGAGTTTATTTCAGATTTTGCATTAAGCACTTTATATGTGATAATTCTTTTAAATCCTCACATTAACCGGTGGGAAGGAGGAACTGTCATCTTCTCATTTCCCAAGTGAGCGAGGGGCAGAGGTGGTAAACTGACACCCGGCTATGTCCAGAGACCAACCAGTTGAGGATGTGGCCCACTGGGTAGGAAGCAGGAGTAGGATAGGAGAGAGTTCGGGGCATTTGAACCCCAGGCAGACCAAAAGGAGCCTGAGGCTTTAGAGAAGGGGACCAAGCTGAGGGGGGAGGCTGGAGTTTCCCAGCGGGACAGAGACTCACTGTCGAAGTTCCGCCTTGACAGCACTGGACACTCGGGGGTAGCAGACGGAGAAGAGGCCACAGGCCGAGGTTCGGGAAGTAAACCAGTCACCGCCTGCCAGCCGCTTCACCAGCGGCACGAAGTGTGCCTCCAGGTCAGAGGGCGAGTGCTCGTGTGAGATGGCCCGTAAGGACTCCACTGCCTTGTCCCGCACCACTGTCTCCTCCACTGTGGCCAGCGACTCCAGGGGTGGCTGTGGTGAAAACACAAAGTCATTGGACAGCTCCCTCGCCACCATCCCAGGCCCTGGAGTCCCATCCTGCACACTCTTGTGGCTCATCTCCTCAAAGAAACCTCTTCCCCATTACCCATCCTGGCCTTCATTAAAATAGCATTTAAAAATGGCTGCAATGAAGGATTCAAAGAAAAAAGGTAACATTATGCCAGCCAGTAGATGGTCTCTGTCAGTGTGCCTTCCACAAGGGTTCTTATCTAGGGGTCCTTGAAGGAGTTTCACTGGGGCCCATGAATCTTACACGTCACTTTCTGAAGAGAAAATTCTTAGCCTCTCAAAGTACAATTTTCATCACTGATCATATGTAGAATCCCAGGTGAAGCCTGGCACTGGGCACCCACCTGACCACTAAACAGTAAGGATAACAACTGCACCCTGAGTTTACGATATTAGAAGCCACTCCTGATTTGTTGGATTAAAGCGGATGTCCATGGCCCATCTCTTCTGACATGATCCCCATGCTCTCCAACATGCTCCCCTCCCTGCCCTAGGCTGGTGGGACCATGGGCCTGACCCTAAGGGGTGGGCAAGAGGACTGCCTGCCTTCTACTCACCAGCAGACAGTGCACGTATTCTGGGCCTCCCACCAGGGTAGTGAAGGTTCCCAGCTGTTCTGCGAGGGCGAGGAGGACCTCATCTTCATCATAGATGGTATCTGTGGAACCAAGCAGGGCAGACTCAGTGACTGTCCCATCCCAACTCTGACCCCAGCCCAAGTTCAGAATGCATGGACTCCACTCTGCTTCCTCAGGCTGTCAGCACTCATTTTCCCCATCTGCCGACTTGCTCCCCACTCTGCACCTGGGCTGACACAGAGATCAAGGCACAGACTTGGCTGGGATGACAGAGCCCTAAGTCCTGCTTCTGCCCGCTACTAGGTGTGGAACACTGACTGAGTGATTCCACCTGAGTCCCAGCTTCTGCGTCTGTAAAATGGTGTTCCTCATCCCTCCTTCTTAATGAGGCTACAGTGAACAGCAAATAAGACCGAGTGTATAGGCCGGGCGCGGTGGCTCAAGCCTGTAATCCCAGCACTTTGGGAGGCCGAGGCGGGTGGATCACGAGGTCAGGAGATCGAGACCATCCTGGTCAACATGGTGAAACCCCATCTCTACTAAAAATACAACAAATTAGCTGGGCATGGTGGCGCATGCCTGTAATCCCAGCTACTCAGGAGGCTGAGGCAGGAGAATTGCCTGAACCCAGGAGGCGGAGGTTGCTGTGAGCCGAGATCGCGCCATTGCACTCCAGCCTGGGTAACAAGAGCAAAACTCCGTCTCAAAAAAAACAAAAAAAACAAAAAAACCATCCTGGTCAACATGGTGAAACCCGTCTCTACTAAAAATACAAAAAACTATCTGGGCATGGTGGCGCATGCCTGTAATCCCAGCTACTCAGGAGGCTGAGGCAGGAGAACTGCCTGAATCCAGACGGCAGAGGTTGCGGTGAGCCAAGATCACGCCATTGCACTCCAGCCTGGGTAACAAGAGCGAAACTCCGTCTCCAAAAAAAAAAAAAAAAAAAAAAAAAAGACCAGGTGTATAAAGCGCAGAGCATGGTAAATGAGAGCTGTTTTTTGGTCCAACTTCTCCCCTCAGCACTGTTCTCTCTCCCATAAATTTCTTTTTATCCTTGGAGATTCAGTTTAGCTAACCCTCTTGGAAGATTTCTAGGATGTCCGCTGGTACACCTTCTCTGGGCTCACTCTCCCTCCCTCTCCTTTCACGCCACCTTTACCAGATCCTTAACACAGGCTACAATCAGCGAGCCCAGGACTTGCTGCTCTCTGTGCCCCAGTTCCTACTAGAGCTGAGCACAGGCAGACAGCAATTTAGGTTCGCTGAAAGAATGAATGCTATATGAAGGGAAAATCTGTTCTGTCCCTAATGCCTAAATTTCCAAAGGCCTCTCTTAAACTCCATCCTCGCATCTCTGAGGCAGTGGGAACTGCTCATCTCTGTATAGTAGAAGATGCTAATATCCCTGGCATCTATTAGCACTTAAACCTCCTGTGTTTAAGTTGGGTATATGGCAATCCAGCAACCAACTACATTTCCCAGGTGCCCCTGCAGTTGGCAAGGCCATGTGTCCTTGCTCTGGCCAATGGGATGTGAGTGCAAGTAGTGCGTCAACTTCTGGGTCACCTCCTAACCACAACCTTCTCATTTAAGTAGTCATTATAACCATCCCCATTTTACGGTGGGTTCCAGTCTTGCTCTACTGTGGGCTGCTTATACAGCAATTCACTTCCCCTCTCTGAGCCTTTCTCATCCCCCAAATCACAACAGGGTTGGTTTTTACTTCATAGGGTTGTTCTCAGACTAACAGGAAATAAATGCTTTCAGTGAAGAGCTCAGCACAGGGCCCAGCAGGAGGGTTAGCATCTCTGCCTCTTCCTTCAACCAATAAATTCTCGCCAATATGACTCTGGCTACACTGTTCTTAGGCTCGTTCCCAGTCTCAGTTCTGCTGGGTCCCTCTGCACGCGGTTAAAACCACCCTCCCTGTTTTCTTTGTCTCCTGGAGACCGTATGCACATCCACAGACTCAATTCTTACTCTCCAATCTAGACCTCGGAGCCAAGCAATGCTGCTGAAGGCCAAACACCTGGGAACTGCCAGCACCTTGTCTTACCACCAATCCACAAAGAACTGTCCTCCTTGGAAGGGCTGGCAGCTGCTTCTGAGCCAGGACTGTCAACCCTCCCAACCTAAGGTCACTCTGACCATCTCTAGCTGTCACCTGGGAGAATGCAATAGCTTCCTACCTGGTTTTCCCGTTTCCACCTTTGCCCCTACACCATCTGATCTCCCAGAACCCAGAATGACTCTTTCAGGTATAAAAGAAATCCTGACACTCTCCCACTTCAATCTGCCAATGGTTTCTAAAAAACCTGATCTCACATGTGGTCACTGTTCTTCTCCAGCCTCACGTCCTAGCCTCACCCTCCCTTAACAACCTTGGTCAGCCCATGACTACCTCACTGTTGTTCTTCCAACATGCTGAGCACACATCTGCCTCTCCCACAGCCTGAAATGCTCTTCCCACAGAGTTCCACATGGCTGGTGCCTCCATTCCACCCAGGACTCTTGCCAAAGGTCATATCTCTAGAAGACCTGCTCTGACCCCGGTTTAATATCCTTCACCATCTCTCTCCCATCTCATTTCTCTCTCTGGCCTCATCACGCACTATCTATTACATCTCGCTGGTCTCCCCTGCCTGGAATGAAAGCTCTGTGAGGACAGAAACTGTGTACAGTTTGTTCTGCATAGCCAGACTAACACACAGCCCACAGTGGACAAATAACCAACCCTGCCAGCACCTTTATCTTGGACTTCGACCATCTGCAAGCCAAGCAAAGAGGCCATGGGAGAAAGTGAATGAGCTGACACCATGATCTCAGACTTCCAGCCTCTGGAACTGTGAGAAAAATTTCTATTGTTGAAGCTAGCCAGTCTGTGGTATTTTGGCCCTAACAAACTAATATCATATAAGCTTCTGGAAAAACCTACAGGCTTCACAGAGCGTCTGGATAGTGAAACGAGTGGAGGTTCTTAGAGGGTGGTGTGCTCTGGGAGGGGAGCTCCACGGCCTTTCCCCCACACCTCACTCTATGCATCTCTTCATCTGTATCCTTTGCAACACCCTTTAACAATAAACCGGTAAGTGTGTTTCCCTGAGTTCTGTGAGCTGCTTCAGCAAATTAATCAAACCCTAAGAGAGGGTCATAGGAACCCAACTTGAAGCTGGTCGGTCAGAAGTTCCAAAGGATCTGTGACTGGTGGGTGGGGTTGGGGACAGTCTTGGGGACTGGGCCATCAATCTCTGGGTAGACAGTGTCGGAACTGAATTAAAAGAAAACCAGCTGGTGTCCACTGCTTCGTTTCTGAGGAAAAACCCCACACAAATGGTCACCAAAGTCATGTTCTGTGTTATGACTGCTGCGGTGTGAAAGTAGTAAAGACAGGGCTTTCCCCACACACCCCGAGTGCTCGGTGCTGCTCTTACGAGACTCCTTTACGGAAAAGGGAAATGAGGCCGAGAGGCGGGGTGACCTACTCAGGGTTTCCTAGCAAGTCGGTGGCGCAGCTACTTCTTTCAAACCCAGGTTTCTTCAATATTTTTCTTACAACTTCTTCACCACTTTATTACCCTGCCGTCCTCAGCGTTCTAAAGCTTTCAAGTCCCCCCAGCAGTTCACCAGGAGAAGCCAAATGGTTTGGGGTCACTTGTTCTGTCATAAGAGCTACACCTACTCTTCATGTGGCGTTCAGTCAGAAACACCTGCACTCCTCAGTCACTAGCTGTGTCACTGCACCTCTTTTGGCTCCAATATCCCATGTGTCCAGTGGGGGTAGGGTGACAAGTTCAGGCTCCTTCCTCCCCAGGATCATCACCAGGTCCAAGTAAGATGACCCCACAAGAGTTTAATTAGTGACAAAGCACTCGAAACCTGCAGTTGTGATTTCAGCTGTTATTAAGCATAAAGCATGACGTAGTAATGGGAATAATGGTAACAGAGGATTTACCATTAACTGGTAGTACCGTCTGTGTCAGACATTGTACTAAATGCCTTACCTACATCCCTGCAGACAGCTGTGCTTAGTAACAGCCTGGCAGCTAACACTCAGGCAGCGCGTACTGCACAGTGTCATAAGCACTTTACAGTATCTTACTTAGTCTTCATGTTAGGTTACATGATTACGTCCATTGCACCTGTGGAATCTGAGGCAGGTAGCTGTAAAATATCTTGCCCAAAGTCACACACCTAGAAAATGGTAGAGCTCAGATTTGCAATCAATCATTAACCAATGCTGTCAACTTAAGGTCGGAATGACTAAGTAAATATCCCTTCTCAGTTACCTCCTAACTTTATGACCTTGGGCAAATGAATCACTTCACCTCTCTACACCTTGGTTTCGTCGTTCATAAAATGGGGACAGTAGTATCACCTGCTTAAGGCACCGCTGTGAGATTAACTCGGTGAAATGACAGTGATGCACGTTTACTGACTGCAGACAGCACTTTGCAGAAACTCAGTCCTCACAAGGTATGGTGGAAAACACCACCTGGCACATGATAAGCATATCATACGTATTAACAATTGTTATTAACGTTGGATGCTCAGATCAACACTATGGCACATGGATGATTATCCCAATCTACAGACGAAAAATGTAAGAAACAGATAAACTAACTTGTCTAAAGTCACCAGCCTCCAACTGTTCGAACCGCAACTCAAACCCGGTTCTATATGCCTCTAGACCCCTTTCCCCAAGGTCTGCCGCCATCATTCCAGACCATTCTTTTAGAGCAAGACTCCACTTCTCTGAATCCCTTTTCCCACTCCATAGCGTCTAGCACAGGGCAGACATTCACACACAATTTGTTAAATCCACAAGTCTTCTCACAGCTAGTGAAAACCACCCCCCAGGAGTCTCCACGTCTGGGCCCCAGGAGTCCTCTTCGTTACCTGTAAGGAAAGGCAGAAGCTCGCTTCGTGTTCTTTCGACGCCAAGGGCCAAGGCGATGGTGGACAGCTTCTTGATGCTGTTGAGCCGAAGCTAATGAAAGAACAAGAAGGGAGAACGTCAGAAATCCAGACACACGAGTTCTGACAGCTCTGAACCCAGTCAGCCCCTGGAAGCCTTGCTTGGTTATGTGTGAAGATGCTCAATAATAATTTGCCAAACACCCACCAAGAGACCCTGTGACCTTGAGTGAATTAAATAACAACAATAGTAGTGGCAGCAGCCACAAATGCAAAAGCATCCTTTGGGTCTTAAGGAGGCGACACCTACTCAGTTGCACTTTCCAAGACCACTCTACTTAAAACTGTACTCCCTCTCCTCCTCTCTGCTTCACCCCCTTCTCCTGTATTTAGCACCATGTAACAGGCCAGTGTGTTGGCCTTTAACAGCAGCAGCCACGTTTATAACACGCTTAGACTGTGCCAGGTTTTCAGCTAAACACATCCACACACCTGCACCTCTGTCACTAGCTGGAGTCACACAGCGCCTCTGAGGTCGGAGCTATGCATAAGTCTCATTCTATAGACAGGGAAACAGGCTTGGAAAACAAAAGTCCCCTCTCAGGGTCAGAGAGCTAAGATGACATCGAGCAGGATTTAAAGCCAGGACTGCTGGCTTAGTGATTATAAAACAACAAACAACACTCCAGCTTGGGCAACAGTGTGAGACACTGTCTCAAAAAAAAAAGAACAAACAATATTATAATGAAATGACTATAAAAACAAGAGTAGTATTAGCAGTAGTAATAATACCACCAGTACAGGAGGCTGAATAGCAACCTCAAAAAGTTATGTCCCACGATGTGCATGTTAAAAGAAAGTCTCTGCAGATGTAGTTAAGTGTGTCCAGGTAAGATCATCCTGAATGGAGGGTTAGCCTTCAATCCAAGGATAGTGCCTCATAAGAGACAGAAAGACAGATACGCACAGGGGAAGGCAGGCATGTGAAGATGGGGACAGACCAGGTGATGCATCCACAAGCCGAGGAGCACAAGGAATTGCTGGCACCACCAGAAGTCCTAACTTCCAGGGAGGCAGGGAATAGGGCTCCCTCAGCGCCTTCAAAGGAAGCAACCCTGCCAAGACCTTGATTTCAAACTTCTGGCCCCTAGAACTACAAGAGAATACATTTGCTGTGTTAAGCCACCCAGTTCGTGGTGATTTGCTGTGGCAGTCCTAGAGAACTAAAATATCTGGCTAACACACACAATAGATCTCAAACCAAGCATTTACATGTTGGGACCTCATTTGATCCTCTAGATCCTAGAAGAAAAGCATGGCTAATATCCTCTTTTCACCACTTTGGTAAAGACACCTGCCCAAGCAAGCACTGAGAGTCTGGGATCCAAACCCAGCAGCTCTGACTGCGGTACACTGTGGAACTCTCACCTCATTTCTTCATCTCCACCATGAGGCCTCTCCTATTATTAATAGCTCCCAGGGCTGTCGCAACAATGAAGTGAGCTCATGAGTATAGGAGTGAGAGGAAATGCTTTCTCGAGTGGGTGAGTGACTGATGGTCACACAGGGGACCTTTCTTCCCGGATGGAGAGGCAGAACAGGTAGAGCCTGGGTGAGGTGAGGAGCAGGAACTCCCTTAGCCTGTTCTGTTTTGAGCCCCACGTAACTAAGACGAGGTCTACGAGTGACTAAGATCCTGGGTGAGTTGGGTTCTCCGGTTTAGGAGTTTAAGAATATCTCTGGGATCACAGATGACGAGCATCCGAGGAAGTGTTGTGATGTTCTCTCCTCAGAAAAATGCACACAATAAATCTTTCATACAGACGGTCCCACAACTCACCATCCTAGCATTAAATGAACCTGAGGATAAAGTACTACAAAACCTGCAACTGATTTTCAGCTAAAAAATACAATGTATATAGAGACAGACCTACAGAAAGATAAAAAACTAATATGGCAAACACTAACAATTGCTGACCGGGGGTGTAAGTATAGAGGAGCTCGCTGCACTAGGACAGACGTCAGCAAAGCTTACTCTGTATATTGCCAGACAGGAATTATTTTCAGCTTTGCAAACCTAACTACTGAATTCTGCCTGTCTGGCACTGAAAGAAACCACAGAACCAGAACTAGAGAGGCAAACAGGCATAGCTGTGTTCCAATAACTGTATTTGCAAAAGTACACAGGGGGCTGAGTTTGGCCCAAGGACTGTAGCCTGCTGACCCTTGTATTAGTCTTCCAGTGGTATGCACGTCTGAAAGCTTTCATAATAAAACACTGTGGGGAGTACTGACCTAGTTGCCTATTTCTTTCCTCTTTGTTTTCTCCAAGTTGATCTGTGTGTTCTTCTCTCCGCTGAGCTATGGGGAAATATACACGAGCTAAGGCCGCAATAGGTGAGCAGCAGCCCTGAGGACAACGACATGCTGCAGGGAATAATCACAACTCATAATCATAATGCAAGAACCACAGAAACAAACATTTATGGTCCGCTATGCTTGGCAGCATTCCAAGTGATTGACACGGACAGTTAACACACTGAATCCTTCTAACTGCTCTGAGGTATGTATTGTTAGCAGCATCCCCATTTCACTGGCAAGGACACTGACGCACAGAGGCGAGGCTGTCACTTACTGGAAAGCAACAAAGCCAGGCAGCCTGACTCAATTTCAACATCATGCTGTCATTTAGACAAAAATGTTTGTATCACAAAGCTTCCATTAAAATCAAAGAGGACAGGGTTCAGAGAGCTTCTGGATAGCAGAACATGCAGCGACTCTTGGAGGGTGGCATGCCCAGGGATGGCATGAAAGCTCCTGCCCCTCCCCCCTATGGATTGCTACACTGTATCCTTTGCAGTCTCCTTTATAATAAACCAGTAAACATAAGTGTTTCCTGGAGTTCTGTGAGCGCTCCAGGAAATTAATCGAACCCAAAGAGGGAGTCCTCAGAATCCCAACTTGAAGCTGGGGATGCCCAAGACGTGGGCCCGTGACAATCAGGCTGCTCTCCCGTGGCAAAGAGCCCTTTCCTTCCACTGCTATTCTTTCATATTCTGCTTTTAGTTTCACTAAAAATATTTCTTCGGGCAGACAGCATCATCAATGCTCGAGAAAGGTGGCCTAGGGTGATAGTAGAGGGCTGCACTGTCCAGGTTCAAGGCTAGGCTGCTTACACAGTAGCTGTGGAAGCTTGGGCAATCCTTGTATCTTTCTGAGCCTCAATTTTCTATCTGTGAAGTGGGGATGATAACACCTACCCTCAGAGAGTTGTCTTGAGTACAAAATGACACACTACAGGGACACCCTAGCACCAGGGGAAGATTAATAACGGCAGGCGTGGCAACCACACCTCACTGACAACATCCTGAGTTTGTTCAGGTTATTAAGAAGAGCGTTGTGGCAACTGGTCCACTGACGTCTTTTTTCCCTTTTTCACCATGACAAAATAATAACAGCAAAAATATTCCCATCATCTTTACTACACCCCAGACTTTAACATTTTAACTCATTTGACCCTCACAATCCCATAAGGGAAATAGAGAATCCCCCATCTTATGGCAGAGAACACAAAGGCACAGGGAACTTAACTGCATACAGCTTACTTGTGGCAAAGCCAGGATTTGAACCCCAGCCATCAGGTTCTTAACCAGTACCATGGATTCATATTTGCTGTTTTTTCTTTTTTGTTGTTCTTGTTGTTGTTTTGAGATAGGGTCCTGCTTTGCTACCCAGCTGGAGTGCAGTGGCGGGATCGTAGCTCACTGTAGGCTTGACGTCTTGGGCTCAAGCAATCCTCCCACTTCAGTCACCCAAGTAGATGGGACTACAGGCACGTGACACCAAGCCCAGTTAGTTTAACTTTTTTTTTTTTTAAGACAGAGTTTTGCTCTTGTTGCCAAGGCTGGAGTGCAATGGCGTGATCTTGGCTCACCGCCACCTCCACCTCCAGGTTCAAGTAAGTCTCCTGCCTCAGCCTCCCAAACAGCTGGAATTACAGGCATGCACCACCACACCCGGCCTTTTTAACTTTGTAGGGATGAGGCCTCACTATGTTGCCCAGGCTGGCCTCAAAATCCTGAGCTCAAGTGATCCTCCCACCTTGCCCTCCCAAAATGCTATGATTACAGGCATGAGCCACTGCACCTGGCTTTAGTTTTGTTTTGCTTTTGTAGAGGGGTGGGGTAGTGCCATGAATCCCCATGCTAGGTCTAATAATGAAAACAAATTTTGAAACAGGTGAACATAAACAACACTCGATATATGTAATAGCAGAGATGACAATGTGAAGACCTCCTGATTTCCTTTGGTGACAGTCACAGGATTTTTTTGTTTTTTTAAGACCGAGTCTCGCTCTGTAGCCCAGGCTGGAGTGCAGTGGCACAATCTTGGCTCACTGCAACCTCCACCTCCCAGGTCCCAGTTCAAGCAATTCTCCTGTTTCAGCCTCCCGAGTAGCTGGGATTACAGGCACACACCATCAGATCCAGGTAAGTTTTGCATTTTTAGTAGAGATGGGGTTTCACCATGTTGGCCAGGCTGGTCTTGAACTCCTGACATCGTGATCCACCCGCCTTGGCCTCCCAAAGTGCTGGGATTACAGGCGTGAGCCACCGCACCCAACCGACAGTCACAGGTTTTGCTAATACTACCTATGATATACTACTGTGGTATTATAATTCATAGCAGATGGGTACTTAAAGGTATGTTAGAGGTTAACGAAAATAGATGTTATTTTTCCCATCCAAATTCATGGACCTGCCTGGGAACTGCAGATGAGCCTCAAGTTAAGAGCTCCTGCACTGGGCTACACTGCTGCTCATAACCCTTGGTTCTCAGCTGTACATATGACCCCTGAAAAGACACTTCTGAATCCTCTGCATCTGAATGTGACTATAAGACTAACACCTGGCCAATAAAATCCAAGTGGAAATAGTTTGTGCAACTTATAGGGATGGGGGTCCCTCCTTCCTTTCTGGAATAAAGCTATAATGGTTGGGGCTTCAGCAGCCAACTTGGGGACCTGAGGTAACCTGGGGGACAGGGAAGGTAGAATGGAGGACACAAGCAGCCTACAATGGTAAGAGCCGAGGACCCTGACACCATGAAGTGCCACAGCAGCCTGGATTGCCGCCAGTCATTTTGGTCATCAGTCAGAAATAAACTTCAAGCCCATTTAAGCCCCTGTTACTTAGAATTTTCCTACTGCTTATAGCCAAACTTAACCTCAATTAACTCAGTACATGACCCAGTTCTGGGCAGAGATATACAAGCAAGTCTGCTGAGGAGATTCCAGGACAGATTCTCCTTAATAAAAGAGAGGAGGAGGGGAAGCACCTCTCGTCCTAAGCTGGCCTCTACTTTTAGTGTAGTTCTACTAGGATAGCAGATGCTGCAGGAATCTTATAACCAAAATAGGCAAGTCAAAAGCCAGCACTGCTGTGACATCTCTGAGTTGCTGAACTTGCTATATGAGAAATAAAAAGAACCCTTACTTGGTTAAACAACTCTTAGTTGGGGATCTCTGTAACATTCCTGATAAAAAAGCTTTTAATGTCATCATTAAGAAACTGTTGCTCTGGCCGGGCGTGGTGGCTCAAGCCTGTAATCCCAGCACTTTGGGAGGCTGAGGCAGGTGGATCACGAGGTCAAGAGATCGAGACCATCCTGGTCAACATGGTGAAACCCCGTCTCTACTAAAAATACAAAAAATTAGCTGGGCGTGGTGGCGCGTGCCTGTAATCCCAGCTACTCAGGAGGCTGAGGCAGGAGAATTGCCTGAACCCAGGAGGCGGAGGTTGCTGTGAGCCGAGATTGCGCCATTACACACCAGCCTGCGTAACAAGAGCGAAACTCCGTCTCAAAAAAAAAAAAGAAACCATTGCTCTTGTCATATCCCTAGGAGAAGTCCCTGTGCACTGACTTTCTCCCAAGTGTGTCCCCTCCAAGCACCTGTCACAGTTGTGATATTGTGAAATATAGATTTGGTCTTCATCCCCATTTCCTTGCATACAACTCCTCAAATCCGTGGAATCTCTAAGGTGTTTTTTGTATGTTAAAGTTGACTGACATCTTCAGAATGGGGTCCATGGTCACTGGAAAGACACTTATGGAAAAGACAAAGGCATGATTAGAGGGTTGGGATTTTCAGCCCCACCCAACAACCTCCAGGGAGGGGACAGGAGCTGAAGGTCAAGGTGATCACCAATGGCCAAAAGGACAGAGCCTGGGAGCTTCAACATAGCCGAGCACACAGAGGTTCCTGGAGGGTGGTGCGCCCAAGAAGGGCATGGAAGCTCCAAATCCCTTTCCCCATAGCTCACCCTGTGCATCTCTTCATTTGCATTCTTTAGACTATCCTTTAAAATAAACTGATAAACTTAAGTGTTTCCCTGAGTTCTGAGAGCTGCTCTAGCATATTAATCAAACCAAAAGGCAGGGTGGTCATGGGAACTACAATTTGAAGTAGGTAGATGAGACGTTCTAAAGGCCCAGACTGGCAACTAGTGCCTGAAGGTGACGGTCAATGGGCAGTTGAGGCCTGAATCCTCAACCTGTGAGATCTGACACTGTTTCCAGGTAGTGTCTGAATTGAACTGAAAGGACACCCAGTTGGTGTACACTGCAGAACTGATTGCTTGGTGGTGGTGAAGAATCCCTCCCCACCACACATATTTAGAAGTCTTCTGTGTTATTGTGTTATTGATTGTTGTGTTAAGAGAACAGGAATTGGGATTTTCCAAACAGTCCACCCATATAGTTCCACAACAGCACTTAACACCACCCTGGATGGGACTCTCTGTGTCCCAGCAGGCCTCAGAACAGAGCCTGGTCTACATAAAAGCCCCCTTCCCAGTATATGCACCTGTGGAAAGGGGACCCACCTCTGCATTCAACCCATAGAGCCTTCCATAATGTGTATGTATGCAGTATAATCCAACATGTAGTATGTCCTCCCT
Organism: Saguinus oedipus; assembly: GCA_031835075.1. Taxonomy (NCBI): domain Eukaryota; kingdom Metazoa; phylum Chordata; class Mammalia; order Primates; family Cebidae; genus Saguinus; species Saguinus oedipus. The sequence continues at coordinate 53,326,568 of CM063187.1, read as the reverse complement.
TCACAATCAGAATCAAAGCTAAGGCCTTACTCTGGCCTACAAGGCCCAACACAATCTGACCCTAGTCTACTGACCCATTCTCACTGAGCCTGGCTTGTCACAATGGCTTCTTTGATAGTAACCAAACAAACAAACAGCCACGTGTATTCCCAACCCAGGCCTTAGCACCTGCTGACTTGCTCCCACGTGATTCTCCAGATGCCCCATTTCCCCAGGTCTGCTCAATAACCCACATACGATTACCGTAGGTAAACCGGCACACATAGACTGCCACGGTGCTCTAATTATTCTATACATCTTAGCTCTTAGCACTCCCCAACATACACAGGCTGAGCATCCCTAATGCAAAAACCTGACACCTGGGGCCAGCTACAGTGGCTCAGGTCTGTAATCCCAGCACTGTGGGAGGCCATGGCAGGCAGACTGCTTGAGTCCAGGAGTTCAAGACCAGCCTGGACAACACAGTGAAAGCCCGTCTCTACTAAAAATATAAAAAATTAGCTGGGCATAGGGGTGTGCACCTGCGATCCCAGCTACTCCTGGAGGCTGAGGTGGGAGAATCACCTGAGACCGGGAGGTCGAGACTGTAGTGAGCTGAGATTGGGCTACTGCACTCTGGCCTGGGCAACAAAAAAGCAAAACAAAAAACAAAATGTGACACCCAAATCCTCCAAAAGCCATAACTTCTTGAGCTCCACCATGATGCCACAGTAGAAAATTCCACACCTGGCCTCGTGTCACAGGCTGCAGTCAAAACACAGGTGCACAACCCAGTTTATTCAGCATTCCTAAGAGCAAAGACTCTCCTAGCCCACTTCAGGGGCTGAGTTTGGCAGGTGACACAGGTATTCTGGTGTTGCTACTGTGCTACACTATTTCTTCACTGTACAAATGGTGTGTCATCTTTTTTCCTGTTAGGTACTTATATGTAAATAAGCATAAGAAAATGATTGTTTGTTAGCAGCATATAAATCAGGAATTACGGTGGCACCAATATCAGACTGTCCACATGGGTGTCTGAGATAGTGACACCTTTGGTTTCTGATGGTTCAATGTATACAAACTTCGTTTCATGTACTAAATTATTTAAACTATTTTATAAAATTAGCTTCAGGCTAGGTGTATAAAGTACATAGGAAACATAACTGAATGTCAGCAAAAAGGCCAGTGTGGCTCAGGCAGAGAGAATGGCAAAGTGGTGGAAGGTAAGGACTAGATCAAGTGAGGCCCGTGGGCCAGGGTGAAGGCTCTGAGTAGGAATGATGGGTTCTGATGTAATTCTACAGAATCCTTCCTCCGGCTGTTGCAGGGGTTGGGCAGTGACACTGGTCCTGTTGAGGCATCATTACAAAGCACCCAGGACCAGTGTTAGTTAGCATGGGGGGAAATGTGGTTAGAGTCAGGACACATTGAGGGCTGATGGGATTTGCCGGTGGGTGACATAGAGGGAAGAACTGAGGATAACTGAGGTTTGAACCCCCGCTCTGCCAGTGCTCCCTGTGTGTCCCTGGAGCAGTACTTTCCCTGCTTTGGGCCCAGATTCCTCATTTACAAAATGGAGGTAATGATGAAGAATCAGCATGTGCCTGGCTGTGAAGATGCAGTGAAATGAGTCTGTTCAGTGGCTGCCTTAGAGTAGGCGTTTAGAAAGTGATGACCTCATTTAGAGGTTATGAGAGCTAAGCATCCTCCTACTCCTGGCCTTTGTGCCAACTATTCCCTTTGCCTGGCCTGCTCTTCCAGGACCTGTTCATTTCATTCAAATCCTTGTTCAACATCACTTCCTCAGAGAAGCTTTCTCTAATCTCCCTATGCAACATAGCAGCCCCAGCCCCAGGTGTTTGCTCTATTCCCCTTACCTGTCCTATTTTGTGTTCTCTTTTTTTGGGGTCGGGGGGAGACAGGGTCTTGCTATCGCCCAGGCTCTCTCTGCAGCCTCAATCTCCCTGGTTCAAGTGATCCTCCCACCTGTCTCCTGAATAGCTGGGACCACAGGCCTGTGTCATCACACCAGCTAATTTTTTTGTTTTGTTTTTGAGACAGTTTCACTCTTGTCTCCAAGGCTTAAGAGCAGTGGTGCAATCTCGGCTTACTGTGACCTCCGCCTCCCAAGCAGCTGGGACTACAGTTGCGCGCCACCATGCCCAACTAATTATTTTTATTTTTATTTTTTATTAGAGATGGGGTTTCACCATGTTGGCCAGGATAGTCTTGATCTCTTGACTTTGTGATCCGCCTGTCCTGACCACCCAAAGTGCTGGGATTACAGGTGTAAACCACCACACCTAGCAATTTTTTTTTCTTTTCGTAGAAACAGGGTCTCACTGTGTTGCCCAAGCTGTTTTAAACCCCTGGGCTCAAGAGATCTTTTCACCTTAGCCTTTCAAAGTGCTAGAATTGGCCAAGCAAGATGGCTCATGCCTGTAATCCCAGCACTTTGGGAGGCCAAGGCGGGGAGTTCAAGATCAGCCTGGCCAACATGGTGAAACCCACTCTCTACTAAAAATACAAAAATTAGCCAGATGTGGTGGCAGGCGCCTGTAATCCCAGCCACTCAGGAGGCTGAGGCAGGAGAATCACTTGAACTCGGGAGGCGGAGGCTGCAGTGAGCTGAGATGGCACCACTGCACTCTAACCTGGGTGACAAAGTGAGACCCTGTCTCAAAAAAAAAATAACTGAAATGTTAGAAATAGGCTTAAGCCACCAGGCCAGCAACTTTTCTGCTTAGCAATTACTGCCACTGACATACATCTACTATCTGTCTCCCATACTAGAAGGTAAATCCCACAAGGGCAGCAGCTTTGCTGTTCTGCTTCCTACTGCATGTATGTTTAGTATCTAAAACGGTCTGGCACATAGGAGGCGTTGATAAATATCTGCTAAACAAAGAAATCAAGACTACAGGATTTCATATCCCATGTTCTTTCTAGTGTCCTCAACGGTCTCAGACATAAATAAAATATCCGGCATATGAATACAATCAGCAACTGTGTGTCTGTCCCACCCCAGACTCTATTCCACCCTCAGGCCCTACGTCCTGTGGTATTCTTTCCTGGCTCCTCCACTTCTCAGCTGCGTAGCTTTGACCAAGTTATTTACAGTGCTTTAGTTTCCTCATCTGGAAAATGTGGACCAGGACAGGACCTACTTCAAAGAGTAACTGACAATCTAATAAGATCGTCAGTGTTATTCACTCCTCTGTACTGTACCTAGCATAGAGCAAGCACCCAATCATATGTTATGCAGATGGTTTAAGTCAGAGGTTGGCAATTTTTTCTCTGCAAAGGGCTACAGAGCAAATATTTTAAGCTCTGAGGGCCAGACCATCTCTGTTACAACTATGCAACTCTGTGCTGTAGCACAAAAGTGGCCATAGGAGCTTCGGGACAGATGAACACCTGGTGGTTCCTGGAGGGTGGAATGCCCAGGGGAGGGCATGGAAGCTCCACACATCTCACCCCATACCTTACCCTACATGTGTCTTCATCTGTATCCTTTGTAATATCCTTTAGAATAAACCGGTAAGCTGCCTAGCTCTGATCCTGGCACAAAGACAACCCCCTACAAATGTCTGCTGGTTAGTGAATGGATGGATGAATGAAAGGAAGGAAGGATGGACAGTTGAAGGAAGTGATCCTGGAGTTAAAAAACAAAAAACTGGGCCAGGCACGGTGGCTCATGCCTGTAATCCCCACACTTTGGGAGGCCGAGGCAGGCGGATCACGAGGTCAGGAGTTCGAGACTAGCCTGACCAACATGGTGAAACCCTGTCTTGAGAAAAAAAAAACGGCCAGGTGCAGTGGCTCATGCCTGTAATCCCAGCACTTTGGGAGGCCAAGGTGGGCAGATCATCTGAGGTCAGGAGTTTGAGACCAGCCTGGCCAACGTGGAGAAACTCCAGCTCTTCTAAAAATACGAAACAAAACAAGCCAGGTGTGGTGGCGCATGCCCAGTTTCTCAGGAGACTGAGACGGGAGAATCACTTGAACCCAGGAGGTGGAGGTTGCAGTGTGCCAAGACTGCATCACTGCACTCCAGCCTGGGCAACAGTGGGAGACTATGCCACCAAAAAAAAAAAAAGAAAAAAAAAGAACTATGACCATTACACATCTGCTTCCTCTTCCTGGGAGGCTCCTTCCCACCTTCTTTCAGTCTCTTCTCAAACTCTGCATCCTCAGAGGGGCCTTGCCTGATTGGCCTACTTAAAATGCATCTGCCCCACCCAACTTTGTAATCCTGTGCCCTCTGCCTTCAGGTGTGTTCTCAAACATCATCTCAACAAGGCCTCCCCAGACCACACTTTAAAACTGCATCTCCTCTCTCCCTTTTCTCCCTGACACTCATCCCCATGTAATACAGTATACTCTTCGTTTACTGTCTGTCTTTCCTCACTATAAAGTAAACTCCCCAAGGCCAGGAGTTTTTGTCTGTCTCGTTCCCTGCTATACCAGTACCTAGAACAGTGCCCTGCACAGAATAGATGCCCAATTCAATATGGATTCACTACCACAACATCCTGTTTGTTCCCTTCCCATCACTTTTCACACCATAATCTATTCAGCTCTGTTGGTCTGTTTCACACCCAGATCCTGTAGAGCAACTGGTGTCTCCACTATACCCCCAGCATCATACTTGATACACGCCATGAGTTTACTGAACAAAAGAATTCATACGGCCGGGTGCAGTGGCTCACACCTGTAATCCCAACACTTTGGGAGGCCGAGGCGGGTGGATCATGAGGTCAGGAGTTTAAGACTAGCCTCACCAATATAGTGAAAGCCCATCTCTACTAAAAATACAAAAATTAGCCAAGTGTCGTGACATGCACCTGTAGCGCCAGCTACTCTGGAGGCTGAGGCAGGAGAATCGCTTGAACCTGGGAGGCAGAGGTTGCAGAGAGCCAAGATCATGCCACTGCACTCCAGTATGGGCGACAGAGTGAGACTCCATCTCAAAAAAAAAAAAAAAAAAAAGAAAAATTCAATACAACAGTCCTATGGGCCGGGCGCGGTGGCTCAAGCCTATAATCCCAGCACTTTGGGAGGCCGAGGCGGGTGGATCACGAGGTCAAGAGATCGAGACCATCCTGGTCAACATGCTGAAACCCCGTCTCTACTAAAGATACAAAAAATTAGCTGGGCATGGTGGCGCATGCCTGTAATCCCAGCTACTAGGGATGCTGAGGCAAGAGAACTGCCTGAACCCAGAAGGTGGAGGTTGCAGTGAGCCGAGATCGCGCCATTGCACTCCAGACTGGGTAACAAAAGCGAAACTCCGTCTCAAAAAAAAAAAAAAAAAAAAAGCCCTATGAACTACGTAATTATCCCCAATCAAGAGAAGAGCAAACAGAGGCCTAGAGAGATTAACTAATCCATGTCAGTCAGTGAGAAGAGGAAGGGCCAGGAGTACAACAGCTGTCTGTCTGCCACCAGAAAGTGATATACCAGGAACCTAGGAGGTGGGACCCACGTTTTGTAGGTTACCCAGTGCACTTGTTCAATTTTATAAATGGGAAAACTGAGGCCTAAAGGGAGGATAGGACCTCTTTAATCACCACTCCTAATAAGTGCAGCTAATATTTATCCGGCCCTTATGGCAGGCCTGACAGCACTCTACTTTGTCATGATTCATTCAGTCCTTCAACAAGTCCCTCCAGCAAGACGAGGACTACAATTAGCCCACATTTTATGGAACAGAGGCCCAGAGCGGTGAAATAATTTGCACAAGGTCACACAGCGGGTGGGAGGTGAACTTGAAGTCCTAACTGTTTTCAATCCCACACCACCTTGGGCCACCTCATCCCATAACCAGAAATGTTCATCCGGGCCGGGCGCGGTGGCTCACCCCTGTAATCCCAGCACTTTGGGATGCTGAGGCGGGAGGATCACTTAAGGTCAGGAGTTTGAGACCAAGCCTGGCCAGCAAGGCAAAACCCCATCTCTACTAAAAATACAAAAATTAGTTGGGCGGGGTGGATGGGGGCGGTAATCTCAGCCACTTAGGGGGCTGAGGTGCGAGGACGACTTGAACCCGGGAGGCGAGGCTGCACTGGGCCGAGATCGCGCCTCTGCACCCCACCCTGGGCGACACAGCGAGCTCGGTATCCAAAAAAAAAGAAAGAAACGTTCATCCGCTTAGCAAAGCCTTCGCCCCCTATCCTGGTCAATGAGAGGATCCGAGGGTGGGGAGGCAGCTTTCTACAATGTAATCTGCCCAAAATTTGGCTAGTCCCCACTTTTGCGGGGGGGCTGTTTCTGCGTCCCCCTCCTCTTAGGACACCTAAACCAAAATGAGAGGCGGAGGAAGAGCAGGAATTGCGATGGCAGGCTTTCGCCTCTCGGTCCCCACTTGGCCCAGGAGTAGAAAGTCACAAAAGAAAAAAAAAAAACCTCTCCAGGTCCCGATCCACCAGGCGGCCCTCCCCCACTCGGAGCAAGTCACGCGCGCCCCACATCCCCAAGGGGCCATTCGGAGGCCGCCGCCAATCACGGAGTCCTCCTCTCTCCTCTCCCCAACCCAGCCCACCGATCGTCGCCCAGGTCGCGGCCTCCCAGGATCCCGCACCACCGCGCGCACTCAGCAGGCCCGGGACCCTCGAGGCTGGCGCTGGTCCCCGCCCTCCGCTTGTCGACACCCAATCGGGGTCGCCGTCTCAAAGAGTCTGGGCACCCGGGGAGGTAAGAAACACACACTGATTGGCCGCCGCTTCCTTCCGCCACTCCCAGCGAACGTTTAGTCTTCGCGAGTGCAGCCCGTGCCCTAAGGTCCCCATCCCCATCTTCCCTAAGTCCCCCATAGCCTCCGGACCTGAACATCCTCGTTGCGGAGTTCGTCTATGAGCACCGCGATGGGGTACAACGAGTCGTCGCCGTCGGCCGCCGCCATCTTGGCTCCGTCCCGTTCCTGTCAGACTGCGGCCAGCGCTGTGCTGAAACCGGGGGCAGGGCTGGGAGGAGGAGGAGGAAACGCGCGCGTGGGGGCGCCCAAGCCAGTTTACAGGGGCTGCTCCATGGTCATTGGCCGCGCTACGCCGAGCTAAGCCCGCGTTTCTTTGGTCCAGACTAGTGAAGTCCCGCCCATTTCCCATTTGCCATTGGTCGATTGAACGAGATTTGACTAGTTTGAGCCTAGGAGAGGGAGAAGAAAGAGGAACTTCGCGGTGTCCTAGCGACCAACATTGTACCCGCCCTCGTCTCCGCTAACAACGACCGAGACGAGCAGTTGTTTGTAGCCAATGAAGGGCGACATGGGGAGGAGGCTAAGCCTGCCTTTCGGTAAATCCCGGAGAAGGCTTCTGCGCGTGCGTCGATGGTAATACATGACGTCATGTAGGGAGCGGTAGGGTGTACAGGTTTTGGGTTACCAAGCCGTGGTTCCATTGGCTGGCGGACTGGCCCCCCCCCGCGCCTTTGCGCGGGAGGAGGAGGGAGTGAGACTGTATTTATTTTATGCCAAGGCCTAGAGAAGGGAATGACTTGCCCTGTTCTCTCTCTTTTTTTTTTTTTTTTTTTTTTTTTTTTTGCTTTTTAAAGACATTGTCTCGCTGTGTTGCCCAGGCTGGAGTGCAGTGGCGCGATCTTGGCTCATTGCTGCCTGGACCTCCCCAGTCTGAAACGACCCTCTGGCCTCAGCCTGCAGAAAATTTTTGTAGAACCGAGTCTATGTTGAGCTCAGTTGCCTTGCTCTTTGGATGAAACCCAAACCCCTCGGCGGGTATCCAATACCCAGATTACAGGTGCGAGGCATCGAGCCAGGCCTAATCTCTGTTTTTAACCTCCCTCAACACATCGCCCCACCCCCCAACCCACCCACTGAAATCTAAGGACCACTGTAACTGAGGGAGTTGGATGGATGGGAAGGCCTGGGATGCTCTTTCCTCTTTCATTCTGCTACACTTGAAGGGCTGGACCGAGCTAGCGCTCTGACAGGTCTAAATATCCCCAGCATCTATTTCTTTCTTTCTTTCTTTGAGATGGAGTCTCACTCTGTCGCCCAGGCTGCAGTGCAGTTGCCTGATCTCAGCACAGTGCAACCTCCACCTCCCTGGCTCAAGTGATTCTGCTGCCTCAGCCTCGGGAGTAACTGGGATTACAGGCACCCGCCACCATGCCTGGCTAAATTTTGTATTTTTAGTAGAGACGGGGGTTTCACCACTTTGGGCTAGGCTGGCCTCAAACTCCTGACCTCAGGGTGATCTGCCTGCCTTGGCCTTCCAAAGTGAGCCACCGCATCTGGCCTTTTCTTTCTTTCCCTTTCTTTCTTTTTCTTTTTATTTCTTTTTTTTTTTGAGACGGAGTTTCATTCTTGTCACCCAGGCTGAAGTGCAGTGACGCAATCTGAGCTCACTGCAACCTCTGCATCCCAAGTTCAAGGGATTCTCCTGTCTCAGCCTCCTGAGTAGCTGAAATTTACAGGCTTGAGCCACCACGCCCGGCTAATTTTGTATATTTAGTAGAGATGGGGTTTCACCATGTTGGCCATGGTTGGTCTCAAACTCCCGACCTCAGGTGGTCCGCCTACCTGGACCTCCCAAACTGCTGGAATTACAGGTGTGAGCCACTGCGCCTGTATGCACCGGGCCCAGCATCTATTCAAATACCCTTACCCACTCCAGTTAGGAAACTGTTGCTCATAAAAGTCGGGATGGAGTTGAATATTTCAGTCCCTGCCCTATGTATTCCCAGGATTCCCCCTAGCCCCAAGGTCTCTGAGCTTAGGGGTCTTCTTAGCTAAGAGTGCCTGTCTTGGTATCAGGCTGCTTGGGATATTGGGCTGGGGGCCTTTGAAGTGCCTAGGGCCTAGGAATTTTCAAAGACTTATGAGGTGTTACAAATCTCAGAAACAAAAACAAATTATGGATTCCAAAACGCCAAAACAAAACTACAAACCTTAAAAAGTACAGGCCGGGCGCAGTGGCTCACATCTGTAATCCCAGCACTTTGGGAGGCCAAGGCGGGTGGATCACGAGGTCAAGGGATCGAGACCATCCTGGTCAACATGGTGAAACCCCATCTCTACTAAAAATACAAAAAATTAGCTGGGCATGGTGGCATGTGCCTGTAATTCC